>CM070502.1:54531080-55731080 GCA_036346375.1 Guadua angustifolia | reverse complement strand
ACTACAGAGATCGCTGTACGGATTAAAACAGTCCGGAAGAATGTGGTATAACCAGCTTAGTGAGTTCCTCCTGAAGAAGGGATACTCCAATAATGATGATTGCCCCTGTGTGTTCATAAAGAAATCTCAGAATGGATTCTGTATCATCTCGGTGTATGTCGATGATCTGAACATCATCGGAACCACAGAGGAGATAAAGGAAGCAAGTGCTTACCTCACGACGGAGTTTGAGATGAAAGATTTGGGTAAAACCAAATTTTGCTTAGGCCTGCAGCTAGAGCATCTCCCAGAAGGAATTCTTGTTCATCAGTCGTCCTATACCCGGAAGGTATTGAAAATATTTAATATGGATAAATCACATCCCTTGAAAACCCCCATGGTCGTAAGATCCCTTGAAGTGGATAAAGACCCATTCAGACCGAGAATGGAAAATGAGGAAGTCTTAGAACCTGAAGTCCCATATTTAAGTGCTATTGGAGCACTCATGTACCTTGCAACCGCATAAAGGCTCGATATTGCATTCGAAGAATTTGCTAGCAAGATATAGTTCAGCCCCAATCAGAAGACATTGGGCTGGTGTAAAGACTGTACTCAGATATCAACAAGGTACTCAAGATCTTGGGTTGTTTTTCCAGAAGAACCAAAACTTGACCATGGTGGGATATACGGATGTTTGGCTATCCGTTCGATCCCCACATGCCAAATCTCAGACTGATTTTGTGTTTCTCTGCGGTGGTACAGCTGTTTCCTGGCGGTCTTGCAAACAGACGCTGGTAGCTACTTCTACCAACCACTCAGAGATTATAGCCCTGTATGAAGCCTCACGTGAATGTGTTTGGCTGCGACGTGTGATTGGCTATATCCAGAAGTCATGTGGCCTTAACGTCGTTGATACCCCTACAATTATCCATGAAGATAATTCTGCTTGTGTTGCACAAATGCAATTGGGTTATGTAAAGAGCAACATCACGAAGCATATTGCTCCTAAGTTATTTTATCTTCACGAACTCCAAGAGAGTGGGGAGATAAAAATCTTACAAACTAAGTCATGTGAAAATCTTGCAGATTTATTCACTAAGTCCTTGCCTAAATCCACATTTCAAAAATATGTTAAAGGCATTGGAATGAGGAGACTTAGAGAGATGCAGTGTTCAGGGGGAGAAAACCCTTGAACCATAACCCTTATTGCGATCCTGAAGATCCTAATAAAACCCTGAAGGTAATAAGTTGTACTCTTTTTCCTTTGTGAGTTTTCCTGAAGTTTTCTCACATAAAGGTTTTTAATGAGGCAACTAGTGCAACATAGCATGAGAGTGCGATGTACTCTTTTCTCCATCTCCTTTTTTCCACTGGGTTTTTGAGTGGAGTTTTTAATGAGACATATGCATTACGCGGTATTCGACCAGGGGGGAGTGTTATGAGATAAGAAAACCTAAACCAAATATGGTTAGGACTCTATCTCTTCATGGTGTGGTCGAATCCGAACTCTCTCCTCACGCCGCTATATATATGGGTGCCCCCTCATTGTAAAGAAGTGCATCAATAAAGAGAGAGATTTCCACTTTATATTCTGTGTGTTCTCGATTCTTGATTCACGTGTTTGTGCATGCGTACTGTTGATTCGAGTAGACAATCGTTGGTGTTCTTCAACGTTTTACAACAAGAATGACATTGCCCAACCAGTATTAAATCCTATATCAGTTTTAGAGATCTTGATTGCAATAGTTACAAACCAATCATTCGCTAATATTTACATTCACAATGTGATAGAATACTCAAAAGATGTCCCTTACTACTTTGGTATTTTGCTCTCAACACGCCACTAAATGGACTTCAATGTTCCCACCACCTCGATTTCGCCATCTTGTTTATGATAAAAGAAGTCATTATGTGATTGCAGGAGGAGACGAGAAATGAGAATTCAAAGAACAAACTGTTTGGATCCTAGGAATTGAAATTGATTTTGAATTATATTCTAGGAAACAGATTCAACAAGAATTCAATTACGAGAATTTGATTGAATTCAATTTTCTGCTTGGATGAACATAGAATTCATTTCGAGAATCAATTTCAAAATGTTGTTTGGATGAACGAAATTACAGAATCTATGTTTGGATCACTAGCTAGCATGTAATGATCGAGTTATGAGGATTTGGATCACTAGCTAGCACAGAATTTACAAATGGATCAATCACACCGATCATGAAACAAAGAAAGTGTTATCGGCACACAAGTTCAGATCTTGATTTCACACAATGTCTAACAAGTGACGGAGACACAACTATTCTCGATTTGTTTTAACTGAACCTAACTAGAAAAGCAGAATGGAGTTTCATCAAACATAAAAAAGAGATGACATTTTTCAAGCTATTCATCACTTCTTGAGTTGCTTCAGAGCCATCTCTTCCTCCTCTCCATTGGTAGTGCCAACAGACTCTCAAACTTAGCTCGTTAGCGTTAGGATATCATACAATTCAAGCTCCTTATCTTCATCTAACCCTTCTATCTCATTCAATGTTGCAAGAATTTCTTTGGAGGAAGAGCCTTTTGGTCTCTCATCTTTAAGAGCTTCGGTGAACTTGTCAAACTTTTCACCATCATGGAAGTAAAGGAGTCACCAGAGCCGCCTTTTTAGACTTGCAGATGTTGAAGATAAACTAGGATCTTTAATGCTAATGGCTTCATTAGCCATT
This sequence comes from Guadua angustifolia, assembly GCA_036346375.1. Taxonomy (NCBI): domain Eukaryota; kingdom Viridiplantae; phylum Streptophyta; class Magnoliopsida; order Poales; family Poaceae; genus Guadua; species Guadua angustifolia. The sequence continues at coordinate 55,728,387 of CM070502.1, read as the reverse complement.
TCCTTTGAGCTATCTGCATTTGTCCTAGCAGCCTCACCGATTGCATGATCTTTTCCATATGCTAGACTAATTAAATCCCAAAACAAGACAGTCTTGTACTGCATCCACTTGCCTCCTTATTTTTCTGCAAGAATGATTTAAATCAGCTTGCAAATCACATGGAGAGAACAAATGTAAAGATATTAGTAAGAGGACCCTAACCTTTAGTACTGATAATGGTTCAACAAAACAAGAACTAGCAGTTATGATCAATCAAACAAGAGGCAATAGTCGAGCCCTGGATCCAAACGGGCCCTTAACAAATAAGTAGCATCATAACCATCCCGCTAAAAAATAAGCAACAACTTGTTTATTTCATGGGTTAGTTATCATCGTAGAAATTTATATTTGCTCCCTAATACTACAATATATCTTCTCTCCCCATGATTCGTCAAGATGTATGTGCGCCAAATTCATAATCAACATTTGGGTAACACCAGGCAATTCCACATAACCAGCAAATATCTAAACGCACCATTGACAGCCTTCCCTCATAGCCACCAAATACCGGCCTACCACCACAAGCAAAGAAAACCACTCTCTAAAACTGATAAGCTAACACCCACTTTAACACAACAACTCCCAAATTTCATAGCAGGATCAGATCCATTTGTCAATAGAAGCAAGGAATAGAAAATCTACCTCAATATAAGCTTCCCAAACTGCGTCACTGTCAACAGAGATTCTATTTTTGTTTGAGTTCCAACCAAATCCACTGGTTGAGTTGCTATCTAAAGCGGCAACCATGCATAAGGACAACAATGATGATGAACAAAAAGAGCTTCACTTTGTGTTTTCTAGGAAACATTTCTCCTTTCAGAAGATGATTCCACGGTTGCTGCTGTCCATCTTGAAAAGACTTATTTAAAAGGTCATCAGATGTCGAAGTGAATCTTCTTGATTTGTTTCACATTTTTTTGACAACTATTTTTGTTGGTTATGTAGATGATGGAGTAACCGGGAAGCAAATGGCAGTCGGAACTGGTGAGTTTGAAGACCTGAAATGTGGGTAAGTGCTATTGCTCAACTCCTGGCAATTGGAGCTTGTGCTTTGTTTTTCTTTTCCTTCTTGGTCCATGAAGAAGTTTTGTAATTATACCCGTCTAATGATCTGTTCGTTGCAGGAGTTGTCCCAAACTTGAAGGGCAGAGTTCTGAGCAGTGAATCAGAGGCTGACACAGTGGAACCAGGACTAATATGTGGTAGGATGGTTAAAGAGAGGTCCAACTGGAATTGTTGCGACAAATTTCCATTGTGCTGAAGAAACAGTATGTACCTTCGTTTTGTTGTTTTCTGTTGTTGTTGCTGCAGAAAATTTGCATGCACCCCATTGATTTGAGTGTTACTTTATAGATGGCTACTTTCATATCCAGTAGTGGCTAGTGGGTAGATTTCATTTGTTCATCACTACAGGGATCTTGCTCAGTGTCCTTGGCTTTTACCGACGACACAGATGCCAAAACCGCCGACACAGGTCTCTGTCGTCGGCCTCCCGACGACACAAGTCCCACGACACGTAGTCGACGACACAACCAACCTATGTCCACGGCCACAATAAATCCCGACCACAGATGCCATCCGGGGCGGCCCGACACCCGTGACATTTGTCGTCGGCGAACTTAAAGCTGCCGATCTGAGTGGACACTTGTGTCCTCGGCCTAATTAATGCTGCCGACACGAGTGGACATCTCGTGTCCTCGGCCTAATTAATGCCGCCGACACGAGTGGATATCTGTGTCCTCGGCTTGGCTATAGTGCGACGCGACGCACTTTACGTGCGTAACTCTGGCTATCTTGTGTCGTCGGCATGATTAGAGCCGCAGACGAGAGTGGACATCTGTGTCCTCGGCTGGGCTATAGCCGCGACCATTACGCACTTTTCCGGTGCCGAACACAGGGGCTATCTTGTGTCGTCGGCATGGTTAGAGCCGAGGACACAGGTTGTAAAAATAAAAAAATACTGCAAATTTTAAAAAAAATCCAATTTTAACCTGCAAAAAAACCCCATTCCCAGCAGTTTTATATCCCCAATTGCCCAGAACAATCACAACATATAATTTCACACACATTACCACATTCACATTCACCAATACAATGCACAAATGATCACCATCGACACAGATAGCAAAATGCATCAATAAGTCCCAAATTCTGCTCATTTATACACACTGAATCATTTATTTTTTTCCCACACAAATGCCTTAGTTCCTATTTGGATTCCAGGAAATCGAAAACACTAGAATTACATATCATGTCCATTTGAATCTACACTCATCGAGGTTATATATGATTTGTTAGCCACACTAGAATAATGCCCAGATATTCCTTGCTTAACTCGCATTTTGTAAAGGACGAGCTCAAGAACGATCCGTTGTCTAGTTGAGTATCAAGTTAGCTACGGTTCTAAGTAATACCTGATGAAATATCATGTGCGATCCTATGTAATTGTACCAATCAAGTAACTTACCGAAATTATTAGATGTCGTCGATTTTTATTGAGGCCGTCGAGAGATGTAAAATTTTTGTCGTCGGCCATTTTACCGACGATAAAAATGTTTCGACCGAGGACACAGAGCTCGTTTCCTGTGGTGCATGTCTGAGAAAGACCAGCAAATATCTCCTGAAGTAACCTGATTCCATGGAAACCAAAATTTATTTATAGCATAACATTTTGAAGATTCAATATGGAAGTTCTTCATGTTCATGCTCAGACTATATACTACCGTATATAAACTTAGGAGGATTCCCAGCTCCACGGCGTGCCACCTCGCCATTTTGGTGACGTCTTGGCGATTTGGATATGCGCCGGCAAGACACAGAAAAGCGATGCGCTTGTCAGATGCGGCTCGAGCCTCGTTGAGCCACGTCGCTCTACTTTTCTCACGCGATTGGCTAGCTTAAGTAATTAAGCAAGGAAACCATGCTTAAACGGCGCGATGGGCAGATGGTTCCCAGCGTTGAGCGCGAGGTCTCGCGTTCGAACCGCCCAGCGCTCGCATCCGATTTTCCCAGCCCGACACGTGTCGCTTGCATTTATTGGGCCAGCGCAAGGCTGCGTGGTTTTGGGCTTTTATAGCGTGTTTTTTTGCGAAAAGAGCATGGAAAGTTTTCAAATTACGTAGAAGTCCTTTTTAGTCCGGATTTTATGAAAGACCCCTTTTTCTACAAGAAGGGCTTTGAAACTTCGGATTTAGCGGAACAATTCTGAGCTTTTAGGAAATTACGTATTAGTCTGCTTTTTATCTATTTTAGGCTTTTTTTATGAAAAGACCCTTAATTTTGCTTTCCGCGAAACAGCGGTGCGCCTTTCTAAAATACGCATTTTAGCATGTTTTTCTATACGTAAATTCGCCCAGGCTTTCTAAAATTGCTTGCTAGCTATTTTTTATCCCGGAGATTTTTACGTATTGGTTCTATGTCCCTTCCTTCGCGGTAAGGCCTTATTTTCCCGAAAATCACGCCAAAAAAATTGTTCCAGGGATTGGGAAACTTTTTAGGATAACGTGGGATTTATCGTAGAGTCCAGAAGCTTCTCAAAATTACAGCACGTATATCGAGAATTATATGCTCCGTCCTAAAGATTTTTAAATTACATCTAGATCGCTTTCTTGATGAAAAAAAAACCGGATTTCATATTATGGCTGTCACGTTGTGGCACGGCGTGCGCCACGCCCACGTATCTAGTTGTTGTGGAATGGCTTGGCTTTTATTGACCCTGCAGGCCTGCACTGGAATATTTATATTGTTAGGTACATTGCGTAGAGGGAATTTTTTAGATGAAGGAAGATTTTATTAATCTCAAGAACATTACATCAAGATGATACAAGTCCTTAAAATTTCTCCCGGCCTCTGCTTAACAAGAAGCACACAGCCCTTAAACAACACAAAAAAAAGAAAAAAAGAGAACGTGTAAGCAATCCGGCCGCCCCCTGGATTTCCAACATTCTGGGTGCCACAATCCGGCAACCCCCTGGATTTCCAACATTCTAGGCGCCACCACCAAGAACACCACGGCTATTTGAATCATTGCGCCCCCCAAAATCTTGAACGCGATCACAGACTCCATACCGTCTATGACCACCAACTTGAAATCTTGGGGGACAAAGACCACCATGAGCATTAAATCGATCGCCACCATAGCTGCGATCATTAAATCGATTGCCACCAGCAGCCGCCGTTCCACCTGCCATGACTGCTTTAAATTGATTCTTAAAGCATCATCACCCAATATCATGCACATCCGGTTGCACATCGCTGAGAATCGCGCCCTCATAGAGAAAGATAGATCCGACCCACCGCCGATCGGTACATTGCGATCGGCGGCCGATCCATGGGCTAGAAGATTGCCCGAGGATATGTCGCGCGACTGGCCGGATCGAAGACGCCGACGAGCAGCCCTCGGCGGCGCGGGAGGCGGATGATCGAGCTCGCAAATCATCGGACTTCGAATAGAACCGCACCGGTGAAGACGGCATCCGTCGCTCAGGGCTCGAGTATAATCACCTCCCCGGATGCGGCCGCCACGCGCATGGCCGCACGCCTCACGGAAGCGCCGACGCGAACAGCACGTGGGAATTTCTCGCATATTTGGTCGTCATCTCGACCAGCATAGGCGGGGAGGAAATCGGACCGAACAATCTCGGCTATCTCCGGGAGCGCGCGACGAGAGGCTCAGGCGAGGAGATCGAGATCCGAAGGCTGCGCCGCCGATGTGCGCGTGATTTGGCTGAGGTGTCGGTGACGGCTAGGGGAGGAAACCCTAGCCGCCACCCACAGCCTTGCTCCCGTATTTCGATCGTCACACCCTAACCGGCTTTATCTGCGAGTGTATATGGGCTCTGGGCTCTGCTGCGTAGAGGGAATGGGTGGGTTATTTTGAAATCATCAAAACCATCTCTTTTGCATTTAGAGTTGTAATTACCAAGTTTTTATCAGGCTATATACGTTGTGTTCTATTTATTGGTTGTTTAACCGGTAACTAGTGGAGTAGTGGCGGATCTAGAAAATTAATTTTCTTTGGGTGTGCACATATGACTCGTACAACTCAATAGTCTCGTCCAATGATTTCGTATGATTATGAATCCAACACATATATTAAAATCAATTGTATCAACAAATATAGTCCATTGAAAATATGATCTTGTAGCACTTTTCAAATTATTTAGGGATGGCGGGGCATATACCCGGCACTCCCCTAGTACCAGCCCTGCCTTAAATATGACAAGAAGGGTGTATTCAAAGAAGCAAGGCACGAGGGGACTCCTTGAGATTCTAGAACAAAAGAATGTCCGTTTTGTCCCCTTCGATGGTTGGAAGAAGATCGATTTAAAGGAAAAGATGGCAAACGAGGGATGAAGAACAAGCCTAGAGAGAAGATCACAAACTGGGATGAGCTCCTGATAGCTGCAAACGAGGGATAAAAGTAGGGCAGTCCTCTGGACAATTTTGTTTCCTTGCATGCCTGTTGGTCACGTTGAAGAGAGTTACCTCAGTACTATAAAGATAAACGGGTACAAATTTTTGTATGAGAGTTTGTACATATTTACACAAATTTTTTTTGCAATTCTGGAAAGGAAAACTAGAAGTGACAATTTAAGCAATCAACGTCTAAAAGTAGTCTTTTTTCTTATTATTCAAGTCGTTCTTTGTCATCCAGTAGCATCAATTTGCAAAATTTACACACTAGTTAGAAACGGACAGGACAATCAATTGCGAATTCTGGAGGCTACATAGCTTCATATATTCTGCGATGACGATCGTAGCCAATGACTATGATCATCTGAAATTGTACGAGCAATTTGAGACTGATCCAGGAATCAGTACATGGAGTTGCAAGAATGACATTACATGTGAAAGCAACCAGTATCTAACAAGTTCATCCAGTACTTAATTCATTCAATAATAAATCATTATCAATCAACTAATGATATCTAGATGTCAATGTTAAGTCATCTATTCGACAATACACATCATTAAAACGACTGCTCACGACTAGATCATATCTCAACTTCACGAATCAATAATTCTAGACTCATCAGGTAATCACAATACAGTAATCCCAGTATAAGCAGTTCAGATTTAGTACATCAACTAAATCTAACCAATAAGACGTCTTACTAAGATCTGCATAATTCATCTGACAGTATCTCAATCTGTATACAATTTTAGACAACATTATAATTATGTTACAAGCTATGTCTAATACATTTACATTCAATCACAATTATATTACAATTAATATACATTAGCGTGCGGGATGGATGGATCTCTCGTCGTCAGTGCCGGCCGGCTCACGGCTAGGGGTGAAAACGGATCGGGTAATACTTGATTCGTATCCGTATCTAGGATAAATTTATCTGATATTGTGGATACGGGTTCGGGTATTTTTGTTTCTGGTACGGATTCGGGTACTACCCGGATAATTTTTGTTTGGATACGAATCAGATACGGGATAGAAAATACCCAACGAAAACGGGTCGGATACTGGTACAAACCGGGTAATTACAACTGGGTACCCGGTGAAACTCACTCCTAGCTCTCAGCCAAAACGATCATAACTTTTTACTCCGAACTCCAATTTAAGTGATCTTGGACTCTATGCGAAACTTATCAAGAGGGCTAAAATCTTCACCTATTTTCAAGATTTAAGCAACCATAGATATTTTTAAATATAATAAAAATATAAACTCTAATGTAGTCATTCAAGCCTAAAATCTGATTTTCGAAATCCTTCACAAAAACTTGATCAAAAGTGTGACTACAAGCTAGTAAGAGTCAATAAGATCCAATATTGAGCCATGTGATGATCAACTCACGATCAACACAATTTTGCGAAACACATTTGCATATAAACCGAGAAGCTATGAGATCAATCCTCTAGCTATGTAAGGATCAACACATGAGTTGGTATTTAGCGCCGGTGGATGTGTTATTGATCAATTTCATAGTCGTCCTGATGCTGAAATTGTTGAGGCCTTGGTTTGTACAAAGGATTGGATGATTGCTTGACGAAATGGTAAATTATTATCTTGCTTATGTGGCTTTCTTTATATATTATGTATATGTTTGTTTATAATTACTAATTTGTTGTTTATCAATTTCAGATTTAAATGGTAAAATAGAAACCTTAATTGAAGATATGAATGCTATGGAGATGAAGGATGATATTGAAACTTGAGAATTGAGACCTTCATGCACGCATGATGAACTTTATTTCATTTGTTAATTGTACTCTATATGTTGAACTATGTGTTTGAAGTGAATTCTATATGTACCGAAGTCTATGTGTGAATTGTACTCCCTATATTGGACTATGTGTGTTAATTGGACTTTATGTTGAACTATGCATGTTTATTGGCCTTTATGTGTTGAATTATGTATTAATTAGATTCTATGTTGGACTATGTGTGTTTATTGGACTCTATGTGTTAGATTATATATTAATTAGACTCTATATTGAAGTACGTGTGTTTATTTAACTCTATGTGTTGTCTTATATTTTAATTTAGCTCTATGTGTTGAATTATATGTGATAATTGGACCATGTGTGTTAGTTAAATTATTTTTATCACATACTTTGATTCTAGGTAGTTTGCGTACTATTCGACTAAGTACTTGTTATCCGTATTGTACCCGTCCGTATAATATCCGGTATTCGTTTTCTACCTGTCGTAAATATCCGGTATCCGTATCCTACCCGATATTTCACTACCCGTATCCGTATCTGTATCCGAAAAAAATAATTAGGATAGGATACAGAATGACTTACTACCCGACTATATCCAACCCGTTTTAACCCCTACTTACGGCTGCATACGTACAAAAGGCGTTTTCTAGGACCTGAGTTCTGAATTCTTTTCTAGGAACGTCAAAGCGGGAGGAGAGGGGCCGACAACGCGTGCTCAACACCATGATGGATGCACCCATGACTCCACGAGAGAGACTAGCGATTGAGCGCTTTAGACCTTCCACTACGGTACGTACAGACCACTTGGGTGCTCAAGACTTAAGACCGCGAAATGACCACCGTATTGTTTCTGGGCTTCAGAAGGTAGATTTAATTAGTGCAAACCAAGAAAAAAATATGCTTACTTGGTAAACTATTTTTACTAGTCATGTGACCGTCGTTGCCACGAAAACTCAATTTGTGACAAAAAAAATTATTTGCAAAGAGCCCTATCTTTTTAGTTATGTTTTAATAGTAGGAAAAGCTTGTTCATTCAAGAGATTTGACTATCCGGTTAAATTCCTTCCATCTTAGATTTGACAAATCGAGATACTTTAAAGGAGAATGGACGATCGTCACCAACTCCTAATTAGAATTAGTAGAGATTATCTGTTACATCACGCCCACGAGCCACCCATCGATCTTGGGCAACGGGTCGTCTGCCTAGTATACCACCACCGAACAAGTCGGCAAAAAGATCTGTACAGACTGGGCTCCTGCTGTGCCGGTCAATCATTCTGCTCATCTTTCTTTTAGATAAAGGATTAAATCCGGTCTCTACAAAAGCACACAACCGAGTTTTACAATGGCCACAGCCGTATAACATTATTTTAGTGAATCATCTAATAGTACTGAAAATTAAAAGCGAATTCTATAATTGCGTATCCATCCATGCTTGGCAAATATGTCTAACGCCACCACTTCCAAAGCCTTGCTTGCCCGTCGAAGAATCTCCCTGTTGTCCTCATACTGCAATAATGCCCAAAACCGCATCCAATATGTTCCTTTGAATGTAGCCTGCATAAAAGAAGAAAATTGTTTCTTCTGAAAGGTTAAATCATTTCTTGTGCACCAGATAGCCCATAATAGAGCAACACCCCCCACAAGAATCGGGCTTTTTCACTCTTCTCAATGCTGTTAACCAACGACCAAACATATGTGAAATAGACCTAGGTGGTGATAAACCCGTAGCAATATGAACAATACACCAAATAAGTTGTGAGTGTTGGCAATCAAAAAATAAATGCTGAATTGTTTCATGACAATTACAGAAACAACAGGTTTGATTCCCAATCCAATTTCTTTTAACTAGATTGTCCTTTGTTAAAATTACTCCTCGTTGTAAATACCAGAGGAAGATTTTAATCTTTAAAGGAGTTTCAACTTCCAAATGAATTTTATCTTGTTGAACGAAATACCTTGGTTCATTAAATGAACATACATTGAGCGTCTGAGAATTGCCCATTTGTATGTAAACCCCGTGAAAAGTGTCCTTGTCATCGAAGTCGACAATTGGTTATTTTTGCGATTAGATTAATCCATGATGTCAATTTATGACCTATTAATAATTGTCGAAAGGTAATATTCGGTGGCATCTGAGTCATAACATTTGCCACAGTAGTATCTTTGTGATGGGCAATATTATACAAGCTTGGAAATTGTACCTTAAGTGGTGTAGAATCCACCCAACTGTCCTCCCAAAATCTGGTTTGGGTACCATCTCTGATCCGAAAGGATCCACATGCCAAGAAATCCTCTTTAACCTTTAAAAGCCCTTTCCAAAACTGTGAGTCCCTAGGCTTAATATGCACTTGGGAGAAACATTTGGAATTCAAATATTTATTTTGAAGAAGGTTCTGCCAGAGCCCATCCTCATTAAGCAGCTTAAATAACCATTTACTTAGAAGACATTTATTCTTAATCTGAAGGTCAATGATACCCAATCCACCTTGATCCTTGGGTCGACACAATATATCCCACTTAGCAAGACGGTATTTTCGCTTTTCATTATTACCTTGCCAAAAGAACCTAGACCGACAGAAATCCAACCTACGTAGAACACCCTTAGGTATTTCAAAGAAAGACATCATGAACATAGGAAGACTACTTAAGACAGAATTTAGTAGCATAAGGCGACCCCCGGAGGAAAAGTGTTTGGCCTTCCACAAACATAATTTTCTGTTAAATCTATCCTTGATGATCACCCAGTCCGTATTCCGAAGTTTATGATAATGCATCGGAATACCTAAGTATCTGAATGGGTAGGATCCAATCCCACAGCCAAACAATTCAGTATATTGTTGTTCATGTTGTCTAGCATCACCAAAGCAAAAAATCTCACTTTTATGAAAATTAATTTTTAGACCTGATAATTGTTCGAACACACAAAGCAATAACTTCATGTTTTTAGCTTGTTCTATATTATGATCCATAAAAAGGATAGTATCATCAGCATACTGTAAAATTGATAAGCCATCATCAATAAGATGAGGAATAACTCCTCGAATCTGCCCATCCTCTTTCGCTCTCTTAATCAAACAAGCCAACATATCAGCCACAATGTTGAACAGAATAGGGGACATGGGATCACCCTGCCGAAGTCCTTTTTTAGTTTGGAAGTAATGTCCAATATCATCATTGACCTTAATACCCACACTACCTCCAGTAACAAAATGACCAACCCAAGAACACCACTGCTGGTTAAATCCCTTCATACGCAGGGTTTATTGAAGAAAAGACCACTTCACCTTATCATAGGCCTTTTCAAAATCAAGTTTTAAAATCACTCCATTAAGCTTTTTAGTCTGTAGCTCATGAATAGTTTCATGTAATATCACTACACCTTCCATGATATTGCGCCCAGGCATAAAAGCTGTTTGTGATGGCTTTACAACTTTGTTGGCCACCCCCATAATTCTATTAGTAGCCACTTTCGTGAAAATTTTAAAACTCACATTGAGCAAACAAATGGGTCGATATTGTCGTATTTTGGTTGCCTCTTTAATTTTTGGTTGGAGTGTAATGATTCCAAAATTGAGGCTATACAAAGGTAATTTCCCATGATAGAAATCATTGAACAACGCCATGAGATCCCCTTTTATAATATCCCAGAAAACTTGATAAAATTCAGCTGGGAATCCATCAGGACCAGGCGATTTATTGTGTTCCATTTGGAAAACTGCTTCTCTAACCTCTTTATCAGTAAACTGAGCAATAAGATTATCGTTTTCCTCATTTGTAACCTGAGTTAGATCATGATTATGAGTCTCCACCAAACTGAAATTATTTTCCTGTGGCGGTCCAAACAATCCCTTGTAATAATTTGTAATATATGTTTTTAAATCAGCATCACCCACAATACTACCATCTTCATGATCTAATTTGAAGATATGCTGTTTTCTGTGTTTACCATTAGCCACAAGATTAGGGATGGCAAAATTACCCGTGGGTTCGGGTACCCGTGGGTACCCGACCCGATGGGTTCGGGTATGGGTTTGATTTCAGATCCGCGGGTTTTAAATTTCGGGTTCGGATTTGGGTTCGGGTTCAGATTCGGGTTCGGTTCTACACCCGTGGGTACCCATGGGTACCCGAATTAATTAATATAAATTAAAAATAATGGAAAGTTAATTCAAAATTTTCAAGCATCGTTCGAGATGTAAGATACGGTAACTTTCATGATTATATACACCATATATTTTTCCTTTAAACATAGAAATTACAAATGAATTGATTGACAATTGATGGTTGAAAATTTGATTGTGTGGTGAATTTAATTTCGGGTTCGGGTACCCGTTCGGGTTCGGGTACCCATCGGGTTCGGGTATGGGCGTGGGTATGTACCCGTGAGAGATTTCGGGTTTGGGTTCGGGTATAAATTTCGGGTTTCGGGTTCGGGTCTGCGGGAGGTGTACCCACCCATACCCACCCGATTGCCATCCCTACACAAGATGGAAATATTGAGTGTTATTATCACCTTCCAAAAGATGTTTTGTTTTAGCTCTCTCATACCATTTAATCTCTTCTTCCCTCAACAAGTTCACCAACCTCTCCTTGAGGTAATGTTTCAAATTTAATTCATGAGCTGAGAGAACTCCATGTTCCGCCTTTTCATTCTGCTCATCTGAGACTTGGTTAGTACAGAACTGTCGATTATACCTATTATGCTTAGAATGACATTGCCCAACCAGTATTAAATCCTATATGAGTTTTAGAGATCTTGATTGCAATAGTTACAAACCAATCATTCGCTAATATTTACATTCACAATGTGATAGAATACTCAAAAGATGTCCCTTACTACTTTGGTATTTTGCTCTCAACACGCCACTAAATGGACTTCTGAATGTTCCCTCCACCTCTGATTTCGCCATCTTGTTTATGATAAAAAGAAGCTGTTATCTGATTGCAGGAGGAGATGACGAATAGTAGAATTTAAAGAAGGGTATTTGAGTTGCTATCTAAAGCGGCAACCATGCATAAGGACAACAATGATGATGAACAAAAAGAGCTTCACTTTGTGTTTTCTAGGAAACATTTCTCCCTTCAGAAGATGATTCCACGGTTGCTGCTGTACATCTTGAAAAGACTTATAAAAGGTCAGATGTCGAAGTGAATCTTCTTGATTTGTTTCACATTTTTTTTGACAATTATTTTTGTTGGTTATGTAGATGATGGAGTAACCGGGAAGCAAATGGCAGTCGGGACTGGTGAGTTTTAAGACCTGAAATGTGGGTAAGTGCTTTTGCTCTACTCCTGGGAGTTGGAGCTTGTGCTTTGTTTTTCTTTTCCTTCTTGGTCCATGAAGAAGTTTTGTAATTATACCCGTCTAATGATCTGTTCGTTACAGGAGTTGTCCCAACCTTGAAGGGCAGAGTTCTGAGCAGTGAATCAGAGGCTGACACAGTGGAACCAGGACTAATATGTGGTAAGATGGTTAAAGAGAGGACCAACTGGAATTGTTGCGACAAATTTCCATTGTGCTGAAGAAACAGTATGTACCTTCGTTTTGTTGTTCTGTTGTTGTTGCTGCAGAAAATTTGCATGCACCCCATTGATTTGAGTGTTACTTTATAGATGGCTACTTTCATATCCAGTAGTGGCTAGTGGGTAGATTTCATTTGTTCATGTCTGAGAAAGACCAGCAAATATATCCTGAAGTAACCTGATTCCATGGAAACCGAAATTTATTTATAGCATAACATTTTGAAGATTCAATATGGAAGTTCTTCATGTTCATGCTCAGACTATATTGTTGTGGAATGGCTTGGCTTTTATTGACCCTGCAGGCCTGCACTGGAATATTTATATTGTTAGGTACAGTGCGTAGAGGGAATGGGTGGGTTATTTTGAAATCATCAAAACCATCTCTTTTGCATTTAGAGTTGTAATTACCAAGTTTTTATCAGGCTATATAGGTTGTGTTCTATTTATTGGTTGTTTAACAGGTAACTAGTGAAGTAGTGGCGGATCTAGAAAATTAATTTTCTTTGGGTGTGCACATATGACTCGTACAACTCAATAGTCTCGTCCAATGATTTCGTATGATTATGAATCCAACACATATATTAAAATCAATTCTATCAACAAATATAGTCCATTGAAAATATGATCTTGTAGCACCTTTCAAATTATTTAGGGATGGCGGGGCATATACCCGGCACTCCCCTAGTACCAGCCCTGCCTTAAATATGACAAAAAGGGTGTATTCACATCCCCATGTGATTGGAAGAAGCAAGGCACGAGGGGACTCCTTGAGATTCTAGAACAAAAGAATGTCCGTTTTGTCCCCTTCGATGGTTGGAAGAAGATCGATTTAAAGGAAAAGATGGCAAGCGAGGGATGAAAGTAGGGCAGTCCTCTGGACAACTTTGTTTCCTTGCATGCCTGTTGGTCACGTTGAAGAGAGTTACCTCAGTACTATAAAGATAAACGGGTACAAATTTTTGTATGAGAGTTTGTACATATTTACACAAATTTTTTTTGCAATTCTGGGAAAGGAAAACTAGAAGTGACAATTTAAGCAATCAACGTCTAAAAGTGGTCTTTTTTCTTATTATTCAAGTCGTTCTTTGTCATCCAGTAGCATCAATTTGCAAAATTTACACACTAGTTAGAAACGGACAGGACAATCAATTGCGAATTCTGGAGGCTACATAGCTTCATATATTCTGTATGGTGTCACAAAAATCATGCAAATGCTGTAGTTTAATTTCATGAAGGGGCTTCAGGATGGGTGCTGGGCAGCTTCTGTTTGTGAGTGCTTGATAAACCTGCCGCGTTGTTGGTCGGCGTTTTGGACAAATTTGCAGGCAACCAAAGGCCGCCAAGACAACCGAAATGACATCTTTCTCATTGTCGCTCGATGGTGCTGCAATGCGTGGATCAAGAATATCCTCGAGCTTTGCATGCTGCTCTGTTCGGCAAAAGAAAGGAAGCAACAACTCTCCTGGATGTTTTCCCATCACCACTTCCAAGGAAACCACGCCAAAGCTATACACATCACACTTCTCTGTATACACCATTGTTGATGACAATTCTGCAATATGTAATAAAAACAGCAAGATCAAAACAAATTACTTTTAGGGTTTTTTTTAAACCACATCACATTCTCATATCAAAGGATTAAACCTATGTACCTGGGGCTATGTAGCCACATGTCCCTGCAAAGATGGTGCTCCAACTTGAGGAGTTGTGCTTCAACTTCCTTGCCATGCCAAAGTCCGATACATAAGCCTTAAAATCATGGTCTAGCAATATATTGCTACTTTTAATGTCACGATGTACGATGGGATCATGAAAATCATGGTGCAAGTAAGAGAGAGCTTGTGCTACATCCCTCACAATAGCAACTCTTTTAGGCCAATCAAGCTCCTTTGCTAGATCTTGCTCATGCAAAACGGATGCTAAACTCCCCCTTTCGATGAGATCGTATACGAGAAATTTGCACTGGGAATGAGAACAGTACCCATACAGCTTGACAATGCATCGGTGCCTGATTTTTGTCAGCACTTCGATCTCAGTGCGAAACGTTGTTTCATCGGTGTCTTCTTCCATTTTGTGGAGCAGCTTGACAGCAAAGACACTCCCTCCTTTGAGCTCCGCTCTGAAGACGGATCCGTATCCTCCAACACCAATGCAGTGCTTTTCATCAAAATTTTCTGTTGCATCGAGTATGTCTTGGAAGGCAATCTTCCCATCGAAATTCCATAAGGAAAGCATATCTCCAGTCTGGCTTTTACTACTAACTTTCACCGATTTTCTCCTCCGTCGACGAACAACAGTGATGATTGCTATTGCGAAACAAACGAAGGAGAAGTGAGCAAAAGAAAGAAGTAGGATAAAACTTAGATGCTTATTGCTTTGTTGTTCTTTGTCAAGCTTCTGTGCTTCACATGGTGTCAAGCCATACCGTGGAGCACCGCAGATGTCCATATTGTGGTCAAGTGAAACCATGGCACCGTGTTGATAAATGGCATATGTACCATCAAATCTTCCACTCAAACTGTTGTATGATAAATCCAACTTGTGCATTCGGTTAGACATCGCAAGAACCATTGGAATGGCACCACTTAAATTATTTCTGCTCAAATCCAGCTCAGATAGGTAAGCAAGGTTCCCAAGCTCTTGCGGTATTGGTCCTGTCAATAAGTTGTTTGATATGCGCAAGAACGACAAAAGGCGACACTGTCCTATTTGAGGAGGAATGCTTCTCGTAAATTGATTGTTACTTAAATCTAGAATTGAGAGATTGGCTAGAAGTCCTATTTCTGATGGCATTGGACCATCCATCTGATTGAACTCGAGTTCCAATGTTGTTAGAGAAGTCAATTTCCAAATGGTGGAAGGGATGTAACCATTTATTTGATTGTTGGACAGATTCAAGATTTCTAACCTTGGTATACTTCCTATGCTTCCAGGAATGGAACCTATGATTTTATTGTAGGAAAAATCCAAGAGAACTAACCTTGTTAGACTTCCTATGCTTCCAGGAATGGAACCCATGATTTCATTATTGTAGAGATACAATGATTCCAACTCTGTTAGATTTCCGATGCTTCTGGGAATGAAACCTGTGATTCGATTATTGGACAGATCCAACATTTCTAACCTTGTTAGACTTCCTATGCTTTCAGAAATGGAACCCGTGATTTCATTGCTATAGAGATTCAATGTTTCCAACCTTGTTAGATTTCCGATGTTTTTGGGAATGAAACCTGTGATTTGGTTGTAGAAAAAATTCAAAAATTCTAACCTTGTTAGACATCCTATGCTTTCGGGAATGGGACCTGTGATTTTATTATTGTAGAGAATCAATGTTTCCAACCTTGTTAGATTTCCGATGCTTCTGGGAATGAAACCTGTGATTTGGTTGAAGGAAAAATCCAATAAATCTAACCATGTTAGACTTCCTATGCTTTCAGGAATGGAACCCGTGATTTCATTAATAGAGAGATCGAGGTAGGTTAACTTTGTAAGATTACCGATGGATGTTGGGATTGTTCCAGGAATGCTATTGTTGGATAGACCCAAGAAAGAGAGCTCGGCAAGAGCACCAATGCTTGGTGGGATTTTTCCAGAAAGAGCGTTGCCTCTGAGGTCGAGATGGACAAGATGAGGCAAATATGCAAAGCGGAGCCTCTCCAACCCGCCATAGAGGCCACACTCCGGAAGTGAAATGTTGACCACAGCTAGGGCAGCATCACGTCGGCCACGGCCGTGAGGCGCCACCACGCCGCAGGTAACGCCAGTCCAGTTGCATGGGTTGGTGCCCTTGCTCCATGAGTTGAGATTGCAGTAGAAGTAGGAGTCGTTCAGGCTAGTCTTCCATTGGAGAAGTGCATCCGCTTGGCGATCCAGTGGTGGCGTCACAGCAGAATTTGCGAAGCAGAAGAGGTGCTGCAAGGCAAGTAGTAGCACTAGCACCGGCAGCAGCTCCAAGGAAGGGGTTCATGTTGTGTAGGTGAAGCTCTAAAACACACATCATACTACATGCATGCATGGTCTAGCGATTTCGAAATATATGTACGCACATAACATTGCTGATTTTTCAAAAGAATATGAGCCGCATTCAACCAAGGAGACCTTAACTCGGATGAACAACGATAGCTAGAAGAAATTCATACGGTCCCTACATACAGGACAAAAATTTCGAAAATGACTGTAAGATTAGCTATCAAACTTGCCGGACCAATTCCACAGCCGTACGCCGTGTCTTCTACGATACTCTGGGCTGCTTTCTTTGACTAGCTACAGCTTTATGGGGCTCAAGCAAAAAGGAGAAGAAAGAAAAAGGCGTCGACAGCAGGATTCGAACCTGCGCGGGCAGAGCCCAGTAGATTTCGAGTCTACCTCCTTAACCACTCGGACATATCGACCTCCCCAAAATTATTTTGTAGTTACGAAGTTAAGTTGCCCTAATTGCGGCCCAACAAAGCTGCGTGTCCCATCTCCCGTGGGGGCGAACATGTTTCCACCTCTATACGATGGAAAGCGCAATCGCGTTATACGCTAACATGATCACATTCTAAGGGCTAATAATGGATTTGTCGAACAGAGAGGCAAGGGCGAACAAGAGCCGTTGAATGGCAATTAAGCCTCAGATGTTAAGATATCCTCTAGTGTTGTTGGTGCTTACATGTGTTTTTACTACCTCTGTAAGGATGTATGATGTTTTGGTCATGTATATGGTCTCCAGTAATCAACTTTGACCATTATTTTTCATATGATTATGTTAGTAATTACAAAGTTAGTATATTATAAAAATATTTCTAATGAAGATTCCATAGAAAAAATATCTCTTTCTAGTGATAGTGTGAAACATCAACCTTTGCAACAAGCTCTTGCCAAGCTAATAAATTATGTTCAGGCTGGTCTTCCATTGGAGAAGTGCATCCGCTTGGCGATCCAGCGGTGGCGTCACAGCAGAATTTGCGAAGCAGAAGAGGCGCTGCAAGGCAAGTAGTAGCACTAGCACCGGCAGCAGCTCCAAGTGAAGCGGGTTCATGTTGTGTAGGTGAAGCTCTAAAACACACATACTACATGCATGCATGGTACGTCTGGCGATTTCGAAATATATGCACATAACATTGGTGATTTTTCAAAAGAATCTGAGGCACGTAGAACCAAGGAGACCTTGACACAGGTCAATAAATCACAATACTGACGTAAATTTCGGAGACGCAAATTTCGAAGACGTAAATTTCGAAAGATGGGGTCATCAGCTGAACTCGACCGTCACTCTTTTTGTCCCCGTCAGCGACCCAGATATGTCCGCAGCTGAACTCGACCGTCACTCTTTTTGTCCCCGTCAGCGACCCTGTTCTGAAAACAGGGTCATCACATTAACTATCATGAACAAAGTACGTAAAGCTGATCCGAAAAAACCAAGGCCAGCATGTAGTCCGGTCCGGTTTAGTGAAAAGACCACCCACGCATACGTGGCCCACTTTGAATAGGTCAAAACCCGGCATTAAGGGGGTGTTTGGGACCTCTCTAGCTCTACCAAAATTCGTAGGGTTGTGAAACAGAGTATTTCTAACTCTAGAAATTTATGAAGCTGGATCTGTGGGTATATTAAGAGTATTTAGTAGGACATTTTATTTACATTTTAGACTAAAAATATAAACTTAATTCACTTTAATTTTATCGAATATCCAAATATGGAATATGGGCATGTGCCATAAAGTCGAAAAATCACGCCACGCATATACTTACCAATATCAGGATATTCTGTGTATCTCTAGCCCGAGTCTACGGGATAAAGTATATGTAAAAGGATATCCCCGCAAGGGAAGTTCGATCCTACTCGATACAAGGAGACCTACTCGAATACGCCTGACGGTTATGGGAACTCGAGATCGATACGGATAATAACAATAACAGGACTCCTCATCGACTACGATTCGGTACTCCAACTGCTATATAAAGACCAGAGAGGACGTCGTCCAGGAAAAAATCCGGAAGGAGACCCTTAGCGATTTAGCATAGCCATATACAAGCCATAGTTTAGCCACCCCAAATTGGTAGTTCTTCCTTGTAATTGGGAATACCCCCATCAATCTGTAACCTCTTCATCGATCTCAGTCACCGCCGACACAGGAGTAGAGTATTACTCATCGACAAGGCCCAAACCTATCTACATTGT
Organism: Guadua angustifolia; assembly: GCA_036346375.1. Taxonomy (NCBI): domain Eukaryota; kingdom Viridiplantae; phylum Streptophyta; class Magnoliopsida; order Poales; family Poaceae; genus Guadua; species Guadua angustifolia. The sequence continues at coordinate 55,709,476 of CM070502.1, read as the reverse complement.
GTATTTTTGATTGCGTATTTGACTCTGATTATCTCGAAGGTACCCGAGCATAAGTGTGTTGTCGATCACTAACCTTCGACAACTGGCGCGCCAGGTAGGGGCCTTCAGCTATTTTTGCTGGTTAAGTATATTTTCATCACACGCCAATGCCGAAATTCTCGACATCAGCCAAGTCCCGCAAATGGGCTCTGAGATCGTCTTCGAAACCATGTGTCGGCATATTCCACCTGACAGGCCCTCCGAGATAGAGGGTTGGATTCGGTATGAGGGCGTCTTTTGTGGCTGGAAACCCTAATGACTCTCGCACAACGGATTCTGGGGATTAACAGAACAGGGAACACAATAATTTATCCAAGTTCGGGCCCCCGAAATGGGTAATAGTCCTATGTCCTGCTAGGTCTTCGTTGATGAAATGTGGAGGCGATTCCAATGGTTCTTCTTGCTATGGGTTTCTTCCTTCTCTCTCTCGGTCCTCAAGTTTGGATCCCGGATTGATCGCTCGATGCCTCCTCCTCCCTCTCCCATGCACCAGAGCTCCCTTATATAGACCAGGTTGGCTTGGGCAGGTGAGAGGATGACACCATGATGATCTCGACTCATTAATTACACCCATCCCTATTGTCTTATCGCACCCTCATGACTCATTAATTACACCCATCGTTGTTGCCTTGTCCTTTAGGCTTCATTTAATGCCAAAGCATGGCTTCGCCCGATCCGCCCGGGATGTGGCGTTCTGCTGACGGGTTTGGTGTGGGGTGTCGAGGATAGGTCATTGTCATGTCGATAGTAGAATTCTTTGCCATCAATAGCCCGACATCGTCGGGAAGATAGATTCGTGAAGCCTTCTCCTCATTCTTTTGGTTGCCTTCATGGCTGGCGGGTGGTCCGAATGCCTCCCGCACATCGAGGCCACCATGTGGGCCGCTCTTCCGGCGAGCAGGGCGTGATCGCCCACCTACTCGTCGGGGGCTACGCGGGGGCGTGATCGTTCACCTGTTCGCGGGGGGGCTATTTGGGCCAGGCCGCTATTTGGGCCAATTAATTCCACGGCGAAGAGGGTACCCGGTGCAAAGTACATCGACACCATGTTGTCTTGATGGGGTCTGCTAGTAACCGAAAGATCGGCTTCATCGAGTCCTATTCCAGGACCCATGTCAAGAAGTGTGCTTCATTGAGTTTGACCCTTTGGAGCCCAACGTCCTCAAGTGTGTGGACACAGAGAGCGATAGCGATAGCAGCGATGATGACCTTAGTAGTCAAAGCGGCGATCGTCAGACATCGCCATGTGTTCATGGCGGGGCAACAAAGGCACAACTACGAAGTTCCCAAGAAAGGACCTTGGAGCGAAGCCTTGGGTAACCAAGAAGTTCACATTCTCGGGCACTCCCAAGATCTTAGAGCGAAGAATCGCCGCAAACACTTGCAACCGTGGATATTATTGCTCTCGGCATGGCGGACCATCGTCATAACCCAACATCGTAGCCACGGTAGGGATTGCAGCTAGGTTGTCAAAGCACCTCAACCTAGACAATCCAACGACTCCTCACCGTGGCGCCAAGATTCCAGCGGCGAGCCCTTTGGCGGCGTGATCACAATGGTGCACCGGCCGCACCCTAGGGGCGGCGTCCCATCGAGCCACCCTAGCATCGTCTTGATACTCTCGAAGCTAATATCTAGTGCGCTCACATCTTTGTTAAAATCTCTTCCACAGTTGGACCCGCCAACCCTATGGCCGGTGTTCGACTAGATAAAGCGCTACTCGATGCAAAGATGAGCTCTGTTGCTCAAGCGACCAACTCGAGTTCGGGTAGTCAAACCGGCAAGGCGCCCAAAGCCGCCGGACCGAATCCCATGACGATTCTTGCGAAAGCAGAAGATCGAGGTGACTAGTTTCACCATCGTGTTTCTAGGGCGGTCCACTCGAAACCCCGCTAGGATACCACAGAGATCTCGAGATCGAATCCCACATGATCGTGGAGATTTGCACGATGTTCTACGAGATTGGAGGGAAGAGCGGGACCGTGAAGACCACGAGAGGCGAGACAATGAGTACTTATCCTCGAGGGGTCAAATCTTCTCCCTCGAGGGACCGCTCGCTGCCGTGACACAGGTTCCCCCTTAGCAAGATGCGCATAGAGAACAGCGCCAGATGACCCCGAAAGATGTTGATGAGGGGTACAAGGCGTTTACTCCAGCACTGCGCACGGTCAGATGGTGTGGGACCCTAGATTTACCATCCGGAATCTCCTGTGTATTTCTGTACTAGTCCCAGATCAGTAGCTAGTACACACAGTGAAGCAGTGATAATCATAACCAGAACAGAACGAAGTAATAGCATAAATATAAAGTACCAGCCACATGGCTATTTATTACATCTCCTGGTCACATGGCCTGAGTTCACAGCAGCGGAAACAAATAACAACAAGATAAAACCCAAAAGACACCACAGGTGACGACTAGGAGCGCGAGCTTAGTTATCTTGGCGATCTCCAACGAACTCGTCATAGAACTCATTGTTTTCGACTGCATCTTGGTAATTCTCAGATGACAAAAATTTTGTGTAGCATGTGAGTACAAACGTACTCCGCAAGTCTGGAAAAATGCAACATGTAGGGCTTTCCAAGGAAAGGCTTAATAGGGTTCTTTTGCATAAAGCCAAGTTTCATCAACTATACTTAATAATGATTTTCACAATGCACATTTAAAAAATATTTTAACAATTGAATATATATATATTATTCTAGCGAAGGTTCAATCCACCATCACTAGTATCTTGGCTCTATCCGACAGCTTTAAAAGATTTAAGGTAAACCAACTCATGACTCTATCTCGTCATGATCAAAACAGTTCCATCTACCTGATTGGCTCAATCCGCCAAATAAATATTCGAGAGTTCTAACCACTCCCGAATCCCAAAACAAGACATCAGTTATTTTTAAAAACCAAAACCAAGTCTACCAGTATGAAAGCATTCTTCACTTTGCCCTTGACCGTAGGCATGGCTATTCGAATAGTTTTAACTCTGCAGAGGTGTACAACTTTACCCACAAGACATGATATTCTCTTGATGCCAAGCTATTAACACACTTCCTTAGGTGTGCCGGCAGAGACATCATGACAATGCCTTTACAATGTATACGCCTAACCCGACCCACCCGCTGAGGTTTCACCACTGTTAGGGTTCCATCTACCCAGTACAGAAGCCCCCTCTTGCTCCGTGTGGGAAATACGACTTGCCTCCATCCGGCACCCACATTCCACCAATTGGCAAGTCTAAGTTAGGTTTCTACAAATTATTCAGCCAGGTCGTACCCATTATAGATATGTGGTTGCACGGTAATGCTTAGAATGGACAGTCATAAGCGTCGGTCCTTAAATTGATTAGGGCGGCTTTCACAAACCAGGACCAGTGCTCCATCCGCACCGCTTGACAAACCATTCCGCCCTAATCTAAATCATTTTTATTTTATTTTTATTTTACAATCACAGCAGCAATCACCTTGCGCAATTTCGATAAAACACATTTCAACAACATTTAGAATTTATCCCATCATAGGCATTTTGATTAATATCAATCCTAAACATAGTCTAATGTACTAAACAAGGTTAATCACATGATACATGATTTCATGATTCAAACTTAAGGTTACAAAGGCATGGTAATCAAACAGCAAGGATGTCATTTCGAAATGGGTATAACTAACAACCTACATTTTAACATCATCATTTATATAAATAGCAATGCATGTTGTAAAACTTTTGTAAAACATTTGTAAATCATGGGATCAACGTGCATCAAGGAGACTTGCCTTCAGTCGCAGCAGAGGCATCAAAGTCTTGAGGGTCAGCGACGGCGTCGGCGGTTCCGGCAAACTCTTCGGCTATGCGCAAAACGATACACGAAATGAATAAAATAAAATAAACAGAAACTTAAAATTATAATAAAAATACTGGCAGATAGAGGATAAATTTAGATGAATTTCAAAATTTGAATCACTCAATTCGATTCTGACGAAGGAGAAACAATTGTTTGAATTCTGTCGGATTGGAAAATAGAAAATCCGAGAATATTCCTTTGGCATCTATTCTTTTTCTCCCATTTCTGATTTTTCCTGAGTCTCTAGCAACCGGACCCCACACGTCATTGCCTTAAGGCTTCTTCTCCAAATGCCCTGTACAGAAGAAATGCCAGGAAGAAATGGCGTCGGCCAGAACGAAGGGCGGGGCTCGCCGGCCAAAGGGGAGGGACTCGCCGGCCAGAGAGGATAGCGGCGAGACGGCGATGGCAGTTGTGCATGATGCGCTAAGCAATGAGAATGGCGACAGCAGCACACGGGTGCTGAGGCGTGGCGGCAGCGGCCACGCAACCGGCATCGAGGGACAGACGCCAGGGTGTGGCTTGGCGTCGCGAAGACCATGCGCACGGTGGTCGGCGACGAGGAAGTCCGAGGCAGCAGCAGCGCGACGATTATGATGGCCAAAAACAAGCCGACGGCACGACGGCCAAAACCACAAAATTTCTCAAAACTAGAGTGAGCACGGGATAGCTAGCATCGAGGGAAGTCTATGGGTGCAAGGAATTAAATTGAATTGTACCCAAACGGGAGAAATCGATGACAAACGGAGCGACGACTGACGATGAACAAACTCGAAATACGGGGTCAAACTACAATGAAAATCAAATCCGATTGAATGGTTGTGATCATGGAAGCAAAAGGCACAAAGTGACGCAGTTGGTTTACTCCGAAAACTCACAGAGCAAAAGATGGCTCACGGTGTCTTTGGAGAACGCCAAGCGCGGGTTTCTCAAGTTTTGGAAAGGAAACAACACTGAATCACTGGGCAAGGTGAGCACGGGATAGAGGACGTCAAGGTGCAACTTTTGAGTACTCACACGCCCGAGAGGTGAAGAGCGCCGAGATAATGGCCGAGCAATAAATTGTCATTAACGCTTAATTGCGATCGATTCGATGCGGATTAAGGATGGGCAACGACAGGGCATTTAATCTCCATTACGACACCGTCGCGATGCATCAGCTCCCATGTGATTTGGACATTCATGTAGAAAGATATCAGAGATGGAAGTTTGTGCATGCAATGAGTTAGAACATGAATAGGTGCAAGATTCTTTGGGGAAGATGAACAGTGTCATTTTTAAAGCGGGCGAGATAAAATAGATAACGAGGTATAAAAATACTAAAAAAGATTCTAAAAATTCTAAAGAATAAAATGAAACCCAATAAAATTGGTTTCACTATTTTTGGATGAACTTTGGAATTTAGATTATTTCGGGACGAAAATAATGGATTTGATGAAAGCGCGAGAGATAAAATACCAGATGAATTCTATAAATCTTGGAAAAATTCCTAAAATCATTTTAGAATATTTGGAACCTAATTCTATGAATTTTGATATTTTTGGAGTATTTTGGAACTCGGATGAAATTTCGATTAAGGACCGAAATTGAGAATTCTGACTTTGCGGACGGTAAAGGATTGAACTTTAATTTCGAAAGGATATGGATGCCAGGTTAATTAGAACATCGAGGAAAAACCAAAATTTAAAATTAATTAATTTTAAATTAGCTTTAGGCAAAAGACCGAAATTGGGGATGTTACAAACCTACCCCCCTTAGAGAGAATCTCGACCCCGAGATTCGGACGAAGAAAGAAAAAGATCAGGAAACTGTGCTCTAAGGTCCTTTTCTCGCTCCCAAGTTGCTTCTTTCTCGGAATGGTTACTCCACTGAACCTTACAAAACTTGATCACTCGGCTTTTGGTTCGACACTCTGCTTCATCCAAGTTTTTGACTGGATACTCTGGATACGACAGGTCTTCTTTTAAATCCAACTTCTCAAAAGATATCCATTCTTCTGGTATTCTGAGACATTTCTTCAACTGAAAAACATGGAAGACATCATGCACATCTGACAATTGCGGTGGAAGCTCCAACTTGTTAGCAACTTCTCCTCTTCTGGCTACTATAGGGAAGGGACCAATATAGCGAGGTGCTAACTTCCCACTAACTCTGAATCGATGCATTCCCTTTAGAGGTGAAACCTTTATATACACATGATCACCAGGTTCAAAGCTTAATTCCCGGCGACGGTTGTTAGCATAACTTTTCTGCCTTGATTGGGCGGTTTTCAAATTCTCACGGATCACTCTGACTTGCTCTTCGACTTCTTTCAGAATCTTAGGTCCAATGATCTGTCCACTCTCTGTCTCTTTCTAATATAAGGGTATTCGGCATTTTCTCCCATAAAGGGCTTCAAATGGTGCCAGCTTCAAACTTGACTGGTAACTGTTGTTGTAAGAGAACTCTGCATAGGGCAAATTCTAATCCCAAGAACTTTTATAAGTCAATGCACAAGCTCTCAACATATCTTCTAGTATTTGATTTATCCTTTCCCTCTGACCATCTGTCTGAGGATGGTAAGCAGTACTGAAGTTCAAATTCATGCCCAAAACCTCATGCAACTTTTGCCGGAACCTCGAGGTAAACTGAGAACCTCGATCTGACACGATCTTCTTTGGCACACCATGCAAACACACAATTTTTACCATATATAACTCTGCAAGTTTATCGCCAGAATAAGTTGTCTTCACAGGAATAAAGTGTGCAACCTTAGTTAATCTATCCACGATTACCCATATTGAATCATATCCGGACTTAGTTCTAGGAAGTCTGGTGATAAAATCCATTCCTATTTCTTCCCATTTCCAAACAGGAACCTGCAAAGGTTGCAACAAACCGGCTGGTCTTTGATGCTCTACTTTAACAAGCTGACAAATATCACAACGTGCCACAAAATTAGAAACTTCTCTTTTCATATTGGACCACCAATATTTTTCTTTTAAATCAAAGTACATTTTCGTACTTCCCGGGTGGATAGAGTAAACAGAATCATGAGCTTCTTTTAAAATCAAATCCTTGATTCCCTTCTGATCAGGAACTACAATTCTTTTTCCAAACCAAACAGTTCCTTTCTCGTCCTCTAAAAATCCAGAAGATTTTCCTCCCTTGAGACTTTTCTTAATTGCTGTAATACCATTGTCGTCCTTTTGAGCTTCTCTGACTTGATCCTCCAAAATTGAGTTCACCTCCAAATTATACACACAACCTTCTTTTACTAATTCCAAATTGAGACGTTGGAATTCTTTATGAAGTTCTAGCTGATATTTCTGAACCATAATATTATTACAATAGCTCTTTCTACTTAAGGCATCTGCAACAACATTGGCTTTACCCGGGTGATAATGGATTCCAATATCATAATCTTTGATTAATTCCAACCATCTTCTCTGCCTTAAGTTGAGATCCGACTGAGTGAAAATATATTTCAAACTCTTATGATATGTGAAAATCTCACATCGATTCCCAATAAGATAATGCCTCCAAATCTTGAGAGCATACTGGCAGCCTAACTCCAAATCATGAGTTGGGTAGTTTTCTTCATGGGGTCGCAGATTGTCTTGAGGCATAAGCTATAACTTTTCCTTCCTACATCAAAACACATCCAAGACCTTGCTTTGAAGCATCACAGAAAACATCAAAATCCTTATGAATATCCGGCAATACAAGTACGGGTGCCGAAGTAACCACTTCTTCAACTCCTGGAAACTTTGTTCATAGGACTTAGTCCATTCATATTTCTTCTCCTTCTTTAGTAGCTAGGTAAGAGGTCTTGCAATCTTTGAAAATTCTTCAATGAATCGCTGATAATAACCTGCTAAACCAAGGAAACTTCTGATATCTGGGACTGACTTGGGTTGTTTCCAATCCAAAATATCCTTTACTTTTGCAGGGTCTACTGCTACTCCTCCAACTGAAATAACATGACCCAGGAAAGAAACTTCTTTCAACCAAAAATCACACTTACTGAACTTAGCATAAAGCTGATGCTCTCTGAGCTTTTCCAAAACTATCCTCAAATGATCCTCATGCTCTTTCTTATTCTTCGAATAAATAAGAATGTCATCAATAAAAGCGATAACAAACTTATCTAAAAACTCCATAAACACCTTATTCATCAAATTCATGAAATATGACGGTGCATTTGTTAATCCAAAAGACATTACTCTGTAAACTCGTATAATCCATAACGGGTAGTAAAAGCTATCTTCGTAATATCTTCTTTTCTGATCTTAAGCTAATAATACCTTGATCTTAAGTCAATTTTTGAGAATACCTTGGCTCCTTTTAACTGATCAAACAGATCATCAATCCTTGGCAAAGGGTACTTATTTTTAATGGTGACTTCATTCAGGGATCGATAATCGATACACATTCTCAGATCACCATCCTTCTTCTTCACAAAGATTCTTGGTGAACCCCAAGGTGAAGAACTTGGTCTTATAAATCCTTTCTTCTGCAGTTCTTCAATCGATTCTTCATGTTGCGCTAACTCATTAGCGAGCGGTGGTAAGGTCTTTTTAAGATAGGAGTGCATGCAGTACAAGTTCAATAATAAACTCAACATCTCGTAAAGGACATTCGAGCAAGTCTTACGGGAATACATCTGGGTATTCTTTTACTTTGGGCACATTTTTCAAAGATGTACCTTTTAGTCGGTTCAGGGTACTACCCCCCTTAGAGGAGAGATTAGATAGGAACTCCACTTGAATTCCCTCAGGACTAGTAAGGGAGATAGCTCTACTATCATAGTCTATCTGACCCTTGTACTTGGTTAACCAGTCCATTCCAAGGATTACTTCTATTCCCTTAGTATCCAATAATATTAAGTTCGCTAGGAACTTTACTCCTTTTATAGTTATATCCATTTTTGGGCAAATAGTAGTTGTTCCTTTCAACTAATGAGAGGCATAAAGAACACTCTCATACTCATCACACTAGGCCAGATAAAATTTCCTCTCAACCTTCTTTAACGGTCATCCGCTTCCAACGGATCAATAGATCCAACAAACATCGGGGGTCTAGTCCTCATGAACTCCCCGAACTTAGACTAGGGTGGCTGGGCTGCGGCCTAAGCTGGGATGACTTGGGGCTGATTGAGGGCGTTCTGCGCCAAAGCCTGAAGTATCTGCAATTGCATAGCCATCATCTGCTCCATGCTTGGTGGCTGATTCGGGGGTGGGGGTGGCACTTGTTCTTGCTGTGCTGGAGGTGGCGGTACATGGTTACTCTCATTGTTCTGCTGTTGTTCTAACAGCACTTCGTCCTGGATTTGAACTCTGCTACGTCCACGACCACGGCCTCTAACATGGCCTCCTCTTCTTCCTCTACCACGAACTCTACCAGGGTTCTCCATCTAAAACCAAGAACGGGAAAAGCACAAGGAAAGAGGGAAAAGCCAAGATAAGAAAGCAGAGAATCTAAATAGCATCCCCAAGACAAAAGCACAACCAACAAAAAGAAAACGCCATGCTGAAATCTTTATTTAAATCAAAATAGTTTTATTAAGATGGTTGTATCACAAATCTTAGAAGCATGATACAATCCATCACACACAATTAATAACGTTCTTGTGTAGACAAAAGAAAGGTGCTCAGACAAAAACTAAAACTAACTACTCCTTCACACTCCTCGAGGACATGACGGAAGAATCCACCTTACTAGGCAAAGCGAGGTATAGAAAGGCATTTATAAATTTTGAAATAAGACAAGGTCGAAAACAAATTTTTAAATAGAGGAGAAGGTAAGGACAAGACGCTAAGACAGAAAAGATAGAAGCAGAGGAATTTAGAATTTTATAAGTATATTTTTATAAAAATATTAATCCTTAAGGCTTTGCCATTCTAACTAAGTCACGTCCTACAATCGTCAAGGCTCTGATACCACCTCTGTGGGACCCCAGATTTACCATCAAGGAATCTCAGTGTATTTCATACTAGTCCCGGATCGAGAGCTAGTACACACAGTGAAGCAGTGATAATCATAACCAGAACAGAATGAAGTAATAACATAAATATAAAGTACCAGCCACATGGCTATTTATTACATCTCCTAGTCACATGACCTGAGTTCACAGCAGCGGAAACAAATAACAACAAGATAAAACCCAAAAGACACTACAGGCGATGACTAGGAGCGCGACCTTAGTTATCTTGGCGATCTCCAACGAACTCCTCGTCATAGAACTCATTGTCTTCGACTGCATCTTGGTAATTCTCTGATGACAAAAATTTTGTGTAGCATGTGAGTACAAACATACTCCAAGTGCAGGAAAATGCAACATGTAGGGCTTTCCAAGGAAAGGCTAGTTCTTTTGCATAAAGGCAAGTTTCATCAACTGTACTTAATAATGATTTTCAAAATGCACATTTTAACAAATATTTTAACATTTGAATATATATATATTATTCTAGCGAAGGTTCTATCCACCATCACTAGTATACTGGCTCTATCCGCACAATTTAAAAGATTTAAGGTAAACGAACTCATGACCCTATCCGTCATGATCAAAACAGGTTCCATCTACCTAATTGGCTCAATCCGCCAAATAAACATTCGAGAGTTCTAACCACTCCCGAATCCCAAAATAGGACATCAGTTATTTTTAAAAACCAAAATCAAGTCTACCAGTATGGAAGCATTCTTCGCTTTGCCCTTGACCGTAGGCACGGCTATTCGAATAGTTTTAACTCGCGAGAGGTGTACGACTTTACCCACAAGACATGATATTCTCTTGATGCCAAGCTATTAACACACTTCCTTAGGTATGCTTGCAGAGATATCATGACAACGCCTTTACAATGTATACGCCTAACCCGACCCACTGCTGAGGATTCACCCTCGTTAGGGTTCCATCTACCCGATGAAAGCCCCTCTTCTTGCGCTGTGGGAAATACGACTTGCCTCCATCCGGCACCTACATTTCACCAACTAGCAAGTCTAAGTTAGGTTTCTACAAATTATTCACCAGTCGCATCCATTATAGACATGTGGTTGCACGGTAATGCTTAGAATGGACAATCATAAGCGTCGGTCCTTAAATTGATTAGGCGGCTTTCACAAACTAGAACCGGTGCTCCATCCGCACTTTGCCGACAAACCATTCCACCCCAATCTAAATCATTTTTATTTTATTTTTATTTTACAATCATAGCAGCAATCACCTTGCCACAATTTTGATAAAAACACATTTCAACAACATTTAGAATTTATCCCACCATAGGCATTTTTCTCAATATCAATCCTAAGCACAGTCTAATGTACTAAACAAGGTTAATCACATGATACATGATTTCATGATTGAAACTTAAGGTTACAAAGGCATGGTAATCAAACAGCAAGGATGTCATTTCGAAATGGGTATAACTAACAACCTACATTTTAACATCATCATTTATATAAATAGCAATGCATGTTGTAAAACTTTTGTAAAACATTTGTAAATCATGGGATCAACGTGCATCAAGGAGACTTGCCTTGATCACAAGAGAGGCATCAAAGTATTGACGTTCAATGACGGCGTCGTGGTTCGAGCAAACTCTTGACTATGCTCAAAAGCGATATCTGAAATGAATAAAATAAAATAAATTAAACTAAAAATTATAATAAAAATTCGGCAAATAGAGGATGAATTTAGAAATTTTAATCACTCGATTTAGAGTTCTGACGAAGGAGAAACAATTGTTTGAATTTCGTCGGATTGGAAATTAGAAAATCCGAGAATATTCCTTTGGCATCTATTCTTTTCTCCCATTTCTGATTTTTCCTGAGTCTCTAGCAACCGGACCCACATGTCATTGCCTTAAGGCTTCTTCTCCAAATGCCCCTGTCTGAGAAGAAATGCGGAAGAAATGGCATCGGCGAAGAATGAAGGCGGTGCTTTCGCCGGCGAGGAGGGACTCACGGCTAGAGGACGATAAGAGGATGAGCCGGCTAGAAAGGCGCTGCAGTGACGCCGAGGCCAGTAGCAGCGGCGCTAAACGCTAGGCAGCGTTAGGCGAGGTGGCGGCTGCATCAATGAGAACCGCACGACGGCGGCGAAGGACGGCGAGGTGTGGTTTTCGGCGTCGTGAAGACCATGCGCCACGATGGTCCGAGCGAGGAAGTCCGAGGCGGCAAGTGCGACGATTATGACGACTAAAAACAAGCCGACGGCAAGACGACCACCAAACAACAAAATTTCTCAAAACTAGAGTGAGCACGGGATAGCTAGCATCAAGGGAAGTCTATGGGTGCAAGGAATTGAATTGAATCGTACCAAAATGGGAGAAATCGACGACGAACGGAGCGACGACCGACGACGAACAAACTAGAAATACGGGTTCAAACTGCAACGAAAATCAAATCCGATTGAATGGTTGTGATCATGGAAGCAAAAGGTACAAAGTGACGCGGTTGGTTTACCCGGAAACACACCGGAGCAAAAGATGGCTCACCGGTGTCTTTGGAGAACGAGGCAGGCGGGTTTTCTCAAGTTTTGGAAAGGGAAGCGACTTTGAATCAATCTGGGCAAGGTGAGCATGGGATAGAGGACATCAAGACCGACTTTTGAGTACTCACACGTCCGGAGAGGTGAAGAGGCGCCGAGATAATGACCGAGCAATAAATTGTCATTAACACTTAATTGCGGCCGATTCGCGCGGATTAAGAATGGGCAACATCAGGGTATTTACTCTCCATTACGATGCCGTCGCGATGCTTCAGCTCCCACGTGATTTGGATATTCATGGAGAAAGATATGAGAGATGGAAGTTTGTGCTTGCAAGGAGTTAGAACATGAACAGGTGCAGGATTCTTTGGCGAAGATAAACAGTGCCATTTTTAAAACGCGCGAGATAAAATAGCTAACAAGGTCTAGAAAAGATTCGAAAAATCCTAAAGAATAAAATGGAACCCAATAAAATTGGTTTCGCTATTTCTGGATGAACTTTGGAATTTAGATTATTTCGGGACGAAAATAATGGATTTGATGGAAGCACGAGAGATAAAACACCAGAGGAATTCTATAAATCTTGGAAAAATTCCCAAAATCATTTTAGAATATTTGGAACCTAATTCTATAAATTTTGATATTTTTGGAGTATTTTGGAACTCGGGTGAAATTTCGATTAAGGACCGAAATTGGGAATTCTGACTTTGTGGACGGTAAAGGATTGAACTTTAATTTCGGAAGGATAAGGATGCCAGGTTAATTAGAACACCGAGGAAAAACTAAAATTTGAAATTAATTAATTTTAAATTAGCTTTAGGCAAAAGACCGAAATTGGGGATGTTAAAGATGGCCAGACAAGTTCAAGCCTAGTCCGGTCGAGAAATATTCGGGGAATATTAACCTCATTGAATGGCTGCAGATCTATACTACGGTTATGAGGGCAACCGGAGGCAACGAGAAGGTGATGGCCAATTACCTGCTCACCACTCTTGACGGGGTAGTTAGGTCTTGGCTACTAAACCTCCCGCCTCAGTCGATATCGTCATGGGCCGAGTTGTAGGCGCAGTTCATTGCCAATTTTCAAGGCACATATGAATGCCCCGAACACGCATGACTTGCATCGATCGATCCGAAGCTAGGAGAGTCACTACGCAGCTTCATTCATGGCGATTCAAAGGACAAACAAAACTCGATCCTCGATATCTCGGATGAGGCGGTGATTGTTGCCTTCGAGAATGGGGTGAAGGATGGAGATCTGAAAAGGAAACTTCGCCATGTGGAAGATCGAACCACCAAGGAGCTCTTCGAGCTGGTGGATAAGTCACGCCATCCTGTCTCAAGCCCGAGACCACCTCGATAACCCGAAGCTTGGTAGCGACAAGACCAGAGTCATCCAAGCAAGGGCAAGAGGAACAAGACCATGGGAGAAGTGCAAGGGTGACTCCACTCTAGGCTGCGATCGAGAGGGCAAAACATGCAACCTAGACGACAACAAAGGTAAAAGCCGTGGAGGACACAAGTACTACCCCGTCCATCACTCTGACAAGCATGACTTCGACGAGTGCCAGGTGATCAGCAAGAAGGTCCAGGAAAAGCTCAAGGCCGCCCTCGCCGAGTAAGGCATCGAGCAGGCTATAGACAAGCTTGAGGATGATGAGTTCGAGTATCAAGGAGCTAAGCATAAGCTAGCCCATATTTTTGGGGGTCCGCCACATATGAGTCCAAGAGGCAGTATAAGGCAGTCGAGAGAGAAGTCAATCTGACCACTCCAGCTCTTCCCCGATTCCTCAAGTAGTCAGAGGTACCAATCACGTTCGACCAATTGAATCATCCGGCTTCGGTGCCGCATCTAGGGCGATACCCTGTAGTAGTCAAGCCTACCATCGTAAACATCAAGGTCGCTCGAACCTTAGTCGATGGAGGAAGCTCGTTGAACCTCATCTTCGCAAACACGCTAGATAACATGGGTATTCCTCGAACCGAGATAACAGTTGGAGCCGAGCCGTTTCACGGCATAACTCCCTGCTCATCAGCTACCCCGCTGGGTCAGATCGAGTTGCTAGTCACATTAAACCACGCCGATAACTTCCGTCTTGAGAAGATCCTATTCGATGTAGCATATTTTGAAACCACAGACATGTGATCTTGGGCGCTCAATCTGGCCAAGTTTATGGCGATAGTGCACTATGCGTGCAGCGTCAAGATCTGCGGCGCCAAAGGGAGTCCTCATGATCAAGGGCAACCAAGACGGCGATCGAGATGTGACAAGAAGAGCACGGAGATGGTGAGCATCTCGTGCGATTAGCGACTAGTGCGGCGATGAGAAAGCTAAGCACGAAACCCGAAGGCAATAACTGTGCTTCCATGCCCAATGAGTCACCAATGACCAAGTCGACAACAGCATGGAAAGGCAAGAAGATCTATGAAGAGGTCATGATGGTGCCCTCGGCGACGTGAGCCATCAAGGCAGTTAAGGTGGCGCCGACCTCGACCCTAAATAGGAACTTGAGCTCATCACTTTCCTTCGAGCAAACCATGACATGTTCACATGGCAACCGTCAAACATACCAGAGTCCCTAGGGAGGTGATCAAGTATTGATTAGCCGTGGAGCCAAGCGCCAAACTGTGGTGCAAAAGCGGTAGCAATGATTCACGGAGGATCGAATCAAGCCATACAAGAGGAGGGCAAACTCTGAAGTATGGCTTCACGAGAGGTCCATAACCCAACGTGGTGGCGAATCCGAACTTGTAAAGAAGGCCAGCGATAAGTGGAGGATGTCGCGTCGACTACAACCGACCTTAATAAGGCGTGTCAAAGGATCTTTCCTCTCCTCACATTGACGGATAGTGGATTCCCCTGCGGGTTGTGAATTGCTAAGTTTTTAGATGCCTATTCGGTATCACCAAATTAGCACGTCCGAGAGGATGAAAAAAATAGCCTTTACTACTTCTTTGGTGTGATACATTATGTGAAGATGCCCTTTGGTTTGAAATGTGTTGGTGTGGACGTATCAATGATGTATTCAAAATTGCTTGAAATCCCAAATAGGGCGAATGTAGAAGCATATGTTGATGACATCAGTAGTCAAATTGAAAACCGAGGCACTACGGTTAGGGACCTTAATGAAACATTCGACAACCTCGGGAAGTGTCGAGATGATGCTCAACCTCGAGAAGTGCGTTTGGCATCTGTCAAACAAACTCTCGCTACGGTGTCTAGTCGAGATATTGAGGCCAACTCACACAAGATCGAGGCGTAAATCGGATGCACCCTCCACGAACACTAAGAGAGGTACAACAGCTCACAGGATGTATCGCCTCCCTGAGTCGATTCATCTCTCGAATGGGCGAGTGAGGGCTACCTTTCTTCAAGCTTCTCAAGAAGCACGATAACTTCGAGTGGACCAAGGAGGCGAAGAAGCCTTTCAAGATCTAAAAGGTATTTATCTTCTCTGTCAATTTTGGTTTAGCCCTAAAAAGCGGACCTTTTCCTTTACATTGCAGCCACTCCTAAGTAGTAAGCATGGTCCTAGTGGTTGAGCAGGATTGCCCCGATAAAAGGCCAAAATCCGAAATCGGTGTATTACATGAGTGAAGTCACGCATAGAGCCAAATCGCGATATCATGAATCTGAAGATGATATATGCCATCTTGATGACTTCTCAAAGTTACGGCACTACTTCGGTGCATAAGATCATGGTGATGACCACATATCTGTTGAAGGAGGTCTTTGAGCAATCGAGAAACAACAGACGGATCGTCAATGGGCGCCGAGTTCAACGAAGTTCAAGGTCGATTTTTGCGACAAGGACCAATGTCAAGTTAGGGATTCCGCAGATTTTCATCGCGAGTGGACCCACGTTGAGGAGAAGGAAGCCAAGATGGTCGATGACCCTTTGGACCATGTTCTTCGATGGATCACTCACGCTCCAAGGCTCGGGGTGGCATCATGCTAAGATCTCCGACGGTGACGAACTCAAATATGTCATCCAATCGATTTTCAAGCTTCAATAACGCCAGCGAGTATGAGGGGTGGTCAGCGGGCTTTAGATAGCTGCGCAAGACTAGAATCTAGCGATTACTGTGAAAGGGAACTCCTGACTAGTTGTAAACCAAGTGCGTGAAAGAGTACTAGTGCTCGGATGATAACATGGCAACATACTTGAAGCGAGGTCCGCAAGTTGGAGCACAAGTTTGAAGGCCTCGAGGTAAGGTACATCCGGCGAAGTGATAACGCCACCACCGATGAACTTGCCAGGCTCGCTTCGTCCCGTTCGTATGCACCCTTGGGAATATTCATCGATAAAATCCTCAAACCATCTGTCTTCTCTCGCGAAGTAGATCTCGCTTAACTTCGACCAAAGTGACTTGGTGGGAGTCAATGAATAGAACTTGCGGAATACGGAAGCTACACTACTCGAATCTTGGGTGACACGGATGAAACCATTTGGGCCTATCTTGAAGGTCAAGAGATCACTGACGATGATGCCTTACTTAGAAAATTGCATATAAGTCTAAAGGTTTGTGTATCGTTGGTAGGCAGTAGCTCTATCGAGAAAGGGAGTTCTGAAATCTTGATGAAGTGCATCACTCAAGAAGAGGCAATAAAATATTGCTCAATGTTCATGGAGGCATCTGTGGCAACCATCGTCCTATACTTTACAGTAGTTGGGAAGGTTTTTCGATAGGAGTTCTATTGACCAAGCGCCCTCTAGGGCGCTTCTAGCATGGTGAAAAAAGTGTGAAAGTCGCCAATTCTCTGAAGAAAAGCGCGGAAACCACCCAAGCCATGCAAACTATTCCTCTATTTTGACCCTTCTCCGTCTAGGATTAGACATCTTGGGACAGATTCAGAGGCCAAGGAGGTTACAAGTTCTTGTTCATGGCAATTGACACATTCACCAAGTGGATCGAGTAGAACTCGTCGGGAACATCACCTCGAGAATCGACCAGAGGTTCATGAGGAGCATTGTTACTCGATTTGGCATCGAATGGAGTAATTCACGATAACAATAGCGGTTCAAAGCGGTGCTTTTACGGTCTTCTATGAGGCGGGAATCAAACTCTGCATACGCCATACATCACTCATCCTCGAGTAATGGTCAAGTCGTAGCGCTAATGGCATGATGTTGCGAGGAATCAAGACCAGCGTATTTGATAGGCTAAAAGCTTACTCGACCCGGTGGGCAAGAGAACTTCCCTAGGTGCTATGGGTCATTAGAACATCGACTAGTTAAACCAATGGGTGAAACTCCATTTTTCTTGGTCTCTTGAGCACTGGCCAGTGCTCTGTGTCGAGAGTTAACATTTAAATAACCACGAAAGTGAAAAACTACTCGGAAAAGGAACAAAATTTGGAGCAAGAAAGCAACATAAATCTACTCGAGTAGTCACAGAGATTGAGCATCCATTCGGCTAAGTATCAACAAGCTCTGCTGGCAGTACCATACTACAAAATTCAGGAAGAGAACTTCGATGTTGGGGACTTAGTACTACAAAGGTGCGAGAAATAGGAAAATCGAAACAAGTTATCGCCTAAGTGGGAAGGCCCTATGTTGTAGTCTATAGGCTACTCGACTAGGATCGCGTCGACTATCTCATGCCTTACGGCGTGATACTTGAAAAACTGGAACATCGATCAACTAAGAAAATTCTATGCGTAAAAAAAAAAAGAGTCGCATTGGACAAAGAACAAATAAGAAAAAACATCCAAGGTAAGTAAAGTCCATTTTATTTATAGTATTAACAAAAGTCTTTACTGTTACATTAGTAGAACAAGCTACCTAGCTACCCTCATTACTTAACGTCGAGTTAATCCAGCTTCCTCTTTGCTCACCTGCCAGTAAAGTGCTTATTGTCCTCGGAGGAGCCGCGACCTCGTTGGAGTAAATTTGGAAGAGGAGGTGTGCGGCGGCAAGCAGGTTGGTGAGGCCTGACCCACCTCCATTGCTGCCACTTGTCCCCGAACCACCATCGTGATGGTTTAAAAGGGCTTAGCGAGGCGATGGACCCATGAAAGTCGCCTGAGCAGCTTCATTCACCCTTGGTGCAGCTGGCCTCACCTTTTTTCTCCTCCGATGTTGGAGGCGTGACCCATCCTCAAGAGAGGAGTGGGTGGCATGGTCTTACGGGGAGACAGCGGCAGAGCTTGCTTGTCACCCTCTCCACCTCTTCAAAGCCACACCTCCGCTCCGGATAGCCTCCCCACTGATCTTTTCCTCCTCTTCTTTGGGCAGGACATCTTTTTGACAGCATCCCGCCGATGTCATATGCTTTCTCCTCGTGAAAGGATGATGACAATCTTGCGAGAGAGCCTTATAGAGGCAGCGGAGGGATCTTTACATAAATCTCCCCGAGGAGGGCTGGCTAAGGATCTCCCAAGGAGGAGAAGAATACTGAGAGGAGGCCATGAAAGCATCTAAAGCTAAAAAGTATTGCAACTACGAAGGAAGGAAAAGTGGTGCCGAGAGACTACTGCGTTACTGTCTACTTTATAGCCCGAAGTGCATCAAGCCGTGCTCGCAAGCCAATAAGAGTCCAATCAGGTTCCGGCCATTTAGGCGCCTCTAATTGTGCCCTCACATTAAACACGGCGAAAAAGACACTGAAAGTGATGATAGGTCAGATAAAGACCGAAGGATGTGATGGTTATAGCTTGATCCTCGATAATAAATGTGTGGGTGGAAGCGATTGCTAGGTTTAATCGTTGCGCAGGGGCTCGTGCACTTAGGATTTATTTGCCAAAGAATATTGGATGTGACTCTTACATGGCCTAACCTGCGCCTCGATGGTCTATTCGAAAGGCAGAGTTAGGGGCCCGTCACGCTTACCTTTAAAAGCATGAAACTCTGCCATGTACATTAGGGGCTCGACCATCGAAGTATCTGGTACGAGTTCTCTTCAAAGACATCTATGGCTACTTCCTGGATCATCGAATAAGAAGTCGAGGACTAGAGTCGCTAAAATTCTCACCTCGCTATTCCGAGTCCTCGATTCGAGACGCTCATCGAGTAAGGGATTAGGAGTCACAACAAATGCACAAGACTAATGCTCGTTGACACCTCGATCCGCTATCGAATAAAAAAAGTAGAGTAAATAGCATAATGTTGACTATACTCTACTCCCCACTAATAGTCTCATCGAGTAGGGAGTCGGGGCTACAAGTACCTCAATACACGGTATCACAGGTAACTTGACACCTTGTTTAATTTTGCCCTTTGTTAGTTCTCTTTCAATCGATCGGCTATCGAAGAGACTGCGTAGGCAAAAATTTTATAAGCGAATCCTTTGCATGGATTTACTCGACTTCATGCTCGGAGATTAGTGAGCGAAGCCAAAGTGCGGCCATGCTGAACTCGACAACGAGCAATTCTATCATGCCTAAGCGAGCACAGTTGTCGGACATCTAACACTTCGGACGTGAAAAATGAGACCTCTAGTCGTTCTACATCGTGCCCAATAAAGCTCAAGTTTGCTACGTAGTCTAAGCCATCTCGTCGATGAAGGTTGGCGAAGTGATCATGTAATTCTTAGTGTTGTCTACACCACCACGGATATTATGCACAACCTCTCCGAGCGTAAGCTCGAGGGCTCGAGAATTTAATAGGATTTTGTCTTAAGTCTTGTCTACAAGTACAGATATTACATCAAGACCATCGACTTAAGGGCTTTGCTCGTCCTCACTATCAGAGACATTTCTAGCCCGTCCATAAGCCGCCACCGATCTTCAAATGAGTCGACCGGTCGTCAACCTTGCCCTCCTCACAAGTGAAACCATTCTCTAGCGCGAGAGGTCGAGTTCCGGTAGTGGGAGTTCACCATAGCAAGCAGGACGATGTCGCAAACGAGCCGAATTGGTCATGTGGTGGAGAGTTCACCATAGCAAGGGGAGGGAAGACGGGCTCAAGGCGAGGATCGGCTAAGTACATTTGCATACCGGAGATCTGGTTCTAGGATCGACCAATATTCAATGGGGGCTATAGGAGACAGTTGAAGTGAGGACGAGGCCGCGAGAAGTGCAGTTGGTGCGTCGAGGCTGGTTCAACCACGCCTGTGTCCATTGGAGGCAAGGAACCATCTAGGCTGCAACTGTTTACGTGGTAGCGATGTGCGGTACAAACTAGTTCGATCCATGTGGTGGCGGCAAGGAGCCATTAGTGGCGCCCTCGATGGCGTTGTCAGGTGCGTCCTTCTTGCAAAAGAGCTCTCATATGACATCTTCCAAGGAGACAGAGGCACAAGAGACAAGCGAATAAGTGATCCTACTTCTTTGTTTCAATATCACTCTCAAACCGACCTGAGCGAGATTTTTTGGCATCGGCGTGATTGCCCTTTCGGCTTGGCCCAGGTGGTAGGGGTAGTGGCGCCGGATTAGTGACGAAGAAGCAACTTGCTCATGCAAGCTCCCTATATTGGACTATGTGTGTTAATTGGACTTTATGTTGAACTATGCATGTTTATTGGCCTTTATGTGTTGAATTATGTATTAATTAGATTCTATGTTGGACTATGTGTGTTTATTGGACTCTATGTGTTAGATTATATATTAATTAGACTCTATATTGAAGTACGTGTGTTTATTTAACTCTATGTGTTGTCTTATATTTTAATTTAGCTCTATGTGTTGAATTATATGTGATAATTGGACCATGTGTGTTAGTTAAATTATTTTTATCACATACTTTGATTCTAGGTAGTTTGCGTACTATTCGACTAAGTACTTGTTATCCGTATTGTACCCGTCCGTATAATATCCGGTATTCGTTTTCTACGTCAGTAAATATCCGTATCCGTATCCTACCCGATATTTCACTACCGTATCCGTATCTGTATCCGAAAAAATAATTAGGATAGGATACAGAATGACTTACTACCCGACTATATCCAACCCGTTTTAACCCCTACTTACGGCTGCATACGTACAAAAGGCGTTTTCTAGGACCTGAGTTCTGAATTCTTTTCTAGGAACGTCAAAGCGGGAGGAGAGGGGCCGACAACGCGTGCTCAACACCATGATGGATGCACCCATGACTCCACGAGAGAGACTAGCGATTGAGCGCTTTAGACCTTCCACTACGGTACGTACAGACCACTTGGGTGCTCAAGACTTAAGACCGCGAAATGACCACCGTATTGTTTCTGGGCTTCAGAAGGTAGATTTAATTAGTGCAAACCAAGAAAAAAATATGCTTACTTGGTAAACTATTTTTACTAGTCATGTGACCGTGCGTTGCCACGAAAACTCAATTTGTGACAAAAAAAAAATTATTTGCAAAGAGCCCTATCTTTTTAGTTATGTTTTAATAGTAGGAAAAGCTTGTTCATTCGAAGAGATTTGACTATCCGGTTAAATTCCCTTCCATCTTAGATTTGACAAATCAGATACTTTAAAGGAGAATGGACGACCGTCACCAACTCCTAATTAGAATTAGTAGAGATTATCTGCTTACATCACGACCACGAGCCACCCATCGAGATTGGCAACGGGTCGTCTGCCTAGTATACCTGACCACCGAACAAGTCGGCAAAAAGATCTGTCTGACTGGGCTCTGCTGTGTGCTTGGTCAATCATTCTCGCTCATCTTTCTTTTAGATAAAGGATTAAATCCGGTCTCTACAAAAGCACACAACCGAAGTTTTACAATGGCCACAGTAGTATAACATTATTTTAGTGAATCATCTAATAGTCTTGAAAATTAAAAGCGAATTCTATAATTGCGTATCCATCCATGCTTGGCAAATATGTCCAACGCCACCACTTCCAAAGCCTTGCTTGCCCGTCGAAGAATCTCCCTGTTGTCCTCATACTGCAATAATGCCCAAAACCGCATCCAATATGTTCCTTTGAATGTAGCCTGCATAAAAGAAGAAAATTGTTTCTTCTGAAAGGTTAAATCATTTCTTGTGCACCAGATAGCCCATAATAGAGCAACACCCCCACAAGAATCAGGCTTTTTTCACTCTTCTCAATGCCTGTTAACCAACGACCAAACATATGTGAAATAGACCTAGGTGGTGATAAACCCGTAGCAATATGAACAATACACCAAATAAGTTGTGAGTGTTGGCAATCAAAAAATAAATGCTGAATTGTTTCATGACAATTACAGAAACAACAGGTTTGATTCCCAGTCCAATTTCTTTTAACTAGATTGTCCTTTGTTAAAATTACTCCTCGTTGTAAATACCAGAGGAAGATTTTAATCTTTAAAGGGAGTTTCAACTTCCAAATGAATTTACTGTTGAACGAAATACCTTGGTTCATTAAATGAACATACATTGAGCGTACAGAGAATTGCCCATTTGTATGTAAACCCCAGTGAAAAGTGTCCTTGTCATCAGTAAGCTGACAATTGGTTATTTTTGCGATTAGATTAATCCATGATGTCAATTTATGACCTATTAATAATTGTCGAAAGGTAATATTCGGTGGCATCTGAGTCATAACATTTGCCACAGTAGTATCTTTGTGATGGGCAATATTATACAAGCTTGGAAATTGTACCTTAAGTGGTGTAGAATCCACCCAACTGTCCTCCCAAAATCTGGTTTGGGTACCATCTCTGATCCGAAAGGATCCACATGCCAAGAAATCCTCTTTAACCTTTAAAAGCCCTTTCCAAAACTGTGAGTCCCTAGGCTTAATATGCACTTGGGAGAAACATTTGGAATTCAAATATTTATTTTGAAGAAGGTTCTGCCAGAGCCCATCCTCATTAAGCAGCTTAAATAACCATTTACTTAGAAGACATTTATTCTTAATCTGAAGGTCAATGATACCCAATCCACCTTGATCCTTGGGTCGACACAATATATCCCACTTAGCAAGACGGTATTTTCGCTTTTCATTATTACCTTGCCAAAAGAACCTAGACCGACAGAAATCCAACCTACGTAGAACACCCTTAGGTATTTCAAAGAAAGACATCATGAACATAGGAAGACTACTTAAGACAGAATTTAGTAGCATAAGGCGACCCCCGGAGGAAAAGTGTTTGGCCTTCCACAAACATAATTTTCTGTTAAATCTATCCTTGATGATCACCGGTCCGTATTCCGAAGTTTATGATAATGCATCGGAATACCTAAGTATCTGAATGGGTAGGATCCAATCCTGACCAAACAATTCAAGATATTGTTGTTCATGTTGTCTAGCATCACCAAAGCAAAAAATCTCACTTTTATGAAAATTAATTTTAGACACGATAATTGTTGAACACACAAAGCAATAACTTCATGTTTTTAGCTTGTTCTATATTATGATCCATAAAAAGGATAGTATCATCAGCATACTGTAAAATTGATAAGCCATCATCAATAAGATGAGGAATAACTCCTCGAATCTGCCCATCCTCTTTCGCTCTCTTAATCAAACAAGCCAACATATCAGCTACAATGTTGAATGAATAGGGACATGGGATCACCCCCGCCAAGTCCTTTTTAGTTTGGAAGTAATGTCCAATATCATCATTGACCTTAATACCCACACTACCTCCAAAGAACAAAATGACCAACCCAAGAACACCCTTCTTGGTTAAATCCTTCATACGCAGGGTTTATTGAAGAAAAGACCACTTCACCTTATCATAGGCCTTTTCAAAATCAAGTTTTAAAATCACTCCATTAAGCTTTTTAGTCTGTAGCTCATGAATAGTTTCATGTAATATCACTACACCTTCCATGATATTGCGCCCAGGCATAAAAGCTGTTTGTGATGGCTTTACAACTTTGTTGGCCACCCCCATAATTCTATTAGTAGCCACTTTCGTGAAAATTTTAAAACTCACATTGAGCAAACAAATGGGTCGATATTGTCGTATTTTGGTTGCCTCTTTAATTTTTGGTTGGAGTGTAATGATTCCAAAATTGAGGCTATACAAAGGTAATTTCCCATGATAGAAATCATTGAACAACGCCATGAGATCCCCTTTTATAATATCCCAGAAAACTTGATAAAATTCAGCTGGGAATCCATCAGGACCAGGCGATTTATTGTGTTCCATTTGGAAAACTGCTTCTCTAACCTCTTTATCAGTAAACTGAGCAATAAGATTATCGTTTTCCTCATTTGTAACCTGAGTTAGATCATGATTATGAGTCTCCACCAAACTGAAATTATTTTCCTGTGGCGGTCCAAACAATCCCTTGTAATAATTTGTAATATATGTTTTAAATCAGCATCACCCACAATACTACCATCTTCATGATCTAATTTGAAGATATCTTGTTTTCTGTGTTTACCATTAGCCACAAGATTAGGGATGGCAAAATTACCCGTGGGTTGGTGCAGTGGGTACCAATTCGATGGGTTCGGTATGGGTTTGATTTCAGATCCATGGGTTTTAAATTTCGGGTTGGATTTGGGTTCGGGTTGATTCGGGTTCGGTTCTACACCGTGGTACCCATGGGTACCGAATTAATTAATATAAATTAAAAATAATGGAAAGTTAATTCAAAATTTTCAAGCATCGTTCGAGATGTAAGATACGGTAACTTTCATGATTATATACACCATATATTTTTCCTTTAAACATAGAAATTACAAATGAATTGATTGACAATTGATGGTTGAAAATTTGATTGTGTGGTGAATTTAATTTCGGTTCGGTAATTGCTCGGGTTCGGTACCCATCGGGTTCGGTATGGGCGTGGGTATGTACCGTGAGAGATTTCGGGTTTGGGTTGGGTATAAATTTGGGTTTGGGTTGGTCTGCGGGAGGTGTACCCACCCATACCCACCGATTGCCATCCCTACACAAGATGGAAATATTGAGTGTTATTATCACCTTCCAAAAGATGTTTTGTTTTAGCTCTCTCATACCATTTAATCTCTTCTTCCCTCAACAAGTTCACCAACCTCTCCTTGAGGTAATGTTTCAAATTTAATTCATGAGCTGAGAGAACTCCATGTTCCGCCTTTTCATTCTGCTCATCTGAGACTTGGTTAGTACAGAACTGTCGATTATACCTATTATGCTTAGAATGACATTGCCCAACCAGTATTAAATCCTATATGAGTTTTAGAGATCTTGATTGCAATAGTTACAAACCAATCATTCGCTAATATTTACATTCACAATGTGATAGAATACTCAAAAGATGTCCTTACTACTTTGGTATTTTGCTCTCAACACGCCACTAAATGGACTTCTGAATGTTCCTCCACCTCTGATTTCGCCATCTTGTTTATGATAAAAAGAAGCTGTTATCTGATTGCAGGAGGAGATGACGAATAGTAGAATTTAAAGAAGGGTATTTGAGTTGCTATCTAAAGCGGCAACCATGCATAAGGACAACAATGATGATGAACAAAAGAGCTTCACTTTGTGTTTTCTAGGAAACATTTCTCCTTCAGAAGATGATTCCACGGTTGCTGCTGTACATCTTGAAAAGACTTATAAAAGGTCAGATGTCGAAGTGAATCTTCTTGATTTGTTTCACATTTTTTTTGACAATTATTTTTGTTGGTTATGTAGATGATGGAGTAACCGGGAAGCAAATGGCAGTCGGGACTGGTGAGTTTTAAGACCTGAAATGTGGGTAAGTGCTTTTGCTCTACTCCTGGGAGTTGGAGCTTGTGCTTTGTTTTTCTTTTCCTTCTTGGTCCATGAAGAAGTTTTGTAATTATACCCGTCTAATGATCTGTTCGTTACAGGAGTTGTCCCAACCTTGAAGGGCAGAGTTCTGAGCAGTGAATCAGAGGCTGACACAGTGGAACCAGGACTAATATGTGGTAAGATGGTTAAAGAGAGGACCAACTGGAATTGTTGCGACAAATTTCCATTGTGCTGAAGAAACAGTATGTACCTTCGTTTTGTTGTTCTGTTGTTGTTGCTGCAGAAAATTTGCATGCACCCCATTGATTTGAGTGTTACTTTATAGATGGCTACTTTCATATCCAGTAGTGGCTAGTGGGTAGATTTCATTTGTTCATGTCTGAGAAAGACCAGCAAATATATCCTGAAGTAACCTGATTCCATGGAAACCGAAATTTATTTATAGCATAACATTTTGAAGATTCAATATGGAAGTTCTTCATGTTCATGCTCAGACTATATTGTTGTGGAATGGCTTGGCTTTTATTGACCCTGCAGGCCTGCACTGGAATATTTATATTGTTAGGTACAGTGCGTAGAGGAATGGGTGGGTTATTTTGAAATCATCAAAACCATCTCTTTTGCATTTAGAGTTGTAATTACCAAGTTTTTATCAGGCTATATAGGTTGTGTTCTATTTATTGGTTGTTTAACAGGTAACTAGTGAAGTAGTGGCGGATCTAGAAAATTAATTTTCTTTGGGTGTGCACATATGACTCGTACAACTCAATAGTCTCGTCCAATGATTTCGTATGATTATGAATCCAACACATATATTAAAATCAATTCTATCAACAAATATAGTCCATTGAAAATATGATCTTGTAGCACCTTTCAAATTATTTAGGGATGGCGGGGCATATACCCGGCACTCCCCTAGTACCAGCCCTGCCTTAAATATGACAAAAAGGGTGTATTCACATCCCCATGTGATTGGAAGAAGCAAGGCACGAGGGGACTCCTTGAGATTCTAGAACAAAAGAATGTCCGTTTTGTCCCCTTCGATGGTTGGAAGAAGATCGATTTAAAGGAAAAGATGGCAAGCGAGGGATGAAAGTAGGGCAGTCCTCTGGACAACTTTGTTTCCTTGCATGCCTGTTGGTCACGTTGAAGAGAGTTACCTCAGTACTATAAAGATAAACGGGTACAAATTTTTGTATGAGAGTTTGTACATATTTACACAAATTTTTTTTGCAATTCTGGGAAAGGAAAACTAGAAGTGACAATTTAAGCAATCAACGTCTAAAAGTGGTCTTTTTTCTTATTATTCAAGTCGTTCTTTGTCATCCAGTAGCATCAATTTGCAAAATTTACACACTAGTTAGAAACGGACAGGACAATCAATTGCGAATTCTGGAGGCTACATAGCTTCATATATTCTGTATGGTGTCACAAAAATCATGCAAATGCTGTAGTTTAATTTCATGAAGGGGCTTCAGGATGGGTGCTGGGCAGCTTCTGTTTGTGAGTGCTTGATAAACCTGCCGCGTTGTTGGTCGGCGTTTTGGACAAATTTGCAGGCAACCAAAGGCCGCCAAGACAACCGAAATGACATCTTTCTCATTGTCGCTCGATGGTGCTGCAATGCGTGGATCAAGAATATCCTCGAGCTTTGCATGCTGCTCTGTTCGGCAAAAGAAAGGAAGCAACAACTCTCCTGGATGTTTTCCCATCACCACTTCCAAGGAAACCACGCCAAAGCTATACACATCACACTTCTCTGTATACACCATTGTTGATGACAATTCTGCAATATGTAATAAAAACAGCAAGATCAAAACAAATTACTTTTAGGGTTTTTTAAACCACATCACATTCTCATATCAAAGGATTAAACCTATGTACCTGGGGCTATGTAGCCACATGTCCCTGCAAAGATGGTGCTCCAACTTGAGGAGTTGTGCTTCAACTTCCTTGCCATGCCAAAGTCCGATACATAAGCCTTAAAATCATGGTCTAGCAATATATTGCTACTTTTAATGTCACGATGTACGATGGGATCATGAAAATCATGGTGCAAGTAAGAGAGAGCTTGTGCTACATCCTCACAATAGCAACTCTTTTAGGCCAATCAAGCTCCTTTGCTAGATCTTGCTCATGCAAAACGGATGCTAAACTCCCCCTTTCGATGAGATCGTATACGAGAAATTTGCACTGGGAATGAGAACAGTACCCATACAGCTTGACAATGCATCGGTGCCTGATTTTTGTCAGCACTTCGATCTCAGTGCGAAACGTTGTTTCATCGGTGTCTTCTTCCATTTTGTGGAGCAGCTTGACAGCAAAGACACTCCCTCCTTTGAGCTCCGCTCTGAAGACGGATCCGTATCCTCCAACACCAATGCAGTGCTTTTCATCAAAATTTTCTGTTGCATCGAGTATGTCTTGGAAGGCAATCTTCCCATCGAAATTCCATAAGGAAAGCATATCTCCAGTCTGGCTTTTACTACTAACTTTCACCGATTTTCTCCTCCGTCGACGAACAACAGTGATGATTGCTATTGCGAAACAAACGAAGGAGAAGTGAGCAAAAGAAAGAAGTAGGATAAAACTTAGATGCTTATTGCTTTGTTGTTCTTTGTCAAGCTTCTGTGCTTCACATGGTGTCAAGCCATACCGTGGAGCACCGCAGATGTCCATATTGTGGTCAAGTGAAACCATGGCACCGTGTTGATAAATGGCATATGTACCATCAAATCTTCCACTCAAACTGTTGTATGATAAATCCAACTTGTGCATTCGGTTAGACATCGCAAGAACCATTGGAATGGCACCACTTAAATTATTTCTGCTCAAATCCAGCTCAGATAGGTAAGCAAGGTTCCCAAGCTCTTGCGGTATTGGTCCTGTCAATAAGTTGTTTGATATGCGCAAGAACGACAAAAGGCGACACTGTCCTATTTGAGGAGGAATGCTTCTCGTAAATTGATTGTTACTTAAATCTAGAATTGAGAGATTGGCTAGAAGTCCTATTTCTGATGGCATTGGACCATCCATCTGATTGAACTCGAGTTCCAATGTTGTTAGAGAAGTCAATTTCCAAATGGTGGAAGGGATGTAACCATTTATTTGATTGTTGGACAGATTCAAGATTTCTAACCTTGGTATACTTCCTATGCTTCCAGGAATGGAACCTATGATTTTATTGTAGGAAAAATCCAAGAGAACTAACCTTGTTAGACTTCCTATGCTTCCAGGAATGGAACCCATGATTTCATTATTGTAGAGATACAATGATTCCAACTCTGTTAGATTTCCGATGCTTCTGGGAATGAAACCTGTGATTCGATTATTGGACAGATCCAACATTTCTAACCTTGTTAGACTTCCTATGCTTTCAGAAATGGAACCCGTGATTTCATTGCTATAGAGATTCAATGTTTCCAACCTTGTTAGATTTCCGATGTTTTTGGGAATGAAACCTGTGATTTGGTTGTAGAAAAATTCAAAAATTCTAACCTTGTTAGACATCCTATGCTTTCGGGAATGGGACCTGTGATTTTATTATTGTAGAGAATCAATGTTTCCAACCTTGTTAGATTTCCGATGCTTCTGGGAATGAAACCTGTGATTTGGTTGAAGGAAAAATCCAATAAATCTAACCATGTTAGACTTCCTATGCTTTCAGGAATGGAACCCGTGATTTCATTAATAGAGAGATCGAGGTAGGTTAACTTTGTAAGATTACCGATGGATGTTGGGATTGTTCCAGGAATGCTATTGTTGGATAGACCCAAGAAAGAGAGCTCGGCAAGAGCACCAATGCTTGGTGGGATTTTTCCAGAAAGAGCGTTGCCTCTGAGGTCGAGATGGACAAGATGAGGCAAATATGCAAAGCGGAGCCTCTCCAACCCGCCATAGAGGCCACACTCCGGAAGTGAAATGTTGACCACAGCTAGGGCAGCATCACGTCGGCCACGGCCGTGAGGCGCCACCACGCCGCAGGTAACGCCAGTCCAGTTGCATGGGTTGGTGCCCTTGCTCCATGAGTTGAGATTGCAGTAAGTAGGAGTCGTTCAGGCTAGTCTTCCATTGGAGAAGTGCATCCGCTTGGCGATCCAGTGGTGGCGTCACAGCAGAATTTGCGAAGCAGAAGAGGTGCTGCAAGGCAAGTAGTAGCACTAGCACCGGCAGCAGCTCCAAGGGAAGGGGGTTCATGTTGTGTAGGTGAAGCTCTAAAACACACATCATACTACATGCATGCATGGTCTAGCGATTTCGAAATATATGTACGCACATAACATTGCTGATTTTTCAAAAGAATATGAGCCGCATTCAACCAAGGAGACCTTAACTCGGATGAACAACGATAGCTAGAAGAAATTCATACGGTCCCTACATACAGGACAAAAATTTCGAAAATGACTGTAAGATTAGCTATCAAACTTGCCGGACCAATTCCACAGCCGTACGCCGTGTCTTCTACGATACTCTGGGCTGCTTTCTTTGACTAGCTACAGCTTTATGGGGCTCAAGCAAAAAGGAGAAGAAAGAAAAAGGCGTCGACAGCAGGATTCGAACCTGCGCGGGCAGAGCCCAGTAGATTTCGAGTCTACCTCCTTAACCACTCGGACATATCGACCTCCCCAAAATTATTTTGTAGTTACGAAGTTGTTGCCCTAATTGCGGCCCAACAAAGCTGCGTGTCCCATCTCCCGTGGGGCGAACATGTTTCCACCTCTATACGATGGAAAGCGCAATCGCGTTATACGCTAACATGATCACATTCTAAGGGCTAATAATGGATTTGTCGAACAGAGAGGCAAGGGCGAACAAGAGCCGTTGAATGGCAATTAAGCCTCAGATGTTAAGATATCCTCTAGTGTTGTTGGTGCTTACATGTGTTTTTACTACCTCTGTAAGGATGTATGATGTTTTGGTCATGTATATGGTCTCCAGTAATCAACTTTGACCATTATTTTTCATATGATTATGTTAGTAATTACAAAGTTAGTATATTATAAAAATATTTCTAATGAAGATTCCATAGAAAAATATCTCTTTCTAGTGATAGTGTGAAACATCAACCTTTGCAACAAGCTCTTGCCAAGCTAATAAATTATGTTCAGGCTGGTCTTCCATTGGAGAAGTGCATCCGCTTGGCGATCCAGCGGTGGCGTCACAGCAGAATTTGCGAAGCAGAAGAGGCGCTGCAAGGCAAGTAGTAGCACTAGCACCGGCAGCAGCTCCAAGTGAAGCGGGTTCATGTTGTGTAGGTGAAGCTCTAAACACACATACTACATGCATGCATGGTACGTCTGGCGATTTCGAAATATATGCACATAACATTGGTGATTTTTCAAAAGAATCTGAGGCACGTAGAACCAAGGAGACCTTGACACAGGTCAATAAATCACAATACTGACGTAAATTTCGGAGACGCAAATTTCGAAGACGTAAATTTCGAAAGATGGGGTCATCAGCTGAACTCGACCGTCACTCTTTTTGTCCCCGTCAGCGACCCAGATATGTCCGCAGCTGAACTCGACCGTCACTCTTTTTGTCCCCGTCAGCGACCCTGTTCTGAAAACGGGGTCATCACATTAACTATCATGAACAAAGTACGTAAAGCTGATCCGAAAAAACCAAGGCCAGCATGTAGTCCGGTCCGGT
Organism: Guadua angustifolia; assembly: GCA_036346375.1. Lineage (NCBI taxonomy): Eukaryota > Viridiplantae > Streptophyta > Magnoliopsida > Poales > Poaceae > Guadua > Guadua angustifolia. The sequence continues at coordinate 55,677,921 of CM070502.1, read as the reverse complement.
TTAGTGAAAAGACCACCCACGCATACGTGGCCCACTTTGAATAGGTCAAAACCCGGCATTAAGGGGGTGTTTGGGACCTCTCTAGCTCTACCAAAATTCGTAGGGTTGTGAAACAGAGTATTTCTAGCTCTAGAAATTTATGAAGCTGGATCTGTGGGTATATTAAGAGTATTTAGTAGGACATTTTATTTACATTTTAGACTAAAAATATAAACTTAATTCACTTTAATTTTATCGAATATCCAAATATGGAATATGGGCATGTGCCATAAAGTCGAAAATCACGTCACGTACATACTTACCAATATCAGGATATTCTGTGTATCTCTAGCCCGAGTCTACGGGATAAAGTATATGTAAAAAGGATATCCCCCTGCAAGGGAAGTTCCGATCCTACTCCCGATACAAGGAGACCTACTCGAATACGCCCGACGGTTATGGGAACTCAGATGCGATACGGGGATAATAACAATAACAGGACTCCTCATCGACTACGATTCGGTACTCCAACTGCTATATAAAGACCAGAGAGGACGTCGTCCAGGAAAAAATCCGGAAGGAGACCCTTAGCGATTTAGCATAGCCATATACAAGCCATAGTTTAGCCACCCCAAATTGGTAGTTCTTCCTTGTAATTGGGAATACCCCCATCAATCTGTAACCTCTTCATCGATCTCAGTCACCGCCGACACAGGAGTAGAGTATTACTCATCGACAAGGCCCAAACCTATCTACATTGTGTATTTTTGATTATGATTTGACTCGATTATCTCAAGGTACCGAGCATAAGTGTGTTGTCGATCACTAACCTTCGGCAAGCTGGCGGCGCTGTAGGGGCCTTCACTATTTTTTTGGTTAAGTATATTTTCATCACACGCCAATGCGAAATTCTCGACATCAGCCAAGTCCCGCAAATGGGCTCTGAGATCGTCTTCGAAACCATGTGTCGGCATATTCCACCTGACAGGCCCTCCGAGATAGAGGGTTGGATTCGGTATGAGGGCGTCTTTTGTGGCTGGAAACCCTAATGACTCTCGCACAACGGATTCTGGGGATTAACAGAACAGGGAACACAATAATTTATCCAAGTTCGGGCCCCCGAGCTGGGTAATAGTCCTATGTCCTGCTAGGTCTTCGTTGATGAAATGTGGAGGCGATTCCAATGGTTCTTCTTGCTATGGGTTTCTTCCTTCTCTCTCTCGGTCCTCAAGTTTGGATCCCGGATTGATCGCTCGATGCCTCCTCCTCCCTCTCCCATGCACCAGAGCTCCCTTATATAGACCAGGTTGGCTTGGGCAGGTGAGAGGATGACACCATGATGATCTACGACTCATTAATTACACCCATCCCTATTGTCTTATCGCACCGCCTCATGACTCATTAATTACACCCATCGTTGTTGCCTTGTCCTTTAGGCTTCATTTAATGCCAAAGCATGGCTTCGCCCGGTCCGCCCGGGATGTGACGTTCCTGCGACGGGTTTGGTGTGGGGTGTCAGAGGGATAGGTCGCTGTCATGTCGATAGTAGAATTCTTTGCCATCAATAGCCCTGATACGTCAGGGAAGATAGATTTCGAGGCGAAGCCTTCTCCTCATTCTTTTGGTTGCCTTCATGGCCTGGCGGGTGAGGTCCGAATGCCCTCCCGCACATCAGGCCACCATGTGGGCCGCTCTTCCGGCGAGCAGGGCGTGATCGCCCACCTACTCGTCGGGGGCTACGCGGGGGCGTGATCGTTCACCTGCTCGCGGGGGGGCTATTTGGGCCAGGCCGCTATTTGGGCCAATTAATTCCACGGCGAAGAGGGTACCCCGGTGCAAAGTACACTGACACCATGTTGTACTGATGGGGTCCTGCTAGTAACTTCGAGCGCATCGGCTTCATCGAGTCCTATTCCAAGGACCCATGTCAAGAAGTGTGCTTCATTGAGTTTGACCCTTTGGAGCCCAACGTCCTCAAGTGTGTGGACACAGAGAGCGATAGCGATAGCAGCGATGATGACCTTAGTAGTCAAAGCAGCAGTCGTACAGATCGCCATGTGTTCATGGCCAGGGCCAGCAAAGGCACAACTACCAGAAGTTCCCAAGAAAGGGACCTTGGAGCAGAAGCCTTGGGTAACCAAGAAGTTCACATTCCTCCGGGCACTCCCAAGATCTTAGAGCAGTAACTGCCGCAGCACTTGCAACCGTGGATATTATTGCTCCTGGCATGGCAGACCATCGTCATAACCCAACAGTCGTAGCCACGGTAGGGATTGCAGCTAGGTTGTCAAAGCACCTCAACCTAGACAATCCAACGACTCCTCACCCGTAGGCGCCAAGATTCCAGGGGCAGCAGGCCCTTTGGCAGCGTGATCACAATGGTGCACCCGGCCGCACCCTAGGGACAGCGTCCCATCAGAGCCACCCTAGCATCGTCTTCAGTACTCCTGAAGCTAATATCTAGTGCGCTCACATGCTGTTAAAATCTCTTCCACAGTTGGACCCGGCCAACCCTATGACGCTGGTGTTCGACTAGATAAAGACGCTACTCGATGCAGCACAGGCTCTGACTGCTCAAGCAGCCAACTCCAGGTTCGGGTAGTCAAACCGGCAAGGCGCCCAAAGCCGGCTGCCGGGACCGTCCCATGACAGTTGCCGAGCAGCAAGATCAGAGGTGACTAGTTTCAGCCATCGTGTTTCTAGGACGGTCCACTCGAAACCCCGCTAGGGATACCCTGGAGATCTCCGAGATCGAATCCCACATGATCGTGGAGATTTGCACGATGTTCTACGAGATTGGAGGGAAGAGCGGGACCGTGAAGACCACGAGAGGCGAGACAATGAGTACTTATCCTCGAGGGGTCAAATCTTCTCCCTCGAGGGACCGCCACGCTGCGTGACACAGTTCCCTTAGCAAGATGCGATAGAGAACAGCGCCAGATGACCCGAAAGATGTTGATGAGGGGTACAAGGCGTTATCCAAAGATCAGCGGTCGGATGGTGTGGGACCCTAGATTTACCATCCGAATCTCCGTGTATTTCGTACTAGTCCCTGATCAAGAGCTAGTACACACAAGGAAGCAAAGGATAATCATAACCGTAATGTAACTAAGTAATAGCATAAATATAAAGTACCAGCCACATGGCTATTTATTACATCTCCGGTCACATGGCCCGAGTTCACAAAGAATGAAACAAATAACAACAAGATAAAACCCAAAAGACACCACGGTGGCGACTAGAGCGCGAGCTTAGTTATCTTGGCGATCTCCAACGAACTCGTCATAGAACTCATTGTTTTCGATCGCATCTTGGTAATTCTCGATGACAAAAATTTTGTGTAGCATGTGAGTACAAACGTACTCCGCAAGTCTGGAAAAATGCAACATGTAGGGCTTTCCAAGGAAAGGCTTAATAGGGTTCTTTTGCATAAAGCCAAGTTTCATCAACTATACTTAATAATGATTTTCACAATGCACATTTAAAAAAATATTTTAACAATTGAATATATATATATTATTCTAGCGAAGGTTCAATCCACCATCACTAGTATACTGGCTCTATCCGCACAGTTTAAAAGATTTAAGGTAAACCAACTCATGACTCTATCTGTCATGATCAAAACAGGTTCCATCTACCTGATTGGCTCAATCCGCCAAATAAATATTCGAGAGTTCTAACCACTCCCGAATCCCAAAACAAGACATCAGTTATTTTTAAAAACCAAAACCAAGTCTACCAGTATGAAAGCATTCTTCACTTTGCCCTTGACCGTAGGCATGGCTATTCGAATAGTTTTAACTCGCAGAGGTGTACAACTTACCCACAAGACATGATATTCTCTTGATGCCAAGCTATTAACACACTTCCTTAGGTGTGCCTGCAGAGACATCATGACAATGCCTTTACAATGTATACGCCTAACCCGACTCCATTCACCGAGGTTTCACCACCGTTAGGGTTCCATCTACCAAAGATGAAGCCCCTCTGCTCAGGTGTGGGAAATACGACTTGCCTCCATCCGCACCCACATTCCACCAATTGGCAAGTCTAAGTTAGGTTTCTACAAATTATTCACCAGTCGCACCCATTATAGATATGTGGTTGCACGGTAATGCTTAGAATGGACAGTCATAAGCGTCGGTCCTTAAATTGATTAGGGCGGCTTTCACAAACCAGGACCAGTGCTCCATCCGCACCCGCCCGACAAACCATTCCGCCCTAATCTAAATCATTTTTATTTTATTTTTATTTTACAATCACAGCAGCAATCACCTTGCCGCAATTTCGATAAAACACATTTCAACAACATTTAGAATTTATCCCATCATAGGCATTTTGATTAATATCAATCCTAAACATAGTCTAATGTACTAAACAAGGTTAATCACATGATACATGATTTCATGATTCAAACTTAAGGTTACAAAGGCATGGTAATCAAACAGCAAGGATGTCATTTCGAAATGGGTATAACTAACAACCTACATTTTAACATCATCATTTATATAAATAGCAATGCATGTTGTAAAACTTTTGTAAAACATTTGTAAATCATGGGATCAACGTGCATCAAGGAGACTTGCCTTCAGTTGCAGCAGAGGCATCAAAGTCTTGAGGGTCGACGACGGCGTCATGTTCCGCAAACTCTTGACTATCGCAAAACGATACACGAAATGAATAAAATAAAATAAACAGAAACTTAAAATTATAATAAAAATACTGGCAGATAGAGGATAAATTTAGATGAATTTCAAAATTTGAATCACTCAATTCGGAGTTACGACGAAGGAGAAACAATTGTTTGAATTCTGTCGGATTGGAAAATAGAAAATCCGAGAATATTCCTTTGGCATCTATTCTTTTTCTCCCATTTCTGATTTTTCCTGAGTCTCTAGCAACCGGACCCCACACGTCATTGCCTTAAGGCTTCTTCTCCAAATGCCCTGTACAGAAGAAATGCCAGGAAGAAATGGCGTCGGCCAGAACGAAGGGCGGGCTCGCCGGCCAAGGGAGGACTCATGGCAGAGGGATAGCGGCGAGGGCCGGGCGAAGGGTTGAAGACAGCAGGCTAGGCAATGGGAATGGCGACAGCAGCACGGTGGAGGCGATGGCGGCGGCGGCGGCGGCGGGCACGACGGCGGCATCGAGGGACGGGGGTGTGGCTTGGCGTCGCGAAGACCATGCGCCACGGTGGTCGGCGAGGAAGTCCGAGGCAAAGAAAGAAATACGACGATTATGATGGCCAAAAACAAGCCGACGGCACGACGGCCAAAACCACAAAATTTCTCAAAACTAGAGTGAGCACGGGATAGCTAGCATCGAGGGAAGTCTATGGGTGCAAGGAATTAAATTGAATTGTACCCAAACGGGAGAAATCGATGACAAACGGAGCGACGACTGACGATGAACAAACTCGAAATACGGGGTCAAACTACAATGAAAATCAAATCCGATTGAATGGTTGTGATCATGGAAGCAAAAGGCACAAAGTGACGCAGTTGGTTTACCCGAAAACTCACCAGAGCAAAAGATGGCTCACCGGTGTCTTTGGAGAACGCCGGGCGTCGGGTTTTCTCAAGTTTTGGAAAGGGAAACAACACTGAATCACCTGGGCAAGGTGAGCACGGGATAGAGGACGTCAAGGTGCAACTTTTGAGTACTCACACGTCCAGAGAGGTGAAGAGACGCCCGAGATAATGGCCGAGCAATAAATTGTCATTAACGCTTAATTGCAGTCGATTCGTGCGGATTAAGGATGGGCAACGACAGGGCATTTAATCTCCATTACGACACCGTCGCGATGCATCAGCTCCCATGTGATTTGGACATTCATGTAGAAAGATATCAGAGATGGAAGTTTGTGCATGCAATGAGTTAGAACATGAATAGGTGCAAGATTCTTTGGGGAAGATGAGCAGTGTCATTTTTAAAGCGAAGCGAGATAAAATAGATAACGAGGTATAAAAATACTAAAAAGATTCTAAAAATTTAAAGAATAAAATGAAACCCAATAAAATTGGTTTCACTATTTTTGGATGAACTTTGAATTTAGATTATTTCGACGAAAATAATGGATTTGATGAAAGCGAGAGATAAAATACCAGATGAATTTATAAATCTTGGAAAAATTCCTAAAATCATTTTAGAATATTTGGAACCTAATTCTATGAATTTTGATATTTTTGGAGTATTTTGGAACTCGGATGAAATTTCGATTAAGGACCTAAATTGAGAATTTCGACTTTCTTGGACGGTAAAGGATTGAACTTTAATTTCGAAAGGATATGGATGCCAGGTTAATTAGAACATCGAGGAAAAACCAAAATTTAAAATTAATTAATTTTAAATTAGCTTTAGGCAAAAGACCTAAATTGGGGATGTTACAAACCTACCCTTAGAGAGAATCTCGACCGAGATTCGACGAAGAAAGAAAAAGATCAGAAACTGCGTGTTCTAAGGTCCTTTTCTCGCTCCCAAGTTGCTTCTTTCTCGAATGGTTACTCCAATCGAACCTTACAAAACTTGATCACTCGGCTTTTGGTTCGACACTCTGCTTCATCCAAGTTTTTGTTCGATACTCTGGATCTGACTGTCTTCTTTTAAATCCAACTTCTCAAAAGATATCCATTCTTCTCGTATTCTCGAGACATTTCTTCAACTGAAAAACATGGAAGACATCATGCACATCCGACAATTCGTGGAAGCTCCAACTTGTTAGCAACTTCTCCTCTTCTCGCTACTATAGGAAGGGACCAATATAGCGAGGTGCTAACTTCCCACTAACTCTGAATCGATGCATTCCTTTAGAGGTGAAACCTTTATATACACATGATCACCAGGTTCAAAGCTTAATTCCCGGCGACGGTTGTTAGCATAACTTTTCTGCCTTGATTGGGCGGTTTTCAAATTCTCACGGATCACTCTGACTTGCTCTTCGACTTCTTTCAGAATCTTAGGTCCAATGATCTGTCCACTCTCTGTCTCTTTCTAATATAAGGGTATTCGGCATTTTCTCCCATAAAGGGCTTCAAATGGTGCCAGCTTCAAACTTGACTGGTAACTGTTGTTGTAAGAGAACTCTGCATAGGGCAAATTCTAATCCCAAGAACTTTTATAAGTCAATGCACAAGCTCTCAACATATCTTCTAGTATTTGATTTATCCTTTCCTCCGACCATCCATGCGAGGATGGTAAGCAAGATCAAGTTCAAATTCATGCCCAAAACCTCATGCAACTTTTGGAACCTCGAGGTAAACCGAGAACCTCGATCCGACACGATCTTCTTTGGCACACCATGCAAACACACAATTTTTACCATATATAACTCTCGCAAGTTTATCGCCGAGAATAAGTTGTCTTCACAGAATAAAGTGTGCAACCTTAGTTAATCTATCCACGATTACCCATATTGAATCATATCCTGACTTAGTTCTAGGAAGTCCGGTGATAAAATCCATTCCTATTTCTTCCCATTTCCAAACAGAACTCCGCAAAGGTTGCAACAAACCATTTGGTCTTTGATGCTCTACTTTAACAAGTCGACAAATATCACAACGTGCCACAAAATTAGAAACTTCTCTTTTCATATTGGACCACCAATATTTTTCTTTTAAATCAAAGTACATTTTCGTACTTCCCGGGTGGATAGAGTAAACAGAATCATGAGCTTCTTTTAAAATCAAATCCTTGATTCCCTTCTGATCAGGAACTACAATTCTTTTTCCAAACCAAACAGTTCCTTTCTCGTCCTCTAAAAATCCAGAAGATTTTCCTCCCTTGAGACTTTTCTTAATTGCTGTAATACCATTGTCGTCCTTTTGAGCTTCTCTGACTTGATCCTCCAAAATTGAGTTCACCTCCAAATTATACACACAACCTTCTTTTACTAATTCCAAATTGAGACGTTGGAATTCTTTATGAAGTTCTAGCTGATATTTCTGAACCATAATATTATTACAATAGCTCTTTCTACTTAAGGCATCTGCAACAACATTGGCTTTACCCGGGTGATAATGGATTCCAATATCATAATCTTTGATTAATTCCAACCATCTTCTCTGCCTTAAGTTGAGATCCGACTGAGTGAAAATATATTTCAAACTCTTATGATATGTGAAAATCTCACATCGATTCCCAATAAGATAATGCCTCCAAATCTTGAGAGCATGCACAACGGCAGCTAACTCCAAATCATGAGTTGGGTAGTTTTCTTCATGGGGTCGCAGTTGTCTTGAGGCATAAGCTATAACTTTTCCTTCCTACATCAAAACACATCCAAGACCTTGCTTTGAAGCATCACAGAAAACATCAAAATCCTTATGAATATCCGGCAATACAAGTACGGGTGCCGAAGTAACCACTTCTTCAACTCCTGGAAACTTTGTTCATAGGACTTAGTCCATTCATATTTCTTCTCCTTCTTTAGTAGCTAGGTAAGAGGTCTTGCAATCTTTGAAAATTCTTCAATGAATCGCTGATAATAACCTGCTAAACCAAGGAAACTTCTGATATCTGGGACTGACTTGGGTTGTTTCCAATCCAAAATATCCTTTACTTTTGCAGGGTCTACTGCTACTCCTCCAACAGAAATAACATGACCCAGGAAAGAAACTTCTTTCAACCAAAAATCACACTTACTGAACTTAGCATAAAGCTGATGCTCTCTGAGCTTTTCCAAAACTATCCTCAAATGATCCTCATGCTCTTTCTTATTCTTCGAATAAATAAGAATGTCATCAATAAAAACGATAACAAACTTATCTAAAAACTCCATAAACACCTTATTCATCAAATTCATGAAATATGACGGTGCATTTGTTAATCCAAAAGACATTACTGTAAACTCGTATAATCCATAACGGGTAGTAAAAGCTGTCTTCGGAATATCTTCTTTTCTGATCTTAAGCTAATAATACCTTGATCTTAAGTCAATTTTTGAGAATACCTTGGCTCCTTTTAACTGATCAAACAGATCATCAATCCTTGGCAAAGGGTACTTATTTTTAATGGTGACTTCATTCAGGGATCGATAATCGATACACATTCTCAGACTACCATCCTTCTTCTTCACAAAGATTACTGGTGAACCCCAAGGTGAAGAACTTGGTCTTATAAATCCTTTCTTCTGCAGTTCTTCAATCTGATTCTTCATGTCTGCTAACTCATTAGCGGGCAGCTGGTAAGGTCTTTTTAAGATAGGAGCTGTACCAGGTACAAGTTCAATAATAAACTCAACATCTCTGTCCGGCGGCATTCCAGGCAAGTCTTCTGGGAATACATCTGGGTATTCTTTTACTTTGGGCACATTTTTCAAAGATGTACCTTTTAGTCGGTTCAGGGTACTACCCCCCTTAGAGGAGAGATTAGACAGGAACTCCACTTGAATTCCCTCAGGACTAGTAAGGGAGATAGCTCTACTATCATAGTCTATCTGACCCTTGTACTTGGTTAACCAGTCCATTCCAAGGATTACTTCTATTCCCTTAGTATCCAATAATATTAAGTTCGCTAGGAACTTTACTCCTTTTATAGTTATATCCATTTTTGGGCAAATAGTAGTTGTTCCTTTCAACTAATGAGAGGCATAAAGAACACTCTCATACTCATCACACTAGGCCAGATAAAATTTCCTCTCAACCTTCTTTAACCAGTCATCCGCTTCCAACGGATCAATAGATCCAACAAACATCGGGGGTCTAGTCCTCATGAACTCCCCGAACTTAGACTAGGGTGGCTGGGCTGCGGCCTAAGCTGGGATGACTTGGGGCTGATTGAGGGCGTTCTGCGCCAAAGCCTGAAGTATCTGCAGTTGCATAGCCATCATCTGCTCCATGCTTGGTGGCTGATTCGGGGGTGGGGGTGGCACTTGTTCTTGCTGTGCTGGAGGTGGCGGTACATGGTTACTCTCATTGTTCTGCTGTTGTTCTAACAGCACTTCGTCCTGGATTTGAACTCTGCCACGTCCACGACCACGGCCTCTAACATGGCCTCCTCTTCTTCCTCTACCACGAACTCTACCAGGGTTCTCCATCTAAAACCAAGAACGGGAAAAGCACAAGGAAAGAGGGAAAAGCCAAGATAAGAAAACAGAGAATCTAAATAGCATCCCCCAAGACAAAAGCACAACCAACAAAAGAAAACGCCAACTGAAATCTTTATTTAAATCAAAATAGTTTTATTAAGATGGTTGTATCACAAATGCTTAGAAGCATGATACAATCCATCACACACAATTAATAACGTTCTAGTGTAGACAAAAGAAAGGTGCTACAGACAAAAACTAAAACTAACTACTCCCTTCACACTCCTCAGGGACATGACGGGAAGAATCCACCTTACTAGGCAAACGAGGTATAGAAAGGCATTTATAAATTTTGAAATAAGACAAGGTCAGAAAACAAATTTTTAAATAGAGGAGAAGGTAAGGACAAGACGCTAAGACAGAAAAGATAGAAGCAGAGGAATTTAGAATTTTATAAGTATATTTTTATAAAAATATTAATCCTTAAGGCTTTGCCATTCTAACTAAGTCACGTCCTACAATCGTCAAGGCTCTGATACCACCTCTGTGGGACCCCAGATTTACCATCCGGAATCTCCTGTGTATTTCTGTACTAGTCCCAGATCAGTAGCTAGTACACACAAAGGAAGCAGTTGATAATCATAACCGTAATGTAATGAAGTAATAACATAAATATAAAGTACCAGCCACATGGCTATTTATTACATCTCCTAGTCACATGACCTGAGTTCACAGCAGCGGAAACAAATAACAACAAGATAAAACCCAAAAGACACTACAGGCGATGACTAGGAGCGCGAGCTTAGTTATCTTGGCGATCTCCAACGAACTCCTCGTCATAGAACTCATTGTCTTCGACTGCATCTTGGTAATTCTCTGATGACAAAAATTTTGTGTAGCATGTGAGTACAAACATACTCCGCAAGTCTGGGAAAATGCAACATGTAGGGCTTTCCAAGGAAAGGCTAGTTCTTTTGCATAAAGGCAAGTTTCATCAACTGTACTTAATAATGATTTTCAAAATGCACATTTTAACAAATATTTTAACATTTGAATATATATATATTATTCTAGCGAAGGTTCTATCCACCATCACTAGTATACTGGCTCTATCCGCACAATTTAAAAGATTTAAGGTAAACGAACTCATGACCCTATCCGTCATGATCAAAACAGGTTCCATCTACCTAATTGGCTCAATCCGCCAAATAAACATTCGAGAGTTCTAACCACTCCCGAATCCCAAAATAGGACATCAGTTATTTTTAAAAACCAAAATCAAGTCTACCAGTATGGAAGCATTCTTCGCTTTGCCCTTGACCGTAGGCACGGCTATTCGAATAGTTTTAACTCTGCAGAGGTGTACAGCTTTACCCACAAGACATGATATTCTCTTGATGCCAAGCTATTAACACACTTCCTTAGGTATGCCGGCAGAGATATCATGACAACGCCTTTACAATGTATACGCCTAACCCGACCCACCTGCTGAGGATTCACCACTGTTAGGGTTCCATCTACCCAGTAGAGAAGCCCCCTCTTGCGCCGTGTGGGAAATACGACTTGCCTCCATCCGGCACCTACATTTCACCAACTAGCAAGTCTAAGTTAGGTTTCTACAAATTATTCAGCCAGGTCGTACCCATTATAGACATGTGGTTGCACGGTAATGCTTAGAATGGACAATCATAAGCGTCGGTCCTTAAATTGATTAGGGCGGCTTTCACAAACTAGAACCAGTGCTCCATCCGCACCTGCCCGACAAACCATTCCACCCCAATCTAAATCATTTTTATTTTATTTTTATTTTACAATCATAGCAGCAATCACCTTGCCACAATTTTGATAAAAACACATTTCAACAACATTTGGAATTTATCCCACCATAGGCATTTTTCTCAATATCAATCCTAAGCACAGTCTAATGTACTAAACAAGGTTAATCACATGATACATGATTTCATGATTGAAACTTAAGGTTACAAAGGCATGGTAATCAAACAGCAAGGATGTCATTTCGAAATGGGTATAACTAACAACCTACATTTTAACATCATCATTTATATAAATAGCAATGCATGTTGTAAAACTTTTGTAAAACATTTGTAAATCATGGGATCAACGTGCATCAAGGAGACTTGCCTTCAGTCACAGTAGAGGCATCAAAGTATTGACGTTCAGCGACGGCGTCGGCGGTTCCGGCAAACTCTTCGGCTATGCTCAAAACGATATACGAAATGAATAAAATAAAATAAATTAATCTAAAAATTATAATAAAAATTCTGGCAAATAGAGGATGAATTTAGAAATTTTAATCACTCGATTTAGAGTTACGACGAAGGAGAAACAATTGTTTGAATTCTGTCGGATTGGAAATTAGAAAATCCGAGAATATTCCTTTGGCATCTATTCTTTTTCTCCCATTTCTGATTTTTCCTGAGTCTCTAGCAACCGGACCCCACATGTCATTGCCTTAAGGCTTCTTCTCCAAATGCCCTGTACAGAAGAAATGCCAGGAAGAAATGGCATCGGCCAGAATGAAGGGCGGTGCTTTCACGCCGAGAGGGAGGGACTCACGGCCAGAGGGGACAGAGCGAGGCCGGCCGGGCGGCGGCTGTGGTGACGCGGCGCGAGCAGTAGCGGGAACGGCGACGCTAGGCACGGGCGCAGGAGGCGTGGCGCATCATCGCGGCACGGGCACGACGACGGCGACCGAGGGACGGCGGGGGTGTGGCTCGGCGTCGTGAAGACCATGCGCACGGTGGCCAGCGACGAGGAAGTCCGAGGCGGCAGCGGTGCGACGATTATGACGGCCAAAAACAAGCCGACGGCACGACGACCAAAACAACAAAATTTCTCAAAACTAGAGTGAGCACGGGATAGCTAGCATCAAGGGAAGTCTATGGGTGCAAGGAATTGAATTGAATCGTACCAAAATGGGAGAAATCGACGACTTAGCGGGCGGCGATTTAATCCATTTACTAACAAACTAGAAATACGGGTTCAAACTGCAACGAAAATCAAATCCGATTGAATGGTTGTGATCATGGAAGCAAAAGGTACAAAGTGACGCGGTTGGTTTACCCGGAAACACACCGGAGCAAAAGATGGCTCACCGGTGTCTTTGGAGAACGCCGGGCGTCGGGTTTTCTCAAGTTTTGGAAAGGGAAACGACACTGAATCAACTGGGCAAGGTGAGCATGGGATAGAGGACATCAAGACACGACTTTTGAGTACTCACACGTCCGGAGAGGTGAAGAGACGCCCGAGATAATGACCGAGCAATAAATTGTCATTAACACTTAATTGCGGCCGATTCGCGCGGATTAAGAATGGGCAACATCAGGGTATTTACTCTCCATTACGATGCCGTCGCGATGCTTCAGCTCCCACGTGATTTGGATATTCATGGAGAAAGATATGAGAGATGGAAGTTTGTGCTTGCAAGGAGTTAGAACATGAACAAAAGTGTGATTCTTTGGCGAAGATAAATAAAGGCCATTTTTAAAAGCAGCGAGATAAAATAGCTAACAAGGTCTAGAAAAGATTCAAAAATCCTAAAGAATAAAATGGAACCCAATAAAATTGGTTTCGCTTATTTCTGGATGAACTTTGAATTTAGATTATTTGGACTGAAAATAATGGATTTGATGGAAGCACGAGAGATAAAATACGGAGGAATTTATAAATCTTGGAAAAATTCCCAAAATCATTTTAGAATATTTGGAACCTAATTCTATAAATTTTGATATTTTTGGAGTATTTTGGAACTCGGGTGAAATTTCGATTAAGGACCGAAATTGGGAATTCTGACTTTGTGGACGGTAAAGGATTGAACTTTAATTTCGGAAGGATAAGGATGCCAGGTTAATTAGAACACCGAGGAAAAACTAAAATTTGAAATTAATTAATTTTAAATTAGCTTTAGGCAAAAGACCGAAATTGGGGATGTTAAAGATGGCCAGACAAGTTCAAGCCTAGTCCGGTCGAGAAATATTCGGGGAATATTAACCTCATTGAATGGCTGCAGATCTATACTACGGTTATGAGGGCAACCGGAGGCAACGAGAAGGTGATGGCCAATTACCTGCTCACCACTCTTGACGGGGTAGTTAGGTCTTGGCTACTAAACCTCCCGCCTCAGTCGATATCGTCATGGGCCGAGTTGTAGGCGCAGTTCATTGCCAATTTTCAAGGCACATATGAATGCCCTGGAACACGCAGTGACTTGCATCGACTGATCCAGAAGCTAGGAGAGTCACTACGCAGCTTCATTCGGCGATTCAGTGACAAACAAAACCTGATCCTCGATATCTCAGATGAGGCGGTGATTGTTGCCTTCGAGAATGGGGTGAAGGATGGAGATCTGAAAAGGAAACTCGCCATGTGGAAGATCAGAACCACCAAGGAGCTCTTCGAGCTGGTGGATAAGTACGCCATCTGTACCGAAGCCCGAGACCACCTCGATAACCCGAAGCTTGGTAGCGACAAGACCGAGTCATCCAAGCAAGGGGCAAAGAGGAACAAGAACCGCGGGGAGAAGTGCAAGGGTGACTCCACTCTAGCTGCGATCGAGAGGGGCAAAACATGCAACCTAGACGACAACAAAGGTAAAAGCCGTGGAGGACACAAGTACTACCCCGTCCATCACTCTGACAAGCATGACTTCGACGAGTGCCAGGTGATCAGCAAGAAGGTCCAGGAAAAGCTCAAGGCCGCCCTCGCCGAGTAAGGCATCGAGCAGGCTATAGACAAGCTTGAGGATGATGAGTTCGAGTATCAAGGAGCTAAGCATAAGCTAGCCCATATTTTTGGGGGTCCGCCACATATGAGTCCAAGAGGTAGTATAAGGCAGTCGAGAGAGAAGTCAATCTGACCACTCCAGCTCTTCCCCGATTCCTCAAGTAGTCAGAGGTACCAATCACGTTCGACCAATTGAATCATCCGCCGTTGCCGATCTAGGCGATACTCAGAGTAGTCAAGCCTACCATCGTAAACATCAAGGTCGCTCGAACCTTAGTCGATGGAGGAAGCTCGTTGAACCTCATCTTCGCAAACACGCTAGATAACATGGGTATTCCTCGAACCGAGATAACAGTTGGAGCCGAGCCGTTTCACGGCATAACTCCCTGCTCATCAGCTACCCCGCTGGGTCAGATCGAGTTGCTAGTCACATTCGACACGCCAGACAACTTCCGTACTGAGAAGATCCTATTCGATGTAGCATATTTTGAAACCGCGTACAATGTGATCTTGGGCCGCTCAATGCTGGCCAAGTTTATGGCAGTAGTGCACTATGCGTACCAGGCAGTCAAGATGCCGGCGCCAAAGGGAGTCCTCATGATCAAGGGCAACCAGCGCACGGCGGTCAGATGTGACAAGAAGAGCCTGGAGATGGCTGAGCATCTCGGCCGATTGGCAGCTAGTGCCGGCGATGAGAGAGCTAAGCACCAGAAACCCGAAGGCAATAACCAGGCTTCCATGCCCAACAGAGTCACCAATGACCAAGTCGACAACGGCAGGAAAGGCAAGAAGATCTATGAAGAGGTCATGATGGTGCCCCTCGGCCCGACGGAGCCATCCAAGACGGTTAAGGTAGGCGCCGACCTCGACCCTAAATAGGAACTTGAGCTCATCACTTTCCTTCAGGCAAACCATGACATGTTCACATGGCAACCGTCCGACATACCCAGAGTCCCTAGGGAGGTGATCAAGTATTGATTAGCCGTGGAGCCAAGCGCCAAACCTGTGGTGCAAAAGCAGCGCAGCAGATTCACGGAGGATCAGAATCAAGCCATACAAGAGGAGGTCGGCAAACTCCTGAAGTATGGCTTCACCCGAGAGGTCCGCAACCCAACGTGGCTGGCGAATCCAGAACTTGTAAAGAAGGCCAACGATAAGTGGAGGATGTGCGTCGACTACACCGACCTTAATAAGGCGTGTCCAAAGGATCTTTCCCTCTCCCTCACATTGACCAGATAGTGGATTCCACTGCAGGTTGTGAATTGCTAAGTTTTTTAGATGCCTATTCGGGGTATCACCAAATTAGCACGTCCACAGAGGATGAAAAAAATAGCCTTTACTACTTCTTTCAGTGTATTCTGTTATGTGAAGATGCCCTTTGGTTTGAAATGTGTTGGTGTGACGTATCAATGATGTATTCAAAATTGCTTGAAATCCCAAATAGGGCGTAATGTAGAAGCATATGTTGATGACATCGTAGTCAAATTGAAAACCAGAGGCACTCTGGTTAGGGACCTTGACGAAACATTCGACAACCTCAGGAAGTATCAGATGATGCTCAACCCTGAGAAGTGCACGTTTGGCATCCTGTCCGACAAACTTCTCGGCTTCCTGGTGTCTAGTCGAGATATTGAGGCCAACTCACACAAGATCGAGGCGGTAAATCAGATGCACCCTCCACGAACACTAAGAGAGGTACAACAGCTCACAGGATGTATCGCCTCCCTGAGTCGATTCATCTCTCGAATGGGCGAGTGAGGGCTACCTTTCTTCAAGCTTCTCAAGAAGCACGATAACTTCGAGTGGACCAAGGAGGCCGAAGAAGCCTTTCAAGATCTAAAAAGGTATTTATCTTCTCTGTCAATTTTGGTTTCGCCTAACGAAAAAGCGGACCTTTTCCTTTACATTGCAGCCACTCCCTAAGTAGTAAGCATGGTCCTAGTGGTCGAACGGGATTGCCCTGATAAAAAGGCCAAAATCCAGAAGTCGGTGTATTACATGAGTGAAGTCCTGCATAGAGCCAAATCGCGATATCCGCAGATACAGAAGATGATATATGCCATCTTGATGACTTCTCAAAAGTTACGGCACTACTTCCAGGTGCATAAGATCATGGTGATGACCACATATACGCTGAAGGAGGTGCTGAGCAATCGAGAAGCAACCGGACGGATCGTACAATGGGCAGTCGAGTTCAACGAGTTCAAGGTCGATTTTGCGACAAGGACCAATGTCAAGTTAGGGATTCTGGCAGATTTCATCGCGGAGTGGACCCACGTTGAGGAGAAGGAAGCCAAGATGGTCGATGACCACTGGACCATGTTCTTCGATGGATCACTCACGCTCCAAGGCTCGGGGACTGGCATCATGCTAAGATCTCCGACAGGTGACGAACTCAAATATGTCATCCAATCGATTTTCAAGCTTCGAATAACGTTGCAGAGTATGAGGGACTGGTCAACGGGCTTTAGATAGCTGCGGCACTAGGAATCTAGCGATTACTCGTGAAAGGGAACTCACAGCTAGTTGTAAACCAAGTGCAGAAAGAGTACTAGTGCTCGGATGATAACATGGCAACATACTTGAACGAGGTCCGCAAGTTGGAGCACAAGTTTGAAGGCCTCGAGGTAAGGTACATCCGGCGAAGTGATAACGCCACCACCGATGAACTTGCCAGGCTCGCTTCATCCCGTTCGTATGCACCCTTGGGAATATTCATCGATAAAATCCTCAAACCATCTGTCTTCTCTCCGCGAGAAGTAGATGCTGCCCAACTCGACCAGCAGCTTGGTCGAGTCAATGAGATAGAACTTGCAGACACGGAAGCTACACTACTCGAATGCGAGCTGACCTGGATGAAACCATTTTGGGCCTATCTTGAAGGTCAAGAGATCCCTGACGATGATGCCTTAACCGAGAAAATTGCATATAAGTCTAGGCTGTATGCGTTGGTAGACGGTAAGCTCTATCAGAAAGGGAGTTACGAAATCTTGATGAAGTGCATCACTCAAGAAGAGGGCAATAAAATATTGCTCAATGTTCATGGAGGCATCTGTGGCAACCATGCGTCCTATCGCACCGTAGTTGGGAAGGTTTTTCGATAGGAGTTCTATTGACCAACTGCCCTCTAGGACGCTTGCGAGCTGGTGAAAAAGTGTGAAAGCTGCCAATTCTACGGTAAGAAAACTGCCCGACCAGCCCAAGCCATGCAAACTATTCCTCTATTTTGACCCTTCTCCGTCTAGGGATTAGACATCTTGGGACAGTTCCCGAGAGCCCAAGGAGGTTACAAGTTCTTGTTCATGGCAATTGACACATTCACCAAGTGGATCGAGGCCGAACCCGTCAGGAACATCACCTCAGAATCAGCCAAGAGGTTCATGAGGAGCATTGTTACTCGATTTGGCATCCCGAATGGAGTAATTACTGATAACAATAGCCAGTTCAAAAGCAGTGCTTTTACAGTCTTCTATGAGGAACTGGGAATCAAACTCTGCATCGCTTCTGTCACTCATCCTCAGAGTAATGGTCAAGTCGAGCGCGCTAATGGCATGATGTTGCAGGGAATCAAGACCCGCGTATTTGATAGGCTAAAAGCTTACTCGACCAGGTGGGCAAGAGAACTTCCCTAGGTGCTATGGGCTGTTCGAACATCGACTAGTTAAACCACCGGTGAAACTCCATTTTTTCTTGGTCTACGGAGCACAAGCAGTGCTCCTGACTGAGTTAACATTTAAATAACCACGAGTGAAAAACTACTCAGAAAAGGAACAAGAGCTGGAGCAAGAAAGCAACATAAATCTACTCGAGTAGTACAGAGATTGAGCATCCATTCGAGCGGCTAAGTATCAACAAGCTCTGCGCAGGTACCATACTACAAAAATTCAGGAAAGAGAACTCGATGTTGGGGACTTAGTACTACAAAAGGTGCAGAAATAGGAAAATCGAAACAAGTTATCGCCTAAGTGGGAAGGCCCCTATGTTGTAGTCGAGGCTACTCGACTAGGATCGGTACGACTATCTACAGCTAACGGCGTGATACTTGAAAACTCGTGGAACATCGATCAACTAAGAAAATTCTATGCGTAAAAAAAAAAGAGTCGCACAGACAAAGAACAAATAAGAAAAAGAAAACATCCAAGGTAAGTAAAAGTCCATTTTATTTATAGTATTAACAAAAGTCTTTCTGTTACATTCGTAGAACAAGCTACCCTAGCTACCCTACAGCTACTTGCTGTCGAAGGCGTCCCGCTTCCTCTTTTGCTCACTCATAGGCAAGCAGCTTATTGTCCCCGGGAGGAGCCAGCGACCTCGTTGGAGTGGGCTGGAAGAGGAGGTGACCGGGCGCCGACCGGTTGGTGGGAACTGACCCACCTCCATTGCTGCCACTTGTCCCCGAACCACCATCGTGATGGTTTAAAGGGCGAGCAGGCGATGGACCGATGAAGCTGCCTTGAGCTTCACCTTCGCCGCTGGTGCCAGCGGCCTCACCTTTTTCTCCTCCGATGTTGGAGGCGGCACCCATCCTCAAGAGAGGAGTGGAGGTGGCATGGTCTTATGGGGAGACAACGCGTAGCTTGCTTGTCACCTCCTCCACCTCTTCAGGCCACACCTCCCACTCGATAGCCTCCCAGTTGATCTTTTCCTCCTCTTCTTTGGGCCAGACCTCTTTTTCGATTGCATCCCAGTCGATGTCATCGCCTTCGTCCTCAGAAAGGATGATGACAATGCGCCGAGAGGGCCTTGTAACAGGAGGCAGAGGAGGGATCTCGACATAAATCTCCCGAGGAGGGGCCCCGTCAAGGATCTCCAAGGAGGGAGAAGAATACGGTGAGGAGGCCATGAAAGCATCTAAAGCTAAAAAGTATTGCAATTCTGAAGGAAGGGAAAAGTGGTGCTGAGAGACTACGCGTTCTGTCTACTTATAGCCCCAGAAGTGCATCAAGCCAGGCTCGCAAGCCAATAAGGGTCTGAATCAGTTCCGGTTTACGAGGCGTCTCAATTGTGCCCTCACATTAAACACGGAAGCTGAAAAGACACTGAGTGATGATAGGCTGTACAAAGACCGAAGGATGTGATGGCTGTAGCAGTCCTCAGTAATAAATGTGTAAGTGGAAACAGTGCTAAGCCTAATCGTTGCGCTTGGGGGCTCGTGCACTTAGACGTACGGTCAAAGAATATTGGATGTGACTCTTACGCCCAACTGTCGCCTCGATGGTCTATTCGAGCAGAGAGTTAGGGGCCACGTCACGCTACCTTTAAAGCATGAAACTCTGCCATGTACATTAGGGGGCTCGACCACCGAAGTATACGGCCGAGAGTTCTCTTCAAAGACATTCATGGCTACTCGGATCATCGAATAAGAAGTCGAGGACTAGAGTTGCTAAAATTCTCACCTCGGCTTGGCCCCGTCCTCGATTCGAGACGCTCATCGAGTAAGGGATTAGGAGTCACAACAAATGCACAAGACTAATGCTCCGTTGACACCTCGATCCAGCTATCGAATAGAAGCCGAGAGTAGAGTCGTAGCATAATGTTGACTATACTCTACTCCCCACCTAATAGTCTCATCGAGTAGGGAGTCGGGGGCTACAAGTACCTCAATACACGGTATACAGGTAACCCGACACCTTGTTTAATTTTTGCCCTTTGTTAGTTCTCTTTCAATCGATACGGCTATCGAGCAGAGCACACTGTAGGCAAAAAATTTTATAAACGCGAATCCCTTTGCATGGATTTACTCGACTTCATGCTCAGCCGATTAGTGAACGAAGCCAAAGTGCGGCCATGCCTGAACTCGACAACGAGCAATTCTATCATGCACGCAAACGAGCACCAGATTGTCAGACATCTAACACTCAGCGGCCGGCGAAAAATGAGACCTCTAGTCAGTTCTACATGCGCTGCCCAATAAAGCTCAAGTTTGCTACGTAGTCTAAGCCATACGGTCGATGAAGGCTGGCGAAGGATCATGTAATTCTTAGTGTTGTCTACACCACACAGATATTATGCACAACCTCTCCGAGCGTAAGCTCGAGGGCTCAGGAATTTAATAGGATTTTGTCTTAAGTCTTGTCTACAAGTACAGATATTACATCAAGACCATCGACTTAAGGGCTTTGCTCGTCCTCACTATCGAGAGACATTTCTAGCCCGTCCATAAGCCGCTCAGCCAGATCTTCAAATGAGTCGACCAGGTCGTCAACCTTGCCCTCCTCACAAGTGAAACCATTCTCTAGGCGCGAGAGGTCGAGTTCCGGGTAGTGGGAGTTCACCATAGCAAGCAGGAACGATGTCGCAAGACGAGCCGAATTGGTCATGTGGTGGAGAGTTCACCATAGCAAGCAGGAGGGAAGACGGGCTCAAGGCAGAGGATCGGCTAAGTACATTTGCATACCTGGAGATCTGGTTCTAGGATCGACCAATATTCAATGGGGGCTATAGGAGACAGTTGAAGTGAGGACGAGGCCGCGAGAAGTGCAGCTGGTGCGTCGAGGGCTGGTTCAACCACGCCTGTGTCCATTGGAGGCAAGGAACCATCTAGGGCTGCGGCAACTGTTTCTGGTGGTAGCGATGTGCCAGCCGAAACTAGTTCGATCGCGCTGGGTGGCGGCAAGGAGCCATTAGTGGCGCCCTCGATGGCGTTGTCAGGTGCGTCCTTCTTGCAAAAGAGCTCTCATATGACATCTTCCAAGGAGACAGAGGCACAAGAGAGCAACGAATAAGTGATCCTACTTCTTTGTTTTCAATATCACTCTCAAACCGCACCACGAGCGAGATTTTTTTGGCAACAGCTCGGCCCCAGTGATTGCCCTTTCAGTTGGCCCAGCTGGTAGGGGTAGTGGCGCCGGCAGATTAGTGACCGAAGAAGCAACTTGCTCATGCAAGGTAATTGTCAGCAAGTGGTTCGGACTATCGGTAAGGTAATTAATCGGTAATAGTCATTCTACCTTTTCGACTATCTCGGTCTACGAAGGATCTTTTTGGGGCGACACCTGCAGAGCCGCAGGCAAACATTGTGGATTGATAACCAAGGTGTCCCGCTATTCTTCAAAGAGTTGTCGAATTACGTCAGCAGCGATCTCATAACACCCGAGTGATCGATTGAACGTCACCTGATCGGAAGTTCTCAATACTCGGTGGCATTTCGATGGCGGTGGAGGTGATGGCGACGCTGGACTTCCTGGTCGAGGAGAACCCGCCGCCTCCTGCTCCTGAGATGCCTTGACCTCACCGGAGGCTTGGGCAAGTGCCGTGTCCTCCGCGGACAAGCATGCATCAGCAGGGCCTGCGCTCGATGCATGCTTGCCATCTCGAGTAGGCTCATCGTCCAGCTCCGTGGCCTCCTCAAGTAGTTCGCTATGCTCGTCACACTCGACCTCCTGAGAAAGGTAAAAGGAGTTAAGTCCTGATAATTTCCTCAATGTGGCAACAGTGGTAAGTGCTCCATACATACCTTTGGTTGAGGGTTGGCACGAGAGTAGGCCTCTATGCCGCAGGGGCCAGGTGATGACCCATGAAAAATTTTGCTCAATCGAATAGAAATATTTGCATCTGACAAGACTATTAGTCAGTAAAGTGGTTCGTCAGCCACTACTCACGGCAAAAAAGGAAAAGTGACAAAAGAAATCAGTGTCATTTACCTTCGGAAGAATTTATGGTCGCGTCATCGACTCCAGAGTACTCCCATGCCAGATGGTCTCGACATTTTAGTGGACTTGACTGCTGTGTCAAGAAGTCTCGGGCGACATGCCACCCAGAGAGACCCCTTTTCCTCATCTCCACAATCCTCGTGATGTAGTGTGCATTCCTCATTGTTGAAGGAGGGACTTTCGTCCAGAGCTCAGAAAAGGCTGGGAAAGAAGGTCGGTAAGACAACGGAAAGTTAACCATGTTCGGTGAGGTGATATAGAACCACCGCTTCTTCCAGTCCGATTGCCAGGAAGAAGTTACCGGCACCGGAATATAGGCGCTAGCAGCTCCGCTGCGGAGATGAAAGCCAGCACCTCCGACAACCTAATTCTTGGTCATCCTCTTCAGACAGTAGAAATGGCGGAACAAGTTGAGGCTGGATTGGATGCCCAGGAAAGCCTTGCAAAGATGAGCAAAAACGATGAGCATTATGATAAAATGGGGCTCAGGTGAAAAAGCTGGATTCCGTAGAAGTCCAGAACATCAAGCAGAATTTGGAAGGGGGAAAGCCGAGACCACCACGGAAAAAGGCCTCAAAAATGACAGTTTCATCCTCGTCCTTAGGAGTCGGATAGTCCTCACCAGCGGAAGGTCTCCAATGGAAGAACGCTCGAGGAGGAATAAGGCCGCCCTTCTCCTGCTCCACCAAGCGTCTCTCCGTCATGATGGACGTTTGCCACACCTGCTGGTAAGTTTCGTCACTGAAAGCCGGTCCTTTGATGGGCTCTGCCATGACCTCTTTCTTCAAGGTGCAACCTTGGGGTTGGCGGAAGAACGAGAAGCCATTGGAACAGTGAAGAGGAAACTCTCAGGACACAGAAGCGCAATGGCTCTAGGAGACGGGACAGAGGCTTCAAGAGGAAGGCTGAGGGCAAAGGAATGAAATGGCTAGAGTTCCGAATTCAGGAATTAATAAGCCAAAAGGTGTCCAGGCACAACAGTTCGTTTCCTGTCGTATGGTACATCGATTGCCAAAAGAAGCGAAATGATGATGCCACATTCACCATAGCGCCTTCGATTGCCAAAAGAAGCGGAATGATGATGCCACATTCACCATAGCGCCTTAGACGAGGGCAATAAATGCTCCAACCGCTCAATGTTCAAAATCTCTGAAAACAGTTCCAACTCCGCTCAGAGTTGGGTTAACTGGCCAATACCAGGCAGCGCAAGGTTACCCTAAGTACTTGAGTTAGACTTGCCACAGGGCGCTCGACCCCGCATAACCTACTCGGTACTTAGCGATTCCTAACTCGCTCGAAGTATTCGACCAGAAGCAGTCGAGGCATTACTCGACCAAACCAAGTTTGGCGGTAATTGATCGAGCACTCAACGGACCCTCCGTTGAGCGAAGTTCGGAGGCTACTGTCAAATATCCAAATATGGGATATGGGCATGCGCCATAAAGTAAAAAATCACGTCACGTACATACTTACCAGTAGTAGGATATTCTGTGTATCTCAAGTCCGAATCTGCGGGATAAGGTATACGCGAAAAGAATATCCCCCTACAGTGGAAGTTCCAATCCTACTCTCGATACAAGGAGACCTACTCAAATACACCCAATGGTTATGGGAACTCAGATGCGATATGAGGATAATAATAGCAACATGACTCCTCATTGACTACGATTCGGTACTCCAGCTGCTATATAAGGATTAGGGAGGACGTCGTCCAGGAAAAAGTCCGGAAGGAGCCCACCAGAAGCCAGAAAGAACCATTACGACCCTTAGTGATTTAGCATAGCTGCTATATTATGTATTTTAATTGTTACATATGTATAATTTATATTTTGAATTATTTACCTATTCAACTTGAAACTTTATATAAATTATGAATTTCAATGATTTTGGAATCTGAATTTGCATGTTTTCCAAATTGGCAACATATTTTGTGCACACTGGCTTCCCGTGTATACACCATGTGCACCAACTAATAAAAGTCATGAAAAATTCTGAAAAAAATTGTAGATGTGCTTCATAGATTACTCTACCTATGTATAAAATAAACTTGTTAGAATTTTCTCTTTTTTTTTGTAACTCTCGATATATAATGAATTTGAACCTACAATTTTATAAATAGGTAGAGTAATCTATGAAGCACATCTACAATTTGTTTCAGAATTTTTCATGACTTTTATTAGTTGGTGTGCACGGTGTGTACACGGGTGCCCTATGTGCACAGGATATGTTGCCTTCCAAATTTGAGTTTATATATAGTCATTGTTTATATCTTAAAAGTAGCATAAAATGGATTATCTTTCTCTCAAGAAAATCCTATATATCGATTATATTGGGTGAAATAAGTACATTTTTTTTGTTGTCTCTACTACTTCTAATTAGGAGTTGGTGGCGGTCATCCGTTCTCCTCCAGAGTATCTGATCCATTAGATTTGACATGAATAGTTGAGATAGAAGGGGACTTAACCCAATAGTCCCACCTCTTCCTCTCGTCTTCTCACACGCTCACACAGCCCGAACCACTCTAGCAACGATGTCTTTTATCTCAAACCACTTTGACCCCACACCACCTCCCCTCCCTCGATCTGGCGTGTTCAGCTCTCCCTCTCAAATCTCTCAGCTCTCCCGCTCAAATCTCTTCAAAAGAATAAGCCTGTCCTACTATTGAAACATAACTAAATTTAGTGCCCTTTGTAAATAATTTTTTTTTGTCACAAATTAAGTTTCTATTGTATCACACAATGTCATATTTGAGCACAGCTCAGAAGCTAAAAAAAATCATATTGAAACTCAATACAGAACTTTGCATGGCACGTGCGAGAAAAATAATCTAGGGATCATACCCCTATTAATGTCACAAAATCATACCCCTACTAATGTCACAAAAGTTCACGGCCTGCGAGCGTTTTGAGCCGAGCTGGTGGCTCGGCTTGAGCCGGCCTCGAGCTGGCCGGCCAGCTCGGCTCAAAAACTTTTTTTACGTTTTGGTTCTTACATAAATTACGAATAGGTCTTTCGTGATTTTTTGTGAGGGGAAGATATTTTTTCCTAAATCACGTTTGGGTTCCTCGTGCGCCATCTTACGGAAAAAAGCTCCCGTTAAATTCAAATCGTGAATAAGCCCTTTTTTAATTTTTCAGGATAGCGGACAGGTCCAAAAACGTAACATTCAGGTCCTTGCTCCTTACGTCTAGATCCTTTCTCCGTTTTTCCCTGGAAAAAATGTTTTCGTCATGAGAAATATGTGTGCAGCTCTATCTCTAGACATTTTCCCCAGCTCGATTTCCCATCTCGATCTCTGATATTTTTTAAAACATGTATTATTACTTGGTGAATGCGTAGAGTGTTAGACTCGACATCTCTGATATTTTTTAAAACATGTATTATTACTCGATGAACGCGTAGAGTGTTAGACTCGACAAAAGAAGGTTATCATCTCTAATAATTTTTCACCCTTTTCCCTCTATATAGATACCGAAAAAAATGTATTGATGTTTGGATCTTTCGTGAGAAGACCCTAAATAGATACAAAAAAAAACGTATTGATGTTTTGATCATTCCGACTGTTTTACACGAAAAGGACCTTTCGATTTAGCGCGAATGCAGATGCACTTTTGTTTTTTTAACCGTTTCGCGCGCTTCCTCGATGATTTAAAAAAAACGTCGGCGGAAAAAACCGAATTTTTTCTCGCGAAAAAATAACGCACGCGGCGTTTACGCCGTGCAAACTATCCTAGTTATATACTACTTGGATGCATGGTCATGGATTGAGAGCTTGTGCATGCATCGTCATCTGCACTACTCCGTCAGATCCTCGCTAAAATTTGCTGTCCGGTACGTGTTCTTGCGGCTTGTAGCTTGGCTTGCGTAACAAACCTTCATCCATTCTAAAAAGATGTACCATGCAATATATAATCACTGTGCCAAATCCGTATGTTCAAGCTAATTGCGGAATAGCCAAACAAGTTTTTCATCCATGCATCTTGCCGAGATTTCGAACATCTCAATCGAAATTTCAGCTTTCAACCTAGGCCGATATTCCAAATCTCAGAAGGATAATTTTTTCTGAAAATTTTCAAATTGTTTAAGTGATTTCAGGATTTTTCGGCGAGATTTCGGTTTTTTGGACCAAGATGATCACAACTTCGACTGGTTTTCATATTTGTAGGATCGGATTTAGCACCAAATTTTTTGTGTTGAATTGTAATATATACCTTCTGTGAGGAATACACGTGAAAATTTTGCAAAAAAAATACAAATTATGTATCCATAAATCCTAACTTGGATTTCGGGATTTTTGACGAGATTTCGAGGTATTTCGACGAGATTTTAGGTTTTTGATCGAGACGATCACAAATTCGACCGGTTTTCATGTTTGTAGGACCAGATTTTAGCACCAAATTTTTTGTGGTGAATTTTAATATCTTTTCTGAGGAATACATGTGAAAATTTTGCAAGACTGACAATGCAAGGTACATGAGGTGGACAACTATTATTATTTCTGCATGATAGAGAATGGCCTTCTGTTTTTTTTTTTGTTTTGTTTTTTATTTCAAATAAAGGTGTTTAGAAAAGTAGACATGAAGATGGACACCAGGTTTTGGTTTGCAAGATGATAGTAGTGCCGAGTTTTATTGCCTTCATTGCTGTTTTTGGTTGGCCTACAAATAATGTTATTAATTATTATATGTTACATACTTACATCTTTAGCCGCTGAAATGGGAATTTAGTAGTCTACACAGAATTTAGTAGCTGATGTTCTCTATGAGCCGTATATATATATATTATATATATATATACGTATTTTAATAATAATAATAATTTAATAATAATAATAATAATAATAATGTATGTGTGTACAACTTTAATTACAACTAATGTATTTTTTGTACACATATTAGTTCTTCTGTTCATCGTACAGTTTTAATGTCACACAAGATCTTCATTTCCCAGAAAGTCTCCCATCCTATTACTACTTTCCTTCATGCACACTTAACTTCAGAGCTCTTATAAGATCTATTACTCTAATGATGGTATGATAACATCTGATATATATTGTGTCCCTCCTCCTCTTAACCCTGTGAAGTACCTAAATATTAATTTTCAATTATTTCAAATTAACAAACTATAGAGGTAATTAGCAAAATTTAAAACTTTCAAATTTATTTTCCATACTTGACTATTAATGTGCTTGCAATATATGTGCCATTACTATTCACAGAACATGTAAAAACACCATAACTTTTAACTCGTACCTTCGATTTTGGTGTTCTTGAGCTTTTCGGAATCATTACACGATGAGCTCTCTGATTATATTCTTTTGGACACCGATTCTAGTTTGTAAATAAGAAATCCGAGCACTTTCGTTAAAATAGTCATAACTTTTGACTCGTAACTCCGATCGGGGTATTCTTTGACTCGTTTGAAAGATAACGAAAAGTCAGATGGTCAGATTCTAATGGTTTGTGTGATGTAACATCCCAAATTTTGGCCTTTTCAATTAGCTAATAGTGCTTTATTGCCATTTACGCTCTTTGTGAACTTTCTGGATTAAATTGGATTTTCTGAGATTTATTTGAATTATTCTAAATAAAGTATATTGCCTTTTGCTCAAAAACTAATTATATGTAACTAATTTTAAAATAAAGCTTTGCCAAAAATATTTTATTTGAGTCCAGAATGTCTCAAAGTATTTTTGAGAATTTTCTTGGAATTTTCCTGGTGTTTTAAGTGGCTCAAATAAATCAAATCTATTTTCAGTATTTAATTTAAAAGAAAAACTCATGAAATTCGGTATAAACAGTAATGGGCCGAGCCCCATTGTCAGGCGCTTACTTTGTCGCAGTAGCCCAACCGCCCGGCTTCCGGACGATTCACCGCGTGCCGTCGGATCGCAATCAAACGGCCTTCGTCAGCCACGTCACGGCGTAAACCCTAATGCTTGCTGACTGTTGGATCGAGGACGGACGATCAAGATTGACCGCAGTAGTAAAAGGGCTTCATTTAATCGTTGCCGTCGGATGTCATCTCCGGACCAGATTGTTCCATGTCGCAGAGGATCGCAGCCGTTGGTCGAAGAACGGATGGTTGCGTAGAGTTCTTCTCCGAGCCGCCGTAGGACTCCTGTTCCGATACGTCGCGCTGCCGAACTCGGTTAGGGTTTCGATTTTCGCGCATTTTGCGGGGCTATACATAGGGGGGCGAGTCTTTCGAAGTTCACCCGTGTGTGCCGCGCCTGTTCGCTGAAGAATCGTCGCCTGACGAATCACTGTTGAAGCCCGAGAGCTCGCCAGAGTGGACACTTGAAGCCGCCGTGGTTTTCACCTATTTGCACCACCGATACGCCGAACTCCGCCGCCCTGGTTCCGGATTCAAGTCCCTCCCATGAAGCTGCATCTGCTTCACCACCTTTGGGTCGCCGAAAGTCATCGCTTCGCCGCATCGGGTGTCGTCGTCTTCAAATCCGGTAGGACCGTGTCGCCGCATCTCCATCACCGGGATCGAAGAACGACGGCCGTTGGATCCTCAGCAAACGGACGCGAGCGGGCCACGTAGCGAGGTCTGCAGTAAACACCATCTTCAGCCTGCTGCCCTCCGATCCGATCATGCGGCCCAGATTCGACCACGTCGCCTGCCGCTGTTGGTGTCGGTGCGTCGTTGGATGTTGATTGGAGGGCTACCGCTGCGCCACGTCGCCGCCATCCGTAGCCGTCTGATGGAGATCCAGCGCACCTCGGCTCGACCAATCAAGTACCGACGCATGGTGGCTGACGTCACCGCTGACATCAGCCGGTCCACGGCACAGTGCCGCTGGTCTACGGTGGACCGAGTCTACGGTGCACCGGGTTCACAGCACAGTGCCACGTGCTAGCGCACGGTTGGTTCGGGTCCGATGCTGACATCAGCATGACGTCACGGTGACGCAATAAATCATATTTTCTTTTATAAAAATAATTCGGATATTAATTGATTTTCTAATTTTCTGAATTTTTAGGAATTTGAATCTTCTGAGAGCTTGTTCTCCTTCATACGAACTCCGATTGAGGTGATTCAAATTTCTAAAAATTTGTAAAATTGAGATCTATCTATTGGTGAATTTTATTTGATTTTTGGAGTTTGTTTGATCTCTGTTTTAGTATTTATTTTGCATTCTCTTTCGTTTCGTGTAGACGATAAATTGTGCGATGCAACCGGGGGAGATTCATCAACTCAAGATCGAGGTCCAGAGCATGGATAAGGGTTTTCCTAAGGCAAGTTGTGCTTTGATCATGTTGAACCCATGTTTGCAAAATTGCTATTTTGTTTTACCTTATTGCATGATAATTCAAGGGTATAAATGATTTCAATCTAATTTGGGATTTAGATAACATACCTGTTGATCTACACCCTACCTTGTCATTTGTATGCCATGATCCACTTGTCACCCTAGATTGATTCACTATAGTTGGTTAATACAGAAATCAACATGGGATGGTTAGATCGAATTAGATTGCTTAGTCATGTCACGTCATCACATGTATTTGAATCATTGATAAATAATCTTGACTAATGGAATATGGAACAATGTTATGAATTTGTGTGTCATGTGTGGTCACACGATGAGATTGAGTTGTTGTGGCAAAGGATGTCACACAACGATATTGAGTTGTTGATGGCACGTGGTGCTTGGTAATCAACTAGGGTGGTTATGATTTAGATCGGAGCAAGTGGCAAGAGCAAGTGTGCCTGGGTGGGCCCGATGGGCAAAGGGTATGTGCAAGTCTTGCTTTGATCAACCCTAAGGACACCTTGCAAGCCTTTGACTTGAGTCAATCATACAACCACATGTCTATTATGGGGTAGCCTAGCTGACTAATTTGCAATGTCTTAGCTTTGATACTACCAGTGGTGGTGAGGTTCACCCTTTTTAATGAACCCAGATGACGCAAGAGAGGGGCCCTATTGTGGTAACCAGTCCCTTCAGTGTTGAAACCTTAGCGGGTGGTACCGAGTTAAGACAGAGCATTATAAAGGCTTTATCATGATTCTCTGCCGGCACACCAAAGGAAGTGTGGTAATAGCTTGGCCACAAGAGATGATCATGTCGTGTGGGTAAAGTGCATAACCTCTGTAGAGTGTACAATCTATTTGAATAGCCGTGCTCACGGTATTGAGCATAGCTCGGGGATTACAGTCAAGAGGTTAGACTTTTGCAAAATGAAAACTTGGGATGAATGGCAGGTTGCCATAGGAGGTTGAATCTTGACTTAGGATGAGAAACTTGGTTTACTTGAGAAACACTGAATCTATCTATTACTGTTATTTGTTTTATTATTGTCTTTTCAATCTATATACTGTACTTGTTCATAAATGCTTCTTTGTTGCAAATAGCCATTGTTAGCCATTCCTTTGGAATAAGCCTTGCATATAGTTATGTTAGATTTGCATTCTGTGCACAACTTGTTGAGTGCTTTATGTACTCACCCTTGCCTACAACATCATCAGTGCTGAAGGTGTACCATGAAGGGACGAATGTTTAGAGGGTGAGCCTTGTCAGTTGCTTGTGGTATTCTGAGGGGTTACCTACGTCTTCATTCTGCTGCATTTCAATTTGGTTGTTCAGCATTGTGAGGCATCATTATATAAGTTGACCATAAGGTCATTCAACTAGTAATATTTAGTATATAATGTCTTTTATCTTATTTCCGCTGTGTATGATTGTGATATTCACTAATATTGAGCATGTGTGCACTAGCGTGATCCTGGACTAGTGCAGTATAAACAAAGGGTCCGGATTTGCATATTCGGGTCCCGACATGTGAGTGCGTGCACGGCGATGAAATTCCAAAAAATAGGTCATTTAGAGCCTCAAAACGGCTTCCGAAGTTTTGAATCTGTTTTGGCCGTTTTTTCAATTATTGCAAATGAAATATTAGTTCTAATTATTTCAAATGTAATATTATTTAATTTCAATTCTTTCAAATTAGAAGGCAGGAAAGGTAATTAGCAATATTTAAAATTTTTATTTTTATTATTTATGGCAGTTCAAATTAGGAGGGAGGAAGAAGTTTAAATTGGGTCATATTAGTATCGGTTGGAGATACCAACTGGTTCTGATGCTCTAATATCAGTACCGGTTGATGCCTCCAACTGGTATTAATAAGAGCCCCTCAATACCGATTCATTACACGAACCGGTACTGATGTAACATCATCAGTACTGGTTGGTGCTTTGAACCGGTACTAAAGAGATCTACAACTTTGTAGTTGACAATGTTTTTATTTGAAATCATTTAAATGTCCAAATAATCGTTGATAACTTTTATCTCTACATATTCAAAAGTTTCAACGATTATTTGGATGTCTAAATGACTTCAAATAAAAAAGTTGTCAACTACAAAGTTGTAGATCTCATCGAGAGCTACAATTCTCATATAAATTTTGTCTCCCTGTCGGTTCGGATTCCAAACCGGTAGTGATAATATTTTTAAAAAATCATAACTTTTGCATACGGAATCGGATGGAGACAAAATTTATATGAGAATTGTAGCTCTCGATGAGATCTACAACTTTGTAGTTCACAACTTTTTTATTTGAAGTCATTTAGATGTCCAAATAATCGTTGACAACTTTTATCCCTTTATATCCGAAAGTTTCGACGATTATTTGGACATCTAAATGACTTCAAATAAAACAGTTGTCAACTACAAAGTTGTAGATCTCATCAATAGATATAATTTTGATATAAATTTTGTCTCCATCCGACTCCATATGCAAAAGTTATGATTTTTTCAAAAAATATTATCACTGCCGGTTCTTAAGGAGAATTCGGCTGAGAGAAGAAAATTTGGGGTGGCTGCCGATTTCCTGCCGTGGCAAAAGATTTCTAGCAAATATGCTGTCGTGGCAACGTTCTGGTGATGAGATCACTGCCGTGGCAGCTTTGGCTGAATGGGTGAAGGTAGAAAACAGCATGGAGCACAAGGCCGGCATGGGCATTCACTGGCAGAGCTACCGAGGAAGAAGGCTGTGGGCTGGCTTGCCACTGGCAGGTGGTTCCAAGAGGATGGGCAGGCCCACACGTAGCTGACAAAAGAGGCTTAATACTGTTAGTAGATTTGACAGCACAAGATCAAGTGCCATGAATGAGCTAAAATCTCGGGTCTTATATTTTTGAAATTTTTGTCAGTGATGCAGAGACAGTTTCCATCCTACTACAACATTTTCAGGTTAAAATATCTTACAGAAAAATTTCAACAATTCTGACAATGTTGACAGCTTTATTTGTTCACTTCTATTTTTATTCTACTAGATCAATGCCCGTGTGCTGTTACGAAAAATAAAATTGGTAACAAAACATAAAGGTCAAGTAATAAAAAAAATTGTGCTACAAGATCAAACATCTATTTCCCCCGATTACAAAAATTTTTATAGTTTCTTCTCCGGTATGAATTAAAACCAAATATATTGTACGCAGCAATATATATTACCAATCTCAAAAATCAATCAATCATTTTTATCCCTTTTTGCAATTTATATTACCAGCTCGCATTCCTCTTCCTCTCGCCATGCCCACAATGCGCGCTCCTCGGCGTCGTCGACCTCGTCTTCCTCGTCGCCTCGCTCGTCCTCGTCGTCCACCGCCTTCGCAAGGGCAACACGGGGGCTTCCCCCAAGCACAAGGTGCTGTTGCCGAAGCCACCACCATTCTGAACCACTGGCCGCTACGCGGTCGCTCTCGAGGCGTCCGCCATCTTTCTCGCGGCGTCTGTTGTCCTCCTCGTGCTTGCGTTCTTCCTCCTACCGAGCACGCTATGGCGCGCTGTGGAGTCCACCTTCCTCGCCGCCCACTTCGTCACGCACACTATGGCCGCGTGGTCGGTCGCCTCGGAGAAAGGGACTACACCACCACTCAGTCTTTGAACCTCCGTATCTTCAGGATCGCCACCGCCCTTGATGCCGCGCTCTTCTCCGCTTCGGTGGTGGTCCATTGCGCCGACGGTTCGCTACTCTTCCCAGATAACCCTCTCGCTTTTGCTGGCCTACTCGTCTCCATGCCTCTGGCGTACCTAGCCATCACTGGCTTCATCAGCCATGACACCGGAGCCCATGAAGGTGAACCAAAAAACACTAGTGCCGAGGCGCCTGCCACGTCGTGAGCCGCTGCGTCGTTCCTCTCTCTCGCGACGTTCAGCTGGATCAACCCGTTTATCTCCAATGAGTATGCTAATGACTCTCTCACCGCCGACGATGTCCCACTGGTGTCGCCGGGCAACTGCGCCAAAGCGTCGTACGCTTTGTTCACATCCAACTGACCGGCGCTAGGGTCACAACTCCCAATGGGCGTCGTGCTTTGGTTGTCCTTCTGGCCGCAGTTACTACTGACTGCGGTGCTTGGCCTCCTGTACCTCGCGGCCATATACGTCGATCCATCACTTATTGATCAGTTCATCGAGTTCATTCGCCGCGGCGGCACGACATGGGAGATCTTGAATGAATTCCCTTAATTAATTCTGTGAAAACTATACAGCATATATAGAGTAAATAAGGAATGATTGGCCGACTATTAATTACCAACAATAATCAGGGATTTTGCTATAATAATCAGCCATATTTAGAGAGATATGGCTAGCTATAAATCAAAAAATAATAATTAGCTATAATGACTGGCCATTATTGGAGATATGGCCAGGAGGGTTAGGAAGAACGGACCGCTGCCACCAACTACAAATTTATATTAGTAGAGATTTGAGGGTGAAAATGAAGTCAGTAATTTTTAGACTTTTTTTAGAGGATTTTATTTGGGCTAAGATTGCTTGTTTAAAATTTTCAGATCAAGATCTTGTATACTTATTTTTTATGAATTCTAAAATTACAGTTTTCAGATTTTTATGATTCCTATTTTTATTTTAATTTTAAAAAGGCATTAAATAAATTATTAATTTTTGATATTTTTACCAAGGGTTAAGTATGTTATGAGGAAGCCATGGTAAAATTTTAACCCATAGATAATTCTTGATTATTTTTGTAAAATTCTGTCATGCCATTGTTTTGAAGTTAAAACATATCATTTTACTATTTACTTCTTTACCTAATTCATTTAAAAATTTTTGAACAGCCAAAAAGATGTGATGGAGACTTCTCAAAGGTTAATAAAATTTTTGCTGGCTTTTTACTTTCATCCTTTTACCTTTTTACTTTTACTAATTTCATTGATTGATTTTCTTTTAAAGCCAAAAAATTAAAGAATAATTACTAAGGTCTGAAATGTTTCAGAAAAGATAGTAATTCAAAATAACATTACATTTTCCACTCATTTTTCAGGGTTTGTTTATTTCAGGTGAAAAGTTTTAGTGTAGCAACTTGTCCTTTTCTTTTAAGTTGATATACTAGAAAATAAAGTAAAAGATGATATTTAAAATAAAAATCCTGGTTTCAGTTGAAATTTTTGTTCAATTCCATTTTTAAACTTTAAATTTTCATTTTTCCTATTTCTAAAATTTTTGGAATGTTACACATAAGTAATGAATATATGAGTACTCGGTGATTGATTCTTAAATGGATTGGTGCATCATATAAATTAGAGAATGAATTGTGTGATTGATTATTAATTGGATTGGTGAGTCATATAAATTGGAGGATGAATTGTCGGTACCAAAATATTAGACTTGCACCATTAGATGGGAGGTCTATACCTTCAATTTGGATGCCAAATATATGATTTTGGGACTATTATGGTGGTGTACGTGTACATCTATAACAATAGGACATCAGGATTTTGATATGTACGATTATGGATGTCTAAAGTGGGATTGATACAAAAAGATTTTTAGCACTAGTATAAATAGTTTAGTAAGGTATGGTTGTTAGAGTGGATCGCAGCACTGGCACGTGGGACTGCCGTGTGAGTCGGCAGGTTTAATTCAAATCCGGCATAAAAGACCAAGCACGTTTTCACAGTTGGAAAGTGTATTTCCGATTTTCAACTATTTTTTCAGAACTGGCAGGATTCAAATACCCATAACTTTTGCTAGGAAACTCCAAATCCAGTAAGACAAGTTTTGAAATTTGTATAAATTCATGTAGATTCTGAATATAAAAAATATTTTAACTTCTACCAATTTTCAGTAAAATATCTTAAATTTAAGCTATAGTCCTAGAATGGGTGATATATAAAATTTTCATAAATCAAATCTAAAAATGATTAAACAAATTTTACCACGTTCCTGATATCACATGTTCTTCAAATATATAAAAATATTTTGATTTTGACTTAGTTTGTATCAAATGCATAAATAGGCCAGTTTTAGTGCATTCAAAAATTCAAACGGTTATAACTTGTGCAAATAAATATTAATTTAGTGAAACCAATTCCTATGCTCCTTAAAAGTGATACTCATTCTATTTATACAAAAAATATTTAAGTTTTGTGCTCTGTTATACATGTTTGTGACTTAGGAAAGGTCAAGCAATATTAAAAAAGTGAACCAATAGTGAATGTCGCAAATAACTCTAAGACCTTAGAAATGGAACCCACAACATTGAAAAATCATGAAATTGTGCTCAGGAACAGTAGCTTAAGCTTAGGATTTATGTGTCTTAATAAAGCCCTCTTATGCCTAAACCCCTC
Source organism: Guadua angustifolia (assembly GCA_036346375.1). NCBI lineage: Eukaryota > Viridiplantae > Streptophyta > Magnoliopsida > Poales > Poaceae > Guadua > Guadua angustifolia. The sequence goes on along the minus strand of CM070502.1, from coordinate 55,641,918 downwards.
AAGAAATGCTTTTACACACACTCACCACTTCATGCTAACTCGGTATCACATTTTCTTTTATAAATCCAAATAATTTTAGCCTCTTGAATTCGTAATTACTCATATATATATAAGTATAATTTTAGCCTCTTGAATTCACAAAATAAGAATGACATATCCATACAAATTAAGGAGTTATGCCTTTGAATGGACCGAAAGATTGTCTTTTGACCGAATGTGACATAAGGACCAAACAAAGGACTGTAAACAAAGGACTATGTAGCGACCCACATTTTCTGCATACAATGTGAAAATGAGAATCTCATTTCCAGACTGTACTAGTCCCATGATCAGTGGCTAGTTGTAACATCCCAAAAATTTTAATAAAGTGAAAATGTATATTTTGAATTTGAATATGATTATTTCTTAGTTTTCTTGGTATTTTGAGTTTTATTTGGATTTTTCTTGGATTTGTGTATTTTGAGTGAAAAATCAAATAAATAAAATTAATGAATGAATGATGGTAAAAAAAGATAAAAAAAAGGTAAAAGTAAAATCTTGAAAAATTGATATTAAAAATCTAAGCATTCAGGTGAATTATTTCAGCTGGTAAATAAATTTTTAATGCACAGAATAATGAAAAGACACCTTTTGACTAACAACAGTGAAAGTGTCAGAGTTTAATAAAAATATTCCAACATCCGGATACGATCAAATAAACTGCAATGTGTTAAAATTTAAATTTACATTTACATCCTATTTACAAGAATATATACTTACAAAAGCCGAAAATAAAAATCATTATCTCTAAAATCTTTTGTCATCTGAATCTTTGTATAACCTACAATCATAAAAAATATTACAGCCATTAGCAAGATAATAAAATGTAATAATGCATAATGAATTAAATAATTTAATTGAGTTAAAATTGTCATCAGTCCGGAATATTTGATATCGCTCACTGAGATACCAGATATTGTCCGATATCGCTCACTGAGATACCAGATATTGTTCGGGGGCCAACTAGGCACATGTAGTGATTTCTTAGTGTCGACGATTCGGGACAGGGTCCCCCGCCGAGCTTACTTGTTGAATGGGGGATCAACTTGGGGCCCCGTTTCCGCAAGAGTTTTACGTCTGAGAGTATGCCGAGCAACGGAATGAAGATACGTCGGACAACCGTGAGACACAGGGGGTCGTTTTTTATCTGGTTCGGGCCTCTCGCTGGGGAGATAACAACCCTACATCCAGCGATTGCTCTAGTATGCGAAAAGTGGGTTACAATACGCTTGCTCGGGAAGCCCTGAACGATCCTAAGGACCCCCTTAAGCAAGCGATGTGTGTAGCGTGTGTGTAGTCTGAAGGTCCAACCCCACTCATCGCGGGGGGGTATTTATAGAGGGTTGCAAGAGACAAATCATTTATTACGGGGGCGCTCATCAGAGAGGACGTCTGTGAGCGAGCAAAGGCCGCCACATTGGGTACCACGCGACGTGGGCACGATGGGCGCGGACCAAGTCAGCGGATCGTGGCGGCGCAGATCTCGCCTGACGCGATCCTTGAGCCGCCAAGCATTTAATGCCACGTTGCCTTGTCGAGGACCCCGAGCGGAGCTTGCTTTCGGGGCAGGGTGCTTGCTGAAGGTCGGGCTCGCGTATACCATACGGGCAAGATCTTGGTCGATGTATGCCGGGCTTCGACGGTCGTCTTGGTACAGTGCGTCCAATCCCCGACAGCTAGCCCCCGAGGCTAAAGGGGGAAGAGGACCTTGCCGGGGCCTCCGCCTTGAGCCTCTAGACTTCTCGAAGAGGGATTGGAGTCAGGCGGTAAAAAGCTAACATGGAACCCGAACCTCCTTGCTCGGGGCGAGGGATCTTGGTGGCGGAGAGCTGCCACGGTGCTTGGGCGGCAACGCCGGGCGGGAACCTCGGGCGAAGAATCGCATGGCGTCCGGCCGCCATGCGGAAGAAGAGCTTCGAACGGCGGGAACACGTGCTGCAGCCTCCCAACGGCCCGGCCCGGGGCTAAGCGCGCCCCAGCGGGATCGAGCGTGCTCGGGCGAGTCCCGGGCCAAACAGTACCCGTGGGCGGAGCGCGCTTGAAATTTCGTAGCGGTTCCTTCCTTACGAAGCGTCACGGCGTGGCTCTGACAGCTTTTCTCTTGGGAACTGCGCCTCGCCAGGCCCGCCTCGAGGACCGAACCGCCACGCGCCGGTAATCGACAGCCTTCACCAGCCCACCTGACTTTCCCTCCTACAAATCACATCGGCGCACGCCCCGGAAAGGCCTGCTACTTTCTCCTTCTTCTTTCGCGCGAACACTCCGCCCCCGACCTCTTACCTTCCAAGCCTCCTTTCGCTGCCGCGGCACCCGCTCGGCAGAGTCCTTCCATGGCGCGGTTTGGTGCGAGCAAGATCACGGCGGAGAGGCTCAGGGTGCTGCAGGATTACGGCTACCTGGACCCTTATTCCTGGAGGGTCCCGGACGGCGAAGGAGCCCCGGCGCCGCGCGACGATGAAATAGTCTCATGCGAGCTCTACATCATCAACGGGCTCCGAATGCCCGAGAGCGAATTCCTGGAGGGCGTGCTAGGGCAATGCCAGTGCGAGGTCACTCACCTGAACCCCAACTCCATCCTTAATCTGAACATTTTCGCCCACCTCTGCGAGGGCTTCGTGGGCGTTGTCCCTACGCCGGCCCTTTTCTTTCATTTTTACAACCTCTTCCGTACCGGGGGCTCCTCGCCCACCGGTGCCCTGTACTTCCGCCTGAGGCCCAATCGCCCGTACGAGTTCCCCGTCTTCACCCTCAAGGACTCCGTTGCGGGCTGGGCCGAGCATTGGTTCTACCTGCGGAGGCTTCCGGGGAGCTCTCTGCGCTACACCGGTGGGGCGGCGCCAAACACCGAGACGCCGCAACCGCCGGCGGGCCCTGAGGAGCAGCGGATCCTGATGACGATCCACGAGCTCACGAACATGGGGCTCACCGGGCGGGACATCGTCCGCGACTTCCTCCGGAACCGGATATCTCCGCTGAGGCAGAGAGAGCACCCTTTCTTCAAAATCGGCGGGTGGGACGACATCACCCGTGAAGGGGAATCCGGTAAGGTCCCACGACTCGCGGCAATTTTGCCCCACGTGCACTGCTGTAGCCCGTGCTGACCTTTGCGCGATGCGATGGCAGCCCCGGGCTTCGACTGGCTCGAGAGGAGGGTTTCCGAGATGTTCGGAACCCCAAAGGGCAAGGAGCTTTTGCGCGACCGTCAGGTGCCGAAGAACGTGCTTGCTCGGTGCGACGTGGTAAGCCCCCTTGACCATCTGCGCTTAGGAAGGATGTCCGGGTTTTACTGAATATTTGAGTACCGGAAAAAACATCCGAACGACCTTCACGACCTTCCGCTGTCCTTTGGCAGGAGAAGACCGCCCTGGAGCTGGGCGTGGCCGAGCTCGAATCCAAGGTGGGTAGCAGCGGCGTGCTCCTTCCCGCGGCCAAGGCCAAAAAGGGGAAGGGCAAAAGCCGCGCCGCCACCGTAAGCACCGGACGTCAAAGAGGCCTTGAAGAAGACACGGGATCCCCGGCGACACTTGGAGTATGCCGATCTGATGGAGGTAAGCCGCCTAAGGCTCTGGTTGAAGAATTATAGCCTGGCCATTCAGATCGAGCAAGTCGAGGCGGAGGGGAGATTGATCGAGGGGATGGTGCAGGCGCAGCAGGACGCCCTGGCGAGGGAGATCGAGGACGTGAGGGACCAACGCGACCGGGCTGCCAAGGCTCGGGAATTCGGGACCATCGGCCGCGCGCAACTCACCGAGACAGGGCCCGAGCAGCCGGGAAAGACGTTGGTTGGGGTCGACATGGAGGAGGTCGACCCCAAACTGGCGAGAATCACCCAAGCCGCCGAGGAGAAGGCCAAGCTGGTGCTTGCGGCGGCGGAGAACCCAATCCCCGGCGCCGAGGAAGGCGCGGCCAACGGTGAGTTTCGACGCATGCTTTGTTTTGGCTTTTGTTTTCGCGCGCTCCGGCCCGAGCTAGCCCCACCTAACCGATGTGGGCGAAAATAGCTCGTAGGTCTATTCCGGATTGCCGAAAAGTGATTGACGAGATCCTTGGCAATGTCATAGCGGCGATATGCTCCGATGCCGCCGACATTGTGATGGCCGAGGGTGTGGCGGCGGTGGAGAAGTTTGTCGCCGACGACCAAGGTGGGGCGAACACTCCGGCCCTCCCAAGCGCGGTAGACGTGCGAGAGGTGGTGGAGCTTCGGGATTCAGACGAAGAACCTGCCCAAGAAGGCCTGAGGCCCCCGGGCGAACGACGTGCTCGGGGCGAGCCCCCGCTGCCCCCGGGCGAACCACGTGCCGCGGAGGACAGTGAGAAAACCCTGAGCAAGGAGCTTGCGGGGAGGAGCGGGAGCTCGTGATGATTTCGCCGGGGAGGCTTCATCGTCCCCGAGCGGTCCGCCCCTCTCCAGGGACTCTGGGCTTGAGCTCCCCCGCCTGCCGAGGTCCGGAGATCTCCAGGCGGCCGCGATCTTTGAGCAGTACCGGGTGAACTTGCGAGCCAACGTCTCCGAGGTAAGGATGTTCTGGTACCGCTCCCCGGCTTTCCTTCTTTGAATTTTGCGAAGGGGAACCTTACCTGGCGTATTTTGCGTCCTCAGTTTCTCGAAAAAACCCTGAGTGACTTCGAGGAGGTGCTGATCGTCCCCAACACCGTGAGCCGCCTTTACGAAGAAAGCGAAGCTCGTGCGGATGGGCTGGAGGAGAAGGTGGGCGAGCTTAAGCGGGAGGCTACCCTGCTTGAGGAAAAGCGCCTCGAGACAGAGCGCAGCGTATCCGAGTCCAAGGAACGCTTCCTCGTGCTCGAGCGGGAGCTTGAGCAGGAAAGGTCGGGCCTGCGCCTGTGCAGGGATAACGCTGCCGTCGCCGAAAAGAGGGTGCTCGGGCTCGAGCAAGAGTTGGGACAGGTAAGGCAAGCCGCCGGTGCGTCGGAGAAGGAACTTGCCCTTAGCCAGGACAAAGTCCGCGGCCTCGAGCAAGAGCTTCAACAACGGAAGGATCATGCCCGGACCCTGGAGGCCAGGGTAGTCGAGCTCGAGGGGTCCAGCGAGGCCAAGGAAGAACTTGAGCGGTGGAAGCAGAGCGCCAGCCATTTGGAGAAGGACCTATCCCTCAGCCGGGACAAGGCTCTTGGCTTCGAGCAGGAGCTTGTGCGGGAAAAGCTGCGGGCCCAGAGCCTTGAAGCCAAGGTGGTCGAACTAGAGCGGGCGGCGCGAGCGACCGCAGCCCTGGCCGACCAAGATAAAGAAGAGATCGAGCAACTCCGCGAGGAGGCCAACGAAGGTCGCGAAGCCCGGCGGAAGGTGATCGATCTTCAGGCCAAAATCGCTGATTACAGGCAGAAGCTTTCCGCGGCTCTTAGGGGGGCAGTGCCCGGCCCATAGCGTTGTATATTTGGGTGGCGGTGTCTTTGAATGAAAAAATTTCTTCCTTGGTCGAGTGTTATATTCTGTAGTGGTGCCTTTTTTCTTTTTCCTGTAAAAGACGTTTGCGAGGCAGACGTGGGTCAGGCCGATGTATGGGCTACATGGTCCGAGATAAGTTGCCGCCGGAATGTCTTCGTGTCGCAATGCCTTACAGTGAATAGTTTTGATAAGAATACGTGAGCTCGGGAATTTGTATCCATCCAGCCCCCGCTGCGAACAATGTTCGTGCACTGAATTGAGAGCACGAGCTTGTTCGTAGGAGAGGTGAAAATAGAACACGCGGCCCATCCGTCGACCAAAAACCCATGCGCCTGTATGAGCGACAATTCGTGGGATAGGTCGGTGGGGAAAAGAGAGCGAGTGTCTAAATGTGTTGACGCATAGGACGAGCATCCTGAACTTGCGGGTATTGCCCGCTCGATCAAAAGGCGCATGGATAATTTTGACAAAGTATGTAGCGACGAACATGCGCAGGCCGAGCTAACATTTGGACGACCGTAAGGGTACCTGTCCCCGATTTGTGTCGCGCGGCGAATAGCTGCCGTGGACCAAGGCCGTTTTATCGAGGCCGAAGCCTTTGGTGGTGAGCGTTTAGTGGGGGCGTGTGTTGATCGCAATATGTTATGTTATTATGCACGCGCGATCCCACGGTAGGAGGACGAAAGCTGTATTGCTCGAAAGGTAGGGACATGTTTTTGTGACATAAGGGAAATCGATTATGAGCTTCAGACATAGAACTTGTGGAGCTGGTCGATGTTCCATGAATTGGGGAGCTCGCGGCCGTCCTCCATGGCGAGGCGGACAGCCCCCGGGCGTGTCGCTGAGACGACCGTAAATGGTCCTTCCCATTTGGGTGAGAGCTTGTTAGTTTTTGACAAGTCCTGAATTCGGCGTAGGACAAGGTCGCCAACCTGCAAGGGTCGCGCTCGGATTGCCTTGGCGGCGTGCTTGCGGAGCGCCTGTTGGTAGACGGCTGATCGTAGCTGTGCCTTGAGGCGGAATTCTTCGGCGAGATCGAGGTCTAGGCGACGCTCACGACCCTGGTGAATGGCATCGGCCAAATGGACTCTTGGGGATCCGAGAACGATTTCGGCGGGCAAGACGGCCTCCGCGCCATAGACGAGCTGGAATGGCGTTACCCGAGCTTCGGCTTCTTGTGGTCGCGTCTGGACCAGAGGACGGAAGAAAGCTCGTCCACCCATGACCCGCTTTTGTCGGCAGAGGTCTCAAGACCCTTTTCTTGATCCTCGAGTAATTGGCGTTGGCTCTTTGGTGCTCCATTGCTCGTGGATGGGCTCTGGCGAAGCATATTTTTGTGCCAATATCCTCGCGATGGGCACGAACAGTTATTTGGTGAAGCGGGTGCCGTTATGCGTGATGAGGCGATTGGGTACCCCAAAGCGCGTCACTACATTACTGCGGAAAAATCTTTTGGCTGCTTGAGCCGATATAGTTGAAACAGGCTCGGCTTTGATCCACTTAGAGAAAGTGTCGATTGCGACGAGCAAGAACTTGCAACCTTTTCGACCACGGGAATGGCCCGAGGATATCAGCCCCCCAGGTCGAGAATGGCCATGAGAGTGGGATGGTTTGCGGTCGTGGTTTGGTGGTGGGACTTACGGGCGTGTCGCACGCGCCGACAAGTTGCCACGACGCTCGAAGGCATCGCCTAGCGCCATAATAATAGTATCCCAACCGGAATGCTTTGCTCACGAGCGTCCGAAAGGATGAGTGGGCTCCGCACATTCCTTCATGGATATCTCGGAGGAGGAACTCGCCCTCCTCCCGAGATATGCACTTGGAGAGGACCCCAAGCGCCCCTCTGCGGTACAAGGCGCCGTCTACCAGCTTGTAGACGGATGACCGCCTTTGGAGCCGGGAACGCTCGGCGGCTTCCTCGGGCAATGTCCCATGGGCGAAGTACTGGATAAATGGCGCCATCCAGTCCGCACCTTGCTCGAGGAAGGAGACGCTACCGCAAGCCTCAGATGCCTCCTCTACAGAGGGAGTGGAGGGCTTTCGCAGATCTTTCGGCGCCCAGTGGCGGGCATCTGGGGTGGTGCCTCCTCTACAGAGGGAATGGAGGGCTTGTGCAGATGTTCGACTAGCGCCCCTGGAGGGGCGGGCATCTGCGAGGAACCGACCTTGGATAGTTGGTCGGCCAGGGAATTATCCTTCCTGGGGATGTAGAGTACTTCGAAATTTCTGAAGTACCGCTCCATCTTCCTCACTTCAACCAAGTAAAGCGCCATTGAGCGATCGGAACACTGATACTCCTTGTTGACTTGGTTGATGACCAGCTGTGAATCGCCCTTCACAGTTAGCCGCTGGACTCCGAGCGCCTTGGACGCTCGGAGTCCGGCCAGGAGGCCTTCATACTCTGCCGCATTGTTCGTTGCGGGGAAGTGTAATTGAATAGCGATCGAGCTGTTTCCCCTGGGGACACGATAACCTTGACCGGCGTTGAATGCTCGGGACCCGCTGGCACATGGTCGGCGGCCGTCCTCGGTCGAGGTCCTGGTGGTGGGGGGCGGGGTTCGTCCACTCCACCACAAAGTCCGCCAGAACTTGAGATTTGATCGCGGTGCGGGCAGAGAAGTGGACATCGAACTCCGCGAGTTCCATGGCCCACTTTGCTATCCGGCCGCTGGCGTCCAGGTTTCTTAGGATCTCCCTAAGCGGAAAGCTGGTCGGGACAACGACCTTGTGAGCTTGGAAGTAGTGGCGCAGCTTCCTCGATGCTACGAGCAGCGAGTATAAGAGCTTCTGGACCTCAGGGTAACGCTCCTTTGGTCCGTGCAACACTTCGCTGACGTAATACACCGGGCGCTGCGTCCCTTCTCGCTCTACCGCCAGTACCGCGCTTACGGCCTGGGGCGTCGCTGCGAGGTATAGTAAGAGTGGCTCCCCCGACCTTGGCGTGGCCAGGATCGGGGGGTTGGACAGGTACTGTTTCAGCTCCTCGAATGAGCGGTTAGCCGTCGTCAGCGAAACCATCGTGCTTGGCGTGATGCCTTAAAGAAGGGCAAGCGCGCTCCCCGACCGAGAAATGAAGCGGCTTAAAGCTGCCATTCGCCCGGTCAGGGCTTGAATCTCTCTTACCGAGTTTGGGGGTCGCATTCTTTCGATGGCTTCGATCTTTTCTGGGTTGGCGCCGATGCCCTTCGGCCCGATAACGTACCCGAGCACTTTACCGGATTTTACACCAAAAACGCACTTTTCGGGGTTAAGCTTTATCCGATGCCTACGGAGGTTACAAAAGGTCTCCTCGAGGTCGGATACATGACCCGAGGGGATTTTACTCTTAACTACGATATCATCTACATACACCTCCAGGTTCCGGCCTATCTGCTCCAGGAAGGTCTTTTGCATCAAGCGCTGGAAGGTCGCCCCCGCGTTCCGCAGACCGAAAGACATGGTCGTGTAGCGTAACGCATCAAGGGCGTGATGAAGAAGTCTTCTCCTCGTCTCTCGAGGAGCAGACTAATCTGGTGATAACCGAATATGCGTCGTAAAGCTCATTACAGGATTCGCGGTCGCGCCCACCAACCCGGTCGTCTTGCGGTAGAGGGAAGTTGTCCTTCGGGCACGCAGCGTTTAAACCGGTGTGGTCGACGCACATGCGCCATTTGCCCCCCTTCTTCTTGACGATCACCGGATTCGCCAGCCACTCCGTGTGCCCGACTTCCCTGATGAAGCCGGCTTTGAGGAGCTTTTCGAGTTCCTCCCGGATGATTGCCTGTTTCTCCGGGGAAAATTGCCTGAGCCTCTGGCGCACAGGTCTTTTTTCAGGCTGGACCGCCAGCCTGTGCTCGATCACCTCCCTTGGGACCCCGGGCATATCGGACGGCTCCCAGGCGAACACGTCCGAGCTCCGCCGGAGGAAGGTGATGAGCTCGAGTTCCTATTTGGGGTCCAAGGAGGACCCCAGATGGAGGACCTTGGTCGGGTCGGCCTCGTCGAGAGGGACCGCCTTGGTTTCTCCTCCGGGCTGGAGGGTGACTTTAGGCCGGGAAGGCGCCGGCGTTTGGTCGGGGCCACGCTGGGGCAACTGCCCGACCATGTCGAGGGACTTCTCATCGCAGTTCAGGGCTGCCCTGTGGTCGCCTCTCACGGTGACGACGCCTTTAGGTCCGGGGATCTTTAAGCATTGATAGGCGTGATGCGTGGCGGCCATGAACTTGGAGAGGGCCGGCCTGCCAAGGATGGCATTGTAGGCCGTCCTGAAGTCCACGACTTCGAAACTGACCAGCTCAGTCCGGAAGTTCGCGGTGTCCCCGAATGTCACGGGCAGGACGATCCGCCCAGGCTTGATCGAGTGCGGGACAATCAAGCACGGGACCGCGATGTTCTTGATCTTGGAACGAGGGACCTGCATCTCGTCCAAGACCGAAACGGATATGAGGTCCAGGGAGCTCCCGCCGTCGATCAACACACGCCGACTTCGCGTTGTTGATGGTGGGCTCACGACCAACGGAGTTTCGGGTTTAGTCATTCCAAGGGACAATCATCCTTGAGAAGCGTGATGGGCGACTCGGACCATCTCGAGCTGTCAGACGGGGCTTGCCATGAGCAACCTGGCCGACCTCCCGCGCGGCCATCTTCAAATCCCTTCGGGACTTATAGGCCGAGGAGCCCCCGAATATGACGGCGATGTGGTTATGGGGCTCTTGGTAATCCATGTCGTCGTCGTGGCGGCAGGGCCTTTGCCTTTGCTGCTCTCCCCCTTGCTTGGGAGAGTCGGCATGGGGCCATCGCCACTGTAGAACTTCTCCAGGCGATATGCCCAGGTCCTACAATTGCGGAGGTCGTGGCCGACTACCTGGTGGAGCGGGCAGAAGCGGTCGCCCTTGGGGGCGCCCCCTTCGCCGCGACCCTGGCCCTCCCGACCTTGGTCGTCTTCGCCCTGGTCGGCGTCGCGCTGGCCGTCGTTTTCTTGGCGGCGACCACGGCCGCCGCCATATTGCCGAACTGCGGGCGCGAGTGGCGCCGCTTCGGCGGCCGCGACCACGTCCGGCGCGCGCAACTTCTTCTTCTTGACCTTCCTCTCCGCCGAGCCCGGGGGCCTCTTGCTCGAGACGCCCTCCAGGCCGGGCTGAGGTGGCAGCTTGCCCTCGTCGAGTGCCTTTTTCCATTGCACGGCTTCGTCGGCGTTTGCGTAGCGGTCGGCCATACGAAACAGCTCGTTGGCCGACAGGTCGGGGTGGATCTCCAAGTCTTGTGTGAAGCGGACGTCCCGGACCCCGAACTTGAAGGCCCGGACCACCGCTTCGTCCGAGACGCTTGGGATGGAGTTCCTTACCTTTATGAACCTTTGGACGAAGTCGCGCAGCGTTTCCTTGTCCGTTTGGATGAGCCGCTCGAGGTCGCGCTCGTTGCCCGGGCGGGCGTAGCAACTTTGAAAGTTCGCCACGAGGGCCTCCGAGAGTTGCCTCCACGAGCGGATCGACCCCTCCTTCTGGTTGAAGAGCCAAGTCCTGGCGGAGCCGTCGAGGACTGTGGGGAGGTAGTTGGCCATGACCCCCTCGTCCTCGCCGGCCGCCTGGATGGCGGTGGAGTAGATCGAGATGAATTCGTCGGGGTTTTGGGTCCCGTTGAAGCGCTCGATATGGCCGGGCTTGAATCTGCTCGGCCATCTGACGTCACGGAGGGACGCCGAGAAAGCCCGGCACCCGAACGCCGGGCCATCATGGCGAGCCCTCCGAGTGTGATGGTCGTGGTGACCGGGACCCAGGCGGTCCTTGGCGCGCAAGGTAAGGCGGGAGAACACGCCCTCATGCCGGTGCGACGGCGGCGGGTTCGATGCGGAGGATACGGAGCGCTCACGGGAGGGCCGGGGATGCCCGCGAGCCCGCGAGGCTGCCCGGGACGGACTCCGAACCTCCTCCTGGTGTTGACGCTGCTTTCCGGGGTTCCCCTGAGCAGGGCTTCGGGAGGCCCCGGGCGAGGGATGGCGCTTAACATCCCGGGAAGGATCCCGGGGCCCCTGAACGCCGAGGGGTCCCGGGAGGCCGATGTCGGCGGCTAGCTTCTCCATATTTTCCGCCACGAGGGCCCCCATGGCCGCCAGGTCCGCCTGGTTGGCGAAGCTCTGGAGGTTGCGCACGACTGCCGCCATGGCACGAAGTCGCTCGGCGCTCTGAGGAGCAGCGGGAGGCGACCTTGAAGGGCGGCGGCGTACGTACGCCGGGGAACAGTAGCCGGGGTCCTCGCGAGCCTGGTCCCCAGCCCCGGTGCCGGCTCCGCCGCCGGGTTGGTGGCGGACATCCGCCAGATCGCGCCGGAGAGGACCGGGTGCTCCTCGTCGTCGCCGTGTCGGCGAGAGGGGGCCGCCGGAGATACCGTTCTCGCGGTCGCTCTCCTCCCGCCATGCAGAGCGCGGCGGAGGACCAGATCCGACGGCGACATCGAAGTGGTGTCGTATGACGCGTCCCTTGGCTTAGCTCGGTGGTGGGGCGGTCCGACCGTCGTCAAAGCCGCCAGATTCATCCTCGGCAGCGAGGGTATCCGGCCGCGAGCGGAGGAAACGCTCTCGCGCTGCGGCCACCGGGGAAAGACTCCCGATTCGGTGTGGCCTTCCGGATCGGCCACACCACCCACGCCGTCGCCGGCGTAGTATCCATCGCTGTCCTCCACGTCGTCGAAGACGCAGAGGTCCTGATTGTCCTGAGAGTTTGGCATCCTCAGGGTGTCCCTTGCAGAAGGACTTCAGTCGATCCCCACGGACGGCGCCAGCTGTCGACGATTCGGGACAGGGTCCCCCGCCGAGCTTACTTGTTGAATGGGGGATCAACTTGGGGCCCCGTTTCCGCAAGAGTTTTACGTCTGAGAGTATGCCGAGCAACGGAATGAAGATACGTCGGACAACCGTGAGACACAGGGGGTCGTTTTTTATCTGGTTCGGGCCTCTCGCTGGGGAGATAACAACCCTACATCCAGCGATTGCTCTAGTATGCGAAAAGTGGGTTACAATACGCTTGCTCGGGAAGCCCTGAACGATCCTAAGGACCCCCTTAAGCAAGCGATGTGTGTAGCGTGTGTGTAGTACAGAAGGTCCAACCCCCAGCTCATCGCGGGAGGGGGGTATTTATAGAGGGTTGCAAGAGACAAATCATTTATTACGGGCGCTCATCAGAGGACGTCTGTGAGCGATTGCCGCCACACGCCGTACCACGCGACGTGGGCACGATGGCGCGGACCAAGTCGGTAGCGGACCGTGGCGGCGCGGATCCCATAGACGCGATCCTTGAGCCGCCAAGCATTTAATGCCACGTTGCCTTGTCGAGGACCCCGAGCGAGGCTTGCTTTCGGGGCAGGGTGCTGCGAAGGTCGGGCTCGCGATACCATCTGGCAAGATCTTGGTCGATGTATGCCGGGCTCGACGGTCGTCTTGGTACAGTGCGTCCAATCCCCGACACTTAGTATCATTCGATAATTTTTACAAATTTGTGTTCAAAGCCGTAGACGCGTATATTTTAGAAAATATCATACAATAAAAAATGTTTTACCCTCTGTAAAATTAAGCACAATAAATTGAATAAGCATGTACTACTATGCTTAGTAGCCAACCCACACTCCAGAGCCTTCTCGTGAAAGCCAGCACGCCCCAAGCAATTTAAGCCACCTTCAGACACCTCCCATACATGAGCCAACCGCCAGTAAAGAGTGAATGCATAAGAACTCACATGTCTCAAGCTTTCCGGCGTACTAACAAACTCACCCATCATCCATACACAACCAAAAAGCAAGTATTCTGGTGATCAAGCAAAGAGCCAGTAGGCACAAGGTAACCAGAAGGTCACCAGAGGCAAGCACCCAAGGAGCTAGAAGCTCAAAGATCGAGGTAAATGCAAGTGCAAGCCCAAACTCAAACCACCAAAGCCACCATAAGATCCGGTGGCTATCTCTACAACCAAAGATCATCACCATCAATCTTTCATTCCTTTTTGCACCGCACGTCCATTACCCAAACTCGGTATTCATCCATTTTTACTTACTAGTAAATACCATTATATAGCAGTAGCAAAATAGGATAGCAAATCAAATGATAGTAGAAAATAGAAGAAGTAGAGAATAAAATTGGGGGTGAGCGCGGCAAGCTCGGCCATAGCCTAGTCGGCGCGAGGAGGCTCCATGCCGAGCCCAAGGCGGTAAAGGTGAAGCCGGTGGTGGCTGGCTATGCTCACGCAGTGGGCACGAGGAGTCTTGTGATGGCTGCCGAGCGGGCGCGATCGCATGTTGGTCGCGCAGATACGGGCTGGACGGCTGGAGTGGCACTTGTACGGGAAGAAAAGAACAAGATTGGGAAAAGTGGAAAGGAGGAGTAGAGCACTAGCTAAATAATGGGGAAAGTGAGGAAATGCCAGAGCTAGAAGAAGGCTTCGGCCAGTGCACCGACTAGATAATGAGAGAGAAAGAATAGGAAAGAGGAGGAAAGGAAAGAACAAGGAGAGAAGGAAAAAGAAAACTAAGAAAAATTCAGAATTTTGAAAATGAGTGAAATTTGCTTTTTGATTGTGGACAAATAATCATAAGACTAGTTATGTATTAATAAATCCATAAATCAACTGTAGTCAATAAAGATTAGGAAAAAAATAAAAATAATAAACAAATAAAATGAAGAGAAAAAAAAAAAAAAATTTAAATTTGAGTAAATCAGCTAAAATAATAAACATCTATCTATGAAAAAGTTAAAATCAGTCAAAGCAACTAAAATCGGTGAAGCTATTAAATAAAGCGTGACCGTATAAAATCGAATAAGACTCTAAAAATCGCAAAGTAAATTTTATAAATCTTAGAATAATGAGAAAAACAAGTTGAATGCCTTAAATCATGCAAAAAATTATTGCCACTAAAATATGGAATTTTTAATATATTTTCAAAACCGCATAAGTAGTGCAAAAGAAATCCAAAATGAATAGTATTGTTTTCCATATGCTAATACGATAGTAGGGTGCTTAATTATGCCTTTTGCATAAGGCTAAAGTACCATTCGCACATAACACTTTAATTAATATTTATTTTTATTAATTCAAAAAACTTTTGTCTCATGAAATTGAAATTAAAAATATAAAGATACATAATTTTAACTTTTTAATTTCGTCAAACATGAATAAATAAGTTAAGAAAGAAACTTCATCTGTTCTTTATAGTGGAGTGCATCTAATGACGCCCACTACCCGAGATCCATCCTTGATCGGATCTTTACTGTAGCATCATCAATTTCGGGTTTCTACTAAAAGCTAATTTAAAATAATTAAATTCAAAATTTGTATTTTCTTCAGTTTTCTAGTTAACACGGCATCCATATCCTTTCGAAATTAAAGTTCAATCATTTACTGTCCGCAAAGTTCCCAATTTCGGTCCTTAATCGAAATTTCACCTGAGTTCCAAAATACTCCAAAAATCTCAAAATTCATAGAATTAGGTTCCAAATATTCTAAAATGATTTTGGGAATTTTTTCAAGATTTATAGAATCCCTCTGGTATTTTATCTCTCGCGCTTCCATTAAATCCATTTTTATTTGTCCCAAAATTATCTAAATTCCAAAATTCATCCAAAATCAGCGAAACTAATTTTATTGGGTTCCATTTTATTCTTTATGATTTTCAGGATCTTTTTTGATATTTTTAGATCTTGTTATCTATTTTCTCGCGCGCTCTTGATTCAGCACTATTCATTGTCTTCCACCTCCAGCCATCTTCCATGAACAAGCTTCTCATATCTAGCTTCAACTTCAAACCTTCATATCTCTTAGTATACTGCACCAAATCACGTGGGAGTTGAAGCATCGCGACGGCGTCGTAATGGAGAACAAATGCCATGCTGTTACCCATCTTTAATCCAAGTGAAACGGCCACAATTAATCGTTAATGATAATTTATTGCTCGGCCATTATCACGGGCGTTTCTTCACCTCACCGGACGTGCGAGTACTCAAAAGTTTTGTCTTGCTGTCCTCTACCCCATGCTCACCTTGCCCTATTGATTCAATGCCGTTTCCCTTTCCAAAACTCGAGAAAAACCGACACCCGGCGTTCTCCAAAGACACCGGTGAGCCATCTTTTGCTCCGGTGAGTTTCTGGGTAAACCAACAGTGTCATTTTGTGCCTCTTGCTTTTGTGATAACAACCAATCAATCAGATTTGATTTCGTTGCAGATTGACTCTGAATTTTGAGTTTGTTCGTCGTCGGTCGTCGCATCGTTCATCGTCGATTTCTCCCGTTTGGGTAAGATTCAATTCAATTCCTTGCACCCATAGACTCCCCTTGATGCTAGCTATCCTGTGCTCACTCTAGTTTCATGAAATTTTGTTGTTTTGGCCGTCGTGCCGTCGGCTTGTTTTTGGTCATCGGTTTTGTCGCGCCGTTGCCAATCCCGGCCTCGCCGTCGCCGGTCACCATGCACCTCCTGTTGCCATCTTGCCGCCTCAGCCACCACCGGCTTCTTGCATACCGCCAGACGCACCTCGGCGTGAGCACCCCCTCCCACCGGCGAGCCCCCCTCTCTCTCCCCTTGGCCGGCTCCTCCATTGCTGTTGCTCCCTGGCCATGTCGTTTCCCTGCTACTTCCACTGTACAGAGCAATGGAGAAGAAGGTCAAGACAATGACCAGAGGGGCCCACGTGTAAGAGAGTGAGAAAAATCAGAAAATGGTGAAAACAAAAGATGCCAAAGGAATATTCTCGGATTTTCTATTTTCCAATCCGATAAAATTCAAACAATTGTTTCTCCTCCGTCGTAACTCAGAATCGAGTGATTCAAATTACTAAATTCATCTAAATTCGTCATCTATCTATAAATATTTTTATTATAATTTTTAGTTTCTGTTTATTTTATTTTATTCACTTCGTGCTCCGTTTTGCGCATAGTCGAGGAAGCGGTCGTCGTCGCTGACGGAGGAGAAGATCTTCAGTGCCGCGCATCGCATCTCGTCGACGAAGGCAAGTCTCCTTGAAGCACGGTGATCCCATGATTTACAAATGTTTTACAAAAGTGTTACAACATACATTGCTACTTACATAAAGATGATGGTAAATATAGGTTGGCCGTTAATCCGAATTGTTATCACCACCTTGATATTGAAATCCCTGCTTATTTGTAACCATAGGTTGCTGTGATATATCATGATCATATTAGGTTGTGATATACTTTGTTTAGTGCATTAGATGAGCTTAGTTGCGGAATTGATTAAAATACCTATGTATGCGTTGCTTTGAAAATATTGTTATAGTGTGTTTTAACAAAATTGTAGCAAGGTTCTTGCTGCTGTGATTGAAAAATAAAAATAAAATAAAAATGGTTTAGATTGGGGAGGAATGGTTTGTCTCAAGAGTGCGGATGGAGCCTTGGTTCGGTTTGTGAAACCGCCTAATCAATTTAAGGACCGACGCTTATGATTGTCCATTCTAAGCATTACCGTGCAACCACATGTCTATAATTGACACGACCTGGCTGAATAATTTATAGAAACCTAACTTAGACTCACCAGATGGTGGAATGTGGGTGCCGAATGGAGGCAAGTCGTATTTTCCCACACGGCGCAAGAGGGGGCTTCTATACTGGGTGGATGGAACCCTAACAGCGGTGAAACCTCAGCGGGTGAATCGGGTTAGACGTATACATTGTAAAGGCCTTGTCGTGATCTCTCTGCCAGCACACCAAAGGAAGTGTGTTCATAGCGCTTGGCATTAAAGAGATGATCATGTCTTGTGGTTAAAGCTGTACACCTCTACAGAGAGTAAAACTATTCGAATAGCTGTGCCTACGGTCAAAGGCAAAGCGAAGAATGCTTTCATACTGGTAGACTTGGTTTTGGTTTTCAAAATAACTGATGTTTTGGGATTCGGGAGTGGTTAGAACTCTCGAATGTTTATTTGGCAGATTGAGCCAATCAAGTAGATGGAACCTGCTTTGATCTTGATGGATAGAGTCATGAGCCAGTATACTAGTGATGGTGGATAGAACCTTCGCTAGAATAATATATATATTCAATTGTTAAAATATTTGTTAAAATGTGCATTGTGAAAATTATTATTAAGTATAGTTTGATGAAACTTGGCTTTATGCAAAAGAACCCTATTAAGCCTTTCCTTCGAAAGCCCTACATGTTGCATTTTCCTAGACTTGCGGAGTACGTTTGTACTCACATGCTACACAAAATTTTGTCATCAGAGAATTACCAAGATGCAATCAAAGACAATGAGTTCTATGACGAGGAGTTCGTTGGAGATCGCCAAGATAACTAAGCGCGCGCTCCTAGTCGTCGTCTGTGGTGTCTTTTGGGTTTTATCTTTTTGTTATTTGTTTCCGCTGCTTTGAACTCTGGTCATGTAACCGGGAGATGTAATAAATAGCCATATGGCTGGTACTTTATATTTATGCTCTTACTTCGTTCTGTTCGATAATAATTCATCTTTGTTTGTTGTGTGTACTAGCTCTTGATCCGGGACTAGTACTGTAAATACACGTAAGATTACGGATAGCCGATCCGGGTCTTCAGAGGTGGTATCGAGCACAGACGATGTGAGGACACAACTTAGTTAGAATGGCAAAGCTTTAAAGATTAATATTTTTATAAAAATATACTTATAAAATTTTAAGTTCCTCTGCTTCTATCTTTTCTGTCTTAGCGTCTTGTCCTTACCTCATCCTTTATTTAAAATTTGTTTGCAGTCCTTGTCTTTTTCAAAATTTATAGATGCTTTTCTATACCTCGTATGGCTAGTGAAGAGGATCCTTCCCCTCGTGTTCCTAAGGAGGGTGAATGGAGTAGTTAGTATTAGTTCTGTCAGTAGCACCTTTTGTCTACGTTAGAACGTTAATAAATATGTGTGATGGACTGTATCGTGCTTCTAAGCATTTGTGATACAGTCATCTTAATAAAGCTATTTTGATTTAAATAAAGATTTCAGTTGGTGTTTTCTTTTGTTGGTTGTGCTTTTGTCTTGGTGGATGCTATTTAGTTTCCCTATTTTCTTATCTTTGCTTTTCCCTCTCTCCTTGTGCTTTCCCCGTCCTTGGTTTCAGATGGAGAACCCTGTCAGAGGTCGTGGCAGAGGAAGAAGAGGAGGCCATGCTAAAGGTCGTGGTCGTGGCCGTGGTAGAGTGCAGTTACAAGGGGAAGTTCCTGTACAGCAGCAGAACAATGAGAATAACCAAGTACCACCACCTCCAGCGCAGCAGAACCAAGTGCCACCCCCGCCCCTGAATCAGCCGCCAAGCATGGAGCAGATGATGGCTATGCAATTGCTTATACTTCAGGCTTTGGCGTAGAACGCCCTCAATTAGCCCCAAGTCGTCCGAGCTCAGGCCGTAGCCCAGCCGCCCTAGTCTAAATTCGGGGAGTTCATGAGGACTAGACCCCCGACGTTTGCTGGATCTATTGATCCGTTGGAAGCGGATGACTGGTTAAAGGAGGTTGAGAGGAAACTTTATCTAGCCCAGTGTGATGAGTATGAGTGTTCTTTATGCCTATCATCAGTTGAACGGAATAGCTGCTAGTTGGTGGGAGAGTTACATTGCTGCCCACGAGGAAGCCCAGATCATCACTTGGAATGAATTTGTTGAAGCTTTTTAGGCTACCCATATTCCCAAGGGGATTATGGAAATGAAGAGAAGAGAGTTCCATAAACTGCAGCAGGGGAATCTCTCGGTTTCAGAATATCTGAACATGTTCACCCAACTATCCAGATATGCTACTGAGGATGTTGCCACTGATGAGGCAAAGATCTGGCGCTTCATGGAGGGTCTTGACCCTAACATCAAAGTTCAGCTGGTCTCCAATGACTTCCCTTCATTCCAGCATATGGTGAATAAGGCATTGGTCCAGGAGGATGCTCAAAGTCAGCTTTATGAATCCAGGAAGAGGAAGATGGTCTTTCAAGCTCAACGTGGTGCCAGCAGTTCTAGGCCACGTTTCTTTCAACCTCAGTCAAGCAGACCAGCAGTTTCCAGTGCTCCTAGGACTCCCGCTCTAGTTCAGCGTCAGTTCTCTCAAGCCCCTGCTAGCAGGAATCCAGTGCTTTAACTGCAGAGAGATGGGACATTACGCCAAAGAATTGTCCTCGAAGCGTTGGCGAATGACCCCGATTCGGTTCAACACAGGATCTACTCGATCTGCGCCCACCCAGCTGGGAGAGAGGAACACCGCAGACTCCGCGTACTCCTCGCACCATCGGAAGAGGACGTGTTAATCACATCACTGCTGAAGAAGTTCAGGACGCACCTGATGTGGTGTATGGTAAGTTCTTCATCAATTCAGTTCCTGCTTCAGTATTGTTTGATTCTGGTGCTACGCATTCATTCATATCAGAGTATTTGGTTAGAAAGCATGGATGGTATACAATTCAGCTTAGAAATCCCTTATTAGTTCAATCCCCTGGTAAAGAACTAAGAATAGCTGCTATTTGCCCAAAAATGGATATAGTTATAAAAGGGGTAAAGTTCCTAGCGAACTTAATATTATTGGATACTACGGGTGTAGAAGTAATCCTTGGAATGGATTGGTTAACCAAGTACAAGGGTCAGATAGACTGTGCTAGTAGAGCTATCTCCCTTACTAGTCTTGAGGGAATTCGAGTAGAGTTCCTGTCTAATCTCTCCTCTAAGGGCGGTAGTACCCTGAACCGACTAAAAGGTACATCTTTGGGAAATGTGCCCATAGTGAATGAATACCCAGATGTATTCCTAGAAGATTTGCCTGGTATGCCACTAGACCAGGATATGTAACATTCCAAAATTTTATTTCAAAAATAGGATAAAAAAATATTTTAAATTATTATTTTATTGGTTGTCTCAAGTTATTTGTCTCTTCTTTATTTTCTGGATTTCTCTAGAGTTCAAAAGAAAAAGACTTTTGCCTATTTTTGGAAAAAACTTAAAACTATTTCCTTAAAAAAATAAAAACCCTATTTAAGTTGGAATTAATTTTTAAAAAATATTTCACAAGGAACTTCGGTGAATTTTCCATTATTTGTTAAATCCTGATTTCAAAACCTTTCCAAAAGTCTCATCAATTAAAAATATAGTTTGGAGACAAAATAAAAGATTTGGTTTTGCTAAACCTATCTTATTTAATATAAATAAAGCTAAGGGAATTTCTGCGAAATTTCCTACAATTATCAAATTATATATTTTCTAAAGCCTTTAAAGCTTTAACAAAATAAAAATATATGTTGATATAAAAATAAATATTTGGTGGTACCATAATATTTTTGTTGATCTCAAAATGTCCTAATTAAACTCCCTAAATTTTCTTAGAATTTTTGGGGTTGTTTTAGTATTTTCTAAATTAAAAAGATATTAAAAATGATATAAAAGTATTTACTATACATGAATAAAATTATCATTTTATGAAATAATATTTTATTTGTGTTACTAAGGCTGTGAGTGATGTTCTAGATTTTTTTCCGGATTTTTGAACCGTCGTTTGCTATTTATTTTGATTTTATTGATTAATTCGGATTAAATAAACAGTAACACTACAGTAATTCATGCACTTTCCCGTCAGTTTCCAGTCATAATTTTGGTGAGCGTTTTCGGACGATCTGCTGGTCCGATCGCCTTATAAATTTAACCACAGATTTTTACGTGCGTTCTCTTTACAACCCAATTGGACTTTTCCCCATCGGAGTTCTGGATCTTCCTGCGTGAGCCATTCTTTTCAACTCTAGCGAAAATTTCGGCGTGCTCTCCGGGTCACTCCCGAATGTATTTTGATCTGAAATTTTTACCAAAGATTTCTATTATTGTCCTCTACCTCCAGTAAAATCAGATTTTGCAAAAACATAACAGAGCACCTTCGGCCACCGATTTCTTTCCTAACTCCGGAGAGCTTTTCCCGTTGATCCATTACTCATTTATTGCTGAATATTGAACCCTAGATGTCTCTCCTCATTACCCACATCATAATCAAAAATCACCATCAGAATTGCTACGGATCTCCCTCGGCAAGCCTTCTTCCCCAACTTCGGTGAGAAATTCGGCGAGCTCTACCGGACGCTCCCAAATTTCGTTCATCCTCAAATTTCTTGTGGAGTACCCCCATGATGGTTGAAACATCCCTGTAAAACAGTTTTAGAAGATTCCAATCGGAGCACCGCCGGCGCACCGAGCCGTCCGCGCCGCCCCCAACGTCGGCCTGTTTTGGCACCGCGTTCTCCGTCAACTCATCAACTCTTTTCAAGATCCATCTACGTCACGTTATGCCTAATGGTACCCTCTATCTTTCATCCACATTTGGTGCAATTTCATCCACTGGATCAAAAGTTATGGCCGCCCAAAGATTAAATCTTGCCAGAGCCCGTTCTCCCTCGTTTTTGTGAGTGTGGCCATGAAATTTTTATGGTAGACTCCTCTTGATGTCCCCTACATGGTGCTTACCCTAACCCATGGTTTTGGCCTCGTGACTTTGCGCAGAAAATTCTTTTCTCCGATTAGACTGCGTTGCAGACAGCAGAAAACTTCGTCGCGCGTTCCCCGTTGATCCAGAAGGTAAAAATCCGATCTCTTCACGTCATATCGTGTTCTAGGATCTCAGTAGGCTCTCTGAAGTTTTTTGTAATTTTTCATTCATTATTCTAGTAGTTATGGCTATTAGATCTATTAGCTGTAACGACCGTTAATCGGCAGTTTATGATTAATCCGGTTGGTCGCCGCCAAATCCGCCTATACCGTTGAGTTCGTATCGCCACGTTCTACACCGTGCTCACCCTAACTTTGCTATTCCACTGTCCGAAAATTTTAATATTCATTTCGCCGTCGGTTTAAATGCTGCGCCAAGACGCTTTTGTCACTAAACATCCTAGTTCGCTTTGGCCGAGTCCTCCCGAGTGGGTCGTTACCCTACTGTTTTGGCCATCCTTCGAGTTCATTTGGTCTCCATTTGCCGTCAAAGCCTTAATCTAAAACCTACCCGTCATCGCTTTGCCTTCGCCGTTAATGTTCCGCCATTAACGTTCCATCGTTAACGTTCCATCGTTAACGTTCCGCTGTTAACGTTTCGTCGTTAACGTTTTGCCGTTAACGCTTTGCTCTCATCATATCGTTGTCATCGCATGGGTGCATGCAAGTGAAAGCCCTAATGTGATGTCCTTACCTTTTCTATCGCCTTATTGTGATCTAGCCCATCGTGTTGAGTTCAGCCTCGTAATCCTGTCATCACCGCCTCGTTGTCGCTGAGTTCTATCCCCGATGTAAGATCAACTTCCGGATCGAATCGTAGTGGATGTCGATCCCATCCGTTCTTGTCTTATCCTTGAAAATCTAATCTGCCATTAACCTAGAATTCATTTGTGGTCTTGGTCAATAGACCATTAGCCATATGTCATATTCTTGTGCCAGACCTAGCCTATCAGTCTATCTTCCTTTTTGGTTGACTATGCCGTTCGATCAACGAAAGTCAACCTCGAGCATCTGCTTAGTTCATGGCGAACTAACATAACTTCGTGGACCCGGTCTATAGATCAAGAGCCCATATGTCATGGTCTATCCAATCAAGATAATAACTTCAAAGGAAATATTCTTCGGAATACTATTCCTTCTTTCCCAGTTATTAATCTTTCTCTTCAGCGTATTTTCCGAAAGCCCGTCCTCTTTTGTCTAACCTCCGACCTAATCCATTCAAGTTCCTAGTTTCATCTAAGCCGTTGTGCCTAATGCTATTCGTTCTTAATTTGGACTTTACTTGATTTGCCTTTTGAATTTTGTTGTATTTATGTTTGTTTATCGTTAGACGCGTTATCCGGAAGTCATTCAAAGAAGCTGAAGATCAAGGAATTAAAGATTGAAGATCGAAGATCTAGAGTCGAAGATAAAGAGTAAAGAGCAATAAAGATAGCAAGGGCCAGACAAGTTATGCTTTGACCATGTTGCTTCCAAGTTTTGATAAAGTATTTTGATTCAAACTATGCATGCTAATGCAAATAAAAATGGATTTAAATAAATTGGGTGAATTAGCTAATCAACCTATTTGTTATTGCCACCTTGTTTTTAATATTTGTATGCCATGATTCCTTTGATGACCTAAGGTTGGTAATATTAGTTGGTTGATAATATTGTGCCAACACGGGAGGCTAGACCGTGAATAGTTGCTTAGCTTTGCATATACCGTGAATAATCTTTTAAAATACAAAGGTCAATATTGATTAATGGAATATGCAATGAATTTTGAAATGGTGTGATGTGTTGCCACACGATGATGTTGATATATGGAGGCCTGTGTGGTTCCATATGGATGTTGAGTTGTTGTTGGCATGTGTTGCACAATGATCAACTTGGGAAGGGAAATGATTTCGGCTGGGGCAAGTGGACCGAGGCTTCGTGCCAAGTGGGCCTTCGTGGCAATTGGGGGTGGGTTGAGTGTTGTGAGGGCTGTGTGCCAAAATATGAGAGAAGGATGTCTTGCCTTGGTCAGTTAAGGACCTTACCTTGCAAGCCTTTGACCTGAGTCACCCGTACAACCACATGTCTGGTATGGGACAGACCTAGTTTAGTAGGATTCTGATATCTTACCTTGGATACCTCGGGGTGGTAGTTACACGGGGGTAACTGTACGGGGGAGCGTGCCTGTGCTACGGCTTGGTACCCTATCCAACGGTGTTCGTCGGCCCTATACTTCGGCTCTGTGTGAGGGAAGTGATAGTGGAGGCAACACGGAGAGGTTCCTAGGTGGAGATAGAAGTTTCTAAAAGGCTTTGTTATGATCACTCATTCGCATACTTTTGTATGGCGATTCACGGCTGACGTGGTGAGTTGATTATATCTTGTGGGTAAAGTGTACAACCTCTGCAGAGTGTAAAAACTATTGAATAGCCGAGTCCACAGATCTTGGATAATGCTCGGGATTACAAATCAAGGGTAGTGTTTTGAAAATAAAATGGGGTAGAAGGCTGTGTGCTAGAGTTGATGATGAAAGTTGATTAAGGACTGTGTGTTCAAAATAATATGGAAAACAATTGAGAAACTTATTATGCTATTAAAGTTTTGCTGCTTTTAATCTAAATAAATAATAATTCAAAATATTGATGCAATGCAAAATAACCAATTGAGCCATTCCTTTGTAACAAGCCATGCATGTAGTAATAGAACTGCATTCTGTGCATGACTTGTTGAGTACGGTGTGTACTCACCCTTGCGGGCAAAATTTTACCAGAAGAGAAGTCTACACCAGCGTGGAAAGAGGAGTATACTGGAGGGCTAGAGAACTGGGAGCAAGCCTTTGTCAGAGCGCCTGTGGCGAAGATGGATCACCATGACATTTAATTTTCGCTATTGAATTATTTACTCTGATCATTGTAAGCCCTGCGTGGCAAACTATTGTAAGGGACCTTATGGTCGTACAACTCGTTTATATACATGATTGATGTACTTTATTAATATTCCGCTGTGTATGATTGTGGTACTATACCCTGTTTAGCCTGTGTGTACTAGCGCGATCCTGGACTAGTGCAGAATACATAGAGTGTCCAGATTTGCAAATTCGGGGCACGACAGGATATTAAGTTTATTATTGAGCTTGTACCTGGTACAACTCCTATCTCAAAAAGGCCTTACCAGCTACCTGCTAATGAGTTAGCAGAGATGAAGAAACAGATTGAAGAACTGCAGGAGAAAGTATTTATAAGACCAATTCATCACCTTAGGGTTCCCTAGTAATCTTTGTGATGAAGAAGGATGATAGTATGAGAATGTGCATAGATTACCGATCACTGAATGAGGTCACAATAAAGAATAAGTATCCCTTGCTAAGGATAGATGATTTATTTGATCAGTTGAAAGGAGCTCAGGTTTTCTCAAAAATAGACTTAAGATCGGGATATCATTAGCTCAAGATAAGAAAAGAAGATATTCCGAAGACAGCCTTTACTACCTGTTATGGATTGTACGAGTTTACAGTGATGTCCTTTGGATTAACAAATGCACCGTCATATTTCATGAATTTGATGAATAAGGTGTTTATGGAGCTTTTAGATAAGTTTGTTGTCATTTGTATTGATGACATTCTTATTTATTCCAAGAATAAGAAAGAGCATGAGGATTATTTGAGGATAGTTTTGGAAAAGCTCAGATAGCATCAACTTTATGCTAAGTTCAGTAAGTGTGATTTTTGGTTGAAGGAAGTTGCTTTCTTGGGATATGTCATCTCGGCTGAAGGAGTAGCAGTTGATCCTGCTGAAGTGAAGGCCGTGCTTAATTGGGAGCAACCCAAGTATGTTCCGGATATCAGAAGTTTTCTTGGTTTAGCAGGATATTATCGGCGTTTTATTGAAGGTTTTTCCAAGATAGCGAGACCTCTTACTCAACTTTTGAAGAAGGAGAAGAAGTCTGAATGGACTAAATCTTGTGAACAGAGTTTTCAAGAATTAAAGAAGAGGTTAACTTCAGCAGCAGTACTTGTTCTGCCGGATATTCATAAGGATTTTGAAGTTTACTGCGATGTGTCAAAGCAAGGTTTTGGATGTGTTTTGATGCAAGAAGGTAAAGTCATAGCTTATGCTTCAAGACAACTGCGACCCCATGAGAAAAACTATCCAACCCATGATTTAGAGTTAGCTACAGTTGTGCATGCACTCAAGATTTGAAGGCACTATTTGATTGGAAATCGATGTGAGATTTATACGGACCATAAGAGTTTGAAATACATTTTCACTCAGCCAGATCTCAATTTGGGGCAGAGAAGATGGTTGGAATTAGTTAAAGATTATGATATTGGTATCCATTATCATCCCGAAAAAGCTAATGTGGTTGCAGATGCATTGAGCAGGAAAAGTTATTGCAACAATGTTATGGTTCAAGAAAGTCAGCCAGCACTCTATGAAGAATTCCAACGTCTCAACTTGGAGTTGGTAAATGAAGGATGCATTTTTAATGTTGAAGTGCATTCAACCCTAGAAGATCAGATCAGAGAAGCTCAAAAGGATGATAGTGGTATAGCAGAAATTAAGAAAGGTCTCAAGGAAGGAAAATCTTCTGAATTTTCTGAGGATGAGAAGGAACCATTTGGTTTGGAAAAAGAATTGTCGTTCCTAATTAAAAAGAAATCAAGGATGTAATTTTGAAGGAAGCTCATGATTACGTCTACTCTATTCATCCGGGAAGTACGAAAATGTACTTGGATTTAAAAGAAGTTGCTGATTTTATGGCACGTTGTGATATTTGTCTGCTTGTTAAAGCAGAGCATCAGAGACTAGCCGGTTTATTGCAACCTTTGCAGGTTCCTATTTGGAAATGGGAAGAAATAGGAATGGATTTTATCACCGGACTTCCCAGAACTAAGTCCAGATATGATTCAATATGGGTTATTGTGGATAGATTAACTAAGGTTGCACACTTTATTCCTGTGAAGACAACATATTCTGGTGATAAACTTGCAGAATTGTACATGGCTAAAATTATATGTTTGCATGGTGTGCCAAAGAATATCGTGTCAGATCGAGGTTCCTAGTTTACTTCGAGGTTTTGGCAGAAGTTGCATGAGGTTCTGGGCACAAACCTAAACTTCCGTACTGCTTACCATCCTCAGACAGATTGATGAGGACATCACAACTATGGATATGTCTACACCAAGTTGGACCAACTCCATCACGTCACCCATGGGCCAAGAAGACGGAGATATCAAATTCATCACGTTTTGGAATCCAATTCGGCCTCCCGAAACAGCTTGAAGTAAAACGACCATAACTTTTGATTCCGGAGGCTTCTGGAGGACCATGAGTACACGTTTGAAAGATCTCGGAGTCCACTATCCAACGGATCTAGCCTCACCTCAAAACATCTTCAGATGTGTCTGAAAACTGCCAAAAACCAAATGTTGGTTTTCCAGTCCGAATTGACATGGGCCTTGGGCCTTGTAATTTGAGTTGTAGTCGGCCTCCAACTATTTTGGCTGAGTTTCCATGCCCTCTCTCCTCCTTAAATAGGCTACCACACCCTCATCTAGGGTTTGGTTGGGTTTTGTTTGATTAGTTTAGCCAAGTGCAAACTTTAAGTCTTCAAGTTGTGCTGGATAGCCACCTTGTCAAGATCTTCAATAGAACCCCACCCTTGTTTTTGCCTTCATTCATATTCGCAATTTCAGATTGCTTTACCATTGTTCTTGCTTGTTCTTCGGTTGCATGCAGGAATTGAACCTGGTGTTCAGGTTGATCGTGCCAACGGTAAGATCAATAACCCTTTGGAGTTGGTTTAGCAATTGCTAAGGCGCATCGTCGTCATACATTGTAGTCGGATCGTCAAAGTCAATTCCTCCAGATCGAAGTTATCACTCTCATCGAAAGATCGGGACCCAAAGTCACATCAGGTGGTATCAGAGCTAGGTCCCGAAACAAGAGGGTGGGAATGATAGTACCACCTTGCTTGTGGAGGGGAGAGAATACCACCTTAAAAGGGAGAGCAACCCTCCCCCCATCAGGCTAATCTTTTGGGGGCCACATGGGACTCTTGTGGCCTGGCTATGGCAGCCAAGGTGTGTATTTCCTCGTTGGGCCAAGGCCCACACCCCTGGGCCAGTTGGGCAATCCACTCACCGGGCGAGGCACGTGCGCCATACGGCTGGGCCGCGAAGGGCACGTTGCGCACTCGAGAGGGATGTATCAGTTGGTATCAGAGCACCAAGTTGCTCGTTGAGAGATTTAGTACCCTAGATTAGTTTTTGTTTTCTGTCCAAAATTGAAAATCCTCCACAAAAATTCAACCTTTAGATTGAATCTGGTATTTTAGTGTGTTTTGTTAGGTTTTGATCCATTAGAGTCCTTGTTTTAGTTGCTGATCGTTTTTCCTTCGCGTAGCTTTTATTTCAATCTGTGTAGTTCTTTGTTTTGTTCATAACTTTCACATACGAGCTCCGATTCAAGTGTTTTTGCACTTTCCTAAAACCATGGGACAAGCTCCTCAAAAACCTAGTTGGGCACGAAATCTAATTCCATCGGAAAGGTTGTTTAATCTGGACATCAAATTCGGAAAGCAAGCTGCAATTGCAATCCAGGTCGGTTTGGTATTTTGATCATAACTCTCACATCGGAACTCCGATTAAGAAGTTTTTATACTTTCCTGAATCCTTGAAGAGTCCTCTACAAAAACGTTTTTGGGTGTCTTTTGTGATTCGGACTCCTTCAAACCGAATTTGACTCGGATTCGGATTTGGTCAGATCGGCTGAATTTTGTTAAATCTGTGCACCTTAGTGTTTTGGCCATAACTTCTACATACGAGCTCCAAATTGTGTGTTTGAATACTTGTTCTAAAGCCTACAATAGTACCATCAATTTGTTACATTGTGAGCAAGATTGATTCGGTCATTTTCTTGCCTTAATTGCAGTGACAACCTTACTGCATTGTTCTAGCCGAATTTGGGTTTCTTTCTTCAATTTGTGTTCTGGCTTTGTTCCTTTGAGTTGGTTGTGTCCAGTAGCATCTACAACCATAAAATTCCGAAATATTAGTGCACATACCTTTGGGAACCAATTCATCCTTCTGAATACTTTGATCCCAATTGAGACTAGCGATTTGAAATT
Source organism: Guadua angustifolia (assembly GCA_036346375.1). NCBI lineage: Eukaryota > Viridiplantae > Streptophyta > Magnoliopsida > Poales > Poaceae > Guadua > Guadua angustifolia. The sequence goes on along the minus strand of CM070502.1, from coordinate 55,612,943 downwards.
GCTTGGAAATTTGCTCCTTTTGATACGTTGCACTATCATATCTCTTGTGATATCAAGTTAGGGATTCCAAAACTTTGCTCATACTAGTGTTGGCCGAAAGTCACCGAAAAGAAAAAAAAGAGAAAGAAAGAGCCAAAAGGCCGAAAAAAAGAAAAAAAGAAAGAAAAGAAAAGAGAATAGTGGCCGGCAGCGCTACATTGATCAAAACCCTAATTTGTGGTTGTTATTTTCAGATTGTGCAATTGTATTAAGTAGTGAGCAATTTTGTGCCCTTTTACCTTTTCTGAAGCAATTAGCTAGCGTCTCTCCATAACTTATGCAACAGAGTTTTGGTGCTGAAATTATTCTTATTTAACTCATTCCATTGGTTGCATTAAGTTTCATTATCTTTGCGTGTGTGTTGCATTGAAATTCACTTATATCTTTGAGATCGGCAACTAGGGCTTGTGAATTCTAGTTTGGATCATTACTTATCATTACAATAACTAGAATTATCAGATTGCATAAGAAATTAACATTGCCTACTAAGCTCCACATATTCTACTTCGTACGTTTGTTCGGTCCCTTGGCCATCGCTTTATCCAAGCTTGGGAGAACTTTTGACACCGCTAATGGCCGACAACTCCTGCTGCACGATAAGAACTTGTAAGAGTTTTGGTTAAAGTTTGAGAGTTGAGCGACTTTTCTCCACATCCTATGTAGTGATAGGAACATTATACTTGCGATTTTGTTCCTTGTCTTCACTAACAATGGCAGGTTCTCAACATCGTAGCGCTTGGGCCAACAACATCCTAGGAGAAGAGATAGTTCACATTCCGAGATACAGAGAACATACGAGCATAACTTCAACACCACGGAAGGTACAACAGTATAGCACACGTTCCAAAAATAAGTTTACCGTTCCCAATTTTAGTGGTAAATATGATCCCGAAGGTTATCTTACATGGGAATTAGCTATCAAACAATCATTTGATAAACATGAAATTCCTGAGCATGATAAGGTTAGGGTTGTTACTAGTGGATTCTCTGAATTTGCTGCTATTTGGTGGAATGATTATATGAGTAAAAATCAGGATATTCCTAGCACATGGACAAAATTGAAGAAAATTTTGAGAGCTAGATTTGTCCCTTCATATGTGGCTCGTCAATTACAAAATGAATTGCAACATCTAAAATAAGGTAGTAAAACAGTGGATGAGTACTACCAAGAATTTCAACATAGATCTTTGCGTTCTGGGTTAGAAGAGACTGAAAAGACTCGCATGAATAACTTTTATTTTGGACTAGATTTCGACATTCAGATTATGATATCTTGTAAAGAATTCAATTATTTGTCATGTTTACTTAATCTTTCACGAGAAGCTGAAAGAAAGATACAGAGAAGACAATCAACCAAAATTCAACCTCCCACAAAGTTCAATGCTACTCCTGTTGCATCCACTGCACCAAACCTGAATGAGAGCATACACCTTGAGCATGTGAAAGAAACACAAGAAAATTTGAGTGAAGTAGAGGATAGCACATGTGAGGATGATTCTACTAACACAATCCAATCTATTTAGGTTGGATTACATTCTTTGTTTGTTCCATGCACTATTCAGGTTACTTCTGAAGAAGGGAAGCAACAAGGAGAAATACCAGCGTTATCAAGTGAAAGTTTTGTTCTTACTTCGGAGGTGGAGGCTAATGACCAGGGTACAGATTTGATTGTATAACAAGAAAAGGATCAAATTTGTGAGTATATTCCTACTATACATAATTCTTGTGAACTACCACCTTGTGCCACAATTGTAGAACCATTTGACGAATTGCATGTTTATAATTTTGATCATGTGGTGCTGATTACGCATAAGGAGGTGATAGCTAGAATATCCCCTACAACTGTTTTGTGCTATATCATGTTGAATGAGCCTGTTAGTTTGACTTGTGCTATGGATAAGATTTCTGAAATTTCAGCTCTTAAGTCTTTGTCTAGCACCTATGCCTACTATTTTAAATTCAATTTATTTGGTGAATATGGCATAGATGGCAAGTTTCTTGTTTACAGAATATGCATAACTTGTGATAAACTTGCTGAATTAAAGCTTGCTATTTTGGGCAATCCTAGTTGTAAGCAACAACTTGTTTCATTTGCGGCTCCATCAAATTTTCCAAATATGAGTGATACCCATAGCTTGCTGCCACATTGTTCAAATTTTAGTACATTAACTTGTATTACAATTCAACATGTCGTAGTTGATGCGTGGAAGCCAATTAAAATTGTGTCACCGTTATTGGAATGGTTTGATATTGCTTGTTTACAAGTTGATGATATGAATGAGCCATGTTTGATGCCAGAACTTGTAGTTTTGCCCACAAAACATGTTATTGAATGCGGCTCACAAAACATGAGTATTCTTTATCAAAGGTCAGGGATAGATATGTGCTTTACTTATATTTGCAAATCAAGTTGCAAACTAAATCATGTTAATATTGATGTTATATGCTTCACTTATAACCACAAATCGACTGGCAGAATTGTGAGGAAAGGTGCTTTGCTTAAATCTGAGTTCCTCATGTGTTGTTATGTAAATAACCCATCACAAATCCAAAAGAACAATGAAATATGGGATATATACATCGATGCCGCGTACACGTTGTTCTTTTTGTTGGTTGTTTCTTTTCCAGTTTGTCCAAAACCGAGGACGGTTTTCCTTCAAGGAGGGGAGGAAGCATTGAATAGTGCTAGCGCTCATCAAGCCATTATATGATGGAAAGAAGTGTTGAGCTATATAGATAATTATCAGGTGAATCCTCTAATATTTTTCATGTCTTAAAAAAATATAAAGAGGCGGAGCTACTATTTTATTTAAATAAATGCATGACCTATATGAGAATGTTTTGTGCTGAAGACGAACTAAAGGGTGAGCTTGAGTCGAGGACGACTCAAATTCAAGAAGGGGAGGACGATGAGGACATCACTACTATGGATATGTCCACACCAAGTTGGACCAACTCCATCATGTCACCCATGGGCCAAGAAGACAGAGATATCAAATTCATCATGTTTTGGAATCCAATTCGGCCTCCCGAAATAGCCTAAAGTAAAACGATGATAACTTTTGATTTTGGAGGCTTCTGGAGGACCATGAGTACACGTTTGAAAGATCACGGAGTCTACTTCCAAACGGATCTGGCCTCACCTCAAAACTCCTTTAGATGCGTCCGAAAACTGCCAAAAACCAAACATTGGTTTTCCAGTCCGAATTGACATGGGCCTTGGGCCTTGTAATTTGAGTTGTAGTCAGCCTCCAACTATTTTGGCTCAGGTTCCACGCCCTCTCTCCTCCTTAAATAGGCAACCACACCCTCATCTAGGGTTTGGTTGGGTTTTGTTTGATTAGTTTAGCCAAGTGCAAACTTTAAGTCTTCAAGTTGTGCTAGACAGCCACCTTGTCAAGATCTTCAATAGAACCCCACCCTTAGGGGTGAAAATGGGTCGGGTAATTCCCGACCCGTATCCGTATTTGAAGGAAAAACTATCCGAAACACACGGGTACTACCCGTACCAAAAATAAATGGGTAGTATCCGTACCCGTACCCGATCAGATGCATACGGGTATGGGTAGGATACGGGATGAGCAATACCCGATACTATCAGGAGTAAAGCGAATTGCACGGGTGCCGATCTTTTTAATTTTTGGGTACTCGATATGAGAAAAAGGCCCATGGCGAGCAGGCGCGCCAGCCCAATAGGCAATAGCCCAAGTCGTCGACTCGTCCCCAACGCAAACAACACATAAGTGCATAACTCTAACCCTAATGCGGTAATGCTCGGCTTGCGCCGCCAAGAAGCTTCGAATTCCCCAAGTCCCCAATGTGCAACGCTGGATTCCTAAGCGGCGTCGCGCCGTCGTCCGTCGCCTCTGCTTGTGCCTCCTGCGGCTTGCGCCCGACAAATCGGCCGCCCTCCTGACTCTCTGCTTTCATTGACGCTCGGCGTCGCCGCCGCTCCTGTATTTTGTTTATTCAGGTTGTTCGATAGTCGTGGAGGACAAGTCGTCTGAAGTTTTCCTCATGTAAAGAAACCATCCAACTCTTTCATAGTACATGCTCAATGCATGTATTGACTCAAAATTCTTTTCGGGTTCGAGTGTATTCACAAACTCGCACAATTTGGATTTAAGATCTGGATTCTAACGGTGACAAGTTGGAGACAATTTGTCAACATAGGGTTAGTTCCATATGTTTTTACATTTCGATTATTGAGATCTTACTACCTTCAATTGTAATGCGTATTGGTGCTTGATATGTAGTTATGCTTGCAACCTATTGAGCAAAGGGATGGAGTAAATTTTTATAACCTTTGGACAACTCGGTACAAATGCTCGAGAGGATGCAATCGAGAAGGCAACAGAGTGGTATGTTATTAAGAAAAGAGGACACTTTTTATTTGCAGCTACTTGCATATATGCATAAATAAAAGCTGATTTTAAAGCTATTCTCAAAACACTAGCAAAGTCCTAAAGCATAAATATCCATATACGATGTCATGAGTATTGCATCATCTTAATAGCGAAGAGGGCACATATTTGCATGAGTCATGATATTTTAAGTTGTAGCATTAGGGGACAGTGGGAGAATGTTGTCTCTGGTAGTTCTGAAGCCTAGTAAATTTCTTATTCTACCTATTTCACGTACTATCCGACAAAATATCCGATACTCATTTTTTACCCGCTCATTAATATCCGGTACCCGTTGTTTACCCGTTCCGTAAATATCCGTATCCGTACCCGTCCCGTATTTTCATTACCCGTACCCGTCCCGTATCCGAGAAAAAAATATTAGGGTAGGATATGGGATAACCTACTACCCGCCCGTATCCGAGAAAAAAATATTAGGGTTTCATCTCTCAAGGGAATGTGTATCTGAAAACGGGTCGGATACGAGCGGGTAGTAGGTTATCCCATATCCTACCCTAATATTTTTTTCTCAGATTCAAAGCAAGATGAAATAAGAATATTTTCTTAGATTGCTGCAGATTATATCCTAAAGATCAATTCTAGACTATTCTTTTCTAAATTCAGATTTAGATGAGCTACTTTGCGAGTTATCGAAGAGGCTTAAATGATCATGTTAGAGCGTGAATGATTAGCTCTTTATCTTTAAATGATTTTGCTTAGAATTAGTTTCATGCAAGTTAAATCTATTGATTTAGGCTACTGATAACATTTCCATGATGATTGAGAAGGTTCTGGTATTTACAAACTTCGCAATTAAAGTCCAATTGTTCTTTCTACCGAATTCATGAATATGGTTATTTCGGGTTATTTAACCTACAAGATTAATATGCAACCCTTAGCAAATTGAGATTATTTTTCCATAACAGGGTAGACTACACTTTGGAGGGCACTACTAAGTGAATCCCATAAGTTTTAGGATTTTGGGCGAGGCTATAATCTTATCGCTAAAATGGTTTATGCTACACTTAAAGACTACTATTCAAAATCGGCAGGAAATGGGAAATGACAGATTAACGATTAAGGGTTTTGAACTAGCTAGATTTAGATGAGAAGCATTCTAAGAATGAAATATTTTTCTAGAATCTAGTAGAACAAACTTTGTAGAGCATTACTAAATAGGTTTCATAGATTTTAGTATTTGGATGAGTTATTTTATATACTGCTGAAGTAGCCTAAATGACCAAAATGAATAACGCTAAATCGGCCAACTTTATATTGAGATTGCAACTACAATATTTATGATCTTTAATTCATTTTTAGACATTAGCAGGGTACAACTCTAGAAACATTTTAAAGTTGAATTTTTCATTGTTTTGACTTAAACTGCAATAGGTTTCCTATTTGATTATTGTTACATTTGACATTTCTTTATGATAAAAGAATTCAAGTTAAACTTTATTCCAAATATTTTTACATATATATGGCCTCACTGTTTTTAGGGACTTAATATAAATTACTTTATCATTTTATGAGCCATTATGCTATTATTTTGTTAATGGCCATAATAGGGTTCATTAATGATTGCAAAGCAAACAACATAAACTTACTTCACAAATTAAGTGTTTTTACATATTTATATTCTTCTTGATTTCATATGAATTTACAAATTTGTTTTACTGGAATTGAATTAATATTTCAAAAGATATTCAAAGATTAATTATCAGCTAGTTGAAAATAGCTAAGAAAACAAAAATACTCTTTTGAAGCAGTGAATACACATTCCACCTTCACCCTGAAGAGCCTTGGCGCCACAGACATGTGGGTTCCACTCGGCATAGACAGAGAACAGGGGAAGGAGCTAGGTGTAATACCGCAAAATCTTTTTCCTGGGATTTTGGCCGGAATTGTCGTCATTTTCTTGATTCAAGGATTTATTCTGGAGAAAGTTTTGTCGCCTCGCAGTTTAAGAAGTTTATTAAAGGCTTGGGTTTCAACTGAACCTTTGTTTCTTTTGCGTCAGGATTTAGTGAGCTTTTGCGGTGGGCTCCCTTGTACGAATTTCTTTGGTGCAGACTGATTGAGATGGATTGCTAACTGAGGGAAACTGAATGATGTGTGTATTATCGAGAAAAGGTGGGCTTCAGTTGGAGTTTTTGAGAAGCTTTTAGTATTTACCTTCTTGCCCTTATGAGACCCCTTAGTCCTGGCCACTTGTTTTCTTGGCATCAATTCTTTTCCCCATGTGCTGGCTGGCTTCCTCTCCTGAGCCCAAACCGACTCCAGCAGCTCCGGCCTCCCACCCGATTCCTCCTCCTGGCGCAGCCCTAGCCGAGCTCCGGCCTCCCACCCGATTCCTCCTCCTGGCGCAGCCCTAGCCGAGCTCCAGCACCCTCCTCCAGCACCGGCGACCATCCCCTCCGGCAGCTACTCCACCCCCTAGCTCGGCACCACCATGCGCCCCTCCCCCTGCCGGCTGCCTCCTGCCCTAGGCCGTGCGCTCCAGGCCGGCGACTCCCCTCCGGCGAGCCTTCCTCCGGCCGGCAGCAAGTCCTCTCCAGCCCTGTCTCGGCTCCTCCACCTTCCTTTCCTCCATGAGCAAGACTGGAGGTAAAACCCTAGGATTTTGGGGGAGAAATAGCTTGCATGAAGGGTGTTTGATGAAATGCCTAGCTAGGTTTTCATGAGATGAAATGTTTGTGCATGCTTGTTTTAGTTTATGGTTTCAGAATTCAAGTGATACTTAATGCCCAGACTACGAAATCAAGGTGCTTGCTTATTTCTGATTTATGGTTTCAGAACTCAAGTGATACTTAGTTTGATCCTATCTTAGAGTAATGTTTGGCTCCTGAAATTGTTTTAGTCAATTTATTATGTTGTTTCTATGCTAGCAATGAAAGGCTCCAGAGGCAAAGCATTTATCATGGCATCCATTTACCATGCCAATTAACTTGAACCTGATGATCCAAGTCATTTTTTTATCTGTATAGGAAGCATGCATAGTTTTATCAAATGGATTGCTATTCATTTGCTCATGTAGCACATGTTTGGGATTATTAGGATGGAGGATTGAGTGCTTGGATTCCCATAATGATACCTTCTGCTAGTACTTTAGCAAAACTGAAATGGTACCATTTTCAAGTAATGTGCTCCCCTAATCATGCTTGATTTTGAAATGGTACATTGTTCTATTGTTGCAAATAAAGTTAGGCTCATAGCTAGTTAACTCATTCAAGTAATTTTCTCCCAATGAGTTTCATTACAAGATCACCGCATTGCTTATCATATTCTTGTCATAGGCTCATAGTTAGTTAACTCTGGTTCAAGTTGCAATGGAATTGAGATGAATGTCCGTAAATGTTAGTGATTTGTCTTGCATTTCTTTTAAACCGTTATTTATTGTGAGTAAGCTTGTTGTAGTGTTATTGTTGCTTGTGTGTATCTGATTGCGATAAGTGTTCATGAGGTATTGATTGCGAAATCTTGGTTAATAAACAATAGTTGTATATGTATTGTATATGTGGATTTGTTACTGATGCATACCCTCTACTTATGTATACCAGTATTAGATTCTGGAAGATTTTGTGTGCTGTTGTTTATTATGATCTGAAATATACACGTATGTGTTATTTGTGTATGAGCCCTTGTAATTGTTATTCAAAAGGATAAGGCTTAGTTTACAAGAAAAACTAATTTATGCATAAATTTAAGTGGAATGAGTATGGTTTATTTGCAGAGAAGGTTCTGTCGGGAGTGGCCGCAACCGCATGCCACTCCATTCACCGTCGGTAAAGGCAAGTACATCGAGTTGTTTGCTTAATTGAGTTGTTTATTGATATTTATCTGGACATGGCTAATTTCTTTTGATTGTGGAAAGTGTTAGTTACATTGGTGACCGTCCCTTCGAGGACGTGATTAGCTATTGAATTCGAGTGGTCACTAGTAAGCCTTAATTCCGATGAGTTTACTGTACCTTTGTTAATACTGCAGTGAGTAGCGAGTATGGGGTATGTGGATACTCGTGGTTAAATTACAGGACGTGTACTTAACTGTACCCCGTCTGGGGAATGGAATTGAATATGTGTATGAATCAATGTATTGCTGAATGTTGTGTGTATATATGTATGCTTGTTTGTGCTGGTGGAAATGTGGGTTCAGCAAGAGCCTATTTATATAAGTACATACATTGATGAGTTTTGTGTGTCTATGTGAAGTCATACTTATATTGTAACACCCCGGCTCCACATTGAGCCCCGAATGCTACCAAAACCCTGATTCACTAGCAACACCCCTTGGACCCATTCATGTCCGAAGGGATTACCGACACACGATAATTCTCCACAACAACAAAAAAATCAGTTGAACTGAGAATTTTCGAAGAAGGCATAAAAACCTAACATCTATACGAACTTGGCTGCAATCAACCACTAAATCATAAAACCGGCTTAAAACTAAGTCACCGAAATTTACAAAATTTCGGCATGACCTCTCTAGAAAAATAGGACATCCACTCAGCAGACAGAAAACATGCAGGCATGGGATATCATTCTAGCAGGTTCTTAGTTAACCAATCACACATCCAATAGACGGTAATAAAGTCCACCATGACTAACAGCACATTACAACCTTATTAACTACAGCCAGACTTTATAAGTTAATTTAAATGAGGAGGTAGTGACTGAAGTCGTGCACGTGCTACTACTCCCATCCCAGCATGTTGACTTCAGGGAACCTACACACATTTACAATAAAAGAAACGTGAGTCGAAGACTCAGCAAGCACAGCAAAGTAGCAATATCAATAACAATTAACATGTGTAATTCATAAACATACCCATATTTTGAAATACTAAATTAACACGTATAACAAAAAGAAGAAATCACTATTGGTTACCTCAACAACTACCTTGTTCACGGATTTCACATACCTCATTAGACCACATGGAACGAGTCTACGACCTGATCCATTTTTAATCCTGTAATTTACCCTCAACCCGAAGGTCAACCGCTGCCATTCACCATCAGCTTACTATGCAATGCATGCAACAAAACATATACGAGGAAGTTGGCACACGACTTATTTAAACAATTTTGGAGGAGTTACCTCCACAGCTTACCATTCACCACAAGAGCCATTAAGTTATGTACAAAAGCTGAAATATACATCACACAGACATAAAATACAAAATCTGCATAAGGCATCACACAGATATGAAAGTACAGAATCTGAATAGTACATCACACAGACATGAAAAAAAATACACAATCTGCATCATCCATCACACTCCTACAACTATGTAATGCACTCAAACCATTTTCATCGACTTTACTCGAGTTCAAAACTCAAATTTCACTCCACGATATTCATACAACACAATTAGCAAAGCAAAGAAAAGAAATGCACTAATTCATCAATTCAAATCAATTTTCCCCTATTTGGGTTGACTCCACGACTCGACCTCCGATTACCATAATCACTGTCCATATGACACACCTTTTACCATAACACTCATTATTAAAGATGCAATGCACATGAATGCTTATTTCCATGCACGTACCGGTACTGCCGAGTGCCCACCCGTCGGTGTGCACCCTCACGTCCCTTCCATCCCGTAGATGAAAGGTGCCTACTCTTACTGTCTCGCTCCCATTCACCGCGATGAATGGGACTACGAGGTAGGACTTTCGTGTTCACTACGTGTGAACACAGAGGCCCGCATCAGCATGGGTCGCCTCTTCCATCACGAATGCACAAATGCACTTAACATAAACCAATTTGCAAACTACATTCACTTCTCACATTTGCATAGCCAAAGCTAAATACATGAACATCAGCCACTCCTCACATCCATAAATTACCATCCACATCCTCAACATTCATAATCGCATTTGCAACACTCAATAACCGCATTCTCAATACTCGTAATCACCTCCTCAACATTCATATTCATACTCTCATCACCATTACTCGAGTAATTACTCATTCCATCTATCTTGATCAAAAATCAATCCATTCTCGCAATCCAATTCCATACTTTCAGTATTCCCACTAGCCTATCAAACTAGTGAACGTAAATATGAAAGTAAGATTTAGCAAGACGTCATCACGACATCTAGACGGAATTCATTAAACAGCGCTCATAGCATTAAATCCAGGGATGCAGCAAAATTTCATGACGGCAAGGCATATACAGTTCATCAAACAAATCATAACACGTTCAAATAGCGATACACTTGTATCAGATTACTTACCCCTTTTATCAAAAGCTAATTAGCTTACTAGACATGCTTATAAACACAAATGCAACCATAGGGTAAGCATATACATAACACAAGCAAAGAACTAAACACCCTATAAGGGATATACGGGTTGCACTTGCATATAAACTCATTTTAAATAAACGCATAACCAATTAACCATTCTCATTCATCATATCGCATGCAAAAGCAAACACGACAATATTAAAGCAACACATGGATAACGGCATTCTTGTAAAACTTAGTGGCCACCTAAGCCACAACCGATACAATGCACTTGCCTTTAACCGCGAGAAGAATGGGAATATCGAGAAGTTGGCGCCTCCCTCGAAGCTACTCCCCCTGAAATAACATGGGCAACCTCAACTTTCCCATTCTAGATGGTTACAACAATAACACATGCAACACTGCTACCCCTTAGAGCAAAACAGCCCCCAAAATCTGCCGGGTGGAAATTCCGGACAGCAAGCGCTATAACTAGCTTAACTCCTAATTGGTCCAACCAAAAATGGGGTTCTTTAACCTTAAGTAACTATAGGAGGCCAACCTACAAATACCTCGCAGCTACTCACGCGAGAGATGCCATGAAGGGCCCCAAAAACATACCCTAAAATTCAACCGAAAAACTGAGCTCGCTGCAAATTCCCAACTTCGGGACAAAACTTCCAAATAGCGTAACTATTGATTGGCTCAACGGATTTTCGCGTTCTTATACTCGAAACGACCGCAAGGGAATGAACTACACGAATAATATAACCAAGAACTCAGCCAATGCACCCGAAGCTCCCAGATCGAAGATGAACACAGACTATACCAATCGCGACAAGAATTGGACAGCACCCACTAAAATAGTCATAACTTCCAAACCGCTGAACGGAATTTAGCGATTTCAGTCTCTATTGAAAGGTAATTCAATTATCTACAACATTCGTTATAGCCAAACCCCCAGGAAACGCTTGTAGAATTTTCCATTAGCAGCTCTAACCAAGGACGAAAATCTGTCCGAACAGAACATTCTCACTCACTCTAGTCTCTCCATTTCCCCAACCTCTAACATCCCAAAATCATGAATCCTAGCTAGACAATAGCACAAACACCTTGTATGCAAGCAACTAACTCCCCAAATTTTCTAGGGTTTTACCTCAATCCTTCACATGGAGGGAAGAGGGAGGTGGAGGAGCTGGCGCAAGAGGGGGGTTGAACTCGCCGGCCACAGGGGAGGCCGCCGGCGACTTGCCGGAGCTGGGGCGGCGGCCGGAGCTCCTAGGGGAGGCGCGGCCATGGCTATAGTCATTCTTCTGCTGTTGGCCATTGCTTGGTTCCGCTTGTTGGCATTGCTGGTCACTGCTTGCCGCCACTTCTGAGGATGCGCAGGGAGGAATGCACCAGGGGAGGAGAAATCGCCAGGGAGAAGGCCAGGAGAAAACACCAGGCAGTCGGCCAGGGAGGTTGGGGACATTTGCTGGGGGGAAAAAAATGAGACTACCACCAATAGCTTTCAACCACTCATTGAAGAGAGAGATTAGATGAGGCAGGGGCAAAACGACAGCCAGGGGAGGAAAACGCAGCCTCGACCATGGAAAAAGAGCCAGCCTTTCCAAGGGCAAGAAGGTAATTAATAAAAGCCTCTTAAGACTCCAACTAAAGTCCTCTTGATTTGCATAAAAAACGAAATTCTTGATAATACACACATCAATTAAATTTCCCACAGATAGCATTCTAACTGAATCAAGGAAATGAAAACATTCCTGGCAAAAACCCTAGCAAAGAAAATTTGCGGTATTACATATATGTATGCATGAGGTTTCTCTAAATGAAAGGCACTGCTTAGAGTGTGTGAATGTGTAGAGCTGCCATAGTCCATACAATTATGTGTGATACTTGCTGAAATCTGTGGTCATGTGTGCTTGCATGTATGACTGACCTTGTGTTTATATATATAGATATATAAACATTTGCACACATGTATATACTCATGTAGTATGGGAGATTTTGTGTATATATGTATATATTTACATATATGCTTGTATATATATGTGGTTATAGTTATATTAGTGTTGGCAATGAATGAAAGGTTGTGGCCCATTCGTGTTAATTGCATTTGTGCATTCATAATGGAAGAGGCGACCCATTCTGATGCGGGCCTCTGTGTTCACACGTAGTGAACACGAAAGTCCTACCTCGTAGTCCCATTCATCGAGGTGAATGGGAGCGAGACAGTAAGAGTAGGCACCTTCCACGGGATGGAAGGGACGTGAGGATGCACACCGACGGGTGAGCACTCGACAGTACCGGTACATGCATGGAAATGAGCATTCATGTGCATTGCATCTCTCATCCTTTCTAAAAGTTGAAAATCTTGAGTTATGTTGAGGAGCTGTTTCTGTCGGGGTTTGGGAATTCGAGAGTTGAATTCTCTTATGATTTATGGTTGAGTTTCTGGAAGGTAAAGAGATGGTCTTTGTTGTTGCTTGTGCTCAAGAATTTCGGTTTCTTTAAAGGTTGGGTGCGCGACCCACGTGGATGTTCAAGGCGTTAAGTTTATGATGAGTAGTTGAGCTTTCAGATAAGGAGGGTTACTGATTCTATTAAAAGAAATCTGTTGGTTATTTAAAGACACCCAAATTTATTGTATGGCACAGGATGATTAATTGGAAGGGTAGGTGATTCTAAAGTGGAACGTTGATTATAGTTTTCACCATGGTCGTGAGCCGTGGACTTGAATGGAAGTTCAAAATTTGTGTTTCAGTAAGTGTAGTATTGAGCGGGATTGAAAGGGTCTAGAATCTTCTATGGATGAATTTATTTTAGTAAAATGTTGACGTAAAGTACCGGAGTGTATTAGTGCCCAGGGCATGAAAGTTGTGATTTAGAAGCAAGTGTTGTCCCTTGAGTGTTGAATGGTTTTATCATCAAGTTGATGACGTGATTGCGGTAATCTTTTTGATATGGTTAAGTTATTGCTTTAAATGGGTATAATTGTGTATTGTCTAGATGCGGTTTCATTGTATTACTTGCTCTCATGGTCAAGCTTTTGCGTTGCTTATAATAAATTGGAATTGCTATGCTCGTGTACTTTGCTGAGTCATCGACTCACGCTTGTTGTTGTGTTGTTGCAGGTACCTTGAGATCGGCATGCATGGAAGGGGGTAGTAGCACAATCACGCTTTGCATCATCACCTTTCCAGTGTGTTAAATTCATAATTCTAATATAAATAGCTTGAGAAGATCATTGTAAGGGGCTGTTCGCGGTTATGCTTAATGAGTTCCTGTCCTGTAATAATTTATGTGGTGGAGTTCTCTAATTTTTTTCCTTTGGATGTGTGATTGGTTAACTAAGGACTTGCTAGAATGATATCATACTGCATTTGTTCTCTGTCTGCTGAGTGGATGTCCTAGTATTAGGGGAGGTGCTGCCGAATTTTTTAATAAATTCGACAACCTCCTAGTTGTTCGCTTGTGTTGCTAATAGTTATTCTTAGCGATTTGTAATTGTGGGTGCTAGAGGGTGTAACATTCGGGGCACAGGGTGCTGGGGTGTTACACTAGGGTTCATCGCCGACGGCACCATGGCAGGTCTCCGGCAGCGGCGAGCACCTGGGGAGAGAGAGCTCGGCGAGGCTTAGCTGGAGGCGGAACCAATTCGGCTGGAGGAGAAGCAGACAGGGGCGCCAGCTTGCTCAAGCGGCGACCATGGCAGTGACCAGACGGAGAAGACAAACAAAAGCATTAGGGTTCGAATCGGTAGCACACTAAGCATCACGGGGTACTAGTGGTTCCATTTTTGAGGTTTACTTGAGAGGAGAATCTCCGAGGAGCTCCGCCACCGGTGGCCGGTTTTGGAGGAGAAGGGGCGCACGGCTGCAGCCAAATTTTGCATGAAGGTGCTCCAATATTTTTGAGGGGATTTGATGCTTGAGGCCTGGTGATGCTCTGGCTCCACCGGATTTGGAAATGGTTGGCTGAATTGCTCGAATCAATCTCGGCTTGAAGCTCTGAAGCTTTGGTTCATGGCGGAAATGGGAGGGCTTCCTGCGCTTTGGCTGAGGAGAAGGAGTGAGGGGAAAGAAAGCACTGTCTCTAGCGATCCTGGAGGTGCAATGTATGGCTTGGTAGTGGGCTGAGCTCGCTGTGGAGGTGGGACGCACGGTAGTCATCGCCTTGCTTCTGCAGCGGGAGGACGGCGTTGGCAAGGAGGTCTTAATGATGAGCTTAGTGCGTGAGACTCAAGGTTGAATCGTGCGACGCGAACACTGGTGATGCAACGACTCGGCGAGATTCAATGGAGCGAAGCTCGATCAAGCGTGCTGAATCGGGAGGACTCCTATCTCGGTCGGACGCACAGAGGAGAAAAGATGAGTGAACTCGGTTAAGCCTTTGACTTTGGTCGGGAGTGGTTTCGTTGGGAAGTAGGAGCTACAGTGCATGAGTCTGGCCAGGACGACTAGATAATGGTGAGTCTTGTTTGTACATGTGTCCGTTAGTTTTGGTTACAAATTAGTTTAGTTCAAAAGTGGTCTTGGCCAATTCAAAATTTTCTAGAGATTTTCATGTAGGGAGATTAGAGTATGTAGTTTCCATTTTCTTTGGTTTCACTCAATTCGCTGCTTTGGTTTTCATACAATAATTCCTTAAAGTTAACAAATTTTCAAAATGATTTTGAACTTTTCCTTGAGAGCAATTGAAGTCTATTATTTTTGAAATTTTGTTTTTCAAATAGATTTGAAACAAGGATTCTTAGATAAAATTTTTAGCTCAAGATATTGCTCTAGTATTTTATAAAAATTCTGACATTCTATTTTTTAGCTTTTGTTGCTTTCTGTTTTTGAATTATTTGAAGACTTATCCCATTTGATAACTTTCTGAGATTTTTACTAATGGTAAACACTGCATCAAAGGTGACTTGGTAAATTTTTCAGCTGGAGACAAGCTCTAGATATTTTCCACAAATTCTGAGGGTGCACTGTTTCTAGTCAAACTTGACCTCCTTTTTCATTCTCAATATTCAAATTGATATTTGTATCTTTTTATCAGTGCATAAACTGATTCCTCCACCCATTGGGATTCAGAAGATAAATTATTCCCAACTCTTCTTTGGTTCTTTTAATTTCTCCCATTTCCTTTTATTGTCTTTGCAATTGCAAAATCCAAGAAATCAATTCAGGAAAATCAGAGATTCCACAAAACTCAAAAATACTCAAAATGCAAATTCACATTATAGCATTTCACTGTTTAAAATTTTCAGGATGTTACAGCCTTTCCTTGGAAAGCCCTACATGTTGCATTTTTCTAGACTTGCGGAGTACGTTTGTACTCACATGCTACACAAAAATTTATCATCAAAGAATTACCAAGATGCAGTCGAAGACAATGAGTTCTATGACGAGGAGTTCGTTGGAGATCGCCAAGATAACTAAGCGCGCGCTCCTAGTCGTCGCCTGTGCTGTCTTTTAGGTTTTATCTTTTTGTTATTTGTTTCCACTGCTTTGAACTCTGGTCATGTAACCGGGAGATGTAATAAATAGCCATGTGGCTGGTACTTTATATTTATACTATTACTTCGTTTTGTTCGGTAATGATTCATCACTGTTTGACTGTGTGTACTAGCTACTGATCTTAGACTAGTACAGAAATAAACAGGAGATTCCGGATAGCCGATCCGGGGTCTTACATTTACCGTATCTGAATCGGGAAGAAAACCCCTGGCTTACTACTCGTGAGCAGATGACCATGACATTCCCTGACCCGTGCAGTAGTCCAGATGAAGGAGCAATGGAGTTTCTCCTAGATTGGATCATGTCCGAATCCGAGAGAGCGAGCTTACCGAGGTTGTCGATGATGAAGTCTAGGCTCCTAAAGCGGAAGACCTGGCTAGGAACTAAAGTGACGACAATTCCGTTGATGGCGGCCATTGAGCTTGACGGGATTGATCTTCGTTCTTCCCCTACTTGTCGCATGAACTATCGACGTTTGTTGTCAGCAATAATGAATGTGGGGCTAGACGCTAGATCCAAACTCGATGGTAGCACAAAACTCAGGAATTATACAAGTTTGGGCTCTCGCAGGGGAGATAATACCCTAGTCCTATCCTTTGGGATTATGAGAGGCTAACTTAATGCTGATGATCTGATCATGATGTCTACCCACCCCCCTTTATATAGTGGAGGGGTGTGGTTACAAGGAAGAATCCCGGTCGGTTACAAGATGGAGATCCTATCTCTATCCTTATCTACCGAATATGGTAACAGCCTGGATTTCAATCTTATCATAACTAATCAGATATTAGTTACTATCGTCTGGGTTTCCTTGTTGCGCACGGCGGTGGCAGTCCAGGTGATACCCATCTCCCCTTAGCCGGATCGGCCCAGCCCCCCTTGGGTGGCCCTCACGGCCCGCCATACAGATACCTGGGGTCCATGTACTCCACAACTTCCTCTCAGGTGTGCCCCAAAAAAATGGTTCAACCAAAATTGGGATCGTCCATTTCAGCATCTTCTGACTTTCCCCTTTGTTAAGGGCAAGAGTGAGGATTTAGAGAACAACATTCCTCTGATAAAAGACAAAGGAAGACCTCCACCCTAGAAGCTTCTACTCTCCTACTGTCGTGGGAGATAGACTCAGGGCTCCAATGCAGGTATGTAATCATATACCTTTTATTCTTAGTATTTATCTTCAAGAACTTTATATTTATTTTTTGGGTTATACGCTTTTAGCCCCCAAGCAACTGCTCCTGGTCCTTCTGAAGGTCGAGATGTGGATGCACATGTCAGTGCTGAGGTCGACTCATTGGTTGTCCTAGCAATAATTAGTGAGGAAAATGCCTCGGCCCCGGCAGAACAGGCTGCTCCGACCAGTGGGCAAGCAGCCACACCAAATACCGAAGATGAAAATCCTTTGGCCGTTAGGGGTGAGCCACTGGTCGGTCAAGATCCACCGACCACGGAGGATGTTGACCCTCCGACGACGATGATGACCTAGGTGGTCGAGATGACCACTAGGGTTGAAGAGGAGGCTTCTACCAGTATGGGGATCGAACAACTCCCTTCTGCAGAGAAGACATTGGTCGCTCCAACCAATGAAGAAGTACTGCCTGAGAGGGCGATCATCCGACTTGTGCACTTACCGCTGGCTTCTTCCTCTTGTCAGCCCGACCAGAAAGTTTTTAAGGCAAGCACTTTGGCGAAAGCCAAAGTAGATAAAATAAAAAAGTAAGCATTAGTCTTTATTGTCATTTTCTCTCTTTTCTCTTATCCCCCTTATTTTGTTTTTCGGACATAACTGCTCTAACATAGACAAGAAGAACAAATAAAAAAATTAGAGAAGCAACTCTTATGGCTCAAAATACCGCCAAGGGATATAAATTTAACCTAGTTGCTGCAAGAGAGCATTATGAAGACAAAATTACCAGACTCCATGAAGCCTTCAAAAGGAATGAAGAGAAATTTCAAAGGCTCTCTGAGGAGTATAAGAATATTCTCCAGACAAAAGAGTCTGAGATAGCAGGTAAAATAAGTCTTTCGCTTTGTTCATTTGAACTCAATTTCCCTTTTTTTTAAAGAAAACCGATATCAAAAAACCAATCTTTGCAGATTTAAAAAGGCCAATGCGCAATAAGATTGGAGAAAACCAAACCTGGCGTAATCGAGGAAGATCAACAATCAACGATGCGCAACTTTATTGATTAAAATCGGATTACGAGGGAGATTTTCTAAATTACAGAGCTACTCCTAGTTGATTGAAAAGTAAATAAAAAGTAGATGCGAGTTGTTTGATTGGTTGGGTTTATTTTTCTGTTTGCTCTTGATCTTTTTTTACGGTGCATCGGCCGACCGTATCCTTATTCAATATATTGTCAACCATGATCCGTATATGCCTTTTTCTAGATAAAATTCTAACTTTGAATTAACATAGGCCATAATCCTATCTTTTCCTTTTTAATCGATATTGGCCAGAAATATCTATCTTATTTCCTGACAAAAAAACCATGTATTGCCAAATTTGGGTACGTACAAACAGTCTCTCGGAGTCGCCCTGCCAAACCATGTATTAATTGAATCATCCCTTTTTCATGTGCAAACTCCATGCCTTTACAGTAGTTCAATTATTCTTAAGAGTTTTTGTCCAAGGAACATATTTGGTCAAAAATTGCTTAATGAGGTTGGCAACTGATAGCACCTAACAAAACCTGGTATTGCCAGTCATTTGGCAGATTCAATGGGACAAAATAATAGGTATGACTCTTAATTCTTATTTATGTTCTTGTCTCAATGAATTAGATGTGTTTTTAAATATTTATGTTGTTGTCTTCACGAATTATTTCCTCAGTTTTCCAGGTTAATGTTAACTCTCTATGCTCAATTTAAATTGTTTTCTTTGCTATCCATAGAAAAAGAATCTGAATCTGGCTTGCTGCTTCCTATACATGATTTTAGCCCACCAAAATTTCAAATTATCAGGGAAAATGCAGTTCATCAAAAAACATTCCTTGCCAATGAGGTGTTTCCATAACCTCAAATCTACGGTTTTCCAGGTAATTTCCTATTTAAGAATAAAGCCAATGGTTCCCATCTTGTTTCTTTTCTGTTTTTAGTTTCTCTTCGGTTATCAATTAGATAAATTAGATTTTGTTACCTTCATTCTGTTACTTTCTGAATATGCCATATTTTCTATAGTAAACATTGTTTTACAAGTGTTGATTCTATATAGAATCATTGTATTAGGAAACAATTCGAATGCTTTGTTAATATACATTCGATAGGATTGCCTCATAGTTCAGCTATCAGAAAATTTCCCACATGGGGTAGCATCTCATCTGCCATTTGTCCTTTTCTTTTTTTTTAAGTTGGATTTATTTTTATGGCGAGAACTAGCATCCGGACGTCTGATCTCAGCATGTTCATTGGACACTCGGTGCAATATTTTTTCCAACGTCTGCAGCATTTTTTCCAATATCTGCAATATTTATTTCTCATGCACATTTCTACTGTTATCGAAAGAAAATGTTTCACGCGTAGGAAAAAATATTTCACATGTAGGAAAAAAATATTACAGTGAACCGGATCGACATTTCTACTGTTATCAAAGAAAAATATTTCACGCGTAGGAAAACAATGTTGCAGCGTCCAGAAAAATCGGTCGCAATTCCATATTTTTATTTGCATGCACAAATTTCCATAGCTCTGAATTATGTCAGATAATGCAATGGCCTTATGAGGATGCCTTTAGTTGACCTTTCAATCAAAAATGAATGAGGTACAAAATGATGGGACAAGATATTGATATATATACCTTCAATTAGGTGAGGATGTTAATCTATTTCCTTTATGTGTTTATAGTCATTTTCTCGGTTTGGCTTGGGCCGAAAAAAGTAAAGCTCCTACCGTACAGCAAGAAGTTCAATATAATGCATCTACGTCATTTTATGGTGCTGCACTCCCGGCCATCAGTTCTTGAGCCCAGGCTTCACTGTTCACATTTTGGATACCTATGACTGAATGAATAGTTAAATGTAATTTGTATTTTGCTTTATATCACCTTCGTACACTACCTTGAAAAAGGTCATCAGTGGCGGTTCGAAACTGCCATCAGTGACGGTTTTCGAACCGCCACGGATTTAGTGCCACTGATAATCGAGGATTATCAGTGACGGCTCTAGAACCGCCACTGATAACATTATTAGTGACGGTTTTTGGCTAGAACCGTCATCGATATCAGTATATCGCTGACGGTTCTAGCCAAAACCGTCATCGATATATTGATATCGATGACGGTTTTGGCTAGAACCGCCACCGATAGTCCGACATAGGAAAATAAAAAGCGGCATTTGTGGCTAGCCTCGGCGATGCTAGCCATGCCCTCTGCATAATCAGCAACATGTATATATATCCAACTAATGGAAGCACGTAAAGTCACAACATGTTCCAAATTGGATGACTACCTAGATGCCATGTATAAACAAGAAGAGAATGCAAAGCAACCCTCGTTCATGTTGTTTTCAAGCAATTCATAACTACACACATAAAGAATAGGCTAATGACTAGTGGCTATTGTACTCAAGATACTCAAGTGAATCTTTTGAAGGCAGCTTACTAATAGTAACAAAAAAAGAAACCGCTCAATTGCAACCATAGGAGTTTCAACTTTTTCCTTGGGGCAACTTCTCGGGGTACCCTGAATACACCAAATGTGAAGAAAATATAAGTAGCGCAAGTCCAAAATGTCCGAACCAACAATTGCAAATACAAATGTCGAATAAGCGGTCAAATCTTGACATTGGAGACATGTTTATTGCCTAGAGAATCACCACCATTTTCTTTTTGGATTCCTCCCACTATTAACTACGAGACAATAACATCACAAGAGCAAATTTTATTTACTACCACTAACACAATGGAAAAGATAGGCTCCATTTTGCTTTTCATGTAGTAGTTTTTTCACCCTTTTCATTTATGGTTCGCCATCTAACTCCCATAGAAACCTCAAAGCATTTTTATTGAATTGTATTGGCATATTGCTAAGCTTTATGGCCAAAGACATAACAAGGAGGAACTGAAAATTAAATAGAGGACAACTTCAACTGGCAAAGATAATTGAATATAAGTATGTCTTCATGACTTGGTTGAAATATAAAATAAATTTTTATCTGCAAAGTTGCTACCACACATACACCATTGCTGCAAATCCAGTAACACAGGGACGAGATGACAAAACAGTCACAACCTTAACACGTGTCATGTGACACCATGACAAAGAAGCATGGTCTTAACAACATGTTGTGAAAAATCATTTTATAAATTGTAACCAAGCAATTCAATTCCACCTCTATGCAAATATTATGGTGTTTGCTAAAACATGAAAAGGAATAAAAGGGGGTTGTGTAGGAGATGAAGACAAAGAAGGAGCATATTATCTATCGAAAGGAAAAAAGAAAAACAATCCAAAGGTGTTAAGCATGAGATTATACCTTGTTTGCCCACATCGGTCCACATGCATTGCACAAAGTCCTTGGACCGGTGGACCACGACGCATGGTCGGTGTCATATTTTCACTAGTGCCACAATTCGACACTGCAACAAGTATGATATGACAAAAAGGTCATCTATTTCCCATTCAACAAGAAATGACAAAAAATGGAAGAGGTAGGAGGGAAAAGCAAAAAGAAACACACAATATCCTTATCCAGAAGAACCTAAGGAAACAAGGATGGTTTTATAAGTATCACATATAACAAATTACAATGTAGGCCTCATTCTATGTTACAGAGATATTATGTGCTCAAGCAGATTTTCTTTAGTTTCTTAACATTAGCATTTTGTAGTAATAACCATTATCTATCCAATTAAGAAAATATGCAGTACATCATGTGTAAGGAGAATTGGAACCTAAAGGTGAAGAAAAATTAAAAGAAAATTTCATGCAGAGAGCATCATTTACTGCTTGGCCATGTCGAAGTTCCTAAGTCTTGAATATGCACTAATGAGTGCCATATATATATATACTTGGTCATTTGAATTCCATCTTGCCGTAATTCATCGTGATATCGCCAACAATTCAATAGCCAACAATTATCCCAATAGAAACTATAAATATTAAATAGAAAGGTATAGGTTAATAGGAAGCACTGAAAATAAGTTGAGATAGCCAACCTTTTCTCGATGACCGACAAGAAATGAATCAGGAATACGATGTAATTTTTGTCGACGAGAGTAATATGGTCTGAAGTTCATGATGTACATACTAGTTCCTGTATATGAATACATGAGCTAAAATACAAAAACATACCTTGAAACTGCGATGTAAAATCCAACTTGGGAGCTTGAGTATGGCATCTTAAGATGAAATGAAAGCAATTCATGGCTAAAGCACTTAAGGATGTGTCACTAAGATTCAGACACAACTAGTTAGGTATCAAATGCATGGCTTATTTATGGCACTCAAAATTAAGAGGTTTGCTTAAGGATCCAACCTTCTTAGCTGGTTTCTTCTTTTGTGCTACCAGTTCCGCAATTGCAGCTCCATAATCTTCAAGCACCGCATCAAAATCGATGAGTGACAAGTGAAACAAAAAGCATTAATGGAAACACAAAACATTAATTGAAACATCGAGAGCAAAGACCTGCCACATCCATTCCTTCTCAAAAGCGTCAAGGTCTCTCATCCAAAATGTTTTTGGTGGTGTTTTCCTCACTTCCTCAACATCATTCTCTAATTTCTTCTAATCCGCATTGAGCTCCTGTATCTTCTCCAGAGTCAAGGTACCAATTGACATTGAGAGGAGATAATCATAGCCACTTGCATCATATAAAGAACAGATGCTAGATAGGTAGATGCTAGATACTTCCTTTCCTCCGTAGTGTCATACTTTCGAATTTTACCATCTGAGTCAAACAAGTGCATGTTTGTCGTTCGAATTGTAGTTGTCAACTATAATAAACAGTTGTAAATGGAAATGTGTACCTTGCATCAAACTATTACAAACACATGAAATAACTTCATATGAAAAAATAACCATGTAAGGCAAACACATGAAATATTTAGAAGTGCCACTCGCATGTGTGTACATGTGTTCCTCAAGAAGACAAACATACATGCTACAGTAGCAGAACCACTGACAAGAGAAGTGGCATTGAGGAAAGAAGGGGCTCCCATTTCAAAGGTACAAAGAGTTATTTACACTTTGTAATGAAATAGAATTGAAGTAACAAAAGCCTAAACTAGTTTTCTAAACTAGAAGCCTATGGGTCTTGAGCTTGGAGACACGCGATGTGAGAGATGAGTATGGAGGAGTGGATCGTTGTTGTCTTCGCCATAAAACTCGCCTTTTTTGTTGAGTATTTCCTTCATGATGAAGTAGGCGAGCTGGCCCTGAACGGCTTGGATTTTGAACAAGCGATCCTACTCAGAGAAACTTTGAGGCGTCAGAGGTATGAAAAATGTAATTAAGAGAGCATATAGAAATCGAGTGGCGCGAATCGATGTGTCATGTCAAGATGACCGACCTCCACGCCATTGTCTTTTATTGTGCAACTTAAGATTTCCGCATGTCTTGGCATAACGGAAGTACCCACATAGATTTGTTCCTTGCTTCGCCAGACACCTGAAAATCGAATGAACTAAGATGTCGTCGAAGGAGCTATTTACTATGAAATACGATATAAGAATATTCCTTGCGTCGCATCGAAATTTAGTACGGATTGTAAAGGTTTTGTGGTATGGGCGGTGTCTCGTGCTCTTTCGACAATATCTTTTGAACGATCGTTGATTAAACGTGTCATCACTTCATAGTCCGCTTTAGGTTTATCCAAAGGATCCATGATCAAGATCTTGCTCTTTGTCCGATGAATTACTACGAGAATCCAAAGGAATCTGGATGCCATAGCCATTAGTCGTTACGTCAGAGTAAATAACAAAACCAACGAGTAATTTAACTCGCTAGTGAGGAACTTACTTAAAATTGTATGGTATAAGTATAAACTCCTTGTCTTATAGTTTAAGCAAAGCTTTATAGACATACTCCTCAACCTCCTTTGGTACTCTCTCGATTTCTTCTTGGCAAACCGTTCCCGGGTTGAGGAATCCCACTGGCCCCTTGGTTCTTCGTAGTTCTTGAATCTCGTATCTATATAACGAAATAGTTAGACATGACATTTATCGGTATTACATGAATGTAGACCAAGATTGATATATTAGACGCTTACAGTGTCCAGCATCTCAAAAAACATATGTCGAGGGCGTCATTATAGAACAAGTTGTGCATGTTATCGAATTCTATTAAGAAGTAGCCATAGCCCTCGTGGTGAAAATGTTCCTCACGGAACACTGCAGTGATCACCTTCGGGAGTACGTCTTGGTTGGATCGCTCCATGTACCATGCATGTAGTCGCTGCATCATGGGTGTTAGACTGTTTAACTTCGAATCGGTGACTAAGGGCTTCCCAACCTCGAATTTCAATCTTGGTTTATTTTCTTGTTCATCAGACTTTGCCTTGCCCTTACTTTTTTCTCGGACGACATCATACTCGGTACTGGCTTCCCCTGATCTAGCTGATACGGCTTGTCTAATGTGCCATTTTTTGGGATCAGGGGTTGTAGGTTTGTCCTTTGAAGTACCAGGTGTTACAGGTTTCTGCGTTGGAGTACAAACAGGGGCCATATTTATGGGGCCCTCAATGGATTTCTTTTCTACCTCATCTTGCTTCTTCACCATTTCACTCTCACGTGCTCGTGACTGATGCGCGGATTGTACTGCAGGAGAGGCTGGCAGTGCATGATCCAAGACGATGTCAGGAGAGGGTGCCACTGCATGGTCCAAGATGATGTCACGCTTGCGCCACTGGATGAATGAGTGGACGGCACCTCCCAGAGTTGTTATCTCGTCATTGGCGGGTTTTTCTAGCCCGATATCGACAAAGCGTGCAACTACCGTGTCCACCGACCTTTGCATAACTGGCGCTTATCGGGGCATTGTGCAGACACCCCTTGTTGGCACGGATAAGCTACCCTCAGGCGACAGAGAAAGATGTTCATCACGCGCACGTTGAGCCGACAGGTGTGGGGTCATGTATGTCGCCCACGGGATAATGGTTTAGGTCCGCTTGGCCGGGCGTGGACCATAATCGCCGCGACGACATTGTAGGGCCGAGAGAGCGTTTTTGGCTGCGTCTGGCTCAAGGCTTCTTGTACTTGTCGTTGAACTTGTTCGTGAATGGTGGGTTGTAATTCTCGCAGAACCCTTTCATTCATACTTTCCAACTCCTGCGCAGCCTGCTCTTCTTTAGCTCTTTTCTGACTCCTATAAGAGTCTTCGTGCTCAGGGAATCCCATCTTCCATGGAACCTTGACCCCGACGCCTCGTGTTCGACCGGGGTGCTCTTTGTTTCCGAGGGCCACTGATAGCTCATCTTTCTCCCTGTTTGGGTGGAAGGATCCTTGGGTGGATCGGGCGAGAAGCGATGAACTCTTTGCGCCATCGCTTCGTCTTCGCCGCTCTTGAATGATAAACTCCCAGGAGAGAAGAGATCTGCCCTCGCTAGCACGTAGTGCTTCACTCGGTCTGGTAGTCCGACCAAGGGACTTGTGCCAGTCTGTTGGATCACTTGTAATTCCTGCCTGTCCCATTGAGCAATTTTACCCGTGTACCCACTCGTGCCAAGTCTGTGGGGGTGAGTATTCCTTCTTGCGATGCTAATGTGGTCCTCACTAGACTTCCTTGCTGCTTTAGATTGCTTCATCGCCACGAACTCATCCCAAGACGGTCAGAATCTTGGGTAGTCTCCGACGGTGACCGCTTTTGCTTCACATAATTTACGCTCGGCCTCGCCTTGAAGTTTCTCCACGCCGCATCCATGGTCATCAATGCATCGCGGCCGACGAAGTTCTTCGACTCTTCGGGAATGCGAAGGTTCCTTTGAGCTCGTCCCACGATCCTCTTTGGTGGCTTGGGGCACTTTATGCCAATCCAAATAGGTGATTTGCACTTTCTCCCTTACGATGTACCCGCATGTTGACCTGTATTTTGCTGCTGCCTTTTTCGATGCAATAGGGGACCCAATATCTGAGACCTCCGTGATGGTGTACCGGCCTTCAGGCTTCTTATTCTTCCCTCGTCCTCGGCGTGTTGCAACAGAAGTGGAGGCCTCGGGAACAGCGGTGGAGGCCCCGGGAACAGCGGTCGAGGCCTCGGGAACAGCGGTGGAGGCCCCGGGAACAGCGGTCAAGGCCTCGGGAACAGCGGTGGAGGCCCCGGGAACAGCGGTGGAGGCCCCGGGAACAGCGATCGAGGCCCCGGGAACAACGGTGGAGGCCTCGACAACTTCGGTGGTTGGGTGGAGGGTAAGGTACCTGCTCGGGCTCTCCTCTATTATAGGCTCAGTTTCTGGCTCCATTAGAACTACTCAATAGAAAGGGAGATATTTCAGAGAGGGAAAGAAAATATGTACTAACTGATAGAATAACTAAGTGTATCATATTGAATTAGCACACTAAGGAAAATATGTACTAACTGAGGACTAAATTAGATCCTTAAAGTGCCTGTCCATGGCTCATTTCGAGTCACAAATGGAATAATCCACTAATAACAAGAATGACATAGATAAGATAGAACTTAGCAATTACAAAGACAATTAACCTCGATTTGTTTACTATTTTTCTATAGTATTCAGGGAACAAGAAAAGACAAGTACTATGGTTCCTACATGGCGGTTCTATGGTGGATATTTCTCTCTACATATCTAGTTTTATGTGGTTAATGAATACGATAGAAGATGTATTAAGCGAGTGTATCATATTGAATTAGCACACAATCGAGATATCAACATAGACAAAATAATGCTTAGCAACATAGAGAGGAGATATGAATGATTTGCTCTCAGATTTAGGGGTTGGATGAAAATAAGAATTTTCACCACAATCACAAATGGGCTAACAAATTATTTAGTGACTAGGGCCTTGAACCCTTACCACCTTAGCATGCACAATTAAAGAGTTGTTCAGAATTTCCTTTGTTAAATATCTATGATCAGATTGATAACAAAGATAGTTCAAAGCAGATACTAAATATCAACAGATTCTCAATTAACAAACAAGTCGACTTACCACAAGAGAGTATACTTATCGAATATCAAGCGTTGATGTAAACAACACTCTCAAGCATGTTATTCTACCACAGTGACAAAATGTGCGATTCTTGACTATAAAAATGCCTTCATTTTCCAAGGAGGGTAGGAAAGTATCATCCTTTGATATGCGTAAAGAAAATTAACTACTTAGATGCCATATGGATATGAGAAAACAATTTGAAGCATGTTGTTCTACGGTTCAAGGCCCAAGACACATAATAATTGTTCTTATCATTCTTAACCCAATATCATCATAGAGCAACACCCAAACCTTCAGCCAACAAGAACAAGTGCAAAACCACCAGGAAGATGAGCTCAACTAACATCAGCCAACAAGAACCTTCTTAACCCAATATCATCATAGCACATGGCAGCACAGGAAGAATCTTCAGGAGGAACCTTTTTAAATTGTCCAGGGCATTTTATGTTAGGTCGACACCTATGTCATCACTTCACCCAAGATCTAAAAAAATCTAGAACAACCAATGATTATGTGCTTTACTTATCAGATTAAACTTGGTGGATAGAATTTAATTCCCAAAACAAGAATGACAAGCACTGCTCAAACAACATGTGTAGCACTTGGAGTAGCAGTTTAGACTTCAATAGGAATAAGCATAACCAAATTTTGCCTCGGTTCATGAAATAAGCGCATAGTAAATTCAGTACCATCACATAATTTATGAATTAACGCATTGTAAACTTGGAGTTTATGAATGAACGCATAGTAAAATCAAGTACCATCACAAATTTTGCCTCATATCGAATTTCAGCGAAGGAAGGACACTATCTAACTGAAACCATTAAATCGATTCGGATTAACCTACAAAGACTACTCCAAGTGCAAAAGAACAGAAACCCGAATCACCATCTATTATCAACAGTTTATGCGGTTCACAGGAACCACCCAGTAGCATCAAACCTGACACAACTCTATGACCAAAACGGCTATGACCAAACTCCAAAACATTCTTGACAGCATTCATCCTGCTATACTTGCCTATTTTCGGATCACCAACAGAAACACGCAACAGCATCTAGCAACATCACCAGACCTAACCCAGGTTTTTGTCAAAACCATGAATAGGTTGCTCAACTTCTCACATTTGCACGAGCCAATTAATCAGCTTACCTGGGTAGGGTTGGAGGGGGCGCCGCCGGTGGGGAGGGCGTTGGAGGGCCGCAAGCGTCATTGGAGGGGCGGCGCGGTGGGGGAGGGCGGAGGAGCTTTCATGGGATGAGCCTTCGGCGGGCAAGGCAAGGGAGCTAGGCACAGGAGTGGAGGGAAGCGATCGAAATTTGCGTAGTGTGCATGTATAGCAAGGGTGTGGTATATATGGAGGGAGTATCTGTGGCGGTTAAGAAAAATAATCACACAGATAACGTTATCTGTGGCGGTTAAGAAAAATAACCGTCACAGAGATAAGCGTTTAATCATGATTTGTTATTTTTCTTAACCGCCACAGATAATGTTTATCTGTGACGGTTATTGTTATTAACCGCCACAGATACTCCCTCCCACACCATAGACACAGATGACAATCATATTAAACTCCAGGAAGCATGCATATCACAATACATAATTTTTTCTTCCATACATTAATACATATGAAGCATGTATAACATAAGTCCTACAAGCATTTAAATGTTTATATCCTAGAGCACATAAAAAATGAGTAAATATAATTATTCAAGCTACTACATTTCCTAAGAAGCCATAGAAACCTGAATTCAATTGAACAAGACTCCACCATCGCCTCGTCGAGATTTCGAAGTTTCGAAGTTTTCTCATCAAAATCGTGCATATTTATTTCCTATTAATTCCACAGAAATGTACATTTCTTACATCACATTTTCATTACTCCATACAAATGGCGACATGTTGCCATTACTACTAGCTAATTATTTTCTTTCACAATTTGGCCTTCGTTGTGATCATCGCGATGATAGGTAACTTCTTGAGTGGTTTCTTCCTCGGGCATGATCGTCAGTCGCTGAAAGGAGGCAACTCATCAAACCGGTTGTACTCTTCCTCATCCACGACATTCTCAACTCCAACGATCCTTCTTTTCCTTGCGTAACTACGTGGCGCTTCTTATCTCGCCGGTCGATTATGTAGAATACTTGTGCTACTTGATTCGCAAGTACGAATGGTTCGATCTCAGATCCGACATGTTCGATGTCCATGAGTAAAGCCGCACTTGTCCACCTTGACACCATTCGGGAGTCGTACCCAATGACATCAAACACCGGATCTTGAAAATGCAGAGTCCAGCTCCCAAATCTCCTCTATGAACCCGTAGTAGATGCTCTTCAGATCGCTGTGTTGTCGAGGCATCTATCTGACACCACTGCTTTTGGTAAGTGCTCTTGCTATCCCGAGCTCTCGTGTAAAATGTATATCCATTGATGTCATATCCTTGCTATGTCATGATTGTACCAAGGCCCTTTTGCCAACCATCTCAATGTAACACTCGTTTCTTCACCGGACATGTGCTCCTCGAACCAATGGTGAACAAACGATTGTGCTCTTTTGTTATCCAAATCTCGACTTTCCTCGGTTTTCCTCCTTAGCTTACCCTTGTGTATGTCCATATACGGGCACACCTCAAGTGATTGTTGTATCTTGTGAAATGGGCTTGTTCGAACAAAATATTATCGTAGGAATTTGTAGATTTCTTTCCTATTACACCTTTCCCACCTAGCCTACCCTCATGGCGAGATATCGCACTCCTACCGGTTCGACCTCCTCCATGTAATCGACCACGTAATTCAATAACCTCCTCGGTTGCATAACCTTCTACAATTGAGCCTTCCGCCGAGATCGACACGTACATATTTCTTCGTAACACCCATATACCTTTCAAATGGGTACATCGATGCAGAATACGGGTCAGCAAATATTTATCTCATTGACAAGGTGAACAATGAGATGAACCATGATATCAAAAATGATGGGGAAAATACATCTCTAGTCGGCACGAGTCTTTACCACATCAGCCTGAAGTTCATAAAGTCCAACGGGATCGATGACCTTCTGTGAAATCGTGTTGAAGAAGGAACACAACCTCGTGATTGCCTCTCGGACCTTGTCAGGCAAAATACCTCTAATTGCAGCATGGAGCATTTGTGTCATCATCACATGACAATCATGAGACTTCATGCCAATTAACTTCAAATCTTTCATCGATACCGGTTTCTTGATGTTTGAGTAACCGGACGGAACTTTCACACCATGCGAGCACTTGCGAGTTCATTTTTTCTTTCTTACTCAAAGTGTAGCAAGTCGGGGAAGGTAAAGCGGCCTTTCCAGTGTCTTGAGGATGTAGCTCGGCTCGATCTTCATGTCTTCTAGATCCTTCGTGCCTTCATCCATCCTTTGTTTTGCTAGGAATATTCAAGAAAAGATCAACCACGCTGTCACATACATTCTTCTCTACATGCATGACATCGATGCAAATGTCGAACTTCCAAGTCCTTCCAAGAGGGTAAGTCCCAAAAGATGGATCTCTTCTTCCACGTGGTCTTCTCAAGATGGGACGCGATGTATTACCAAGACTCCTTCCGAGTACAACATTAAGATCCCTAACCATATCATACACCTCTTCCCCACGAAGACGCCTTTGAGCTAAACCGTCCTCCTTTGTCCCGTCAATTGTTTCTTCATATTGCGGTATGGATGATTCTCGAAGGAACCTCCGTGACGATGTACACTATTTTCCTCGAGTTGTTGAGCCACACACTAGCGGTTTCATCCATGCTTTGGGGCATGCTTTCGCTCCTTTTATAGTACGGCGGACAGGTTACCAAACGCAGAAAATCATTGATGGTGCGAACAACAATGCGCGAGAGTGAAGTACTCTCGCTTGTACTCGCCCCATACCATACACCTTCGCTCCACAATATCACAAGATCTTCCACCAATGGTTGTAGGTATACATCAATATCGTTGCCAGGTTGTCTTGGCCCTTGGATAAGCAACGACATCATAATGTACTTTCGCTTCATACACAACTAGGGTGGAAGGTTGTATATACACAGAGTCACGGCCCAAGTGCTATGAATGCTGCTCATGTTACCGAAAGGATTCATTCCATCCGTACTCAAGCCAAACCTTACATTCCTCGGTTCATTTCGAAGTTCTCCTCAAGAGTCTATCGATGGTTCTCCATTGGCGTAATCGGTAGGGTGTCTCGCTTTTCCATCCCTCTTACGGTCTTCCGAAAGTGCCATCGCATCAATTTGGCGTGCTTTTTGTTTCCAAATAAACGCTTCAAACGAGGTATTACCGCAAATACCACACCACTTTTGCGGGAGCTCCTTTCTTCACCTCGATAGCCCATTGTCATCGCCCTTACGCTTGTATCGCGACGCTTTGCACACGGACATACATGAATGTCTCCGCATAGTCTTTACGATAGAGTATACAAATCGTTTGGACAAGCATGTATTCTTTCTACTTCCAATCCCAAGGACATACAACCTTCTTAGCTAGATACATGGTTTTAGGCAACACGCTTCCTTCAGCAAGATGTCCGCTAAGAGATGTAACTGTATTGTGAAACTCTTGTCGGACCAACCATTGGCTGCCTTCAATTTCAAGAGCGAGAGCACCGTGTGCAACTTTGTGTATTCCTCCTTACAACCCGGAACAAAGGTTTCTCCGAATCCTCCATCAAACCCGTGAATTGATTAAACTCTCTCGACTAGTGTAGTTCTCTTCGCATCGCGCAACATTTGAGGCAGATTAATGTCGCCATCGACGACCAACCTATCCTCATCGGATCCATAAGCGATGTCACCGCCACATTGCGGCTCCGCTGCCGTCGACGTTATCACGCTCAAGTATAATCTCCTCTTCACCGTGCCTTGTCCAACTTGTATAGCGGTACAAAACCCTCCGGATCAAGTGCAAATGGATATGGTTTTTGTTCGAAAACATCTTCTCATTCTTGCAATCAATGCATGGACGAGTGTATGTACTTCGTCTTCTTTTGCAAGTCGTTCTCCTCACGCCCTTAGAAAAACAGATACACCGTCGATATATTCTTGGCTACAACGGTTCGCAGATCGTACATCCATCTCCGGTCCATCTACAGTTCATTAATTTAAGCAATTTATTAATATCCAAAAATCTTAATTAAATAAATTGTTATTCAATATTCAACAATATGCACTAACGGGACAACATTAATACTAAGTAAATGTTGCAAACTTAATTAATTAATTTTAATATATACTCATACGTAACCAAAAATTATATATATATATCCAAGAATCTTAATTACATAAATTGGGTTTATATGCTTCATAAAAATTCACTAACAATACCCACTAATGAAGCAAGATGTATATACACGCGCTAACTAAAAAAATTAATGGTAACTAAGAAAAATATTAACTACGTAATTTTTGTACATATCCTTCTAAGAGCAATATAATAAATTTCCTCATCTCAAAATGCAAGGCAATTAACATCATGATCACCCATCTATCATATTAACTATAATTTATTTTTCATTAATATCCAATAATCGTAAATACATAAATTTTTATACATATCCTTCGAAGAGCAACGTAATTTTTATACATATCCTTGAATATTAACTATAATTTTTATACTTCATGATCACCCATCTATCATATTAACTATAATTTATTTATCATTAATATCCAATATTCAGTAAATACATATATTTGACATATGCTTGACAAAAATTCATCATCTAAATAAGGTAGAGAACTTAATCTAATACAAGAAGGTAATAAATTCATCATCTACAAATTGCTAGCTAAATAAAAACAAACTAAATGTAGACCTTGCACCTAAACCTTAATTAAGCTAGGAATAAACCTTTTAATGGCAATTTTACACTAGAAATGAAGAGAGGAGACATATTTTACACACCTTGGAACAATTCTAGGAAGTGGAAGCACAAGATCTTGGCCAAACAAAATCAAATCAAAAGTCGAGTTTTGTTCTCGGGAGGAAGATGACCAAATGACAGTGGGCAACAGGATATTTATAAAAAGCATTATTAGTGGCGGTTCTAAAACCAACCCGCCACAGAAAATGTATTATCTGTGACGGTTCCATCTACCAACCGCCACAAATAGTCCCAGCCGTTATCCGTGGCGGT
This sequence comes from Guadua angustifolia, assembly GCA_036346375.1. Classification (NCBI taxonomy): domain Eukaryota; kingdom Viridiplantae; phylum Streptophyta; class Magnoliopsida; order Poales; family Poaceae; genus Guadua; species Guadua angustifolia. The sequence goes on along the minus strand of CM070502.1, from coordinate 55,579,491 downwards.
TTGTATTTAAAACCGTCACAGATTAAGTATTATCTGTGGCAGTTTTTTGATGCAACCGCCACGAATGGTCCTCCCGCCAATTTCCATATAGAACCGCCATTGATACATGTATTTGTGACGGTTCCAAAAGAACCGCCACAAATAGGACGTCACCTATGTGCTGTTTTGTAGTAGTGGTATTATCTGCAGCCTTGTGTGTTTATGGTTTAAAATTGGGTCTATTTTTCCATTTGGGTTTGAAGCTGGTAAATTTCATGTGATTCAATTATAGATTTATTGTCAGTTGGTTTTCTATATTGTGTGTGATTCCCAAACCATTTTATGTCCTATTCATTGCCAAACTTTACTCTTATCTTCGCTAAACCAATGATCTTATAAGCGGTGCAACGTAGCACACATATCTACTTAGTACATGATACGCGACCAACAAGCGCGTGCGTGCGGGATGGATGGATCTCTCGTCGTCACTGCCAGCCGGCTCACAGCGGCATACTAGCAAAATGCGTTTTCTAGTGCCTGAGTTCTGAATTCTTTTCATGGATCGTCAAAGCGGGAGGAGAGAGGCCGACAGCGCGTGCTCAACACCATGATGCATGGATTGATAGAGATAGATAGAGACTAGCGAGCGAGCTCTATAGACCTTCCACTACGTACATGCTGAAACATGGGGTTGATAGAGATAGATAGAGACCGCGAAATGACCACCGTTACGTATAGAGCTTACATCCACTGTCCAAATGATCAAATCCATCTCGACATTCACACAGTATATTATGTAAAATGGAAATACGATGTAAATATATCTTTTGTACCCATCAAAATGCGCAACGTCATATGACCACCGTATATATACAGCCAACGACGCATGCGACCGTGCGGATTGAAGCCCACAGGTACGACCACAGGACCGTCGGCAGTGCCGGCTTAGAGAAAAGATCCCAAAAGAAATGTTCTGTAAGAAGACTCCTGACAATAAGGGGTCAGTACTGACGCACCCGCGGTTGTACCACCGACAATATTACTGCATGCGGTAGTACTGGCCAAGAGAATGCAAATATTTCTCATAAAAAGAGATTCTCTGGAATAAAAATACTGTGTAAAAGGAGCAATAGTACCGATCTCAACATGTTGGTAGTGTAGATATAATAAAGAATTCAATAAAATTTTCAAAAAAAAACTTTTCTATATGTAACTACCATTAAACATGAATGAGATTTTGAGCCATATGACCTTAAGCAAATTCAAACTACTAGACATCGATCTCTCTTAATAGTACGGTACTTATTTCAACAATTCAATCTTTCCTTCAAACTTTGAGATCGGTAAAAAGCTAGGATAAGGTCTTTAAATTTTTATACCTTTTCTTTGAACTTGAATCATCAATAGACATTTTTGTTCCATGCTTCCACCTTTTTCATGTAGCGACCAGGACCAACCTTTTTCTCATATACTCAAAAGAATATGTTAGTCCTTTAAACTCAATTGTTATTAGTTACCAAAACTCAATTGAATTAGGAGTCCAGATGCTTCAAAGTTATGATCGTCAGACTGTCGGGACAACAAAGGGGGATTATCCATGACTCACCCTAGCTTATTTAAATGTTTTGGGTGGACATAGAAGGCAACATGCATAGGATAGGAGTCGCGCCATTTGCGACTTGTCACTTCATCTTCCATAATTACATAATATTAGTGATCCCTTTTGGAGATAATAAAGTGTCTAGTCAAGTTAGTTAATAATTTATTGTAATCATAATAATGATTACGTGAACTTAGTTGAATTTTAATGTTATTTGAGAAGTTTACTTGTTTATTTAATTCTCTATACCCTTGTTCATCGTCACTGCTAAAAGGAAAAGATTGTTCCTGGACACATGTAATCCAAGAGTACCCAAGTGCAAAGACTTCGGTGTTTTCGAGCGCGTGGACCTGAGTGTTCCCAAACACGAGGACTTGGGTGTTCCCGATTATGTGGCCTTAGGTGTGCTTGGGTAAAACATCCTGAGAAATGTGAAAATAATATAAAGTGACTTAGCATGCTTTTTGGTGCATTTTTTAGATTTATACTAGATTTATTTGTTTTAGGATTTATTTGGTACGTTTAAATTTCTTTTTCTCCAATTTTGAGCATTCTAAAGAAACTTATAAAAACTTCAAATAATCTAGCCTAACAAAAAAATTATAAAATACTATAACTTCTGAGATGAATAAATATGAATTTTTCACAATTTTTACACAGCACTAATGTTCCTTAAAAATTCAAATGTTGATAAAAAACAGCAATACTCTAGGAATTTTAATTTGAAAACTACAACAGTGAATTGACTAAAGCCAAGGAAAATATAAACTATATTCATTGATCTATCCCCACAAAGTTTTCCAGAATTTTTTCTTCTGCCTAAAGCCACTTCTGGACGACTACAAGCTGCCACGCCAAATTCTGGAATTTTGGAGCTGCTACAGTGCGCACGTGGAGTGTTTGGTGTAATGCCATTTGGTCGCTATCAGCGCTGTTGTGCCACGCTGCCTTCCCGCCTGTGACTAAATGCCCTCCTCTCTCTCTCCCCTCCTCTCTGCGCTCGACTCGACTGGAGGTTGTGCCACGCACGGGCATGAGCACGAGCAGAGCTCACTCGCCATGCGGCCACACCTCCCCAACTCCACACGCGCCCTCTCCCTGCCTAAAGCCGACCGAGGCCTCACCCAACTTCCCCCAACTCTCCATTTTTCCTCATTCCGTGAGCTCACTCCGCGCTCAGAGCACCGGGGGCATGGGGATGAGCACGCCTCCGAGCCGTTCTTCACTAGGTGAGCTCACCAATTCAATTCTGCTCACACGTGACTACCTTTCGGTTCCCTAAGCCTGTTGTGCACTTTAATTTCAACTCCAGCCGACCGAGCCACCGCTACAACCTCCTTTCTTCACCACCTCTAGCCGCACGTCGCTAGCCCTACACGTAGCTCCACCACCACGGCCAACAGGTATAGAAGACTCCTCTTCGCTCCCTGAAGCTAATCCCCCTCTTGGGCAAGCTCGAGCTGCCCTCCACCTCACTCACGGCCACGGCCACCACCGTGCACCGCCCCTCACCATCGCCATCCTGCTTCGCCGCTATTCAGCCATAGTCAGCTGGTGCCCTGGGACCCCCTTGGCTCCTAGGTACTCACCAAGCCACCGGCCGCTTCTTCACGTGCCTCTGCTTCGACTCACTAAGTAGTGGACCCAGGCTATCAGTGCATCACACACATGCTGCCACTGATGTGTGGGACCACCCTATCAGCCGATGCAATAAATTCAAAATCCCGCAAAAAGATAAATACGTTTTCGAAGCCAGAAAGCGTATTTGGTCATTTTTAACCATTTTCCCAACCGACAAGATTCAAATGCTCATATATTTTGCAATATAGCTCCAAATCTAGTGAAACAAGTTTCTAAATTTGTTTAAATTCATTTACATTCTTAATATTCAAAAATATTATAAATTTGATCATTGTACAGTAAATGAGCTCAAATTTATGCTATAAGCCTAGTACATGTACTATATAAAATTTTCACAAATCAGATCCAAAAATGATAAAATCAATTTTTATGTATTCTTGAGACAATGATAATTCCAAATATGTAAAAATATCCAGATTTGAGCTTAGTTTGTGATAATTCATGAATAGGAGTATTTCAATACATACAAAATTCAAAAGCTCATAACTAGTGCAAATAAATTCCAAAAATTATGAAACCTTTCTCAAAATTCATGATAAATAATGCTCTATCATCTGTGAAAATGTTGTGCATTTTTTAGTATGTTGCATACTAAGGTTATGTCGGTATTTATTTGCGACCTTGTGTTTATTAGCTTAGACAACACTGCTTGCGAAACCATTAACAAGCAACACCTTGAATAGGAGCAGTACCACGATTAGGAGCAAGGCAAGAACACTCCTTTGATCATGTTGATCCCACTATTTTACGGAGTTTATGTTGTTTTATCAAATGATATATGCATGCGTGTATGTTTATATCAAACTTGCTATATTGCGAGTACCGGTAGATACTTCCTATTTGTATTCATTACCTTTGCCTTCACACTTATTTACCTACTATTATAACCTTAGTTTTATTGTTTAGGCACTAGTTAATGTCACTATAGGTGTTGATTGCAAGATACATCACACATATGCTTAGCCATGCTTACTTAGAACGTCATTTAATTGTTGAGCTACACTTATTTAGACTTGAGAAAATGTTAAAGGTACGGGACTGAGTTATGGCCACTGGATATTTTCATAAAAATCCAAACTGAAATCTTATGGTTTAGACATGGGCAAGATACTATTTAAAGTTGAGGCATGAGGAGGGACCTCGTGCGCAGATAGGGAAAATCCTCACCTGGGTCAACTAAGGATCGAACTTGATGCTATCACTTAAGTAATTGAGTGCAACCACATGTGCTAGTATGGGATAGCCTTAGCTTAATAAATTATTTGGGGTTTAGCCTTGCATTTTGGTAGGCTGACGTTATAAGGGCGAACCGGGGGTACGGTGTCATTTGTAAGTGCTTCATTCACTGAGGTGTTGGGATCAAAGCATGCCCGATACAATGATGTTTGCCTTGCTATGAGGGAAGGATGCAATGGGGTGTAAACAATCGTTAGTACTGTGTGTACGAGTCTAGATTTTTGGCACCATAGTAAGGGTTTGTCATCATCGGGTTGGTGCAAGGCTATGCTCTAGCTAGTCGAACGGTTTCGTCACAATCTAGCAAATCGGGTACCATAAGTATCATGAGGCATGGATGGCATGATTACTAGAATATGTCATGTGGGTAAAATGTACCCTCTCTATAGAGATTTAATCTAATTAATTAGTTGCATTCACGGTCATGAGCAACTCGGAGAAATAATATTAAGTATAGTGTTGTATTATGAAAAACCTTAGAAAATATGGTTTAACGGGTTGGTGTACTTGGAAGCCAATGTTGGCTAAGGCTTACTCACTGTTCGTGGCCATGGAGGGTCATGATATGATGGAAATATACTTCATTTACTGTTATTAGTTTCATATCAATTGCTTATTTCAAAATTGTGATACCATTTGATGAACTACTCTCTTATAAATAAATTCTACCTTATGCTAAAAAAACTTAGTGTAGAAGCTTGATTCCTTGGACTAACCTTACATGTAAATTATTTCCATACACTAAAGTCTTGTGAATACATATGTGTACTCACCATTGCTCAATTCTTCGCATCTGGATCCGAAAACTACTTGGACTGATGAACTAGGGCTCTTCCTAGTCGGTTGCCTCTAGGTTTTGGATGGGCATACCACTGTCCCTACTTTTGGTTTATGAGTTTATTCTGCTGCAATTTTTTTTCATGTGTAATATTTGGCCGGTCGGCTGTGTACTTGTAATATTAAGTAATTGTAATAGTACTCTAGTTTACTATTATGCTACGTCAATGCTTAGATGTGTGTGAGTGTGATGATACTTCTCGAATGCGGGATATGTAGGCGCTAGGCTTTGATCTTAAGAACTAGCATCGGCTACATATCCGGGTATGTGGAATTGTCACAACTGTCCGACGAGTGGACACGTGCAACCGTCATTCCTTGTCTATTGCATCACACACCCCTCGGTGGGTGTGGATGATACCAAGGTTTTGAAGCTTTGGCGTGCGCTATTCCAGGAAGGGTTAGTTTCAATCTCAGTATGGTTATTCGGAAAAGAATCGAAAATATCTTGGACGCGTAAGTGTGTATAGTGTGACCGGGTGGCTCTTATTTGGTTGAGTGCGGGCCATATGGTTAATATTTCGTGCACGGGACTATTGGTGGTAGTGAGCTTACACTTAAGTAGAGTATAGGTGTCACCTCTAGTCTAACTTATGAGTGAGGTTCGATTCATGTTTCCGAGTGCCCACATTGGGCGTGTGGTTCAAAGATTATTATTGTTGTTGTTGTTTTTCTTGTTCATGTTATTATGAAATTTCTTGTTAGAATTGTTAAATAGTAATGTTAATTGATTAGGAAAGCTTGCTGAAATTGTTTTAAAAATCATAGTTAAAGCAATGAAAAAGTAGGATGTGGTAGTATGTTGAGCACTTAGAATACTAGGGTGTTACATATCCACTCTCCTAAGCACTTAAAGATTTTCAATCCAAGCTCCGAAATGCCCTTAAGCTCCTCAATAGGATGGATACATTGATGGAGTCAAGCCTCTTCACTTGAACCCCCATAGGGGCTATATATAGCTCATCTCCTCATAAACTAGCTGGTAGATATAGATAATTCAAAGTATCTCTTTTGAGTCGGATTATTCGACCCACACATATTATTCAGTTTAAAGGCTTCCAATGGTGAAAATATAGCTGTTACACACACTCGGATTGTCCAGCCCACTTGAATTATCTAACATACTCGGATTATCCGACTAACTCGAATCATTTGGGTTAGTGCAAATCCTCAAGAGCATTTTCTCTGTCTAATTGATCCATGTCATTCTCTAATCCATTTGGATCATCCGACTCACATGGAAATCAACTCAGACTAAGGATCTATCAAATGAATCCAACCCATGATCACTTAGATCATCCAACTCCTATTGAAACTTCAACACACCTCCTCTACGAAATTGATCTGAACCATGCTTTGGTCACTCGGATCATCCAACTCACATTGAAAATTCTAGTACGTGCTCTTTGTTGAATTGATCCGACTTAGTCTGATTATCCTACTCAATCTGAATTTTTCTGATAAAGATTGAAACTTCACACACATTTCAAATTTGGCATCGTCACTTGATTTGTGCTTTCCTAACATTCCTCTTTGTTGCTTGGGGATCCATCTCGACATTCATACAGTATATTATGTAAAATGGACATACGATGTAAATATATCTTTTGTACCCATCAAAATGCGCAACGTCATCTGACCAAACGATGCATGCGACCGCGTGGATTGAAGCCTACATGTAGCTAAGTGAAGAGGGGACTTCGTTTTCTTACCTTTGACTATCTATCTCAGTTTCCATTATTGTTTCTGGGCTCTAGAAGGTAGATTTAATTAGTGCAAGCTGAGAAAAAAATATGCTTAGTTGGTCTACTATTTTTATTATTTGTGTGAGATCATGTGATGAAAAATTGGTTGAATGGTGAAATTGGCATTGTAAAGTGATTTTGGTTATGGCATGTGTGGTGCTTGTGCATGTGCTATGTTGAGATGATTATCATGTTGGTGATAGCATGATGGAGTTTGCTTGATGCAATGCACTCATGTGAATGGTTGCATGGGTTGTTTTTGACGCAAGTGGTGGACTTGTGCTCAAATGATCGTTTGATTATGCTGGTGATAGCATAATGGTTTTGCTTGATGCAATGCACTCGTGTGAGTGGTTGCATGGATTAATCTTGAGTCAAGTTGTGGACTTGTGCTCGGACGCATTGTTTGTTAAATTCATGTGCAGGTGTTGCTCGAGGGCGAACGTGGTCGATGACGGGACCGGAACTAGGTTCATGGAGGAACTGAGGTTCGGGACTAGGTTCAGGGAGGAATCGAGGTCTTGGTGGTCGAGGATGTCATGCGGGACGTTCGGGCTAGAGAACATGCACATGGAGGCTGGTTAGTCACGTAATTACAGCAGGTGAGCTGTACATACGTGCAAGAGTTGTTTTTGGCCACGTTGGCCAAGTTGAGATGTATACAGACTCTTTCCATGTTGGAAGTGGAGTTGTATCCTATTTCGTTAGGATTGCTCTGTATAAATAGGGGGAGGTATCCCCTGTTTATTCGTGAGCAAGATTTTAGGGTTGTACTCTTTTGTTTGAGTACTGTAACCAGATCAAAAATAAAGATCCTTCTTGCATCTTCAGCGGCTGGTGATTTTTGTCTTGCTCTTGGCTTCGACTTAGTTGATCGATCGCTAGAAGTTTTGTTCATCACAGCAGTCACGAAGTTCATCACAGAGTTCGGTTCTTTGCAAAGGTATCATCTTGCGAAGGTAATATATTTTCATCTGTAGATTCGATCAGATTGATTCTTATTGGGTTTGATTCATAATTGAATCTAGTTTCTACAGTTAAAATTTCACATCAATCCAATGGTTAGATCTTCAGTAATTTATGGTCGCCCAGATTGATGTCCTGCTCGCCCGACTGCTCGCGTGGTCGCCCGGATTCAGTCATATTGCAAAGGGCATAACTATAGATCCGTAGATCCGATTGACCTGATTTTTTTTGTGTTAGCTGTAGAATTGAGTCTAGTTTCTACAATAATAATTTTACAATAATCCAACGGTTGGATCTCTATGAATTTTAGTTTTTCTAAACTGGTCGCCCGGTTGATATTGTGGTCGCCCAATCTGCTCGCCTGCTCGCCCAAGTGCCAAACTGGTCGCCCAAGTGTCCTACTGGTCGCCCAAATGTTCTACTGGTCACCCGGACTGTTCTACTAGTCACCCAAGTACCCAAACTAGTCGCCCAAGTGATCTACCGGTTACCCAGACTAGTCTATTGGTTTCCCAACTGCATAAACTGATTTCCAAGCAATTTGACTTTCAATTGGAGTGTTCGAAAAGTTCAAAATTTTGATTTTAGCTTCCACGCAATCATTCACCCCCCTCTGATTGCTTCATTAGTATATTACGATCCTACAAGTGGTATCAGAGCAAGGTATTTCTAATTATTCTTAACAGGTGATTAGAAACCGTAGCGATGGATAGGTATTCGACAAAACCTTGTGTTTTCAATGGTGTTGATTTTCAGTTTTGAAAAGCGAAGATGGAGGCATACATTCAAGCTCAGGGCTTTGCAATCTGGGAGAAGGTGTACAAGCCATATCAAGTGCCTGATAATGATCAAGTCAATGCAACAAATCAAGTACATGTTGAAGTAAATAGTAGAGCACGAAATTTGATCATCCAAGGATTGGGAAGAAGTGATTTTGATTGTATGATTCATCTCAAGTCCGCATATGAGGTATGGAAATCTCTTTGTGATTATCATGAGGGATCTAACACTATCAAAGAGGTTAGGCAAGACATATATAAGAAAGAATACATGCGATTTGAGATGAAGCCTGGTGAGTCCCTAGATGATTTACACTATACCATGACATATTATTCGCGTCTAACTGTGCGTCGGAAAAGACCCTATATAGCGACAGACAGTCCGTCGGTAAAAAGTATTACCGACGGATTAGGAGTGTCGGCTAAAGTCCCGTCGGCAAAAACCTTTACCGACGGATCTTATATTATCGACGGACGATCATCGGCAATAAGGACTTTTTGCCGATCGACATAATTTTACCGATTTAACTTTGCTTTGCCGTCCGATTTTAGTTTTTGCCGACGACTTGTTTTTCCCGACTTACAATGTGTCGGTAATGTCTCGTATTGCCGGCATAACACGCTTCGTTGCTATAATCGATCGCTTCAAAAAAATAACAAACATAATTCATCCAAGCGAGACATGACATGATATAATTCAAGCATCAATAAAAACATGATAGGATAATTCAAGCATTCAAAGTAACAACTTACTCTACTAATAATCAAATTTGTCCAAAAGATAGCATATCATCCAACTGAGATGATAACAATTATATATAACACTAAAAGTATATTACAATTACACCATTTAACATAGCTGATCCCCAAAAGATAATAGTTTGTACAAGCATATATATAACACCAAAAGAGAGGTATGGAGTCTCCACGCGCATGAACTGGAGGTGTAAGAATCGTTGAGCTACGCCCTTCCTTTTTTACCTGCAGAAAGAACATTTATTGTCATCAAAAGATATATAAATCAATAATGCAACAATACAGTTGAAGTAGACAAAAGGTAAAAGAGAATCATGAAATGAGCAAATTTCAAACAATAGAGTACTATTTTCACTTACTCCTGCAACTTTTGTATGGAACATTGTAACATCCCCAAAATTCTAATAAAGTAAAAATAAATATTTTAAATTTGAAAATATTTATTTCTGGGTTTCTCGATATTATTGAATTTTATTTGGATTTCTTTCGAATCGTTCTTTGTATTAAAAATTCAACAAATGGAATTAAAGAATAGAAAAGAGGAAAAAGGCAAAAATGTAAAAAGTAAAAATTTAGAAAAATTGCCATGAGAACTCTGATCATTCAATTAAATTATTTTAGCCAGCAATTGAAATTTTATGCATAAAATAATGAAGAGATAAAATGAAAAGATAACTTTTAAATCCGAAATAATATATTGTCGGAATTCACATAAAATGTTGGAAGCACAAATGGAGCTAAAAATTTTATGTAAGCATTCTGAAATCAAATCCTTTTGAAAAACAAAATTTGAAAAGTACTAGACTTCGATTGATCTCAATCGAAAATTAAAATCCGAAAACAAGAAAATTGATTAGTCGCTGCCGTGTGGGCCAATTGTTGCTACTCCGTTCCGTTGGCGCAATATTGAAACTCTAGTCACTTGACAATAGCCCCACCGCCAGCCCTTCTCCCCAACACCGCTTGCTCCATCAAGAACACTCCGGCCGTTCGCTCATCGAGGCGAAGTCTTCGAAGCTCTGCGCATGAAGCCAGCGATCACTGCCACGAAGCCATTCCTTGCACCCCAGCATTCGCAATGAACCCTCCCTCATTCCCCTCACCTCTCCTTCCTTCCCCTCAAGCCAGGCGCAAGAGAACTCACCCAAATCCCGCCATTGCCGAAGCTCTGCATCTCGGGCGCGAAGCAAAATGCGAGAGATTCAAGGATCCTCCTTCCAATTCCTCTGAGCTAGAGCATCACCAGACGCTGCTGATCGAAACCCCTCAAAAAGATTGGGTCCTCTCCATGCGAAATGTGGCTGCCGCCGTGAGCATCTTCTTCCCCATGGCCGATCACGGTGGCGGCCCAACCCGGCGTTTCTCTGCACGAAGCAACCACCAAAACGGTAATCCCTAACCTCACTGATGCTTACCTTGTTACCCATTCGAGCCGAGACTCATCCATTCGTCTTCTCCGGTGAGATCCCGCCATGGCCGCCTCCTCGTGGCGCCCACCTCTTGTCTCTTCGTAAGCTCCACCACTCCGGACTCTCCTTGCCGTCTTGAAGCTCCCGTGCGTCGCCTTCGCGGACCACCGCCGGGCGCCGCCTGCTGCCAAGCCCTAGTCCCTTCCTCTGTTTTCTGTCGGTCACCAAGTCGTGAGCCTCCGGTAAAAGAAGGTTGAGACCAAAAGGCGTTTGTTGCTCAAAGCGTATTTTCATTTCCAACTCAAATGAATTCATTCTTGTATATCTTGTGCAATCTTAATTAAAATTCAATGAGATAAATTTTAATATTCATATAAAATCGCAAAGAATATAAATATGTAAAAATATTTAATTTATGATCTCTGAGAATAATTATTTGTATTCAACTTTGAATATGGTGCTAATATAGTTTTAATGAGAATTGTGCATCATAGGTAATGAAATGATGGAATCAATATTAATGTGATGCTAGGATCGAATGTGTTCAAATATACAAAAAATATTCAATTGTTGAATCATAGAACAATTATTGAAATCAAGAATGTGGTGAACACACTATTATGGACAATATTGCTCATGTGAAAAATACAACTTATAAAATCATATAAGAAATGATTATGTGCCTCGGGATTGTAATAAACCTAATCATGCAAAAATATTTAACCTTAGGACCAAGTTTAATATAATCGGATGTTAACCCTCATTAAACTTTGTTATGGCCATTAACAAAATAATAGCACCATGGCTCACAAAATGATAGTGTAGGTTGCAATTGGTTCTCGGAAACAAAGAAGAACCCATGTATGCATAAATACTTAGAGTCAAACTCAAATAGCATTCTCTTAATGAAAGGAAATATTAATTGTAACGATAAGTAACTAGATAATCTATTGCAATTGAAGTTGAAATAATGCAAAACCAACTTTAAAACAATTGTAGGATTACTACCTGCTAATACCTTAAAATCAATCAAGAATCATGTATAGGTTAGTTGGAAATCAAGTTTAAATCTTGGCCGATTCAAGATTTCAATTGTGACCATTTAGTCTATTTCAACGATAAATAAAATAACTCATCCAAATACTAAAATCAGCAAAACCAGTTTAGAAACATTGTACAATGTTTATACTACCATATTCTGCAAAAACATCTTAATTACAGTGTGCTTTCCATTTAAATCAAGCTAGTCCAAAACCCTTAATCATTAATCTATCATTTCCCCTTTCTTGCCGATTTGGAATAGTAGTCTTTAAGTATGACATGAACCATTTTAGCGATAAGATTATAGTCTCACCCAAAATCCTAAAACTTATGGAACTAGTTTAGAAACGCTGTACAAAGTTTACACTATCATATTCTATAAAAATAATCTTATTTCATTAATATTTGCATGCTCTTCCAGTTAGTCCAAAACCCTTAAGTGATTAACCTTTTGATTCACTTTTTGGCCGATTTCGAATAATGTCAATTTGCAATGCCACTTAAGCCTTTCATTAACTTGCAAAGCAACTCATCTAATCTGAAATTGGTGAAGAATAATCTAGAAATGATCTTTAGATTATAATCTACCGTAATCTAAGAAAATGTTCTTATTTCATCTTGCTTTGTCTCTGAACCCTAATAGAGCAAAACTCGTAAGTAATAAGAATTGGCAGAACTCATATTGTGAATAGTAAATCAATGAGCTTGCAACTAATGATTAATTCTATTAATCTTAACCTATTTTTGCATCTTGAATTCGTAAAATAAGATTAATAAATTCATAAAGAGCATTCCCTGTTCATGTGCAGAGTTTTATTTGATCTTGCTGTCTATTTCCCTTGCCTCTTATTGAAGTTAGTTGTTTTGCGTTATTTTCCGTTGTTCGACGTGTAGAACCCGACGTTGTTGTTTTCGTCGTCGTCGTCATCGCCGCAATTCTCGTCTTCGTCGTATTCGTCAATTAAGCAAGGCAAGCATCCTTTGACCATATTGAACCCAATATTTTATATTCCTTTTTGTGCATCAAATTGTTTTATGCATGCGATTACTTTATGTAAATTGCTATCTTGTGGTTGTGGTAGTTATACCTATTGTCACATGAATCTCCTTTGATGATTATGAACATGTGAACCTTGATAACCATAGATTGAGGATAGACATCACTTAATGTCATCATGGGTATATGCGAACATATTTAACCTGCTTAGCCATGCTTTAGAATCTGAAAAGCAGATGATCACGATTAAAATTGTTTTCCTGAAATGTTTTATATGGAACCTGGATGGTCCTTTTTGGGAAAATGGTTGCTAGTACTTTGATTAAAAACCCAAAAGAAAACTATGTGTTGATGCGGGCGATTATTGGCAATAGCCGGTTGTGCTAAAGGAATTGCACGTAGTGTAGGGTGGAGTATCGCCCGTGTCGAATTAAGGACCGAGCAATGGGACGCTATTGATCCGAGATTTCCGTGCAACCATGAGGCCTGGTATGGGACAGGCTTAGCCTATTAAGTTGTTCAGATATGGCTTTGTTCATTGGTAGGCGGGAGCTTTGCACAGGATTCCGTTTGGTCCGCTCGACGGGGTTTCTACTTGCTAATGCAACGGTGTCCGCCCTGCCGTATTTAGAAACGTTGTGTTGGTGTGTGAAAGTGGATCCACGGCTTGGGTGTGTGTTTCTAGTTCTACGGCGGGGGTTAACGGCCCGGGCTGGATCAAAGCCATGTCTGAATAATGTAACGGCTCTGTATGATCGCTCTGCGGCACACCAAAGGAAGTGTGCTAATAGCTTGCAAAAAGAGTGGATCATTCCTTGTGGGTAAAGTTGTACACCTCTGCAGAGTTTAAATCTAATTAATTAGCCGCGCTCGCAGTCATGAGCACTTGGTGATTTCATTCCAATGCTAGATGTTTTATTATTTTCAAAAGGGTTGGTTCTATTTGTTTTGCAACTATGTTTTATGTCGAAGGGCTGACATTGATGGAATTTCAGGAATGTGAATGATTCGTTGCTCACGTCATGGAGGACTGTGAGTGTTATTATACTTTATTTATTTATTATCAATTAATCTTGCTCTTTTAAATTCCGTTTGCAAATAACTTGATTTACCAATTCAAATTCGCTTTATGCAAATTAACTGTAGTAGCCTCCTTTGGAATGGCCTGCATGTATGGTAGGATTTGCTCAAGTCTTGCTGAGTATGTAAAATACTCACCCTTGCCTAATTATATGTAGGTGGATGAGTTAGCGAGGCTTCGAAGTTGTTCATCGCAGGTTGCGGGTTCTTCCTTGAAGCGTGTTCTATCTGGAGTTTATGCCTGGTCAGTTGCCTGCGGGATCGGTTGGGCAAACTACGGGTTATTGCTTCTTTTGCTGCCGCATTCTCTGAATTGTAATATTTATGTATTTATTCGTTTCCGCTTAATTAATATGTTGTATGGTTGTGATTCCATTTGTTGAAATGTGCGTGCTAGCTACTGATCCAGGGACTAGTACTGCAAGCACATTAGATTTCCATTTTTGCATTCACTGTAAAAATGGGGGTCGTGACAAACATATCTTACAGTGATGCTTGCAGAATCCTAACAACCAACAGTGAAACTAGTTACTACCACCAGCCTACTACTACTCTGCACTAAGCGACAGGTTTGAATTGACCTGTGGAAGGAAAAAAGAAGTAGACGAGATCCCTTGTTTCCCGAGCAATCTTACTTCCATCCCCAGAGTGCCATTTTTTTTGGTCTTTTCCCCTTGTCTTCCAGAAACCTTACTTACAGTACGGGGGCCCTTAGCAGGAGGTTTTAGGAAACATCAGGTTGAAAAGGAGAGGGAGAGAGAGAGGGGGATGGTGACACATGAAAAACAAAAATGTTTGCAAGTATGTATGTGTCATCTGTATGTAGTGGGTCCAAGAACAAACTGTGAAGTTGATGTATCCTCTCCTGCCTCCTGAACAAACAAAATAATATCCCCATGGGGATTTTGTTCTCTCCCCCTCACCAGTATTCCCCTATTCTACCGTTCTTTTTCTATTGTTCTACAGCTCCTCATGCAATCAGTTGGTTTAATGCTTTTACTTCATACAATCAGTTGATCCAATGCTTTCACCAACAAGTAAACAAGGAGTGCAGTGCGTGTGCAATGCATTTCACCTCTAGACAATAGGGTGGCTATGTACTAGTAGTAATGTGTTGTGACGAAAAATTCATAGATGCCCAAGGACCATTAAAGAACTGATGTGCCACAAGCGATGCTGACACCTGGGGATTTTAATGTCCTGATCTTTTACTAGTCTATTAATGGCCAGTCTCCACCTTTTTGTTCCCTCGGGAAGGAAAGGCTCAGCAAAAGTTTAGTGTGGAAGTGGGCTCAATTTGCCCTAATAGGATACAAAGAAAAAGGCTGGCTAAGTAGATGGCCTAAGAGGCAAGTTCAGACTTCAGACACCAAAGGCCACTAAGCACCAATAATCAGCAAGATCCCCCCACAGCACGTATCAAAAGAAAATGGGAGATCTGTCTCCTTTCGTTGCCTATGGTAGAAAGGCTTGTACAAGGCTAACCACAGGTTATTGTTCTGGCCTGTCAATAATTCAAAGATGGCTAGAGAAACTTGACCTAACTGAACTGACGTGGTACTATCAGCTCTTAATTAAGGTCGAGCTGTAGCTAGCTGTCACTACTACACAAATGTGTTTTACTCCCGGTTGGTAACTGGCTTTAGTCCCGGTTTCCAAACCGAGACAGCCTATCCGGGACTAAAGGTCTGTGATCTTTAGTCCCGGTTCCCCGAACCGGGACTAAAGCCCTCTCGCATATCAAAAAATTATGACGAACTTAAGACTCGAACTTGGAACCTCCTGCATGCCACCACATGACACTACCAACCCACCCACCCACGTGTATTGAATAGACTAGGATATGCATTCCTTTTAAAGTATGCTGGAACGAGCCTTTAGTACCGGTTCGTAACACGAACCGGGACTAAAGGTACCTTTAGTCCAGGTTCGTAACACGAATCGGGACTAAAGTCTTTTTAGTCCGGTTCGAATACTAACCGACTAATGTGTGCCCGTGCCGGTATCGCTAAGCACTCTTGTCCGGTTCATGGCACGAACCGGGACTAAATGTGAGCGAAAAATCACTCTTTTAGCCTAGTAGCCACGAACCGGGACTGTTGCTACTATTAGTCCCGGTTCGTGGCTAATCGGGACTGATGAATCGGTATGAAAGATCGTTTCTCTGGTAGTGTGTAAAACGATTTGCCCTCGTGTCCCACTTGTGAAACACACCAAAAGCTAAAGTAAAGTAACTGAAGAATCTAGAGTAAAAGCTTGTGTTACCAAGGTGAGGTCACCTAATTTGGTGTAAGAGCACATCTTAGTATCTAGAATGTGCAACTGCAAGTTGCCTGAGAGGTAGGTATATAATTGCTACATGCAATACAGACAAAGTATTGAAACAAGGTCCTAGAATACCGAACTGGTAAAGGGGGGAAAGAATGAGATGGTGGTATCAGATGCATCTGAATGGAACTAGCAGCATTGTGGTAGTGATGATTAAACTTATGTTAACTATCATATCAACAGCAAGATTTCCTGTCCGCTTGCAAGAACACAAACCATGTGCAGGGGGAGCTTTCCTAATGACAAACATGGACCTTATCCGAGGCACTCCAGGGTTGCATGATTAACGCCTTTGAACACAAAATAATATATCTTAGCATTGGCAAAGAGTCATGTGAGTGCCATAATGACAAAGTAGACCCTGACTTGGTCTATTTAATACATACCGAGTAAAAGGAATTGATTTTCTAATATAAAAGAAAGGAATTGTCAAAGGATGCAACTGCTAACTTCATAAAGATTCCTATATAGCTCTAATATTGTAGTGTTAATTGTTTATATAATCTGTCTACTTGATTCAGCTACCTAGCTTTTGTGGCATGCGGTGATGTTATAATAGAATATTATAAACCCCCTGTAACATCCCAAATTTCAGTCTTTTGCCAAAAGTTAATTTAAATTAATTAATTTTAAATTTTGTTTTTTCTTTGGTGTTCTAATTAACCTGGCATCCATATCCTTCTGAAATTTGGAGTTCACTCCTTGATCGTCCGCAAAGTCAAGATTCCAATTCCGGTCCTTATTTGAAATTTCACCCGAGTAACAAAATGCTCTAAAAATCCCGAAACCTATTGCATTAGGTTTAAAATATTCTAAAATGATTTTGGGAATTGTTCCAAGATTTTTAGAATCTATTTGCTATTTTATCTCTCGCGGTCTTTCATCAAAATCACTATATTCATTCCGGAATAATCTAAATTCCAAAATTCATCAAAATTTAGTGAAACCAATTTTATTGGGTTCCAAATAATCTTTAGTATTTTTAGGAATTTTTTTAGGATTTTTAGATTATTTTTACTATTTTATTCCTCGTGTTTTTATCTCTTCATTTCTTCCAACCAATAGTACAGCGACACGTGGCGTGGTACTGTTCATCGTCTCCTTCCTCCCGATAATGCCATGAGCAGAAATTTTCTGTTTTCACTCCAACTTCAAATGCTCATAACTTTTGCAATTCTCAACGAAATTGAGTGAGGTCAGTTGCAAATCGTCGGCCTAGTTAAGGGCTTTAACTCTCCTGCAGTTTCCCCCTCTGAAATCAAGTGAAACGGAAGCTGCAAGCACTTCTTGTCTGTTTCTTGTTTTAGCCATAACTCTCTCGTTTCTTCGTCTCTCCGAGCGTGTGAGTACTCCAAATGTGCGTATCGACGTCCTCTACACTGTGCTCACCTTGATACTTTGGTTCTATGTCATTTTCTATCCCAAAACTCAAGAAAACAGTATGTCGACGTCCTCCAAAGACACCGGCGAGCCATCTTTTGCTCCGGTGAGTTTTCCGGCGAATCAACCACGTCACTTTGTGCCTTTTGCATCCATGATCACAACCATTCAATCGAATTTGATTTTCGTTGCAGTTTGACTCCAGATTTCAAGTTTGTTCGTCGTCGACCGTCTTTCCGATCGTCGTCGATTTCTCCCGATTGGGTAAGAATCAATTCAATTCTTTGCAACCGTAGACTCCCCTCGATGCTAGCTATCCGATGCTCACCTTAGTTTCGAGAAATATCATGATTTCGGGAGTTTTTGACGTTGTGCCGTCGGCTTGTTTTTGGTCGTCGGTTTTTTCTTCGCCATGGCCGTTCTTGTGCTCGCCGTCGCTGACCACCGTGAGCGTGACCTTCGGCCACCCTCGCCGCACCCTACCCCGGCTCCGATCGTCGCCGCCCTGGCCTCGGTCGTCGCCGCGCCGTGCGCCTGCTGCGCCGCCCTGCTGCGCCTCTGTGCGCCGCTGCTGCTGCTCCTGGCGTCGCCCAGCCGGCCGTCACCGCTGCCCTGCGCCACCGGCAAGCCTTCCCCTTCCACCGGCGAGCTCCCTTTCCCTCTTTTTCCTTGATCGGTTCTTTGTTTCCATGGCGCTACTCCCTCCAGTGTTCTCTGTTCAAGTCATGTGGAGAAGAAGGCCTACTCTATGACGTTTGGGGCCCGCATGTAAGGGACTAGAAAAATCAAGAAATGCTGGAAAAAGAAAGATTCCAGGAATATTCTCTCGTTTTCCATTTTTCCAATCCGACAGACTTCAAACAATTGTTTCTCCTTCGTCGTAACTCCGAATCGAGTGATTCCAATTGCTAAATTCATCTAAATTCATCCTCTATCTGCCAGTATTTTTATTATAATTTTTAGTTTCTTCTAAATTTATTTTATTCTTTTCGTGTTTCGTTTTGCACGTAGCCAAAGAAGCGGTTGTAGTCGCCAATGAAGGAGAAGACTTTCAGAGAAGCGCATCACACCTCGTCGACGAAGGCAAGTCGTAGTCCTTTGACCATGTTGTACCCATGATTGCAAATCTATTTTGTTTCATACAAATGCATGCTATGTGATACAAGAACTATTTACTGGGAATAGCTATATGCCAAATTTTCATTATACCAACTTGATTAATTGAGATACCATGTATCCATTGTTACCCTAGGTTGGGTTGTTTACTAGTTGGACATAATTGTAGTACCAACATTGGGTTAACGTAGCTATGCTTAGACCTGCTTAGTTATACGTTGGGATTTATATCACCTGTGAACTAATGTTAATCTTGACCTAATGAGATATGGAATTGTGGTCGTCAACCACTGTTGTAAAACTTGTTGTACCATGGTAGGGAATGCCATTAGTCTTGGTTGAACAAAATGTTTTCCCTCGGGCAAGTGATCGTGCAGTAAAGGGGGTGCTGTCAGGCACATTGGGATGTGGTTGTCTTGCTTGAGATAATTTAAGGACTTAATCTTTTGTGCCATTGAGCTGGGCCTAACCGTGCAACCACAAGTCTGGTATGGGACAGACCTAGTCGATTAATTTGCAATGTTTAGTCTTGAGTACTGCCAAATGTTTGTATGGGTTCCGGGTTGTACGGGTAGATTCACATGGCTCAAGAGGGGGCCCCGAGGGGCGAAACCTTAGAGGGCAGTACCAAGTTTAGACGTGCATTGTAAAGACTTTGTCATGATATCTCTGCGACACACCAAAGGAAGTGTGTTAATATCGATTGCACTAAGAGATGTTCATGTCTTGTGGGTAAAGCTGTACAACCTCTGCAGAGTGTCAAACTATTCGAATAGCCGTGTCCGCGGTCATGGACAAGCCCGGGGATTTCACATGGGGTATAGAGTGTTTTCATGAAATGTGGAATTGTTGGAATGTGAACGGGAAGTTCACTGTTGTTCTGTTATCTAAAACTATACTGTTGAATTGTGTGGTTGATAGTTGTTTCAAATGATGTAGGGTGATGCCTCGTCATTCTGTTCATGTTGTCTACCGTTGATTTACCAGTTAATTATTATTGTTTTTATTAATCTGCTTTCAATCTATTTATTGTATTTAAATTCAAGTTATTGCTTTCTGCAAATGAACCGTATGACTATCCTTTGACAAGCCGTGCATAAATATATTGCATCATTTCCCTACGGCTTGTTGAGTACGTTTTGTACTCACGGCTTTACGCCCATGTTTTTCAGTAGCTGAGGAAGAACCAGGTAATGAATATCAAGAGGAGGAGTACTATGAAGACTACGTCGACTAGGAAGGCGTTCCCCAGACGATTGCCTGTGGCATGTCGAATGGCCCAAGTTATTTTATTTCCGCTGCAACAGTTTCATTTGTTTCTTAAGCCAAGAGGCATTGGTGTATGAACCTTGACCATAAGGTCGTTTGCTTTAATCGATAATAATTATCTTCTTCTTAGTTATTTCGATGTATGGAATGATATGTCATCTATGTTTCCACTGTGTGCACTAGCGTGATTCTGGACTAGTGCAGTATACACAGAGGGTTTCAGATTTGCATATCTGGGTCCCGACAGAGATGGTATCAGAGCCATATCGACTGTAGGTCGCTTTCTTAGTTAACATGGTCTTCAAAATTATTTTCTAAATCAAACCAACAAATTGGTATTTAATAGTTTGTCCCCTCTCATCTTATTCTTAGGTTCTTATCCCTCTCCTTTGCTGAAACATTGCTTTAAAAATTTAAATGGACCTTATCTCATGAAACTTCTTAAACCCGAAGGCATCTGCAAGGAATCAAATCCAAGGAGGTGAAGATCAAGCTGTTGAAGAGTATGTCCGAGAAGACTACCATATAAGATAGGTTTGTGGTGCTCTATAAATTGAGCATGCCATTTCTTTTCAGTTTAGTTATGTTTAGTCTGCGTATACTAGGATTTTCGTTGCTTGTATGCCTGGTATGTTGTACACTTGCCTCCAGCAGGGTGTTGCAATCATACCTTAAATTGGAAGTTTTATTTGGCTCTTTATTTTGTAGCCATTTTCGGCTATGCCTTTGGTTGGCTTTTGTCCTTGGGTATTACCTTCTCCCCTAGATGACCTTACCACTTGTCTATTGCTTTTTCTCTTACCTATTAAACCCTTGTGTTGCGTCGCAGATGGTTGACACTCGTTCTGGAGCCGGTCGCAGTTCGCCAGTGGATGCCAATGCTAATGCTAATGCCAGTGCCAACCCACCTGACCTCCTGCGATGTCGATCGAACTTGGGACATTTTCTAGCAAAGAGTGCTTGATAAACCTGCCGCGTTGTTGGTCGGCGTTTTGGACAAATTTGCAGGCAACCAAAGGCCGCCAAGACAACCGAAATGACATCTTTCTCATTGTCGCTCGATGGTGCTGCAATGCGTGGATCAAGAATATCCTCGAGCTTTGCATGCTGCTCTGTTCGGCAAAAGAAAGGAAGCAACAACTCTCCTGGATGTTTTCCCATCACCACTTCCAAGGAAACCACGCCAAAGCTATACACATCACACTTCTCTGTATACACCATTGTTGATGACAATTCTGCAATATGTAATAAAACAGCAAGATCAAAACAAATTACTTTTAGGTTTTTTAAACCACATCACATTCTCATATCAAAGGATTAAACCTATGTACCTGGGGCTATGTAGCCACATGTCCCTGCAAAGATGGTGCTCCAACTTGAGGAGTTGTGCTTCAACTTCCTTGCCATGCCAAAGTCCGATACATAAGCCTTAAAATCATGGTCTAGCAATATATTGCTACTTTTAATGTCACGATGTACGATGGGATCATGAAAATCATGGTGCAAGTAAGAGAGAGCTTGTGCTACATCCTCACAATAGCAACTCTTTTAGGCCAATCAAGCTCCTTTGCTAGATCTTGCTCATGCAAAACGGATGCTAAACTCCCCCTTTCGATGAGATCGTATACGAGAAATTTGCACTGGGAATGAGAACAGTACCCATACAGCTTGACAATGCATCGGTGCCTGATTTTTGTCAGCACTTCGATCTCAGTGCGAAACGTTGTTTCATCGGTGTCTTCTTCCATTTTGTGGAGCAGCTTGACAGCAAAGACACTCCCTCCTTTGAGCTCCGCTCTGAAGACGGATCCGTATCCTCCAACACCAATGCAGTGCTTTTCATCAAAATTTTCTGTTGCATCGAGTATGTCTTGGAAGGCAATCTTCCCATCGAAATTCCATAAGGAAAGCATATCTCCAGTCTGGCTTTTACTACTAACTTTCACCGATTTTCTCCTCCGTCGACGAACAACAGTGATGATTGCTATTGCGAAACAAACGAAGGAGAAGTGAGCAAAAGAAAGAAGTAGGATAAAACTTAGATGCTTATTGCTTTGTTGTTCTTTGTCAAGCTTCTGTGCTTCACATGGTGTCAAGCCATACCGTGGAGCACCGCAGATGTCCATATTGTGGTCAAGTGAAACCATGGCACCGTGTTGATAAATGGCATATGTACCATCAAATCTTCCACTCAAACTGTTGTATGATAAATCCAACTTGTGCATTCGGTTAGACATCGCAAGAACCATTGGAATGGCACCACTTAAATTATTTCTGCTCAAATCCAGCTCAGATAGGTAAGCAAGGTTCCCAAGCTCTTGCGGTATTGGTCCTGTCAATAAGTTGTTTGATATGCGCAAGAACGACAAAAGGCGACACTGTCCTATTTGAGGAGGAATGCTTCTCGTAAATTGATTGTTACTTAAATCTAGAATTGAGAGATTGGCTAGAAGTCCTATTTCTGATGGCATTGGACCATCCATCTGATTGAACTCGAGTTCCAATGTTGTTAGAGAAGTCAATTTCCAAATGGTGGAAGGATGTAACCATTTATTTGATTGTTGGACAGATTCAAGATTTCTAACCTTGGTATACTTCCTATGCTTCCAGGAATGGAACCTATGATTTTATTGTAGGAAAAATCCAAGAGAACTAACCTTGTTAGACTTCCTATGCTTCCAGGAATGGAACCCATGATTTCATTATTGTAGAGATACAATGATTCCAACTCTGTTAGATTTCCGATGCTTCTGGGAATGAAACCTGTGATTCGATTATTGGACAGATCCAACATTTCTAACCTTGTTAGACTTCCTATGCTTTCAGAAATGGAACCCGTGATTTCATTGCTATAGAGATTCAATGTTTCCAACCTTGTTAGATTTCCGATGTTTTTGGGAATGAAACCTGTGATTTGGTTGTAGAAAAAATTCAAAAATTCTAACCTTGTTAGACATCCTATGCTTTCGGGAATGGGACCTGTGATTTTATTATTGTAGAGAATCAATGTTTCCAACCTTGTTAGATTTCCGATGCTTCTGGGAATGAAACCTGTGATTTGGTTGAAGGAAAATCCAATAAATCTAACCATGTTAGACTTCCTATGCTTTCAGGAATGGAACCCGTGATTTCATTAATAGAGATCGAGGTAGGTTAACTTTGTAAGATTACCGATGGATGTTGGGATTGTTCCAGGAATGCTATTGTTGGATAGACCCAAGAAGAGAGCTCGGCAAGAGCACCAATGCTTGGTGGGATTTTTCCAGAAAGAGCGTTGCCTCTGAGGTCGAGATGGACAAGATGAGGCAAATATGCAAAGCGGAGCCTCTCCAACCCGCCATAGAGGCCACACTCCGGAAGTGAAATGTTGACCACAGCTAGGGCAGCATCACGTCGGCCACGGCCGTGAGGCGCCACCACGCCGCAGGTAACGCCAGTCCAGTTGCATGGGTTGGTGCCCTTGCTCCATGAGTTGAGATTGCAGTAGAAGTAGGAGTCGTTCAGGCTAGTCTTCCATTGGAGAAGTGCATCCGCTTGGCGATCCAGTGGTGGCGTCACAGCAGAATTTGCGAAGCAGAAGAGGTGCTGCAAGGCAAGTAGTAGCACTAGCACCGGCAGCAGCTCCAAGGGAAGGGGGTTCATGTTGTGTAGGTGAAGCTCTAAAACACACATCATACTACATGCATGCATGGTCTAGCGATTTCGAAATATATGTACGCACATAACATTGCTGATTTTTCAAAAGAATATGAGCCGCATTCAACCAAGGAGACCTTAACTCGGATGAACAACGATAGCTAGAAGAAATTCATACGGTCCCTACATACAGGACAAAATTTCGAAAATGACTGTAAGATTAGCTATCAAACTTGCCGGACCAATTCCACAGCCGTACGCCGTGTCTTCTACGATACTCTGGGCTGCTTTCTTTGACTAGCTACAGCTTTATGGGGCTCAAGCAAAAAGGAGAAGAAAGAAAAAGGCGTCGACAGCAGGATTCGAACCTGCGCGGGCAGAGCCCAGTAGATTTCGAGTCTACCTCCTTAACCACTCGGACATATCGACCTCCCCAAAATTATTTTGTAGTTACGAAGTTAAGTTGCCCTAATTGCGGCCCAACAAAGCTGCGTGTCCCATCTCCCGTGGGGGCGAACATGTTTCCACCTCTATACGATGGAAAGCGCAATCGCGTTATACGCTAACATGATCACATTCTAAGGGCTAATAATGGATTTGTCGAACAGAGAGGCAAGGGCGAACAAGAGCCGTTGAATGGCAATTAAGCCTCAGATGTTAAGATATCCTCTAGTGTTGTTGGTGCTTACATGTGTTTTTACTACCTCTGTAAGGATGTATGATGTTTTGGTCATGTATATGGTCTCCAGTAATCAACTTTGACCATTATTTTTCATATGATTATGTTAGTAATTACAAAGTTAGTATATTATAAAAATATTTCTAATGAAGATTCCATAGAAAAAATATCTCTTTCTAGTGATAGTGTGAAACATCAACCTTTGCAACAAGCTCTTGCCAAGCTAATAAATTATGTCCCGTATTGACTCTACGAAAGGACATATTCAATGGGATATAGTGAACATTACTTCAATTATCGTGGCATATCTTTTTCTGGACCATGTTATAAAGTTGAGTATATTGTACACTGATGAGGTTATTCCCAAACCATACATCTTACCAAAATCTTATTTTGGTTCCATCACGAAGTTGAAAAGACCAATATGGTAAATCTAATGATGCTATTTTCATACAACCTATCTAAATAGTTTTTCATATATTATTAGTCAAAGTTAGAGAAATTTAATGGCACGTTTTCTAAAACGGCGTGCATTTCTGAAAACGGCGTACGTTTCTGAACAGATGGAGTACTGAATTTGGAGTTGACTTCACGAGGGTAATAATTCTTTTGTCAATGTCCTGCTGGAGACAGCCGAGATAACAAACGAAAATTCTTTTGCTTCACAATTGCTTGAGCTAACAATTGTCCTTTCTAAACCTAGATGCCAATCATGTATCACCACTTCAACAATCTTACGGTTTGTCATGTTCTTTCCCTAGTTCATAACCATGGGCGGAACCAGGGGGTGCCGTGGCACCCCAAAAAATTTGAGAACCAGGGGATCAATGTTCTTTGTTGATGAAGAAAGAACTGTCACCTTATTGCTCATGCTACCATGTTCTATCTTCAGCTGATAACTGGACGTTTGTAGTGATGATCTCTATTCCTGCTTGTTTTCATAATAGAAGCAAAATACGCGTTAGTTTTCGTGTTCTTCGCTGTGAGTTAGCTATCTCATCAGAAAGTCTAAAGAAATAGTATGAAATAATCACTACTCCTGAAATTTGTCATAATAAAAGCAAAATCTGCATTAGTTGCTGTGTTCTTCCCTGCAGGTTAGCTATCTCATCAGAAAGTCCAAAAGATATAATGTGCAAGGGCCAGCGGCGAAGCCAAGATGAAAATAGAGGGTGGACTTAAAGTATTAAGCTAAATTGAGGCACATATAGTTTTGTGTAATTCAAATTCATACATGAATAAAGAAAAGTTTGTCTATTATTGCAAATCTATGAACAAATGGGTTTCATCGCTTCATTGAAAATTACCAATTAGACAACTGTTGATAAATTAGACATTTTCCAGATTAAAGTCCGAATATAAATCATGAATAGCATCACAGAAACTAGCATGCATCTCTCTAACATACTAGACAAAGACGAACAACATGATCGTCTTGATAAACATGATTAACCACAAAACAAGAACAGATTGAACGTCTTGAAAGCGGTAGAAGATGCACACGGCGAAGTAGTAGTGCGGATCTTGATGTTGACGTGGACGACGTTGATGACGGGGGCTGTCGCAGAGTATTTGGCGACGACGTCAGCAGCGAGAGCAGGAAGACGAGCCGTGGCGAAGATCTTGAGCGAGTCGCGGAGCGCTTCCAAAAACCTTATTCGCCCTCTCCGGTGTAGGATCGCAAAGACGAAGGGTTCCGGAGATTCGCTCTCCCGATCGCGGATGCACGCGGCGCCGGGATGGAGAAGGCTATGGTGGCGGGCAAGAAGCGGCGAGGTGGCAAACCCTAATGTGTATTCTATCTCTACACGGTGGCGGGACGCGCATATATATAGGGTTACTCGTAACCATGACCGAACGTGACTCGAGGCGTGCCACGATCGGAGTCCGTTCTGAGTCCGTATCTCATCCGCAAACGCGACAATCCCGAGTAGCAAAGAATAAAGCGCAAAGGAGGCTGCGTCTGCGCAAGGCCCTGGACCGGATTTCGACGGACCATTCACGCAGTGCCAGACGCCTGCGCCTCGCCGCCCCGCCCGCCCGGTGCGTGCCCGCCCGGCCTGCCCATGAGGCGAGGCGAGGCGCAGCGTGTGGGCTTTCTCCTTTCTCCCACATGGTTCTTAGGAAGGTGGAGAGAACTCTCCCTTATAAATTGGTCATCCTCCACCTCCACAAGCAATATGGGACTAATGCATATACACATGCCTCCTCATGAGTGGGCCTTTGAGATTTTCTAGGAATTATTTGTCTCAATTAGTGGGCCAAGCCCAAATAATCCAACAATCCCCCACCAGATCTCAAAGTCCATTTAGAGATTTGCCAATACTCACTCTTGTTTAATATACCCGGCGTTTCAAGAGAGATTAAGTTGAACTTACGCCTAGAACTTCAAGTTACACCCATCCACAACTTGAACAATGGACTACGCCTTGAATTGCAAGTTTTGTGTGAGCAGGTTTCACTCAAAGTCATAATCGATACTGGCCGCCAAGAGCCTTCTCCATGGGTGGAGCATATGAGTCGTACTCCATGGTCTCTTCATGAGCTTACTAGAGATCACCCGAAGTCTCATAGATCGCGACTTTAGACATCGGGCTCATATAGGTGTGTTCTTTCAAGAATGCTCTGTAGAACAGCATCTTCGCTAGTTATAGCCAATAGAAACACATTAAGGCATATTGTCATCCTGCCTTACAGCATTTTGAGAGTATTGCATCTTCACATAGAGAGGGTAACAGATTACTCTCCTCAGTTCGCCAATAGCTTGTTTTACCCAGGACCCAATTCACGGGATCTCCGATCACAAAGGCTGGGTTACCACTATTGCAACTTATATGGGTCTCATACCCATCTCCCTCGATGCACCTTCTATCACATTCCGTGATAGTCCCTTCGTAAAGGGATCTGCCAGGTTTTTGTCTGTTTGAATATAAGTCACACTTATTACTCCGGAGTTTCTCAATTTTCTGACAGACTTGATGCGTTTTTAACGTGTCTTGATGACTTCGCATTATCCTTAGCTTCGTTCACCTTAGCAATCATGCATTGATTATCACATTCATAAGGATAGCGGTATTAGTTTTTCAACCACCGCAAGTCCATCAAGAGCTCACGCACCAATCTGCCTCTCTACAATGGTCAGATCTAAAGCGATGAGCTCGCCTCCATGGTTGACCTTGTCAAGATGGTCTGCTTGCACGACCTCCATGACCTTCGCACCACCACCAATGGTAAACACATATCCACCGGCATAGAGCTCATCTACATCGAAATCCGGTTAAGTCCTTGATCCCTCAAGCATCGCAGGTGCCTGAATAGTGAATCGCATAACTCATAGTACCTTTCAAATAGCGCATTACCCTTTCAAGTGCATGCCAATGATCTCGAACCGGGTTTGACATGAACCTACTCAATTTGCTCACAAAGAAATGATATATCAGTCTCGTTGCACCAGCAAGATACATGAGCGAACCGACAATCGAGAATATCTCAATTGGTTTAAGCCAATTCTCTATTTTTTCTCGTGTCTGCGGGATCATAAGGAGGGAGAGGGCTTGTTGTCCATAAAGCCAAACCGGCTCAAGACCTTCTCCACATAGTGGGATTGCGAAGAGTAATCCCACTCTCATCCATAATAAGCTTGATGTTGAGAATTACATCGCTTTCTCCGAGATCTTTCATATCAAATTTCTTTGATAGAAAAGACTTGACCTCATTGATCACATCAATATTTGTGCCAAAGATCAAGATATCGTCCACATAAAGGCACAAGATAACTCCTTCACCCCACCATAGCGATAGTATACACATCTATCACCTCATTAATGACAAAGTTCGCGAGGTTAAAGTGGTGTCGAACTTCTCATGCCATTGCTTAGGTGCTTGTTTCGTGCCATACAAAGATTTCAATAATTTACACACCTTGCTCTCTTGACCCTTTACTACATACCCATCAGTCGCTCCATGTAGATTTCCTCATCTAACTCTCCATTAAGGAAAGTCGTCTTCACGCCCATCGATGAACGAGAAGACCATATGAGGCAACCAGGAAAGTAATACTCGAATGGTGGTCATTCTAGCAACAGTGAATAAGTATCAAAGAAATCTTCGCCTTCTTTTTGGTGTAACCCTTAGCCACAAGCCGAGCCTTGTACTTCTCAATAGTACCATCGGGCCTAAGCTTCTTCTTGAACACCCACTTACAACCCATGGGTTTACAACCATAGGGTCGTTCACCACCTCCCAAGTCCCATTGGCGAGAATCGAGTCCATCTCATTCGGATGACTTCTTTCCAATTATCTCAGATCCGGAGATGCATATGCCTCTCGCAATGGACGTGGGAGTATCATCCACGAGGTACACAATGAAATCATTGCCAAAGGATTTTTCAATCATCTGCTCTCTTGCTCTTTCTAGGAGCTTCATTGTCATCCTCCTCTAGGATTTTCTCAAGTGGTTGCTCGAAGACTCAACAGTGTAATAGTCTCGGGAATTATCTCGGAAGAAAATCTAGAAGTGCTATGCATATCTTTCATCGGAAATATGTTCTCAAAAACGAGCATCACGAGACTCCATAATAGTATCAACATACATATCGAGCACATCGATTTAACTACTAAAATCTATAAGCGATGCTCACGAGCATATCCCGTAAAGACACAATCCATTGTTTTAGGCCCGAGCTTACGCTTTTTGTTAATCGGTATATTGACTTTCGCTAAGCACCCCCATGTGCGCAAGTAAGAAAGTGATGGTTTTCTTCCAACCCACTTCTCGTAAGGGTCTTCTCCATGTTTCATTGGGAACTCTATTCAGGACATGACATGAAGTCAACACGCCTCCCCACCATGCCTTAGATAAACCAAAGAAGGTTCAACATGGCGCTCACCAAGTCACCAACAGGCGGTTTTTCCTCTCGGCAATCCCATTTGATTCTAAGCGAGTAGGGAGGTGTCCTCTCATGAATAATACCATGTTCCGCACGAAATCATCAAAGATTTTGGGAAAAACTCGCCACCACGATCCGACCTAAGACGCTTGATCTTTCTCTCTAGTTGATTTTCAACTTCACTTTATAGATTTTAAAGTAGTCTAGCGCCTCGTCCTTAGTTTTCAACAAGTAAACATAGCAAAATCTAGTCGCATCATCAATCAATGTCATGAAATATCTCTTTCCACCCTTTGTCAACACACCATTCATCTCGCATGATCAGAATGTATGAGTTCTAGAGGTGCCAAGTTCCTCTCCTCACCGCCTTTGTGAGGCTTTCGAGGTTGCTTCGATTGCACACAACTATGGCACTTAGAACCTTTGGCAATAGTGAAATTCGGAATTAAACTCATGCTAGAAAGCCGATTCATAAGACCAAAATTAATGTGGCATAAACGAGAGTGCCAAGTACTCGCATCATCATTAACACTACCACAGATATGGTTCACAGACTTATTATTGAAATCTGAAAGGAAAAGCGGAACAAGCCTCCGCACTCATAGCCTTTACTAATAAATAGTCCATGCTTGGACACAACTACTTTATTGGACTCTAACACTACCTTAAACCCATCTCGCATAGAAGGAGCCACTAACGAGATTCTTGTTCATAGAAGGGACATCTTTGACGTTCTCACCGCACGATCTTTCCGGTGAACTTCAGATCCATGTGCGGTGCCATGAGCGAAGCATGTGACCCATTCCCCATCGGGACGGAAGAATCCTCAATGACACGATAAGAAGAGAACATATTGATGTCGAACACACATGAACGTTAGCACCAGATCAATCCACCAACCGGAAGATCGAAATATCGAGAATCTGTAGGTAAATTACCATACCTGCGTCTCCAAAGATTGCTAGCGGTCATTGTGTTGATGACCTTGGACGTCTGTCTCTTTGTTAGCCTTTTTTCCTCGACAGTCTCGCACGATCGGGGCATTCCTTGGAAAAGTGTCCGACTCACCACATGTGAAGCAGGCATTTCGGCCTTGTTCATCTTCTTCTTCTTGAAGTTGGTAGTCTTGTTAGGCTTATTTTTCCCTTTGTTCTTGCCGTAGTTCTTCGAACCATGTTGGCGCTGGATCGCCCTCGCTCCTTTACCATTGGAATCCTTAGCGAGCCTTCTCTTCAACATCAAGGACGCCATCGTTTTCGATCGATATCTTTGTCCTCTTATGTTTTAGAGTAGTGCCAAACTCCTCCACGAAGGAGGGAGTTTTGCAATGATGCAACCGCCACAAAAGGATCGTAAGACACATTCCAGAGTTCGAGTTCCTTGACAATGCATCAGATCTCATGGGCTTGCTCTACAACAGAGCGATTATCACCATCTTATAGTCATGAAAATTCTCCATGACATACACTTCATCGTCAGCATCCGATGCAATCGAACTTGGCGCTCAACAGATCCCACAAGACCTTCGCGTCTGTTATGTGCATGTACACATCACACGATTTGATCGGCAAGAACGCTAAGAATGCATCCCACGAAGAGAGTATTGGCATCCGTGAAACTCTTCGCCGCTTTCGGCAGAGAGATCACCTTCAGCTTGCCTTTACTAACCCGTATACATTCATAGTCAGAAGCCGAGCGTGACCTTGACTTGCCACCTCTTAAAGTGCACACCGAGAATTTCTCCTACCTCGGTCGTCGGCAAATCCAGCCATTGTTAATCTAGAAAATGTCTACAATAAGGTTTTTGGATTGTTGATAAATTAGACATTTTCCAGATTAAAGTCCGAATATAAATCATGAATAGCATCACGTAAACTAGCATGCATCTCTAACATACTAGACAAAGACGAACAACATGATCGTCTTGATAAACATGATTAACCACAAAACAAGAACAGATTGAACGTCTCGAGCGGAGAAGGTGCAAGACGTAGTAGCCGTGCAGATGCGATGTTGACGTGGACGACGTTGATGACGGGCGTCGCAGAGTCGCCGGCGACGCCCAGCAGCAGGAACAGAAGACGAGCCGTGGCGAAGATCTTGAGCGATCGCGCGAGCGCTTCCTAAAACCTTATTCGCCTCTCCCTGCAGGATCGCAAAGACGAAGGGTTCCGGAGACTCGCTTCCCGATCGCGGATGCACGCTTGCCGCGGGATGGAGAAGGCTATGGTGGCGGCGCAGCAGCGAGAGGTGGCAAAACCCTAATGTGTATTCTATCTCTACACGGGTGGCAGGACGCAGTATATATAGGGTTACTCGGGTAACCGTGACCGAACGTGACTCGAGGACGTGCCACGATCGGAGTCCGTTACGGAGTCCGTATCTCATACTGCAAACGCAACAATCCCGAGTAGCAAAAGAATAAACTGCAAAAGGAGGCTGCGTCTGCGCAAGGCCCCGGACGAATTCGACGGACCATTCACGCAGTGCCAGACGCTCGCGCGCCCGCCCGCCCGCCTGCCGGGCCCTGCCCGCCCGGCCCTGCCGGCGAGGCGAGGCGAGCTGCGTGTGGGCTTTCTCCTTTTCTCCCACATGGTTCTAGGAAGGTGGAGAGAACTCTCCTTATAAATTGGTCATCCTCCACCTCCACAAGCAATATGGGACTAATGCATATACACATGCCTCCTCGTGAGTGGGCCTTTGAGATTTTAGGAATTATTTGTCTCAATTAGTGGGCCAAGCCCAAATAATCCAACAACAACTACCAAATACCAATTTCATCAATCATCAGATCACCACAGTACCTCCTAATAGTGGTCAGTGTAGCTTACATGTAAGGTTTTTTCGCGGGTCCGGTTTTTTCCTTAAAAAACAGGACCCATCTTTCCTTCTTCTTAATACAATGTGCAGCGACTTCTTATGCTGCCCTTTCGAAAAAAAAGATCACCACAGTACAACATCAACAAGAGTAATTGAGTATAGAAAAAATAACATATAGCAATTCAACAGATCAACTTGCTCCCTGCTGCCCGAAATCCCTAGCCGACTCGGCTGTCTCAGCACTTGAGGCTACAGCAAAAAAAAGGCTAAAGTCCATGCTTTTCTTGGATAAAGTCAAAGACCAGAGCTAGTTGCATTCAATGGCCAAGCAAAATACTATACAAGACAAGCAGAAGTTAGATGAAAAATGATAATGAACAGTCACGTCTGTAATTTTCCATAAGTCATTGGCCAAGCAAAATACTTTCCTGTTGTATATATGTTCTATTTTGCGATCGCTCTCACCGAGATCTGTGCGCTCTCTGCTAGAGCTCCATGTGTCCCCTGCGTGAGCCTTTTTTCCCATTCCCAGCGTGAGCCTTTTACCCACGCACGCATGCGTCTATTCTACGGTCACAAAAACTTAAACTCAATAAAAAAATTCAACTCACAAAAAATCTCACGAGTTTAAATTTGATTTTAAATTTTTTCAAACGAATTTTTAGTTGAATTTTTCAGAGTCGAAACTTTTCGATTTGAATTTTTTTAGGTGAAACTTTCTAGTATAAAAATTTTCAATTTAATTTATTTTGAGATGAAACTTTCTGATTTAAATTTTTTGATTGAAATTTTTTTGACTTCAATTTTAAATAAAAACTTTTCGAACCGAAAGTTTTTTGAATCAAAGCTTTTCGAACCGAAAGCTTTTGAATCAAAAGTTTCATGAGTAGAAACTTTTTGATTTTGAAATTTTTCGAGTTGAAACTTGTTTATTTCTAACTTTTTGAGTTGATACTTTTGTGATTTGAAATTTTTTTATTTGAAACTTTCCTAGTTGAAACTTTTTGATTTGAAACTTTCTAATTTAAAACTTTCCGAATTGAAACTTCCTAATTTGAATTTTTTTTAGTTGAATTTTTCCGAGTTGGAACTTCCTATTTAAATTTTCAGAGCTTCACTTGAAAAAAATTCAAACCGTGCCTTCGGCCCGCACCGTGGTGGACTCAAGTTGCGCTGCATATGGCGTTGCACGGGGGGAGACGATAAACACGGTCAACCTTTTTTCGGAGCGCCATGTAAATAAATTCCTCCCATTTCCTTTAGCAAATAAACATGATGAGTTTTAAGGCTTGTTTAAGAGAACCGAATTTAATAGGAACCGAGACATTCAGTTAGAGTATATGTTTTCTTAAATTCATACATGATACGCGACGACGTACATGATACATGCATGATACGCACGGCTACATCATCACGGACGGCACATACATATATATATATATATATATATATATATATATGGCGTATTTGGTGCAAACCCTCTTTATGATGCAAACCTGAAAACTTACAATCTGGACCACTGGATCTTTCCTGGATGGCTCAGATGTATGAAGGTGGGATTTCTCTCATCCACTTATGCCAATATACACTAAACCCCTATACAAACTCCAAAATCAACGCCGAACAAAAACGCTCTACCAGTCGCCGCCGCTTCGCACGGGCGACATGGGCTGGCTAACATCGCCCACCCGCTGGCGGCAAAGAAGGTCACTCAGCGTCCGCTAACCCCGGCGCCAATTCCGACGCCACCTTCACCAAGGCCGCCAGCGATGCAGACAAGTTTCCATCATCGAGGTCTCGCGCCCATCGAGTTCGACGATCTTCGACGACGACCGTTGGCGACGCCAACCTCACCAAGCTGCCGCAGGCGGGTGCAAGCCATGGGCGCTATCGCCAACACGGGCGTGTTTCAAGACGTATCAGCCGGCCATGGTCAAGGGGCTCACCCTGCTTGCGCCTAACGATGACGCTTCTGTGCCAAGGGCGCGCCTAACGCCAAGAAGATGTCAAGGGCCGACCTCGCCAAGCTCTCGAGTACCACGCCGCCCAGATAACCCCAAGACGCCGCTTGCCGGTGAAGGCGTGCTCGACGCCTGTTGGCGCCCACCGCGGCGGGAGTACAATATGTCGATGGTGGCGCAGGCGACAACGTCTCGCTTCGACACGGTGATTTTGTTCCGGCGTTGATTTTGGAGTTTGTACAGAGGGTTTAGTGCATATTGGCATAAGTGGATGAGGAAAATCCCACCTTCATACATCTGAGTCATCCAGGAAAGATCCAGTGGCCCAGGTTGTAAGTTTTCAGATTTGCATCATAAAAAGAGTTTGCACCAAATACGCCGCCTATATATATATATACACACACACACACGTATGTTGGGCCCATACAGCATGACAGCCTCAAGTCTCGGGGATCAAACCCATCTGATATGTGCAGGCAGAGCACGAAGACGGATGCGACAGCAATACGCGGTCGCGACCAAGAAGCGCTGAAAGCATCTAGGCCTCCTTTGTGTTTGATGGTTTTGGTAATTAATGACAATCACGAAAAAAGGACTAATGTTGTTTGCATGAGTAAAGTGAAAAACAGGAAGGACGATTCTTCAAGGAACAGCAAAATGATACAAGTCTAAAATGAAAGGCATACACATCGAAGAAACAAAAAGAAATGAAGGAAGATCGACTCTTCAGGGGACATCGAAATGTTACAAATACAAAAGGGAAGAGTATGCATCGGAAAAGCAAAAGAAATAAAGGTATTAAATTTTAGAGATATTTTCTAGTCATTTCACCGATCTCGGAGTTGGGGAAAAGATCGGATTGTTAGGATAGTTTTGAACTTTAATTGTGCATCTAATATGGCTCAAATAAATATTTGTTCATTTATGCATTCGATGGACACTGCTTTCTGGAAATTGAAGTCAAGGCCGGCACTACCACAATGGGTAGGGCGGTAGTACCGCATTTGTGGTACTACCGGCCATATAGTGTCGGTAGGTATTTAACAGAGAGTATTTTTTTCGATTTTCCTCGCAAGACTCATCAAGACTACACCAAGTAGCTTTATAACAGAGGCAAATTCCTTTTCGGTAAAAGCGGTATTATCAAGACCCCAAGGGCAGTAATACCGGCCATATAGAAAAAGCGTTGTAATGGCTACGTGTCAGCGCATTTAATGCCCGTACTAGCCGTTGGTACAAAGGGCGGTACTATCGGCCCCTAGAGGGCGGTAGTACCGGCCATGGTGATTTTTCAGGATTAAAAATGAATAACGGCTAGTATGTGTGGGGTGGGGTTATAAATACCCCCTCATCTGTGCTAGGGGCTGGTTGGTGATTCCATTGAATACTCCTTAAGCCCTAGCAACACTCTCCACACTCTAGTGTATTCAATTCTCGATTCTTGAGTTCTTGGAGAGAAAAATTGAGTGCATTACATTAGTTGAGCCATATTGATTGCACTCTTGAGTTCAAGCCTACATCAAGTTTGTTACTCTTGGAGGTTGCTGCCTCCTAGACGGCTTGGAGGCGTGAGGTTCCGGTGATCTTCACAAAGAAGTTTGTGTGAAGGCCCGGAAGGTTGTGAAGGCAAGGAGCTCGCCTACCCGGAGCGGGGAAGAGCTACCTCTAGTGATCGGGGAAGGCTCAAGCAAGAGGAGCCAGCTTGAAGAAGTTCAAGTCACCTCAACATGGAGTAGGGGAGACCGGCAAGTCTCCGAGACCACGGGATAAAAAATTCGTGTTCATCTCTTGTGGTTTGCTTTGTTTTACTTTTGTGCAACTCTAGAAAATTGGTTATCTTCATGCTACTTGCTTAGTTATTGACTTAGTTGAGTAGTTATCATTATTTGGTGATCACTAGAATTGCTAAGTATTAAAATTGTCAAAATTGTCACTAGTCGTTAAGAAATTCATTAGACTTGAATTTTAGTGATAGAAATTTTAGAAAAGCTATTCACCCCCCTCTAGGCTCATCCTCGATCTTACAAGCGCGTGCGGGGATGGATTGATCTCTCGTCCTCAGTGCCGGCTGGCTCACGGCTGCATAAATGCAAAATGCGTTTTCTAGGACCTGAGTTCTGAATTCTTTTCAAGGAACGTCAAAGCGGGAGGAGAGGGGCCGACAACGCGTGCTCAATGTTGTAAACGTCATCGTTTACCTACTCGAATCAACAGTACGCATGTTAAAACACGCGAATCAAGAATCGAGAACACACGTAATATAGGGTGGAAATCTCTCGCTTTATTAGGTTGATTGTTTACAATGCGAAGCCTCGATATATATATATATATATATATATATATATATATATATATATATATATATATATATATAACAAGACGAGAGAGGAGTTCGGATTCGACCATACCATAAAGACATAGAGTCAAAAACGGATACGTTGTAGAGACCTTATCTCATAACACCTCTTGGTTGAATACCGCGTAATGCATATGTCTCATTAAAAACTCCACTCAAAAATCCAATGGGAAAAAGGAGATGGAGAAAAGAGTACATCACACTCGCACATTATGTTGCACTAGTTGCCTCATCAAAAACCTTCATGTGAGAAAACTTCAGGAAAACTCACAAAAGAAAAAGAGTACAGCTTATAACCTTCAGAGTTTTATCAAGATCTTCATGATCGCAATAAGGGTTATGGTTCAAGGGTTTACTCCTCCTGAACTTTGCATCTCTTTAAGTCTTCTCATTCCAATACCTTTAACATATCTTTGAAATGTGGATTTAGGTAAGGACTTAGTGAATAAATTTGCGAGATTTTCACATGACTTAGTTTGCAAGATCTTTATCACCACTCTTCTGGAGTTCATAAGGATAGAATAACTTAGGAGCAATATGCTTCGTGATGTTGCTCTTTATATAACCCAATTGCATTTGTGCAACACAAGCAGAATTATCTTCATAGATAATTGTGGGGGCATCAATCTGTTAAGGCCACATGACTTCGGATATGGCTAATCACCCGCCGCACCAAACACATTCACGGAGGCTTCATATAGGGCTATAATCTCGAAAGTGGTTGGTAGAAGTTGCTACCGTGGTCTGCTTATAAGACCGTCAGAAACAATTTATTCCACCGCAGAGAAACACAAACCAAGATGAGATTTGGCATCGTGGGGATCGACAGATAGCCAAGATCATCAGATATCCCACCATGGTCAAGTCTTGGTTTTTTCGAAAAAACAATCCAAGATCTTGAGTACCTTGGAGTTATCTCGAGTAAAGTCTTTATACCAAATTTCAATGTCTTCGGTTGGGGGTGAACTATGTCTTGCTAGCAAATTCTTTGCTAATGCAATATCGAGCCTTGTGCACCAAGAAGGTACATGAGTGCTCCAATGGCACTTAAATATGGAACTTCGGTCCTAAGACTTCCTCATTTTCCATCCTCG
Organism: Guadua angustifolia; assembly: GCA_036346375.1. Classification (NCBI taxonomy): domain Eukaryota; kingdom Viridiplantae; phylum Streptophyta; class Magnoliopsida; order Poales; family Poaceae; genus Guadua; species Guadua angustifolia. The sequence goes on along the minus strand of CM070502.1, from coordinate 55,541,897 downwards.
ATCTCGAAATGGGTCTTTATCCACTTCGAGGATCCGCAACCATGTGGGTTTTCAAGGAATGTGATTTATCCATATTAAACCTCTCCAATACCTTCCCGTATAGGAAGACCGTGAACAAGAATTCCTTCCGGAGATGCTCTAGTCACAGCCTAAGCAAAATTTGGTTTTACCCAAATCTTTCATCTCAAACTGTTGTAGAGGTAAGCACTTGCTTTTTTATCTCTCTCGTTGTTTCGATGATATTCGGATCATCAACATATACCGAGATGATACATGACGAGGGTGAAGAAACTTCCGATACCAAACTTACGGCAAACGGGAGCCAAGCTCGAGTTCTGGAGTGGCGTCGCCGACCAAGACTCGGGTTATGGGCTCTCTCACGACCTAGAGCTCGGGAGCGCTGTGGCCTCATGATCGGGGCGTTTCGCTCGGCTTAAGAGGACTAGCTCGACCAGAGCACGTGTCCCATGGGGTTACCAGATCCATGAATGCAGGAGTCAAGGTGGCGCGGGCGGCTTAACCAGGCGATTATGACCATCTCCGAGACGGCGAGGCCATGATCTCTGCGAATCTCTCCCGGCCGTTTTAGGAACGTTAGGAAGGTTATAAGGCCTCGCAAGGCATGTACTCAGGGGGCTCTCGAAGGGGAAAACCCTAGCGATAGACCAGAAAATACAAACAGAGCACTCAGGCTCGAGCTATAATCATCTCTTTGTACGCACAATTAGTGGATTCCTCCGCCCCGGAGAAGACCGGACGAAGCTATTACCCGCCGGGGCTCGAACCAAGATAACTTGTTGTGTCACGCTCGCTCGTCTTCCTCCGACTTACGCCGCAAACGCTAACCTCCGGTGAGCAAGCTCAATTGGGTTCTTACACACTAACACCCCTCTTCACTTTTGCGGTCAGCGATCCCGATCGTCGACAAATGGCGCCCAGTGGGGCCCGATGGCTTCGCCATTCAAGGTGCAGATCGAGATCTCAGAGGCATGGTGCATCCCGACGGATCCGCTTCGTGTGGCTCGGGCTCTGCACGGTTCCCCATGCGATGACTCCACACCCTTGCTTCCGCCCTCGGTATGTTCATTCCAAGCAATTCTTCGACGATGAGGAGAAACTCTAGATCATGTGCTTCGACGGCCGAGATCCTTCGCCACGGGCCGAACTTATTCTCACCCCGCGTTGTGCTAAGGTATGTTGTTCGCTGGGTTCTCGGCAATGACAACGTGGCGCATCGCGGCTCTCTTGGCGGGCTTACGAGCCGCAAGCCCTTAGGCGTCTGACGGTTTGGTCGAAGGAGACTCTCTCGCCATCAACCAAGACAACAAGGACTATCAATGCTCTGGGATGCGATGGCAAAGTATCTCGCCGAGGTCCGCAAGATGGAGAGGTGGTTCAGAACTTGGAGCTCGTGCATGTCCCTAGGAAGGACAACCCCATAAGCAGATCTCTCCCGTCTAATCTCGGCTCGTCTGATGACGCGATTCCTCCGCATATCGCCCAGGGACCTTGGCGTCGCAATCAATCTTCGACGAGAGGAGGGTAAGTACTTCATGAATGACATACACTTGGCCTCAGGAGCACATTCTTCTTCGTATGGCGATGGTCAGAAGGTCTTCCTGTGGGGTTCTATCGCCAATCGCGCTTCAGATGCTCGTGACATCATCCATATCGAGCTCGCCAGGTTCCATGCTCGTAACCCGCCACGCATTTCAAGACCATCCTCGCCGCTTGGCTCTTCTTGACATGGGGCACGACATCCTCGGCCCTTTCCCACAAGCCGGGGAATATTGCGAAGACATAGGCACCAAAAGTATGTTATGCTTCGGGTCTGTCGCAGAGCAATGGAGCAGAGGAGCGCGCCAACGACGATCGCCCAAGGCGCCAAGAAGCGAGTATCATATGAGCTCGAATGACACGGCCAGACCTAGGTGGACGAACTTCCCACCGCCCTATGGTCTGCATTCGCACTCATCGCTTCCGAGCAACAGGTCTTCACCCTTCCGCTTATGTTCGGCACCGAGGCCGTCCTGCCTCTAGAGGTCACGCTAGGCTTTGCTAGGGTCAGCTTGGTCGATCACATCGACTTTGAGCAAGAACGGTCCTCGACCTTACCTCGCAGAAGAAGTAAGATGTCGTAATCGCCACGATCAACGACTACCCGCAATCTTCACGCAACATGCGCCCGATCGGTACGACCTAGAAGCTCCTTGTTGGGGACCTAGCCCTAAGACAATTCAGGCTCGCCCAAAGACCAACAAGTTATCCCCACAAGGGAGGGCTCCTATAGAGTTGTTTTAGCAGATTGCATGGGGCTTGCTTGCTAGCGATGCCGATGGCAAGAGAGAGCTCTAGCTCATGGAATATTGACCACCAAAACTCAGAACGCCTTTATCCTCAATTTCAATACGTATATTATTCAATCATTATGTTGGTCTTGGTATTCTTTTTACCGCTCATATTTTCGTGTCGGTTTGGGTTTGAGATTTCAGAACCGACCGCATACAAGTGCTCTTGGTCTTGGCCTCAATGTCGTGGAGCTTAATAATGACCCCCGGTGGTCGAGCTACTCATAAGTCGAGTCTTCAGACTCAAGCTCCCCTGCGCCGTGGTTCGAGTCAAGCCCACATTCGATGCCAAGCAACAGAGCACATGGTCATGGTCGAGTCTCAAAGTCCCTCCCAAAGACGGCCTTAACATCTTTGGGTCTAAGCTTTACCCTATGGATCTCTATTAAGTTATGCTTAGTAAATTTTGAGGTTGACGTTTTCTCGATCTTGCAGGACAAAGGTCGGTCTTGTGTTGCTACTGTTCTTTTTCTAAGACCCCTTTTTCTACGAACACGACTTGGCAGCCGCATTCGCTCATAGTCTAAGCGCCATGAGTTTGACGTCCACCCCGAGTGGAAGAGCTAAACGTAGTTCGAACCTCTTCGCAATCTAGTTTCCCCTGCGTTCGGGCCCGCCGAGCCTCGCCACTTTGATGTTGAGCAATGCGCATGGTCGCGATGGTCGCTTGAGCGTTAATCTGGGTGTGACCATCTACTTAACGGGTTCGCTTTGTGTCACTCTACTTTTGCGGATCCGTCCTCAACTTGCGTGTCGTGGTCGCTTGTCCAGATTCACGCCTTGTGCCCAAGGCACGCGCCGCCGACCTCGGACCCAACGGGGCTGGGCAAGCATACTTTTCAAGAGAGGCTAAGTACATAATGAAAACTTTTGTCCTAAACAGGCGTAACAACTTCATCTCGAGATATAATTCATTCTGGCAAAGACATCTTCGCTCGTTAACCTTTTTGTCTTATAAAATTCTATGTGCAACTTGTGCTTTGCTAACCCCGACTACAGATCGACTCCAGATCCCGAGCAAGCTTCTCTCGCCACGTTCGGGCGGGCTTGGCCCTCAAGGTCGTAGCTCGCCTCGAGTCGAAGGGCTTCGTGAGTCGAGTCGAGGCGCGGTGGCGCCGCTTTGGAGTTGGGCCATGGCACTCTTCGCCGCTTCGTCGCTGCTCCAACTTGTCCTCGAGCTCCTTAGCTCGGGCCTCGAGCTTGGCAGGTGGTCCGCACCGCCTTCTTCAGCTCCTCCACCTTGGTTTGCTCGATCTCGAACGCTTTGGCTGATCACGCACGCCTCCTCCGCGACTGGTGGGGTATTCTTGGCTCCCTTCCTCATGAGACCTCGCTGGTCTTCAAGAAGACCATCTCATACGACCTCGGTAGAATCGCGGTCGACCCCATGGTCGTGGTCGCCCGACCTCCATGGTCGGGACGATCATGGCGGCGCGGCCAAGACGGCCTCATCTGCAGCGGCTGGAGCGCCATAGGCGCCATCTTCGGAGGAGGCCTTGGCAGGGGAGGCGCTGACCTCGGCGGCCCCGGTCATCGACTTCGCCTTCATCGGCCGCTCGAGAGGTTTCGCTCTGAATCGGGTCATCGGCACCTTGGACGGACTTCGCCGATCGTGACTCTAGCTCCGGCCCGTGATGGATGCGGCCTAGCCCGATGAACGGCGCGCACCAACTCAAGGGTGGTCCTCCTCCTCTTTGGACTCGGGCCCATCCCGGCAACGGAAGATTGTCGATGAACGAGCGCTGAGCTCGGGGCTTAAGGTCCGCGGCGAAGAAAAGACTATAAAGCTAAAGGCAAGAAGAACTACGCCGAAAGTTAGGTGCCCAGGGTCACCGACCTTTGTCTCGCAAGGGGTTGGCAGGTACCTCGGTGTCCGGAGAGTGTGGCGGCGTCCCTTTGTCGGATACCCCGAGCTTGGGGTCCCTAGGCCCTCGACGGCTCCGGTCATTCGGTGCGTATGATCGAACCCCGGGTCCCCAAGGACTGAAGCTCGACGGCGCCCGCAAAGACGCCGTTGCCAGGTAGGAAAGAAGATGCCAAAGAAGAAGATCAGAAATCGAATGACTCGGGGCTCGACCATGAGAGAATCGCCATAGCACGGCCGCTCGCCGACGACGGCTTCCTTTGAGTCCGATCGTTGGCTCTGCTGTCCGGGGTGGCCTCTGCCCGCTTTTTCACCCTTGTTCGACCCAGTAACGGCAACATTCTCCTCGTACAGACGAACAGCTCTTGGTGGTCTCATGCATACCAGATTGCCAGTGTCCATCATCGAGCCCTTTTTTCGTCTCCGCCGACTCGACCTTGGGCCCCGAAGCCGGAAGATCGCTTTCTTCCGTCCAAGACGGAGGCTCGAGGTCGCCTCGAGCACCTTGTTCCGACCTTGAGCCTCGGGGGCTAGCTGACGAGGGCTGAAGAAACTTCCGACAGCCAAACTTACGGTCAACGGGGGCCAAGCTCGAGCTCGGGAGTGGCGTCGCCGACCAAGACCTGGGTTGCGTGGGCTCTCTCACGACCTAGAGCTCGGGAGCGTCAGGGCCTCATGATCGGGGGCAGGCGTTCGGCTCCAGCTCGAGAGGACTAGCTCGGGACCAGAGCACGTGTCCCGCGGCGGTTACCAGATCCATGAATGCAGGAGTCAAGGCTGGCGTGGGCGGCTTAACCGGGGCAGTTACAGCCATCTCCGAGACGTGCGAGGCCATGATCTCCGGGAATCTCTCCCGGCCGTTTCTAGGAACGTTAGGAAGGTTATAAGGCCTCGCAAGGCATGTACTCAGGGGGCTCTCGAAGGGGAAAACCCTAGCGATAGACCCAAAAAATATAAACAGAGCACTCAGGCTCGAGCTGTAATCATCTCTTTGTACGCACAATTAGTGGATTCCTCCGCCTCCAGAGAAGATCGCGACGAGCTATTACCCGCCAGGGGCTCGAACCAAGATAACTTGTTGTGTCACGCTCTGTCGTCTTCCTTCGACCTCTACGCCGCAAACGCTAACCTCCGGTGAGCAAGCTCCGAATTGGGTTCCTTACACACTGACACCCCTCTTCACTTTTGCGGTCAGGCGATCCCGATCGTCGACAATACAGAATCCATTCTGGGATTTCTTTATGAACACACAGGGACAATCATTATTATTGGAGTACCCCTTCTTCAGGAGGAACTCACTAAGCCGGTTATACCACATTCTTCCTGACTGTTTTAATCCATATAGCGATCTCTACAGTTTGACACTATACATGTTGTGATTATTAGGATTCGGGTCTTTTACTCCTTCAGGGACTCTCATATAAATGTCCGAATCTAGTGACCCATATAAATATGTGGTCACCACATCCATCAATTTCATTTCTAATTTTTAAGCCAGCTGCCATTGATATTAGATATTGGAACGTTATTCCACTCATCACAGGAGAATATGTTTCATCATAATCGATGCCGGGTCTCTGTGTGAACCCTTGTGCTACAAGACTCGCTTTATATCTCATCACCTCGTTGTTTTCATTTCTCTTCTGGATGAAAACCCATTTTGATCCTACAAGGAACACTTTAGGAGGTGTCCGGTCAACAGGACCAAATACTTTCCTTTTATTAAGCGAGTGCAATTCCGCCTCAATTGCTTCTTTCCATTTGACCCAATCTGAGCGCTTCTGGCACTCTGCTATGGACTTTGGTTCTAGATCCAGTTCAAGATTTTTAGCAATTTTGGAGGCGAAATAAATGTCGACAATTGTAGTCTTTCTTTTATATAATTCTCCTGAATCCACATAATTGGTGGATATTTCTTCATTCAATTCTTCCAGCTCCTTGTGATTTCCCACAACGTTGGAGTCTGGGTGTTTCGATTTCCCAGCGTCAGATTGTGCGCGCAAATGTTCACTGGGATTTCCATTTTCAGGATGGCTCACTTCAGGGATATTACCATCTTCAGGATGGCTCGCTTCAGGGATTTTCTCAATGATAGGTTGAGCTTCTTCAACTGTTTCAAGTAGTGATCTCATTTGTTCGGTTCTCTGCTTTTTATGACGTCTCGCGGAACCGAGTCCCTGCACTGGAGGCCTCTTTTTGCCATGAGGGGCAAGAGTGGGTTCAATAACCTTTTGGGGTATTTCCACTCTTTTAGGTGCACATTTACTGCAGGTATATGAGATTTTGTCACTTCTTTATAATCAGTGAAGGCATCTGACAGGTTATTGGCTATTTGTTGCAGAATTATTATCCTCCGAACTTCAAGTTCGGCTTCTTTAGTGCGTGGGTCTAAGGACCTGAATGCCGTGGCATTCCAATCTATTCTCTAAGCATTCTTCAATGTGGTACTTATCTCCCTAATGCCGGAAATTGTCCTTATCAAAAATAGAATCGGCATCAGAGAAATGTATGCAGATCCCCTGTCATAGGCTCTAGGCATTTGATTATTGACGGAGATTCATAACCTACATAGATCCCCAACTTCCAGTGAGGTCCCATGGTGGTACGCTGTGGTGGAGAGATTGGCATGTATACAACATAGCCAAATTTTCGCAGATAGGAAATACTTGGTTCTTTCCCACGCACTAGCTGCAAGAGGGAAAATTCATGGTATGCAGTTGGTCTGAGTTAAGTTAATGATGCAGCGTGTAACACTGCATGGCCCCAACAACTGGTGGGTAACCTACAATTCTGCAAGAATGGCATAGCAATAAGCTTTATTCTCTTAATTAAGGACTCTGCAAGGCCATTTTGGGTGTGGACATGGGGTACAGAATGCTCTACATTAATGCCTAGAGCCATACAATAATCATTGAATGCTTTTGAGGTAAACTTGTCAGCATTGTCCATTCGAATGAACTTAATCCTTTCTTCTGGAAAAGAGGCTCTTAATTTAATAATCTGAGTGATTAATTTAGCAAAGGCATGGTTCCTAGTAGATAAGAGACATACATGTGACCATCTGATAGAAATATATATTAGCACCATGAAATATCTGAAAGGGCTCGACAAGGGCTGAATTGGTCCACAGATCTCACTTTAATTTTTTTCAGGAAATTCAGTGATTCTTCCCTAACCTTTTAAGTAAGAAGATCTAAGAATGAGCTTTCCTTTGGTGTAACCAGGGTGTAAGAAAACTTCAGGTCTAGGAAAGTCTTTATGTTGTCGCCAGCAGAATTATATTATTTTTCTCATAATATTCAACTCAAAATATCCCAGTTGATCTGCTAGATCTTAAATATTTATGGGTTTTCTTCGCAACACAAAACTTCAGGTTTTATATGCGCATAGTATAACCCAAAGGAGAGTGAATGAAGTTTTTCAACCACACATTTATTACACCCATTAAACTTAATAATGAGTAGGTATTCTGCATGCCATCCTCATTCTTTATCTCAGAAGAAAACTATTTAGACCAATGTCTTTAAAACTTAAGAGAGTGCGACTGGACTCAGGGTATAATATGGCATTCTTCCAGTGCCAACTATGAGAGTATCGCTTCTGGTGATAGTCATAATAATTTCAATTTACTTAGTGCGGTACAACCTGTCTTCTAGATAGGTTTTCTCCATTGCTATCAGATTATACGTTGTTCTATATTATAAGTATGATTTATCATTCAAACAATTGTTGTATCAGAAACAAATTGTAGAATATAGAACAAACATAGAACATTTAAACAAATATCTAGAAAATATCAATTTATTCAATTTTGAATTGATAACCGCTCAACAGGAGCGTAGACCAAATGTTCATTAAGGAACTATGCTAAACTGATAAGGAGACTTATAAGGAATATGTGACATTGACTAGCAAAGTAAAGGAATACTTAAGAGACTAATCTAGGTCTCCATTTGAGTCGTATATGTCCTTCTGGGACCCCTTAACTTTATAATTTCAATAACCATATTATCACATTTTTCAGCACTCGTGTCAACAACAGGTTGAAACAGTGAAGTATGATTCTACATTGTTTACACTAGGTCTTATTGCTTTTTCCAATGGATTTTGGGTAAAGGTCTACCACATGCTTCGGGATGCAATAGTTACATGACCAATAGTCAATGCATTTATACCTAAAATAGGGTTATTTTTTTGAAAGAGTAGCAAGAGAAATGCTGCTAATTTTATATAGTAGAGAAAAGGAGATAATTACATCCAGTTTTGTAGGAAAAAAACCAGGGAGAAAAACCTCACAACCACCTGGAGCTAGACACAACTGGGAGAACAACCTCACAACCACCTGGCGCCAGACACAACCATGAAAATACGACTGGAAAAACCGAAAAATAACCTCGATAAAAAAACGAAGAGACTAAGCTAGCTCCTACGAGGACGTAGCAAACGCACGAGTAAGCACGGCGTCCTTGATCACTACAGCCACCTGCTCAGACGTTCTAGCTATCCCCTGGAAAATGCGCTGGTTTCTCTCTTGCCATAAATTCCACCAGTAATAAATGAGCAGACCATCCAATTGTCGTCGATTTTGTTTGTCGAACTGAGATCTTAATCTCCGCCACCAGGAATATAATGAGCCGTTACCGCTTAAGTTCTGGAGACGATCCAATTTCCCCCAACGCAGGAGGAAGCCCCATACCTGAGTGGCGAAAGGGCAATCCTTACAGAGGTGGAGTGCCGTTTCTGATGACATATTGCGTAGAGTACATGTGGCATTGCATGGCCAACCCTTCTTGAGTATGTTATCTGCTGTTAATATTTTGTTGTGAAGCAAAGTCCAAGCGAAGAAACGGCATTTAGGTTCGGCGTGCGCCTTCCATATAGGACATATCTTCATCTTGCAAGAAATGAGTCAATTGCACTAGGTAGGCCGATTTTCTTTCAATATTGACCATCAGAGGTCCACCGCCAGCGTATCTGATCTTCCCTCGTGTCATCTCTATTAATTCGTTGAATTGCTTCAAAGAGCGCTACAAATTCCCTGATTTCAATTTCCGAGTTCACCGGTGTACAGAAACGGATCCAAGTCATTTGACAAGGCTTGGTGTGCCGAAATGTTCTTTCTTCGCGATGTCTTGAACTGATTTGGTGCAATGTTTTTGGGCGCTTGACCATCCACCCAACTTGATCTCCAGAAGTCCGCCAATTTGCCGTTCCCAATCGTAACAATTGTTGAAGCATTGAAGAGAGCCACATCTGCTTTGTCGCATGGCAGATCAAGGCCCGTCCATGCCCTTTCATTGCATTTCCACCGGAACCAAAGCCACCGAAGTCTAAGCGCCCTGGCGAAACGGTCTAGATCCTTTGTCCCGAGACCCCCTTTACTTTTTGGCATGCAGGTCACCGGCCATTTGATCAAACAGTGGCCCCCACTACAGTTTTATGGTTCATGACCTCTCCAAAGAAAACTCCGCCTGAGTTTATCAATACATCGAATCAGCCACTTTTGAGCAGGGAAGACTGTGAGATGATATATAGGTTGTGACGTTAACACGGAATTAACAAGGGTTTCCCTTCCGGCTTTTGAAAGTAGTTTACCTTTCCAACCTGCAAGTCTGTTGCCTATTTTGTCAATCAACGGTTGAATTTCAAGTCTCCTCAATTGCCTGATGTGTAGTGGAAGGCCAAGGTACTTCCCTGGGAAGTTTGAAATTTTTCCAGGGAAAACATTCAGCAACTCTTGCAGGAGATCTTGTTGGCATCCGATTGGTAAATTGCTTTTGAAAATGTTGACTTTCGACCTTAACACCTTTCAAAAGTATCTAACATTCTCACGAAGGCCGCCAGCTTCTTCCACATCCGCATTTAAAAATATCCCAAAGATCATCATCAGAGAGGAGCATCGTAGTCTTCTTTGTTGGTGAGTAGCACCGGTTTGAGGATACCTCGGCTCTCGCCAATTCCAAAGATTTTTGCAAGGGGTCAATTGCTAAGATGAATAGAAGAGGAGATAAAGGATCTCCTCGACGACTCAAAGCTGCGGGCTTATAGTCGCCGTCGGCTGACCGTTGATCAAAACCCTAGAAGAGGCAGTCCTGAGAATGGCAGATACCCACTCTCGCCATTTCCGGCCAAAACCTAGTGCTTGAAGCACCTCCAGAATATAAGTCCAATTTAGCGAATCGAACGCTTTGGAGATATCCAACTTGATGAATAGTGCCGACTTTTTGTCTCTGTGTAGCTTTTGGATTACTCTTTGCACATATAAGAAGTTATCGTGTATGCATCTTTTTTTTATGAAAGCATTCTGAGAGACTGAAACTAGCTCATCTAACTTGGGTGCTAGCCGGTTTGCGAGAATTTTGGTGATAATCTTCATGAAACTATTAATAAGGCTGATTGGCCTGAAACGATCTAGCCTGTCAGCATTCTCCACTTTCAGAAGGAGGACAATGTTTGCCTCGTTTAACTTATGCAGATTTTTGTGGCGTAGATCGAAGAAGGCCCTGATTGCTTCCATTAGGTCGGACTTGATGATATGGAAGCATGATTTGTAGAATAAGCCAATATAGCCGTCAGGTCCTGGTGCTTTTTGGTTTGGAAGATCCTGTATGGTTTTAGTGACCTCCTCTTCAATGATCTCACTTTCTAGCTCGCTGAGATCCCTCCCAATGTAACCCAGTGTATTCCAGTGGATCCCTTTGTCTCTTGCACCATGCTCACCCAAAACCTTTACAAAATATTGATAAGCCTCTTTGAGTTTATCCTGTTGTGTATAGATCCCACTGTCTTCTTTCTGTAGCACCCTGATGAAGTTTCTTCTCCATCTTGCGCTGGCCATCAAGTGGAAGAACCTCATATTGGAGTCCCCCAGGCGGATTTTAGTAAGTCTTGCATGTTGTCTCGCTCTGGATTTCTGAATTGCCGCAAGACCGAGTAACTTGTCTTTTAGGATTTCCCGAAGTCCTAATTCACTTTGTTGTAGCGGCCTTCGTTCTTGTGTACTTTCTATAATGGTGATAGTGACCTGTATCAGAGCTGTTTTCAATGCTATGTTCGCAAAAAAAATTCTCCTCCAGATCTTTAATGCTTTAGCTGTTCTGCTCATCTTGACATGCAACTTTAGGATCGGGTCTGATGTGAGGACAGGCTGGTTCCATGACTGTGATATTGTCTCCTGGAAACCTGGCATGTTGGTCCAGCAAACTTCGAAGCGAAAGCCGCTAAAATATCGAAAGGTTGCATTTCCTTGCATAATTAGGGGGCAGTGGTCTAATGTCATTGTTGGCAAAGCGCATAGGTCGGCATTTGGGAAGATGTCGTGCCATTCTGTCGTTGCAAGGAAGCGATCAATTCTCGTCATGGTCGGTTGTTCCTGCTCATTTGTCCACGTGAATCGGTGGCCTTGGAGATCAATTTCCAGAAGTTGCAGTCTGTTGATAATGTGGTTGAAGCGTTGCATCATTCTCCTATTAGGCGGGCCTCTATTCTTTTCATTGGCTTGCCTGATGAGGTTGAAGTCTCCCATGATGAGCCACGCGGGTAGGACTGTACCTCGCAGTGATTGCAATTCAGAGAGGAAGTTTCTCTTTTCTTCGTTTGACTGAGGCCCATAAACACCCGTGATGTCCCAAGCCATCGTATCGCATCTTGAGGCCAAAGTTGCCGTGATCGTATTGGGAGTCGATCTAGGATTTTGGAGATCATAAAGGTCATCCATGGCCGCAAGAAGTATTCCACCAGATGCTCCATTGGAGGGAATAGCGACTGACTGGTTAGCTAGTCTCGGACCTAGCGTTTCATGCAACAAACAAGTCGTCCAATTGGATATTTTTGTCTCCTGTAAACACACCACGGAAGCTCCAGTTGATTGAATGAAACACCTGATGCTCTCTCTCTTTGCTGGATTATTTAGGCCCCTAACATTCCATGATAGAATAGTGCAATTGGTTAGCATCAGTAATCCGGACTTTGTATTTGCCCTGGTTGCCTCTGCCAGCTATTCAGAAGACAACCCAGGTTCCGAAAGACATCCCAGGTAGTTAATAAACCTTGCAGGTTCTGGATTACATCTCGGGTAATTAAAAGACGTGGCAAAGCTGGCATAGCCTCCCAGGCTCCGACAACACATTGACACAAGGTCCTCTTGGCCACAATCTCTAATCCATACAGATACTAGAACACACTACGCCAATACAACGGCCTAATGGCCTCCACTTCTAACCCATACTGGTACCACTTATAATAGCTGGGATACAAAAGCCACTTAGAACATACACAAGAACACAACAGGTCCGGATACACCCTTGATACTAGACCGGATACTAGAAGGACAGATATAACTGACACTACAAGAACACCCTTGCTACTAGACCGGATACAAATCGGTGCCACAGGGTTATTTAGGGTTTGCAGCCTTACTTCTAGAAGTCCCTGGCCCTTTACCTTTACTTTTCCACTGTGAATTGCCCTTCCCCTAATTTCCTTTATTTCATTTGGCCCTTTCTGCGGCCACTGCCATTGCTAGCCTACTGAGCATTTGCATGTATTTCGAGTACTGCAAGACTTTCCATTAGAAAGTACGTGATGATTCTTCACCAGGAGTTCATCATGTTTTTCTACTTCTAGCAAATGCATAAAGCTCAAAGTACTTCCCAGCGTACTCATTTATGTCGTCCTCTTGGGACTTATTTTTATTCTTCTGGAATTCTTTTAGTTCATCATCAATAAGATCATCCACTTCCATGGGGGTATCACCATAACCAAGGAGGCCCTTCTTGAATTCTTTTGTGGGGTCGGAGGCTTGATCATCCTCCAACTCCATTTTATTGTCAACAACAGGTTGAGAAGTGAAGTGCGTCTCCGCCTTATTCCCTTGATTCTTCTAGAATCTCCCAGTGGATTTCATGTGCAATTCCACCAAATGCTTTGGGGTGCGACATGTACGTGACCAATGACCAGTACATCCACACCTATAGCATGGTTTTTTAGGATCAGCAGCATTATTTGTTGGTCCTTTCTTCTGGAAGTGACCTGATCCATTTTCTTTTATTTTCCACTAGGATTTACCTTTTCCTTTATGATTTTTGTCATTCTTTCATTTATCCCCTTTCTGTTTTTGGCCCTTTCTGCGGCCTCGGCTATTGCTAGCTTGTTGAGCGCTTGCATGTGCTTCAGGCAATGCATGACTCCCACTAGGTAGGACTTGATGATTCTTCATTAGAAGTTCATCATACTTTTCTGCTTCTAGCAGAACGCATATCAGCTCAGAGTACTTCTTGTATTTTGCATGACAATACTGTTGTTGCAGTATCCTCATGTTAGGGTGGAATGTGCACAGGGTCTTGTCAATCTTTTCAGCTTCTGTGATCTTCTGGTCACAAAATGTTAGTTTTGCAACAATCTTGTGCATGGCAGAGTTGAACGTTGCCACTGACTTAAAATCTTCGAAGAGTAGAAGGGTCCATTCACGTTGTGCTTCTAGCAATAGGACGGATCTTTGTTGGTTATATCGTTCCTTCAGGGAATTCCATAGGGCCAGCGGGTCCTCCTCCATCAAATATTCGGCTTTTAGGTCCATATGGAGATGGTGCCTCAGGAAGTGCAAGGCTGCGCACTTAGCAGTTTCAGGGAGAGCAGGAGCGCCAACTTCAGGCTGGGAAATTGCGGCTCCAAGAGATTGGGCTGTCAATTTGATCTTGGCATTCATTGCCTAAGTGAGATAGTTGCTGCCATTCAAGGCAAGTTCAGCAAATTCTTTCTCTGTGATGTTTGACATCTCCTTGATTCGACCTGCAGGAGAAATTATGTAGACTATCACGTAGGATAGAGTAGCGTAGGACTTTTTCGGCAATCCGAGTGGGTGCCAGCGTGATGGCGAGTTGATTGCAGATCGGATCGGGCGATCAATCGCCGGTAGTAGTCGTTCGTTGCCGTCGACGATCCTCCTCCTTGTGGTAGAGACTATGCTGATAACGTGTTGTAAAATGTCATCGTTTACCTACTCAAATCAACAGCACGCATGCACAAACACGCTAATCAAGAATCGAGAACACACAGAATATAGGGTGGAAATCTCTCTCGCTTTATTAGATTGATTGTTTACAATGGAGAGCCCCGATATATATAGTAGTACATGAGAGGAGTTCGGATTCGACCACACCATTAAAAAGATAGAGTCCTAAACCTTATCTCGTAACACTCAACACCATGATGGATGCACCCATGACTCCAAGAGAGAGAGAGACTTGCGATTGAGCGCTCTAGACCTTCCACTACGGCACTGCATACAGAGCACTTAGGAAATGACCACTGTATTGTTTCTGGGCTTCAGAAGGTAGATTTAATTAGTGCAACCCAGAAAAAAATATGCTTACTTGGTGAACTATTTTTATTATATGTTCTGTCACAACTAAGAGCCCATCAGTACGGGGCAATCGGGTCGTCCGGCCTAGTATACCAGCCCAGCCGAACAAGTCGGCAAAAAGATATGTGTACAGACTCGGCTCCTGCTGTGCCGGTCAATCAATCTCCTCATCTGAGACTTGGTTAGTGCAGAACTGTCGATTATACCTATTATGCTTCGAATGACATTGCCCAACCAGTGTTAAATCCTATATCAGTTTTAGAGATCTTGATTGCAACAGTTACAAACCAAACATTCGCTAATATTTACATTCACAATGTGATAGAATACTCAAAAGATGTCCCTTACTACTTTGGTATTTTGCTCTCAACACGCCACTAAAATGGACTTCTGAATGTTCCCTCCACCTCTGATTTCGCCATCTTGTTTATGATAAAAAGAAGCTGTTATCTGATTGCAGGAGGAGATGAGGAATAGTAGAATTCAAAGAAGGGTATTTGAGTTGCTATCTAAAGCGGCAACCATGCATAAGGACAACAATGATGATGACCAAAAAGAGCTTCACTTTGTGTTTTTTAGGAAACATTGCTCCCTTCAGAAGATGATTCCACGGTTGCTGCTGTCCATCTTGAAAAGACTTATTTAAAAGGTCAGATGTCGAAGTAAATGTTCTTGATTTTTTTCACATTTTTTTGACAACTATTTTTGTTGGTAATGTAGACGATGGAGTAACCGGGAAGCAAATGGCAGTCGGAACTGGTGAGTTTGAAGACCTGAAATGTGGGCAAGTGCTTTTGCTCAACTTCTGGCGGTTGGAGCTTGTGCTTTGTTGGTCGGCGTTTTGGACAAATCTGTTGGCAACCAAAGGCCACCAAGACAACCGAAATGGCATCTTTCTCCTCGTCACTCGATGGTGCTACAATGCTTGGATCAAGGATATCCTCGAGCTTTGCATGCTGCTCTGTTCGGCAAAAGAACGGAAGCAACAACTCCCCAGGGTGTTTTCCCATCACCACTTCTAAGGAAACCACGCCGAAGCTATACACATCACACTTATCTGTATACACCATTGTAGATGACAATTCTGCAATATGTAATAAAAACAGCACGATCAAAACAAATTACTTTTAGGGTTTTATTAAAGGTAGACTTAGACATTTGCCACTCCTCAATTTGGAAATTCGATTGCCCATACCAAAAAATGCCTGTGGCATTTTTTGGTATGGGCAATCGAATTTTCAAATTGAGGAGTGGCAAATATCCAATTATTCCTTTATTTTTTATTTTTTTAAACCACATCACATTCTCATATCAAAGGATTAAACCCATGTACCTGGGGCTAGGTAGCCACATGTCCCTGCAAAGATGGTGCTCCAACTTGACGAGTTGTGCTTCAACTTCCTTGCCACGCCAAAGTCCGATACATAAGCCTTGAAATCATGGTCTAGCAATATACTGCTACTTTTAATGTCACGATGTACGATGGGATCACGAAAATCATGGTGCAAGTAAGAGAGAGCTTGTGCTACATCCCTCACAATAGCAACTCTTTTAGGCCAGCTCCTTTGCTAGATCTTGCTCATGCAAAACGGATGCTAAACTCCCCCTTTCGATGAGATCATATATGAGAAATTTGCACTGGGAATGAGAACAGTACCCATACAGCTTGACTATGCATCGGTGCCTGATTTTTGTCAGCACTTTGATCTCAATGTGAAACGTTGTTTCATCGGTGTCTTCTTCCATTTTGTGGAGCAGCTGAAGACACTCCCTCCTTTGAGCTCTGCCCTGAAGACGGATCCGTATCCTCCAACACCAATGCAGTGCTTTTCATCAAAATTTTCTGTTGCATCGAGTATGTCTTGGAAGGCAATCTTCCCATCGAAATTCCATATGGAAAGCATATCTCCAGACTGGCTTTTACTACTAACTTTCACCGATTTTCTCCTCCGACGAACAACAGTGATGATTGCTATTGCGAAACAAACAAAGGAGAAGTGAGCAAAAGCAAGAAGTAGGATCAAACTTAGATGCTTATTGCTTTGCTGTTCTTTGTCAAGCTTCTGTGCTTCACATGGTGTCAAGCCATACCGTGGAGCACCGCATATGTCCATATTGTGGTCAAGTGAAACCGTGGAATGATAAATCCAACTTGTGCATTTGGTTAGACATTGCAAAAACCATTGGAATGGCACCACTTAAATTATTTCTGCTCAAATCCAGCTCAGATAGGTTAGCAAGGTTCCCAAGCTCTTGCGGTATTGGTCCTGTCAATAAGTTGTTTGATGCGTACAACGACGACAAAAGGCGACAGTGTCCTATTTGATGAGGAATGCTTCTCGTAAATTGATTGAAACTTAAATCTAGAGTTGAGAGATTGGCTAGAAGTCCTATTTACCCGATTGGACTGGAGTGCCAACGTTGTTAGAAGGGTCAATTTCAAAAAGGTGGAAGGGATGAAACCATTTATTCGATTGTTTGACAGATCCAAGATTTCTAACCTTGTTATACTTCCTATGCTTTCAGGAATGGAACCTGTGATTTCATTACAGTAGTGATAAAATGATTCCAACTCAGTTAGATTTCAAATGCTTCTGGGAATGAAACCTGTGATTTGGTTGTAAGAAAAACTCAAGAATTCCAACCTTGTTAGACTTCCTATGCTTTCAGGAATGGAACCCGTGATTCTATTAGTGTAGAGAATCAATGTTTCCAACCTTGTTAGATTTGCGATACTTCTGGGAATGAAACCTATGATTTGGTTGGAGGAAAAATCTAAGAAATATAACCTTGTTAGACTTCCTATGCTTTTAGGAATGGAACCCGCGATTTTATTAATGGAGAGACTAAATGATTCCAACCTTGTTAGTTTTCCGATGCTTCTGGGAATGAAACCTGTGATAAAGTTGTTGGAGAAATCCAAGAAATCTAACCTTGTTAGACTTCCCATGCTTTCAGGAATAGAACCCATGATTCTATTATTGCAGAGATTCAATGTTTCCAACCTTGTTAGATTTCCGATGCTTCTAGGAATGAAACCTGTGATTTGGTTGTAGAAAAAATCCAAGAATTCCAACCTTGCTAGACTTCCAATACTTTCAGGAATGGAACCCGCGATTTCATTACCGGAGAGATTGAGGGAGGTTAGTTTTGTAAGATTACCCATGGATGTTGGGATGGATCCAGAAATGCTATTGTCGGAGAGATCCAAGAAATAGAGCTCGACAAGAGCACCATTGCTTGGTGGAATTTCTCAAATGAGAAGGTTGCCTCTGAGGTCGAGATGGACAAGACGAGGCAAATCTTCAAAGCGGAGCCAGTCCAACCTGCCAAGGAGGCCACACTTCAAAAGCGAAATGTTGACCACAACTAGGGCAGCATCACGCCGACCACGGCCATGAGGCGCCACCACGCCGCAGGTAACGCCAGTCCAATTGCATGGGCTGGTGCCCTTGCTCCATGAGTTGAGCTTGCAGTCAGGGGCCGAGTAGGAGTCGTTCAGGCTAGTCTTCCATTGGAGAAGTGCATCCGCTTGGCGATCCAGCGGTGGCGTCATAGCAGAATTTGCGAAGCAGAAGAGGTGCTGCAAGGCAAGTAGTAGCACTAGCACCAGCAGCAGCTCCAAGGGAAGGGGGTTCATGTTGTGTAGGTGAAGCTCTAAAACACACATACTACATGCATACATGGTCTAGCAATTTTGAAATATACGCACATAACATTGTTGATTATTCAAAAGAATCTGAGCCACATACAACCAAGGAGACCTTGCCTCAGGTGAACAACGATAGCTAGAAGAAATTTATACGGTCCCTACATACATGGCAAAGATTCAAAAATGATTGTAAGATTAGCTATCAAACTTGCCGGACCAATTTCACAGCCTAGTTTCGACAAGTCAGCCGTCGCCGTGTCTTCTACGATATAGTATGGCTGGCCTACTACATATGCTGGATTGGTCGATACAGCCTTTATTTTGAACTCGGTCAACAATATGAACACTATGTTGATGTCCATCGAAGGTGGAGTATCATCCTGAATCACATGCGAATCCCAATCATCAGTTGAATCAACCTCCTCTTCAACCAATTCTTTTCTCCTCCACTCCTTTTTAGCAGTCTTTATCGGCCGAAATTCATTAAATGCTTGGTTTGTTTG
Source organism: Guadua angustifolia (assembly GCA_036346375.1). Taxonomy (NCBI): domain Eukaryota; kingdom Viridiplantae; phylum Streptophyta; class Magnoliopsida; order Poales; family Poaceae; genus Guadua; species Guadua angustifolia. Next base: position 55,523,167 of record CM070502.1, on the reverse strand, counting down.
TTTTTTTTTCTCGGTTTCTCTCATCTCTTGGGTCCTTAGCCTTTGAAGTCATCTATGTTACGATCGGCTAAGCTTTCAAGGACACCACCTGGGTTTAGGTTCAATCGTTTACATATCTTTCCCGACAGATTAACCTGGACCATAGAGCTTGATCCCTCTTCTGATCGCACTTGTGTAGAAATCCTTTGATGAACCGATCTCCTATGATTCTCATCAGAACGGCCTTGCATCAGCTCAGATATTCTATCTTTAACCGATTGTCTTTGCCAGTCACCTTGACGAGGATAATGTTCCATCGGGCATGTGTACAGTGACGACAAAGCTGACCCCCTCTTCCAATAGAATTGCCAAAACAAACATCATTGGTGAGCCTTTTCGAAATTATTGGGCCAAAACAGATTATCTGGCTGACGTATAGGATAACACGACTTGTTATTTCTCATTTCATATTTTCCAACAACTGGAAAAAGTTGGCTTTGGCTTATAAATCAACTTGCGCAGTGGCAATGCTCTCTCAGCATTATACCATTTGCCGATCTGCAAGTCTCCTTTCGGCTTAACAGTTCTTGAACTTTTCCTTTCATAGTCAATTTCTATTTGCAGTGAGCCGACTGTAATTTTTTGGGTCTCTTTGCCGCTAGAACTCGACCGACGTGCAACTTTTGACCCTGTATCTTGCGTCGGTTCTTTTCCTTTTCCACAATATTGAACCATTTTAATTGGAAAAAGATTAGCATTCACCTGCATCGTTGTCTCTTTTACAAACTTAAGTTGGCCATCCTCTATAGCCGGTTGTATTTATTGCTAGAAAATATTGCAATCATTAGTATTATGAGAAAAGAATGGTGCCATTTGCAATACCTTCACTTTTAAATTTCATGAGCTGATGGTATAACATGTCCTTCGGACAACCGTATAATCTTTTCTTATAGAAGTAAGTCAAAATATTGTCACACTTAGAGACATTAAAAGCGTATTTTATTTTCGACTTATTCTTAGTCGACTTGAGCCAAGAACATACTAGTGACTTGTTGGATCCTTTAACCCACTCGGCTATATTTATTTCAGCCTTGTTATCTTTGGAGGAATCACTTGAAAAGTATTCAACGAGGTTGGCTTTGGCTTTATCTTTGTCTTTATTATTATTACTAGCCTTGAACTTGACCCTAAAACCTCTGTTATCGATAAAATAGCTTTCTTGAACCGATACCCTATGCAACAGGTGACTTAAATCGGTGGACTCTTGTCCACCAAATTTCTCCCTCGGCTAGAGAATTAATCCCTCGAAGGTTAAATCGACTAATTGGTTATCAGGTAAAGTAATGCTAAAACATGATTTCTTATCTCCCTAAATCTTCTAATATAGGGCCTATTTGGTAGAGCTCCAGATCTCAGCTTCACCTGAGATCTGAAACTTGTAGGCTAAAATAAAGTGAATTAAGTTTATATTTTTGTCTAAAATGTAAACAAGATGATCTATCTAAACACTCTTAATGTACTCACAGCTCTAGCTCCACGGATTTGGTGGAGCTAGGAATACCCAGCTCCACCAGATCTACGAATCTGGTGAAGATAGAGTTCTACCAAACACACCCATAATTTGTCATTGATTCTCCAAACTTCTGGCGGACAGAGCTCAAGTAGGATATTCTAAGTTCTAGATTGTCAAAAAAAATGTATTCGTAGAATCGGGTTTTCAAATCGGTCCAAAATGAACCGAATTCGAAGGTAAGCTTGTGAACCCTATAAAAACAGCTCCTGACAAGTCTAGCATGAGGCATGGTAGCGACAATTTCTTTTTCAGGAAAGAAGAATTTTGTTTACAAATCAAAATGAAAGTAGGCGTAAGAATAGAATCTTAAGAATGGGAAAAGAATAGCAGAGCCTACATTTTGCGAATATACTAGCTTCAGAAAATATGATTTTGAATTGGTTTATTCCAATGCTAACGACCATTCTATCTAAGGTTTATCCTACTTGTCAAGATAGCTCGATACTAAAGTCGTGAGACCCGCTCGATGAACAGAACCTCCATGTGATTACTTGTGCTATTCCCTGGATCAGTAGCTAGCACTCACATGTTTACAACAATTGGAATCATAACCATGCATTAAATTAATTAGCGGAAACGATTAATTACAGAAATAATACAACTTAGAGAAATATAGCAGCAGAGAAGCAATATCCTGTAGTTTGCCCAACCGACCCGCAGGCAACTGACTAGGCATAAACTCCAGATAGAACACGCTTCAAGGAAGAACCCGCAACCTGCGATGAACAACTTCGAAGCTTCGCTTACTCATCTACCTACAATATAATTAGGCAAGGGTGAGTACTTTACATACTCCGCAAGACTTGAACAAATCCTACATTACATGCAGGCCATTTCAAAGGAGGCTACTACAGTTAATTTGCATAAAGCGAATTTGCATTTGTAAATCAAGTTATTTGCAAACGGAATTTAAAAGAGCATGTTTAATTGGTAACAAGTAAGTAAAGCATAATAACACTCACAGTCCTCCATGACGTGAGCGACGAATCATTCAAATTCCTGAAATTCCATCAATGTCAACCCTTCGACATAAAACACAGTTGCAAAACAAATGATACCAACCCTTTTGAAAATAATAAAACATCTAACATTGGAATGACTTCACCAAGTGCTCTTGACCGTGAGCGCGGCTAATTAATTAGATTTAAACTCTGCAGAGGTGCACAACTTTACCCACAAGTCATGGTCTTTCGACCATACATAGCCGTTACATTACCTAGACATGGCTTTGGTCCAGCCCGGGACATTAATCCCCCGCCGTAGAACTAGAAACACACACGCCACACGTGGTGGATCCACTTTCACACACTCAACACAACGTTTCTAGACACGGCAGGGCGTACACCGTTGCATGGGTGGAAACCCTTCCAGGCAGACCAAACCTGAATGCCTGTGCTAAGCTCCCGCCTACCAATGAACAAAGCCAAGTCTAAATAACTTAATAGGCTAAGGCTACCCCATAAATAGCCCTCGTGGTTGCACGGAAATCTCGGATCAATAGCGTCCCATTGCTCGGTCCTTAATCCGACACAGGCGACACTTCACCCTACACTACGTGCAATCCCTTTCGCACATCCGGCTATTGCCAATAATCGCCCGCATCAACACATAGTTTTATTTTGGGTTTTTAATCAAAGTACTAGCAACCATTTTCCCAAAAAGGACCATCCAGGTTTCATGTAAAACATTTCAGAAACAACTTTAATCTTGATCATCGCTTTGATTCTAAAGCATGGCTAAGGTGTTAAATATGTTCGCATATACCCATGATGACATTAAGAGATGTCTAACCTCAATCTATGGTTATCAAGGTTCACATGTTCATAATCATCAAAGGAGATTCACGAGACAACAGGTATAACTACCAAATCCACAAGATAGCAATTTACATAAAGTAATCGCATGCATAAAACAATTTGATGCACAAAAGGAATATAAAATATCGATCAATATGGTGAAAGGGTGCTTGCCTTGCTTAATTGATTTAATACGACGAAGACGCGGATTGCGGTTGGTTGACGCATTTATTTATGACGGTTAGAGACGTCGAGTTCTACACGTCGAACAACGGAAAAATACAGCAAAGCAATAAACTTCAATAAGAGCGAAAGAAACAGATAGCAAAACAAATAAACTCTTTACAAGAACAGGGATTGCTCTTTATGAATTTATTAATCTTATTTTACAAATTCAAGATGCTAAAATTGGTTAGATTAATAGAATTAAGCATTAGTTACAAAGTTTATAGATTTTACTATTCATAACATGAGCTTTTGGCAATCTTATTACTTATGAGTTTTGCTCTATTAGGATTTGTATGCAAGACATGATGGAATATGGTTATTTCTTTATAATACGATGATTTATACTTTGTATAACAATCCTAAGCCAATTTCATAAATTTTAGGCTTTGGTTGATACATTATATTCATTGCTTAAAATGCTAATATAATATCAAGGTTCACTTTACAAGAAATCGGATTGAACATGTGCAGTGAACAATTTATCACTTAAAGGTTTTGGGCTATTAAAAAGAATGTGCAAATCTTTATAAAATGAGATTATCTTTTCCTAGCAGGGTAGTATATACTTTGGAGAGTGCTACAGGATCAATTTCATATTCTTTTGGATTTAGATGCAACATTCTATTCATTGTTGAAAATGCTTAAGTGGCATTGTATAGTTTGCACTATTCAGAATCGGCAAGGGAAGGGGAACAAAAGGTTAACACTTAAGGGTTTTGATCTGATGAGATGAATATGCAAACCTTAATGAAATAAGATTATTTTGACAGATCATGGTAGTATGAACTTTGTACAATGTTACTAAACTGATTTTACTAATTTTAGTATTTGGATGAGTTATTTTATCTACTGCTGAAGTAGTCTAAATGACCACGATGAATAACGCTAAATCGGCTAAGTTTCGTTTTGAGTTTCTAACTACACCATACATGATCTTTGATTCATTTTTCAGGCATTAGCAGAATACCATTCTAGAAATGTTATAAAGTTGGTTTGGCATTATTTTAACTTCAATCGCAATAGATTACCTATTTACTTATTGTTATAATTTACATTTCCTTTCATTAAAAGAATGCTAATTGAGTTTGATTCTAAGTATTTATGCATACATGGGTTCTTGTTGTTTTAGGAACCTAATATGAATTACTTTATCATTTTGTGAGCCATTATACTATTATTTGTTAATAGCCATAACAAGGTTCATTAATGATCATAAGACAAATATGTTAAATTGAGTTCAACATTAAATGATTTTACATATTTGGGTTTGTTATGATTCCAGAGACACATAAAGACTTACTTAATGATGTTAGGAATTATATTGTCTATATGAGCAATAGTGTCCATAATGGTGTATTTGTTTCTTTCTTGATTTCGATAATTGTTCTATAACTCATAAATTAATTATTTATATATATTTGAATTCGTTCTGGACTTAGAATCACACGAATATTTATTTTATCATTTTAGTTCTTATTATTCACAAGGTTCCATTATAAACCATATTAACACCATAATCAATGTTTAATTTGAATAATAATCCTATACTCTAAAAACTAAATATTTTTACATATTTAGATTCTTCTGGATTTTAAATGAATATACAAATTTATTCCACTGGTTTCTAACCAACACTGCACAAGTTATCAATAATTGAATATGCTAAAAAGGAGGATACGTTTTGTCGAAGTGAAAATACAGCTCGGCTTCTTCTTCCTCAGCTCAATAGCCCCAAAGATGCATGTAAGAACAGAGCACCTCTAGGGCTCGGCGACAAGGGTACTCCGATCTTCCGCGAATGCGAGGGCATGGAGAGCACCATTTCGAGGCGCACCTGGGGTGGTGTTGATTCGCCGAGGAAGAGCAGCAGGGCGAGCGAGGATGGGCGCAGTGAAATGGCGGGAAGTCAAGAGAAGAAAGCAAGGTGTGAGAGCTCAAACCGGTAGAAATGTAAGCATCAATGGAAGCCAAGGATCCTATTTTCGGGGTTGAATGGGGTGGAAACTCACCGGGTTACTCCGCCCACGGTGGCCGGTTTTGGAGAAGAAGGTGCTCACGGCTGCAGTGGTTTCTTGCATGAGGGAGCTCGGGTATTTTTGAGGCGATTTGATCCTTGAAGCCTGGAGATGCTCTAGCTCAGCCGGATTTGAGAACCTTTGGCTCTACCGCTCGGATTTTGCTTCGCCCTTGGAGCTCGAGGTTATGCAATGGAGGAAACGCAGGAGTTTCTTCTACTGGCTTGGGAGAAGGAAGGAGAGGTGAGGGAATGAGGGAGGAGGTCCCTGTGGTGCGGTTTGTAGCCAAGAAATGCAGCGCTGAGTGGGATTCGTGGCGGCGATTCACTGGCTTGGCGCAGAGCTTTGAAGACTTCGCCTTCTTCAGTGGAACAAACGGGATTTAGGGGCGATGCGTTCGACAGCAGGCTCCTGGGTCCATTGACTGGCTGAGGAGCTTCCACACTGTGCCAACGGAACAGGAAATTAACGAATGGCCCACATGGCAGCGACTAATCAAATTTCATTTTGAATTTTAATTTTTGATTGAGATCATTTGAAGTATATTATTTTTCAAACTTTGTTTTTTTCAAAAGGATTCGATCTCAGATTGCTTTTATAAAATTTTCAATTCCATTTGTGATTCCATTATTTTATGTGAATTTTGGCAATGCATTTATTTGGATTTAAAAGTTATCTTTTCCTTTTATCTCTTCATCATTCTATGTATAACATTTCAATTGCCGACTAAAATGATTTAATCGAATGATTAGAGTCCTCATGGCAATTTTTGTAAATTTTACTTTTTACATTTTTGGCTTTTCTTCTTTTTCATTCTTTGTTTCCATTTATTGAATTTTTCATACAAAGAACGATTCCAAAGAAATTCAAATAAAATTCAATAATGCCGAGAAACTCAGAAATAAATATTTTCAAATTTAAAATATTTATTTTCACTTTATTAAATTTTTGGGATGTTACAACCGGCGAGCCATCTCTTGCTCCGGTGAGTTTCTAGACAAACCAACCACGTCACTTTATGCCTTTTGCCTCCGTGATCACAACCATTCAATCGGATTTCATTTTCGTTGTAGTTTGACCCCGGATTTCGAGTTTGTTCGTCGTCGGCCGTCGCTCCGTTCGTCGTCGATTCCTTCCAATCCCAGAACTTCTAGCGCAATTCCTTTTAGCCGAGAATCACCTTGTCATTCTCACGCTATGCTCTCTTTAGTTTTGTGAAATTTTGAGTTTTTGTACAGATTTGACCGTCAGGTTGTCGACTTGTTTTTGGGCGTCGTCGAACTCGCTTTGTTGTCGCTGCTTCCGCCTCAAGGCCACGGCCAGCAGCTCCATCATCTCCGCCAGACCCCAAGACCTTCACCGCCTCGGCCGACTGTTTCGCCGCAGGCGCCATCGCCCACACTCGCCGTGTCGCCTCCCCACGCCACGCGCCCGGCGCCTCGCCACACAGTGGCTGCCGCCACCATGAGCCCCCCCTCCAATGAGCCCTTTCTCTCTCTCTCTCTCCTTGGCCTCTCCTCCATGGCGTTGTTGTTCTCTCGCAATTCCTGCATGTAACACTTTGAGAAGAAGCCAATAGCCAATGACAGGTGGGACCGCTTGTAAGTGAGGGAAGGAAATCAGGAAATGCTGGAAAAGAAAGATTCCAAAGGAATATTCCTTGGTTTTCCAATTTTCAGGATTTTGAGAATTCAAACAATTGTTTCTCCTCCGTCGTAACTCCGAATCGAGTGATTCCAATTGCTAAATTCATCTAAATTCATTTTCTATCTGCTAGTATTTTTATTATAATTTTTAGTTTTGGTTAAATTTATTTTATTCTTTTGTGCATCGCTTTTGCGTAGTCGAAGAAGTTACCGTAGTCGCCATTTAAGGAGAAGACCTTCAGTGCAGCGACGCATCTCGTCGATGAAGGCAAGTCTCCTTGACGCATTTTGATCCCATGTTTGTAAATTTTTTACAATGTTTTGTAAACATGCATTGCTATCTTTATAACCGTATGTCAAATATAGACTGTTAGTTATTCCGAATTGCTATCGTCTCCTTGATTGTTGATATCCATGTTTAATTGTAACCTTAGGACACTTTGCTATGTCATGCCTAATTTATATTGTGACATTTGATGGTTAGAACGGTAGTTTTGCTTAGTGCAAAAATTGATTAAATGACCTACGGGTGGGATTATATCAAAAGTATGATTTAAAGTATGATTTAAGAATTGTAGCAAAGTTCTTGCTGCTGTGATCACAAAATAAAAATAAAATGAAAATGGTTTAGATTGGGGCGGAATGGTTTGTCGGCAAAAGTGATGGAGCATCGGTTCTGGTTTGTGAAAGCCGCCTAATCAATTTAAGGACCGACGCTTATGACTGCCCATTCTAAGCATTACCGTGCAACTACATGTCAAATGGGCTCTGACCTGGCCGAATAATTTGTAGAAACCTAACTTAGACTCACCAGATGGTGGAATGTGGGTGCCGGATGGAGGCATGTCGTATTTTCCCACACGGCGCAAGAGGGGCTTCTATATCGGGCGGATGGAACCCTAATAGCGGTGAAACCTCGGCAGTGTGAGTCGGGTTAGGCGATACATTGTAAAGGCCTTGTCATGATATCTCAGCAAGCACACCTAAGGAAGTGTGTTAATAGCTTGGCATCAAGAGAATATCATGTCTTGTGGGTAAAGCCGTACACCTCTGCAGAGTTAAAACTATTCAATAGCCGTGTTTACGCTAAGGGCAAAGCTAAGAATGCTTTCATACTGGTAGACTTGGTTTTGGTTTTAAAAATAACTGATGTTTTGTTTTGGGATTCGGGAGTGGATAGAACTCTCGGATATTTATTTGGCGGATTGAGCCAATCAGGTAGATGGAACCTGTTTTGTTCATGACGGATGGAGTCATGAGTTGGTTTACCTTAATCTTTTAAATGTGGCGGATAGAGCCTTTATACTAGTGATGGTGGATAGAACCTTCACTAGAATAATAAATAATTCAATTGTTAAAATAATTGTTAAAATGTGCATTGTGAAAATTATTATTATGTATGGTTTAATAAAACTTGGCTTTATGCAAAAAGAACCCTATTAAACCTTTCCTTGGAAAGCCCTACATGTTGCATTTTTCCAGACTTGCGGAGTACTTTTGTACTCACATGCTACACAAAATTTTGTCATCAGAGATTTACCAGGATGCAGTTGAAGATGAAGAATTCTATACCGAGGAGTTTGATGAAGGTCGCCAGGATAACTAAGCGCGCGTTCCTAGTCGTCGTCTGTGGTGTCTTATGGGTTTTATCTTAATGTTATTTGTTTCCGCTGCTGTGAACTTTGGTCATGTGACCAGAAGATGTAATAAATAGCCATATGGCTGGTACTTTATATTTATGCTATTACTTCGTTCTGATCTGGTTATGATTATCACTGCTTCACTGTGTGTACTAGCAACTGATCTGGGACAAGTACAGAAATACACAGGAGATTCCGGATGGTAAATCTAGGGTCTCACAAGCTTCTTCTACTGTCACGGATAGTGTTCTCATTTGTTCGGTTCTCTACTTCTGCGGAGTCTCCACGGAATTGAGTCCCATGCACTTGGAGGCCTCCCCCTCTTCTTATTATGAGGGTCAAGAGTGGGTTTAATATCCTTCTAGGATATTTCCACTCTTTCATGTGCATATATTGCAGGTATATGAGATCTTTCACTCCCTTATGACCAGTGAAGGCATTTGGCAGATTATTGGCTTATTTGTTGCAGATTATTATCCTTCGAACTCCAAGTTTGGTCTCTCTAGTGCGCGAATCTAAGGACTCAGCATTCTCTAATGTGGTACTTATCTCCCCCTAATGCCGAAAAATGTCCTTAGTATAATCAGCGTACCAAGCCGTGTACAGATCCCCTATCATAAGCTCTAGGTATTTTAATACATGACGGAGATTCATAACCTACATAGATCTGCAACTTCTGGTGAGGTCCTATGGTTGTATGCTATGGTTGAGAGATTGGCATGTATACAGCACAACCAGATTTTCGCAAATGGGAGATATTTAATTCTTTTCCACGCACTATCTGCATGGGGAAATTTCGTAATGTGCAGTTGATCTGAGTTGAATTATTATCACAGTATGCAGCACTGCATGGCCTCAACAACTGGTGGGAAGCCAATTATTCTGCAAGAGTGGCCAAGCAATATGATTTTATTCTTTTAATATAATGACTCTGCAAGGCCATTTTAAGGGGGTGGACATTAGGTACGAGATACTCTATATTAATTCTCGGAGCCATATAATAATCATTAAATGCTTTGAGATAAACTCACTAGCATTGCCCATTCAAATAAACTTGATCCTTTCTTCTGGAAAGTGGGCTCTTTAACTTAATAATATGGGCAATTAATTTTGGTAGAAGCATGGTTCCTAGTAGATAAGAGACCTACATAGGACATCTAGTAGAAGCATCTATCAGTACCATAAACATTTCTTAGAAAGGGCCAGATAGGGGCTGAATAGGTTCACATATATCACTTTAAATTTTCTCCAGGAAATTCAGTGGTTCTTCCCTAACCTTTTAGGTAAGAAGATCTAAGAATGGACTTTCCTTTGGCGTAACCAGGGTATAAGAAAACTTCAAATCTAGGAAAGTCTTTATGCTATGGCCAGCAGAATTATAATTATTTTTCTTTTTCATATTCAACTCAGGATAACCCAGCCGATCTACCAGATCTTAAATATTTCTGGGTTTTTATCGCAACATAAACTTCAGGTTTTATATGTGCATCGTATAACCCGGAGGAGAATGGATAAAGCTTTTTAACCACACGTTAATTACACCCATTAAACTTAGTCATGAGTAGGTATTCTGTACCATCCTCATTCTTTGTCTCCATATGGAAAAGATTCAGACCAATGACTTTAAACTTAATGGAGTACAACTGGATTCAGGGTATAATATGGCATTCTTCCGGTGCCAACTATGAGAGTATCGCTTTTGGCGATAGTCATAATAATCTCAATTTACTTAGTGTGGTACAATTATCTTCTAGACAGATTTTCTTCTTCATTATCGGATTATACTTTGTTCTATATTAGAAATATGATTTATTAATCAAACAATTGTTGCATCAGGAACAAATTATACAATATAGAACAGACATAGCACAATCAAATATATATTTGGGAAATACCAATTTATTCAATTTTAAATGATAATCGCTCAACAGGAGCATAGACCAATGTTCATTCAGGAACTAGGCTAAACTGATAAGGAGACTTATAAGGAATATATGACATCGACTAGCAAAGTGTAGGAATACTTAGGAGACTAAACTAGGTCTCCTTATGAGTCATATATGTCTTTCTGGGACCTTTCGAACTTTATAATTTCAAGAACCAAATTATCACACTTCTCAGTAGTCATGTCAACAGGTTGAACAGTGAAGTATGATTCAACATTATTTACACCGGGTTTTATTGGCTTTTCCAGTGGATTTTGTGTAAAGGTCTACCACATGCTTTGGGATGCAATAGTTGCATGACCAATGGTCAATGCATTCATAAAACAGGGTTATTTAGGGTTTGCAGCCTTACTTCTAGAAGTCTCTGGCCCTTTATCTTTACTTTTCCACTATGAATTGTCTCTTTCCCTTATCCCCTTTATTTCATTGGCCCTTTCTGCGGCCACAACTATCGCTAGCCTACTGGGCATTTGCATGTGCTTCGGGCACTGCAATACTATCATTAGGAATTATATGGTGATTCTTCACCAGGAGTTCATCATTTTTTTTTTGCTTCTAGCAAAATACATATGAGCTCGAAGTACTTCTAGTACTGAACATGGTGATACTATTACAACTGTATCCTCATATTGGGGTGGAAGGTGCATATCCTGAAAGCACGGGAGGATCCATTCGCGTTGTGATTTTAGCAACAGGAGGGATCTTTGCTGGTTATATATTTTTCCTCTAGGTAATCCAAGAATACCAGCTAGTCATCTTCCATCAACTATTTAGCCTTCAGGTCCGTATGGAGATGGTGCCTCATGAGGTACAGAGCCGTATATCTGACGGCTTCGGGAAGAGCAGGGATACCAGCTTCAGGTTGGGAAAATAATAGCTCCAAAAGATCAAGCTATTAGATTAATCTTGGTATTCATTTGCCCGGGTAAGAAAATTGTTGCCATTCAGGGCAATCTTGATAAGTTCTCTCTTTGTGATATCCAACATATCATATTTCTATTTATGCAAAATGACTTTTACTACCGGTAAAATCATTATATCGCATGCTCACTCTTCAATCAGTAAAGCTTGGTCTATATCTATTCGGTAGATAATTATCTAATATTTTTCAAAATTTTCCTAGCAATTTTCATGGCTTTCTGCTAATTATTCAGTAATTTTCAAAATTACCATATAATAGAAAAATAAATTTCAACATATATCAACATGGAATTATGCTAGGGTAATGAATTCAGAGATATGGAGCTTTCAATATGCTATATAAAATTTTTTCTAGCATTTTTCATACTCTTCTGCTAACCATTAAGCAATTTTCGAATTACTGATTAACAGAAAAATTACTTTCAACATGAATAAATCATGGCATAACACTAAGGAATATTAATCCAGAGGATTAAATCTCTTAGATGCTATCTAGAATTTTCTAGAATTTTCCTAGAAATTTTCATGCTTTTATATTAATTACCAAGTAATTTTCAGAATTACCAATTAATAGGAAATAATTTATCCATCACATAAAAACATGAAAAATATTCCATGAAAGTTAATCTAGCATAATGACACAGAGCAATAGGTCATACATATTTTTCCATAATTTCTAGCATTTTCTGTTAATTACCAAGCAATTTACAGAATTACTTAAATAACAAAAAATAGATTTATCACATAATAAATAAGGAATTAGGCTAGAAAAAAATACAGAGTAAGGAACATCCAGAGGATGCTTGATCACAATTTTAAAAAAATTTGGAAGCTTATAAACCTAGAAAATATAATTTCTAGAATTTAATACCAATTTTCAGGGTTTAAATTGCAAATTCCTCTTCCGATTTTTTTTTCACATTTTTCAAATAGGCTGGGCCGAACGGCCTGAGGATCATGAGGATGGGTGCCGCCCAATAATCCGCCCGATCAAGAAGAAGGGCGCTATGGTCGTCGCTTTAAGAAAGGGTCCACTAGGCGATTAGGGTTAAAAGAAACCCTAGCCGGCCACTTAGATGCTCCCGGGTGGTTGTCATGATGGCTATCCAGAGGAGGAGCTCGATGGCGCCAGAGTGTCGCCAGATGAGAAAACGACGACATTGCGTAAGAATGAACGATCGGGAGAGGAAGGTTCAATGTCATCTGACGGTGTTTAGTTGCTAATGAAAAGGAATAGTGTTTTCGGTTTTATCAGAGCGTAACTTGAATTGTGTGTGTGGTGAAAAGTAAACTTGGAAGTATAAAAAGCTTGTAACCGAACTGATACGGATTATGACGAAATAGAATCCAAAACTATTCCCAACTTATGTTCTTCCCCGCCCAAGTCTATTCTCTCTTTTCCTCTCTGTTCTTCCTCTCTCGCCTCCTATATCTCGTATCTTTTAATCGGTTTTCCCCGAGACGGAGAGCCATTACATCCGTATCGAGTCGGTGATCATCGAAATTTTTTTCGGTTGAGCCGTAAAATCCCAGCATAGGGCACGATTTCGGATTTCCTCATCTGATTTCTTCCCTTGTTGGTTGGTTCTTCCGATCGTCAACACGGCACCACCGAAGCCCTCTGAGCAGACCAAATTGGTGCTGCAGGCCATGGGTGAGGTGTCGGATTAGGCGGACGCGCGCTGGGAACAAATGGATGAGCGCTGGGGTTCCTTGAAGGCCAATTTGAAGTTTATTATTGAGAAGATCAAGCCGGTGGACGCAATTCCGGCCATCCAAGCCCAAGTCCTGGAGCATAATACTGTGATCATGGGATTAATGGATCAATTTCAGCGCATGATGGATTCAGTGAAGGAGACTCATGGCGCACCATCCTCGAGTCGTGTCGTTGCTGATGCCAAGATGACCACGCCGCCTGCCGTGTATCCCACTCCGACTCATCCGATCGGCGATCTTACCGCGCCATCGGCGGGTTTGTTGGGCCGCTGTCCGGCACCACCGTGGAGAGTTGGCGCCGATCTTCAGCGTTCGGCTTCAACAACGACAACGAAGGAGGGTTGGTTTTCTGAGAAGAAACCCCTTCTTCTGAAGCTATCGTTTCCCAAATTTGAAGGCGATGAACCACGTTTATGGATAAATCGCCATATGATTTTCGGCTTGTATGAGATTGATCCTTCATTATGGGTCACAGCAGCTGCCATGCACATGGAGGGCAATGCTGCTATGTGGCTTCAGGCTTATCAGGATGATCATCCGGGAAGTACCTGGGCACAATTTATTGCGGCCATTGAAATGGAGTTTGGGGCTTTTGATTCTAGACGGTATATCCGAGACTTGCTTCGAGTGAAACAATCTGGGACTGTGTTGGAGTACAGAACTGACTTCGAAGCTGCCATGTACAAGGTGAAGGCCTATAACAAAGCATGTACTGAGGAGTTTTTTGTCAATCACTTTGTTCTGGGCTTGAAGGATGAAATCCGGTACGAGGTGGAAATACAGTTACCTGACTCAATCCGGAAGGCCTTCCTGTTGGCACAGATCCAAGAAGAGAAATGGGAAAGGCTTCGCACAAACTATCAGAAGTCTGCCGCTGCTCACAAGTTTGGTATTCAAAGATTCACCGGGTGCTTTGGATATCGCTAAAGCCCTCCTGAGGAGTTAGCCAGAGCTCGACAGCTACGTGAATATCGTCGCGCACGAGGGCTTTGTTTCAAATGTGGTGATAAATTTGAGCGTGATCATCAGTGCAAACCTGTTCCTCAGTCTCACGTGCATGCTATTGCTGTGTTTGATCAACCTGAGCATTTGAGTGAGGAACTCCTTACTGCTTTAGATGAAGATGACAAAGCATTTGAGCAAGAACAATATCAACTGTCTTTACACGCCTTGTCTGGTATAGAGGACGTGGAAACAATTCATATACAGGCAATGGTGGGCAATCAGGTGTTGTTGATACTTATTGATTCGGGCAGTTCTCACAGTTTCCTTAGTACCACGTGTGTGAATCGGCTTAAGTATAAGACTGCACCGATACCGGCTGTTTCGGTTTGTGTGGCAAATGGAGATACTATCACCTGCCATCAGTATATTCCGCAAATGGAATGGTGGGCTCAGGGTTGTACTTTTTGGACGGATATGCGCATCATTGAGTTGGGAGCTTATGACGCTGTCCTTGGGATGGATTGGTGCAACAAAGATAGTCCGATGACTTGTCATTGAAGCAACGAACTTTAAAATTTGCATACAATGAGTCATTGGTTACTCTCCAGGGTGTGTCGCCCACCCATACTTCTCGGCAGTCTGAGCTACCTCTTAAAGAGCTCTATCAATGGCGCCACCAGCATGAAATCTGGTCTATTACTATGCTCAAAGATTACATTTCCTCTGCAAGTCCACAGGAGGTTCCCTCTGTCATCCAAGGTATTCTGGATCGGTTTCAGCCTGTCTTTGCAGATCCTACTGCACTGCCTCCCTCCAGGGTCTATGATCACGCCATTGCTTTGGTTCCTGGCGCAATTCCAGTGAATAGCCGACCATATCGATATTATTCCATGCAGAAAGATGAAATTGAAAAACAAGTGACATCGGAATTGACATCGGAATTGCAGCAGAAAGCTATGACCAAGCTTATGGGTCTGCACTTTCGTATTCAGTTTAAACAAGGAGCAACCAATTGCGCAGCCGATGCTTTATCCCGGGTGGGTCATTTGATGATGTTGCATGCTGTGTCGGTTCCCCAACCGGCCTGGATTCAAGAAGTTTTCAATACTTATGTGAGTGATGCTAAAGTTCAACCTCTTCTCGTTGACTTGGCCGTTCATAATCCTAGTGACACCGGATATGAATTACACCAAGGGTTGATTAAGTTCCGTGGCCGCATTTGGGTGGGCCAAAATTCTGCTCTCCAGAAGAAGATTATCAGTGCGTTCCATGCAAGTGCCCTTGGAGGTTATTCTGGCATTTCAGCGACCTACCAACGTGTGAAGAAATTGTTGTTGGCCGAACGGGAGGTTCAGACGTCTATGTTGAAACATCATTTAGCTGCAGCGCAGAAGCGCATTAAGATGCAAGCAGATCGGAGAAGGGTTGATCGTCAATTTCAATTGGGTGAACAAAGTATTGGCACGAATTGGACTGGCCGCTTACAAATGGGATTTCCCGCCTGGGAGCCAGGAGGATGGTCAACAAAGGCAATTCTTCGATTGTTCAAACTTTGATTAAGTGGACTGGTATTCCTGCTGACATGGCCACTTGGGAGGATTTGTCAGTGATTCAACATCGTTTTCCTGGCGCTTGTGCTTGGGGTCAAGCAGAATCTCATGGAGGGGGTAATGTCATGATGGCTATCCAGGAGGAGGAGCTCGATGGCGCCAGAGTGTCGCCAGATGAGAAAACGACGCACATTGCAGAAGAATGAACGACTGGGAGAGGAAGGTTCAATGTCATCGGACGGTGTTTAGTTGCTAATGAAAAGGAATAGTGTTTTCGGTTTTTACTGTAGCGGTAACTTGAATTGTGTGTGTGGTGAAAAGTAAACTTGGAAGTATAAAAAGCTTGTAACCGAACTGATACGGATTATGACGAAATAGAATCCAAAACTATTCCCAACTTATGTTCTTCCTGCCCAAGTCTATTCTCTCTTTTCCTCTCTGTTCTTCCTCTCTGCCTCTCCTATATCTCTGTATCTTTTAATCGGTTTTCCCTGAGACGGAGAGCCATTACAGTGGTGCGCTCGAGAAACGTCTATGCGGCAAGCAACGACATCAACGGTGCGCAACAGGGCACCGATGTGCGTCCAAGTGGTGGCGGCGCACGGGGCAACAGCAACCGAAGCGGGTGCGAGTGGTGCACGGGGACAGCGTTAATCGGCAGGCACGGCCAGCGGTGGCGTGGAGACGCGAAGAAGCCAAGGGGGCCGTCCGCGTAGCGGGTGCGGAGCCGCGATGTGTGCGGAAAAACGGAGGGCTGCCTCCTCGCACGGAAGCCGAGGTGTCAACACCCCGTCACCGGAGAGCGGCCGCGGTCGCCGCTGTGGGCAGCAGTGCGAGGGGTGAGCAGCGGTCGCCACTGCAGGCGACGGCACAACGTTCGAGTAGTAGGCACGACAGCCAGTCTTCCGGTGGCCATTGCGCACCAAGCAACAGACGCGAGAGCAAGCATCTCGGCGATGAAGCGACACTCGGTAATCGGACGTGCAGCCTGTTGGGCATTTGCCTGGGCCAAAATGGCCGGCCCACTCTCACCACGTGGGCAAGGAAAAGAAGCCAGTCCTCCCTGCCGACTAGAAACAAGGAGCACGCAAGGGTTTCCTTGCGGGAGTTGAGCTCCTGGCGGCGGGGGCATTCTGAGGAGATGAGGTCTTCCGTGCGTGCCGGGGAATGAGGATCGAGCTCCGGCTCATGCGGGATCCCGTTGCTCTGGCTCGGCTATAAGGGAAGCACTTCTCTTTTTCTGATGGGCATCCTTTTCTTTTTGATCTTTCTGGTTCCTCTACTGAGTTTCCATCATCTTGGTGCTTCGGGAATTTACCTGCTCTCTGCCGTTGGTTCCCGACCGGTGGTGGTGCCGGTGGTGAGCCTGGAGGTACTCGCATGTGGTGGTTGTCTTCCTGTTGCCTTCTCCGACTGGGTACCCGGTGGCTACGGGGTGGTCGCTGTGTGCTTGCGCTGCTTCCTCTGCATCTCGGGCTTCTACTTCAACTCCGTTCGTTGTAGAAGTGACGGCATCGTATCCCCGAATCACTTTCCAGTGGCTGCGTGTGTAGCCTGGAAATTTGGTTTCTGGGACAATAATTGCTCGCTTTGTCTTGACTTTGTCGGCTCGGATCCGCATTTGTGTAAGGAATTTTCGCCCCTCTCTGTTGGTATTGTGTCAGAGGACCGATTGAGAAATTTGGGGAACTAGCCATCGAGCTAGAGGCTGTTTTTCTTGATCTGGAAACACTGATTTTGTTCTACTGCTGCTGCTCAATGATGATTCATGTAGTTGAGATTATATTGATCTGCTAGTTAGTGAGTATTTTCTGTGGTTCAGATTGTTTTAGATTATTGTGTTTAGACTTCATCTTGGCCTTGTTGCTTCTGGACATGTGATATGCCTTCGTGATTAGTTCTCGTCAGTGGATTGAATTGCTTTGATATCATTGATACATTCTGGAACTTAATTGTCACTAGTCTGGCGCCTGTGTGTTAGACCATTTTATTGTTGTCTTGCTGTTCAGGAGCTTGTCATAAGTCCATAACCGAAGTTCTATTGAGTAAATTTTCTTAAAACAAAGGCCGAATCGGCTAGATTCACCGATTTCGATTGATATATTCGTGATTTATACCGCTGAAATTGGTGTTGGAGGGCTCATTTGGAGCAACCCATCAATTATGAAATCGAGAGCAAAATTGCTAATTCAAACATGAGCTTTATGCTGGTTTGTTTAGGTTATTTATTATCCATACTAGATGCCTTATGATTTGTCACGATCATGAGTCTACTTGCTTACAAGCTTATTGTCAGAGGATTCATGATGTTTATTTATGTTCCTGGCATAATGGATGATTTGTTGTTAATTATATCTGGGTTAACTCATTGTTTCATTATGCTCATAACGCAATTATTTCAACAATCCAGAAACCAAAATTTGTGTAATGGCCTCCGGTAGTAGTGACGTAGTCAAGCCTGAGATTTTTGACGGCTCCAGCTTTAAACGCTCGCAGGCACGTGCTAGACTGTGGCTAATGTACCTTATGTCTTCGGTGATTCGCAGCCCTTCCTTGCCCCTATTCCCTTTCGATGAGGAGAATAGGCGCCGAGGAAGCAAATCACGCTGCCCTAGCACGATTGTTGGCCGTAGTCTCAAATAGGCTTTTCGACATCTACTCAAACTACAAGACGGCGAAGGAAGTGTGGGATGACCTAGAACAAAAGTTCTCTGAAGGGGACAACGGAATGAAAGCTTTATAGTCGAGAACTACCGAACTATAAGATGGTAGAGAATCGGTCTATTATGGAGCAAGTCCAGAGCTTCAGCCCACGTTAGGGACCCGAACCAAGATGACCGCTCTTGCCGAGAGCTTTCGGTGAATGTGATCTTGGCTAAGCCGCCGCTCTCGTGGCGTGACTTTGTGACCGCCGTCGACATAAAGGTGCTACCGATCGTTCCCAAACTTCAGCAAAGAATAAATGTCGAGCAATGAGCCTGCGCTAGTGGAGGCAAGCACTCCACGCCCCTGTAGAGCTGGAAATTAAGCTCGAGGCTCGCGAGCTCGGCTCGAGCTCGGCCAGTTCGGCTGCCGGCTCGGCTCGGCTCGATGACAACGAGCCGAGCTCGAGCCTCATCGCTTGGTTTCGCTCAAATTAACGAGCGAGCCCGAGCGGCTCGGGCTCTGCTGGCTCGATAGGCTCGTTAATTCTGTGGATAAGTTATGAAATAAATAACATTGATGGCATTGTTATGAAACAAATAACATTGATAACTTTGAAATAACATTGATAACATTAATTCTGCATGCATGATTTGCAAG
Source organism: Guadua angustifolia (assembly GCA_036346375.1). Lineage (NCBI taxonomy): Eukaryota > Viridiplantae > Streptophyta > Magnoliopsida > Poales > Poaceae > Guadua > Guadua angustifolia. Next base: position 55,503,909 of record CM070502.1, on the reverse strand, counting down.
TGAAAGACCAAGTCGCTTATAAGAGCAAGATATTAGAAGCACGATTTAATGATCATTTGGGACTGAATTTTAGCGTAAATTACTAATTACAAGTAGACAATTTTGAAAGTTAATATATATAGATAATGCTTGAATCTTGATGACTTCGCTCGGCTTCCAATGTAAAAATATGGAAGTAGCATCACAAGATACCTTAATGTAACAAATCGAGTGATGGTCTTTGGTAGAGCAAACTCATTCGGACATTAGCCATTCAAATGGTTCATAAAACAAGATACAAAACAATTGGTGCAAAGGATGCTCCCATAAGAACAATGCAATTCATAAAAGTTGCACACTATATATACACTAGTCATATATAGTTTTTCATAAGCATGATAACTATTTCAGATTACTAATCTCTGCATGCAGGTCTTAAGCGACCATAGTATTTTTTCGAGTCTTCTAATAACAATTTGGGGATTTGAGGCAGCAGAAAAGGCACGATTGAGGATTTGAGGGCCGACTTATCTTAGGGTTGACGAACGCAATGAGGGGCCACATGTCGACGGCTCATGAGCCGGCTCGAGCCGCCGAGGCTCGACCGAGCCCGAGCCGAGCCGGTTTTCATCTCGCCAAAGGCATGAGCCGAGCTCGGCTCGGCTCGAATAGTGACGAGCTCGGCTGAGCCGAGCCGAGCTCGGCTTCGGCTCGGCTCGATTCCACCCCTAGTCCTGTGTCAGCTCATTTGGTTGACACCAAGACCTTCAACGCCATGTGGAAGGAAAAGAAGAAGCCCTGCAACCGATCGTGGCGCAAAGGGCAAGAACATGAAGAGGAAGGAGGATTTGGTCTGCTACGCCAGGCATCGTCGCACACCGCCCGGAGGTGCCACGACCGTAAGGGCAAGGGACCAAGACCAAAGTTAGCAGAGCGGCCGTAAGGCCGAGGCGCATGTTGCAGTGGCGCCCTTTGGCTCCACTGATGGGTATGTACCTAGAGCCTTTATGGCTGATTCATCATTTGATTGGTGGATTGATACAGGTGCAACGCGTCATATAGCTGCTGACAGAACCTCTTTCACTTCATTTCAGGGTCAAGATTGTGGATCTGTCTTGATGGGCAACGGAGAGCAAAGAAGATGATACGAGGATTGGCCAGTTCCTGAAGCTTACGCCGTGCAAGACGCTAGTTCTTCGCGACGCGTCAGACGTGCTCACGCGCGCGGCGAACTTGATCGATTGGTCCGCCTTTGTGTAGACATGCCGATTAGTGTTCGAGTCTAATAAGGTCATTTTGACCAAGTATGGTGCCTTTGTTGGCAAGGGGTATGATAGAGATGCCATGTTTAGTCTCTCTGTCTTGTGTCAGAATAACATTTCCATTTACAATGTGGTTTGCAATAAAATTCATGATGTGTGGCATTCTCGTTTATGTCATTTGAATTTTGAGGCTATTGCGCGGTTGAGCAAAATGAACTTAATTCCAGAATATAACCATGAGAAGGGTTCTAAGTGTGAAGTGTGTGTGCAAGCTAAGCAACCCAGAAAACCATTTCACTCGGTCGAAGGGCGAAGCACCTCTCCACTAGAGCTAGTCCATTCTGATCTTTGTGAGATGAATGGCATATATACTAAAGGTGGCAAGCGCTATTTCTTTACTCTCATAGATGATAGTACTAGATACTGTTATGTCTACTTGCTTAAAAGTAAGGATGAAGCACTAGATTTCTTTAAAATCTATAAAGCTGAAGTGGAAAACCAACTAGAAAAGACAATAAAACGGCTAAGGTCCGATAGAGGAGGTGAATACATCTCTAAGGATTTCGCCCACTTCTGTGAAGAAAGTGGTATCATTCATGAAACCACACCTCCCTATTCTCCCCAATCTAATGGGGTAGCGGAACGAAAGAACCGAACTCTATGTGACTTGGTTAACTCCTTGTTACAAAGTTCAGGTATGTCGGTCCGATGGTGGGGGAGGCGCTCACGCTTAACTATGTCCTAAATAGGTGGCGCCGCAACCGAGGTAACCCCTTATGAAGGATGGAAGGGGAGAAAGCCTAATCTGTCCCATCTTCGTACCTTGGGCTGCCTCGCTAAGGTTAGCTTGCCCGTACCGAAGAAGAGGAAATTAGGACCTAAGACTGTAGACTGTGTCTTTCTAGGATATGCTGCTAACAGCACAGCTTATAGGTTTCTAGTGGTCAAATCCGAGACGAGTGAAGTCGCTGTAAATGACCTCATGGAGTCTCGTGATGCGACGTTCTTTGAGATTATCTTTCCTATGAGATCTAATGAGATAATCACACCAGACAGCTCGAGTGAGCACTACTCTATCCCTCCTGAAGTGGCCGAGCCCACTCCTGACTTGGAGTTGAGGAGTAAGAGGCAAAGGACTGAAAAGTCGTTTGGTGACGATTTTGCCACTTATCTTGTAGATGATGAGCCACGTACCCTCTCTGAGGCATTTGCATCTCCTGATGCAGAATACTGGAGGGAAGCAGTTCGTAGCGAGATAGACTCTATCATCGCTAACGGAATGTGGGAAGTCACCGATCTACCAAGTGGATGCAAACCAGTGGGTTGCAAATGGATATTCAAGAAAAAGAGGAGACCTGATGGTACTATTGAAAAGTACAAGGCCCGCTTAGTGGCTAAGGGTTTCACTCAGAAGGAGGGTGAAGATTACTTTGATACCTATTCTCCAGTGGCCAGATTACCAACTATCCGTGTGCTTATAGCAGTGGCTGCGGCATGTAACCTCCTAGTCTATCAAATGGACGTTAAGACCGCTTTTCTTAATGGAGAGTTGGATGAGGAGATATATATGCAGCAAATGACGGATTTGTGGTAAAGGACAAGAGAATAAGGTTTGTCGCTTGATTAAGTCTTTGTATGGTCTTAAGCAAGCCCCAAGCAATGGCATGAGAAATTTGATAACACATTGACATCTGTTTGGTTTTGTGTGAACGAAGCAGACAGATGCGTGTATTATCGATTTAGAGGGGGCCGAGATGTCATTCTATGTCTTTATGTAGATGACATACTAATACTTGGGACCGACTTAGATGTTATCAATGAGACGAAAGAATTTCTCTCCTCAAACTTTGAGATGAAGGATCTAGGAGAAGCAGATGTTATTCTTAACATCAAGCTTATTAAGGGTCAGAATGGGATCACGCTTTCGCAGTCCCATTATGTGGAGAAGATCCTAACCCGCTTCGGGCATATGGATTCTAAACCCGCCCACGCCCTATGATCCAATATGAGGCTTTGCAAGCACACTTGGTGAAGGGGTTAATCAACTCTGATTCACAAGTAATTGATCCTTGATGTATCTCAGAGCGCTACTAGGCCTGACATCTCATATGCAGTATCAGATTAAGCCGTTACACGGCTAATCCGGGAGATGATCATTGGGTAGCACTACATAGGGTACTTAGGTATCTCAAGGGTACCATGAAGCTTGGAATCCATTACTTTGGCCATCCCATCTCCGGAAGGATTCAATGATTCTAATCGATCGTTGACTTCGGATGAGATGAAGGCTACTAGTGGATATGTTTTCACTATAGCAGTGGGGGCGTGTCATGGAAGTCTCCAAAATGCATCGTCATCACGCTCAACCATGGAGGCTGAACTAGTTGCTCTAGATTCAGCACTGTGGAGGCAGAGTGGCTCAAGGAGCTTCTTTCTGACCTACCAAGATCGAAAAGCCGATTCTAGTCATCCTAGTATACTGCGATAACCAGACTGTCATAGTCAAGGTTAAGAGTAGAAAAGACAATATGAAGTCCTCGAGGCATATTAAGAGGAGACTTAAGTCTGTTCGGCATGCAAGAGAGACGGGTGTTATTGTTGTAGAATACACTCAATCTGCTAGTAACCTAGCTGATTCTTTCACAAAGGGTCTATCTAGGACGACTATCGAAGCAGCGTCTAGAGGAATGGGGCTTATACCCTGCTAGTGGTAACCAACAGTGGTAACCCATCCTGACTGAGCGGCGATCCCGCAAATCAGGCTCTGGGACAACTAAGCTGTGTGGTACTGTAAAGCACACCTAATAAAGCCCCATTCGCTGCAGTGCTTATTCTGTAAGGCAAGATGAGGTGAAAACCTCTTAATGAGTTCGGAGCCATAATAAGGCTAGGGAATTGTCCTACAGGATTCCCTTGAAGAACGAACCTATGTGAGCTGATCGTGGGGTCGCGATCCGTGAGAGTTTAGGGTATACTCTCTAGAGAGCTCACGAATGGATACAAGGACATGACCGTAACGTCCTGCCCCGCTAGAGGTGCAGTTTTGCAGCCTAGTACTACGTGCTATCTGGATGAATGCCCTCACATCAAAGCTCTGGATCAAGGCGTAGTCCTCCACTGTCTGTGTCGGGTTGGATTTCTTGTAGCTAAACAATGGTTCAAACCTTTGCGGTACCTATGTTGAATAGCAGTATATTAAACGAGATTTCACAGTGTCATTACCATTGTCGATTAAGGCAAAAGGGTGGGGATTGTTGGGCTTTTGCTCGGGCGAAATGGCCGCCCACTCTCACCGTGGGCAAGGAAAAGAAGCCACCCTCCCCGCCGACTAGAAACAAGGAGCACGCAAGGGTTTCCTTGGGAGTTGAGCTCTCGGCGGGGGGCATTTCGAGGAGATGAGGTCTTCCGTGCATGCCGGGAATGAGGATCGAGCTCGGCTCATGCGGGATCCGCTGTTCGCTCGCTATAAGGGAAGCATTTTTTTTTCGATGGGCATCCTTTTCTTTTTGATCTTTCCGGTTCCTCTCATCGAGTTTCCATCATCTTGGTGCTTCGAATTTACCTCTCTGCCGTTGGTTCCCGACCGTGGTGGTGCGGTGGTGAGCCCGGAGGTACTCGCGGTGGTGGTTGTCTTCCTGCCTTCTTCATTTGGGTACCCGTGGCCACGGGTGGTCGCTGGTGCTTGCGCCGCTTCCTCTGCATCTCGGCTTCTACTTCAACTCCGTTCGTTGTAGAAGTGACGGCATCGATCCCCGAATCACTTTCCAGTGGCTGCGTGTGTAGCCTGGAAATTTGGTTTCTGGGACAGCGACCTGTTCGCGCTTTGTCTCGACTTTGTCGGCTCGGATCCGGCGCTGTGTAAGGAATTTTCGCCCCTCTCTGTTGGTATTGTGTCAGTGGACCGATTGAGAAATTTGGGGAACTAGCCATCGAGCTAGAGGCTGTTTTTCTTGATCTGGAAACACTGATTTTGTTCTACTGCTGCCGCTCAATGATGATTCATGTAGTTGAGATTATATTGATCTGCTAGTTAGTGAGTATTTTCTGTGGTTCAGCACTGTTTTAGATTATTGTGTTTAGACTTCATCTTGGCCTTGTTGCTTCTGGACATGTGATATGCCTTCTGTGATTAGTTCCTATTCGTGGCTTGAATTGCTTTGATATCATTGATACATTCTGGAACTTAATTGTCACTAGTCTGGCGCATGTGTGTTAGACCATTTTATTGTTGTCTTGCTGTTCAGGAGCTTGTCATAAGTCTATAACTGAGTTCTATTGAGTAAATTTTCTTAAAACAGTGCTGAACTGGCTAGATTCACTGATTTCAGATTGATATATTCTGTGATTTATACTGCTGAAATTGGTGTTGGAGGGCTCATTTGGAGCAACCCATCAATTATGAAATCTGAGAGCAAAATTGCTAATTCAAACATGAGCTTTATGCTGGTTTGTTTAGGTTATTTATTATCCATACTAGATGCCATGCACATTTGCTGTTAGATCATGAGTCTACTTGCTTACAAGCTTATTGCTGTAGGATTCATGATGTTTATTTATGTTCCTGGCATAATGGATGATTTGTTCTTAGTTATATCTGGATTAACTCATTGTTTCATTATGCTCATACTGCAATTATTTCAACACGGCCTTCATCATCCCGTGCGGGTGCGGCCACTGCTGGGGCCATCACGCGGACACGGTGCATCGTGGCCAGGCACTGGAAGGTTGGGTGGCGCACCGCTGCTACTGCCGCGGATGCTACGGGCTTGACGAGGGCAATGCTGCATCTGCTGGTGCGAAGCTCGGCCGCCTTCGCCTGCTGGGCTTGCGGTTCCACAACCAGCACTGGCCATGCTAGGTGCAGCCAATTTTTTCTTTTTATTTATTACAATGATAATGAACAATAATCACCAAGTTTGCAATTTCAGATTTGAACGGATTAATACGATCTGCAGGATGCTTTTTTTTTGTTCAAGTGCGATCAACCGGTGTAGATTGAACTTACGTAGGGCTCAAGGTAGATTTTAATCACGTGTCGCAAAACGAACTCGATGCAGCGATGCAGGTAGATGATCATGCGTTCATCCATATATGCAATTCCATAAATTGATCTCTCATATGAGCGGCATGCAAAATAAACATAGATCAATTCATGATTAGTATCAAGAAAACAAGATTGATCGACTACAAAGAATATAAAACGACAAACACTGGTTTTAGCCTTGTAGAGCTTTGTGCTGATAACGTATTGTAAAATGTAGTCGTTCACTCACGATCAATCAAAAGCACGCTGATGAAATCACATGAATCAAGAACAAGAGCACACAATATAGGGGTGGAATTCTCTCCCTTTTTATTAGATTAATTCAATACAAAGGGGAACACCTAATATATATAGGATAAGGAGAGAGGAATTCAGATTCGTCCATATAAATAAGAGATAAAATCCAAACTAAATACGGTTAGACTTCCTTATTTCATAACAATCAACACGATGATTGAGCGCTTTAGACCTTCCACTACGGCACTACGTACAGAGCACTTGGGTGCTCAAGACTTAGGGCCTGTTTGGTAGAGCTCCAGGTTCTAGCTTCTTCTTAAATCTGAAACTTGTAGGCTAAAATAAAGTGAATTAAGTTTATATTTTTGGTCTAAAATGTAAACAAGATGATCTATCTAAACACTCTTAATGCACTCACAGCTTCAGTTTCACAAATCTGGTGAAGTTAGAATTTTCAGCTTCACCAGATTCACGAATCTGAAGAAACTGAATCCCTACCAAACACACCCTTAAGACCGCGAAATGACCACCGTATTGTTTCTGGGCTTCAGAAGGTAGATTTAATCAGTGCAAACCAAGAAAAAATATGCTTACTTGGTAAACTATTTTTACTAGTCATGTACCCGTGTGTTGCCACAAAAACTCAATTTGTGACAAAAAAAATTTAGGGAATTGCTAAGTGACACTTAAGTATTTTTTTTATTTGTGAGCTCTCAATTTTTTTCTATAGAGTACTCACATATGAGGAGATAAGACAAATTGATTTCATTAATTAGAGTATTCAAAATTTGAGTGCTATTTTATCAAGAAAACACACAGATGCTCCTTAGACACCCCTAAATTCATTTCTATCTCAGATCTGACAAATCGGATACTTTGAAGGAGAACGGACGACCCCATTGATTTGAGTGTTACTTTATAGATGGCTTCGTTTTGTGGGTAGATTTCATTTGTTCATGTCTGAGAAAGACCAGCAAATATCTCCTGAAGTAACCTGATTCCATGGAAAACGAAATTTATTTATAGCATAATATTTTGAAGATTGAGTACTTTGACAATTTGTTTAATGGTGAGAATGAGAACACGACTATTCAGTTGGACGACTCCTTTGATGACACTAATAAACGCTTTGTACGTAGGATCCAAGAAACTGAGATTAGAGAAGCTTTAAAAAGGATGAAAGGGGGCAAGGCGATGGGCCCTGATGGTATCCCAATCGAGGTGTGGAAATGCCTTGGGGATATAGCTATAGTATGGCTAACCAAGCTGTTCAACCATATTTTTCGGTCGAACAAGATGCCCGAAGAGTGGAGGAGAAGTATATTAGTACCAATCTTCAAGAACAAGGGAGATATTCAAAGTTGTACTAATTACAGGGGGATTAAACTGATGAGCCACACTATGAAGTTATGGGAGAGATTTATAGAGTATCGTTTGAGAAGAATGACGCGTATCACCATGAACCAATTTGGGTTCATGCCCGAAAGGTCGACCATTGAAGTATTGTTCTTAATAAGACAAGTTATGGAGCGGTATAGGGAGCAGAAGAAGGACTTACATATGGTTTTCATCGACTTGGAGAAGGCTTATGATAAGATACCAAGGAATGTTATGTGGTGGGCTTTGGAAAAGCATAAAGTCCCAACAAAGTATGTTACCCTCATCAAGGACATGTACAACAATGTTGTGACTAGTGTTCGAACAACTAATGGTGATACAGATGACTTCCCGATTAAAACAGGACTACATCAAGGGTCAGCTCTAAGCCCTTACCTCTTTGCCTTGGTGATGGATGAGGTCACAAGGGATATTCAAGGAGATATCCTGTGGTGTATGCTTTTTGTTGACGATATAGTTTTAGTGGATGAAAGCCGGGCGGGAGTAAATAGGAAACTAGAGTTGTGGCGGCAGACCCTAGAGTCAAAAGGTTTTAGACTTAGCAGGACTAAAACCGAATATATGAGATGTGACTTCGGTACTATTAGACATGAGGAGGGAGATGTGAGTTTGGAAGGTCAGGTAGTGTCCAAGAAGGATACCTTTGTTAGCGGATTGTTTTGGGTTTCAACTCTAGCCTACCCTAACTTGCTTGAGACTAAAAGGCTTTGTTGTTGTTGTATAATATTTTGAAGATTCAATATGGAAGTTCTTCATGTTCATGCTCAGACTACATTGTTGTGGAATAGCTCGGCTTTTATTGACCCTGCAGGCTTGGACTGGAATATTTATATTGTTAGGTACATTGCGTAGAGGGAATGGGTGGGTTATTTTGAAATCATCAAAACATCTCTTTTGCATTTAGAGTTGTAATTACCAAGTTTTTATCAGGCTATATGCGTTGTGTTCTATAACAGGTAACTAGTGATGTAGTGGAGGATCTAGAAAATGTGATCTCGTAGCACTTTTCAAATTTTTTGTGGATGGCGGGGCATACCGGGCACTCCCCTAGTACCAGCCCTGCCTTAAATATGACAAGAAGGGTGTGTTCACAGCCCCATGTGATTGGAAGAAGCAAGGCAAGCGGGGACTCCTTGAGATTGTAGAACAAAAGAATGTCCGTTTTGTCCCCTTCGATGGTTGGGAGAAGATCGATTTAAAGGAAAAGATGGCACGCCAGCTGAAGAACAAGCCTAAAGAAGATCACAACCTGGGACGAGCTCCTGATAGCTGCAAACGAGGGATAAAAGTAGGGCAGTCCTATGGACAATTTTGTTTCCTTGCATGAGAGTTTGTACACATTTACACAAAAAAAACTATAAAGATAGACGGGTACAAATTTTCGTATGAGAGTTTGTACACATTTACACAAAAAAACTTTGCAATTCTGGGAAAGGAAAACTAGAAGTGACAATTTATGGAATCAACGTCTAAAAGTGGTCTTTTTTCTTATTATTCAAGTCGTTCATTGTCATCCAGTAGCATCAATTTGCAAAATTTACATACTAGTTAGAAACAGACAGGACAATCAATTGCGAACTCTGGAGGCCACATAGCTTCATATATTCTGTATGGTGCCACAAAAATCATGCAAATGCTGTAGTTTAATTTCATGAAGGGGCTTCAGGATGGGTGCTGGGCAGCTTCTGTTTGTGAGTGCTTGATAAACCTGCCGCATTGTTGGTCGGCGTTTTGGACAAATTTGTAGACAACCAAAGGCCACCAAGACAACCAAAATGACATCTTTCTCCTCGTAGTCGGTCAATGGTGCTACAATGCGTGGATCAAGGATATCCTCGAGCTTTGCATGCTGCTCTGTTTGGCAAAAGAACGGAAGCAACAACTCTCCTGGGTGTTTTCCCATCGCCACTTCCAAGGAAACCACGCCGAAGCTATACACATCACACTTCTCTGTATACACCATTGTAGATGACAATTCTGCAATATGTAATAGAAACAGCAAGATCAAAACAAATTACTTTTATGGTTTTATTAAACCACATCACATTCTCATATCAAAGGATTAAACCCATGTACCTGGGGCTATGTAGCCACATGTCCCTGCAAAGATTGTGTTCCAACTTGAGGAGTTGTGCTTCAACTTCCTTGCCATGCCAAAGTCCGATAAGTAAGTCTTAAAATCGTGGTCTAGCAATATGTTGCTACTTTTAATGTCACGATGTACGATTGGATCATCACAATCATGGTGCAAGTAAGAGAGAGCTTGAGCTACATCCCTCACAATAGCAACTCTCTTGGGCCAATCGAGCTCCTTTGCTAGATCTTGCTCACGCAAAATGGATGCTAAACTCCCCCTCTCGATGAGATCGTATACGAGAAATTTGCACTGGGAATGAGAACAGTACCCATACAGCTTGACAATGCATCGGTGCTTGATTTTTGTTAGCACTTCGATCTCAGCATGAAATGTTCCTTCATCAATGTATTCTTCCATTGAGTGCAGCAGCTTCACAGCGAACACACCCCTTCCTTGGAGCTCAACTCTGTAGACAGATCCATACCCTCCGACACCAATGCAATATTTTTCATCAAAATTTTCTGTAGCGTCAAGTATGTCTTGGAATGCAATCCTCCCGTCGAAATTCCATATGGAAAGCATATCCCCAGACTTGATTTTTCCACTATTTTTTGTCAATTTTCTCCTCCGAAAAACAAATGTGATGATTCCTATTGTGAGACAAACAAAGCAAAGGAGAACACAAGCAAGAAGTAGCGTCAAATTAAGATGTTTATTATTTTGATGTTCCTCAAAGTCCTTAACTTCTGTGTCTAGATTTGGTGCTTCACATGGTGTCAAGCCATACCATGGATCACCGCAGAGACCCATATTATGGTCAAGTGCAACCACGGCAAGGGGTCCTTCTGTAGATGAAACCCAAAATCTGACACTCAAATTGTTGTACGACAAATTCAGCTTATACAGTTGGGGAAGTCTTGAGAGAGACATTGGGATGGCACCAGTTAAATTATTTCTGCTCAAATCTACTTCACGTAGCTTAGCACAATTCCCCAGCTCTTGTGGTATTGGTCCTGTCAATAAGTTGTTTGATGTGCGCAACAACGACAAAAGGCGACACTGTCCTATTTGAGGAGGAATGCTTCTCGTAAATTGATTGTTACTTAAATCTAGAGTTGAAAGATTGGCTAGAAGTCCTATTTCTGATGGCATCAGACTGTCCATCCGATTGTTGGACAGATCCAAGATTTCTAACCTTGTTAGACTTCCTATGCTTTCAGGAATGGAACCCGTGATTTTATTACTGTAGAGAATAAATGATTCTAACCTTGTTAGACTTCCTATGCTTTCAGGAATGGAACCCGTGATTTCATTACTGGGGAGACGCAATATTTCCAAACTTGTTAGATTTCCGATGCTTCTAGGAATGAAACCTATGATTTGGTTGTAGGAAAAATGCAAGGATTCTAACCTTGTTAGACTTCCTATACTTTCAGGAATGGAACCCGTGATTCTATTACCGGAGAGACTAAATGTTTCCAACTTTGTTAGATTTCCGATGCTTCTTGGAATGAAACCTGTGATTTGGTTGTCGGAGAAATCCAAGAAATCTAACCTTGTTAGACTTCCTATGCTTTCAGGAATAGAACCTGTGATTTCATTACCGGAGAGAATCAATGTTTCCAACCTTGTTAGATTTCCGATGCTTCTGAGAATGAAACCTGTGATTTGGTTGTAGGAAAAATCCAAGGATTCTAACCTTGTTAGACTTCCTATGCTTTCAGGAATGGAACCCACGAATTTATTACCGGAGAGATCGAGGGAGGTTAGTTTTGTAAGATTACCAATGGATGTTGGGATTATCCCATAGAGAAGGTTCCATCCGAGGTCGAGATGGACAAGACGAGGCAAATCTGCAAAGCGGAGCCTGTCCAACCCGCCATAGAGGCCACACTCCGGAAGTGAAATGTTGACCACAGCTGGGGCAGCATCACGACGGCCATGCCCATGAGGCGTCGCCGCGCCACAGGTAACGCCAGTCCAGTTGCATGGGCTGGTGCCCTTGCTCCATGAGTTGAGATTGCATTGGAAGTAGGAGCCGTTCAGGCTGGTCTTCCATTGGAGAAGTGCATCCGCTTGGCGATCCAGCGGTGGCGTCACAGCAGAATTTGCGAAGCAGAAGAGGTGCTGCAAGGCAAGTAGTAGCACTAGCACCAGCAGCAGCTCCAATGGAAGGGAGTTCATGTTGTGTAGGTGAAGCTCTAAAACACACATACTACATGCATACATGGTCTAGCTATTTCGAAATATATGCACATAACACTGCTGATTTTTCAAAAGAATCTGAGCCACATTCAACCAAGGAGACCTTGACTCAGGTCAATAAATCACAATACTGACGTAAATTTCGTAGGCATAACTTGCCGTGTGGCCCATGCTTCGCCAGATTTTGGAGGGTAGTGGTTGACTGTGAATAAGGCGCGCCTCTGCGTGCAAGACCTCCTTGAAATCCAGGTTCCAACTGTCCATCGGAAATTGAAAGCGTGTTTTGGTTCACGTCCTGGGGCGGCCTGATTTGGTAGCAAGTTTCAACCGAAAAAATTTAACTCGAAAAAATTTAAAATAAAAATTCAAAATTTTAACTCGCAAAATTTTAAATCAAAAAGTTCCAACTTGGAAATTTTCAAATAGAAAACTTTCAACACGAAAAATTTTAAATTAGAAAGTTTTAACTCGAAAAACTTTTAAATTGAAAATTTTCAAATTAGAAAGTTTCAACTCAAAAAATTTCAAATTGAAAAGTTTAGATTCAAAACTTTCGAAAGCAGTTAAAAAATACTAAAAAAATACTTGGTGGTTTGTAGTATTGTATCTCCAAAAGCTTCACCAGTGACCTATGACAGTACAACAATGATATTGTTTTCTATGACATCGTCTGTGATGAGCCTTACCTATTTCACTAACCTTGACTCGGGTGAACAACGATAGCTAGAAGAAATTTATACGGTCCCTACATACATGGCGAAAATTCAAAAATGACCGTAAGATTAGCTACCAAACTTGCCGGACCAATTCCACAGCCTAGTTTCCACAAGTCAGCCGTCGCCGTGTCTTCTACGATATAGTATGGACTGCTTTCTTTGACTAGATACATATTGGACCACTGTGCTGCCGACATTTTATAGGCTCAAGCAAAAAGGAGAAGAAAGAAAAAAAACGGTAATGCTATGTATCGGACGTCCTAACACTCCGCAATATTTTTTTCTACACGTGCAATATTTTCTACTAACGCGTGCAATATTTTCCTTCGACAAACAGTAAAATTTGCTACAGTAAAGGGATGTTGCAAGCATTCAAAAATATGTTACACGCATTGGTAACAAATGTTGCACGCGTAGAAAAAAAAAGTTTCATAGGCATCCAAAGAAATGCTTTTAGCATTTTAGTTTCATTTCAGAATTTTAAAAAAAATATTTTTAGCACTTTAGTTTTATTCCAGAATTTTTAAAAAAGCTTTTAACACTTCAGTTTCATTTCACAATTTTTAAACAAAGCTTTTAGCACTTCAGTTTCATTCCATAATTTTTTAAAAAAGCTTTTAGCATGTCAGTTACATTCCAGAATTTTGGCACTTTACATTCATTCCAAATAAACACTTCATACAGTAGAAGACCTGTGTTACTATATGTAGTTCATACAGTACTGGTACATCTTAAGTAGTAACGTACTTTGTCTTTACAAGTGTTCCTTCATTATGATCGTGACATATGAAAGGAGTATCCACGTCTGTGTCATTGAGGAGGCTTATGTCGACATCCACAATAAAGGAGGGATCTCGTCGAACTCGACTATACTCTTCCTCGCTCTCGTGACGCCCTCAACTCCAACAATCCTTCGCTTGCCTTGGAGAACCACGTGTCGCTTTGGGTTAGTACTACAATCTTTCGCTTGTCCTTCGCTTCTTAGGTTTGCTTGACATGTCCATTACGTAGAAGACTGTCTCACATCGTTCATGAGACGAACGGTTCGCGCTTATAGTCGACTTGCGTGAGGTCCACGATTGTCATACCGTATTTGTCGACCTTCACGCTTGAAGTCTGCTTGACCCATTGGCACTTAAACAGAGGGACCTTCAAAGGTCCATAGTCAAGCTCCTATATCTCTTCTATGAAACCATAATATGTATCCACCTTGCCTTTGTTGTATTCGGTGTCTATACAGACACCGCTATTCTGGTTGGTGCTCTTGTTATCCCGGATCCGTGTAGAATGTGTAACCATTTATCTCGCACTTTGAATGTCACGATTTCACTAGATAGTCTCCGAGCTGCCGCTGTAACCTGCTCATTGTCCGACCCTTTCAAAAGGATGTACTTTTGTAACCAAGCTACCGAAAGAATCCATGTGCTTCATTGCTATCCAATCCTCGACCTCCCGAGAAATCGCGCGAGAATACTCTTGTGCTCAAGGACATACGGGGCCACTACAGTTGATTGTTTCAAAACCGTGAAATGTGCTTGCTTAAATGTAAGAAGCTCATTGCATGCAATTGCTTTCCTTCCTAGTGTCCCTTTTTCCCGTAGCCTCCCCTCATGGCGTGATATAGGGACGCCGATCGGGTTTAGATCATTAATGTAATCCACACAAAACTCAATCACCTCCTCTGTCCCATAACCCTCGGCAATGCATCCTTTCGGACGAGAACGGTTACGGACATACTTCTTTAGCACACTCATGTACCTCTCGAAAGGGAACATGTTGTGTAGATACACGGGTCCGAGAATACCTATCTCTTTGACAAGGTGAACAGTGAGATGAACCATAATATCAAAGAATGCAGGAGGAAAGATCATCTCAAGACTAACCACACTTTGTACCACGTCATCCTGCAGCTTACTTAGTTTATCCGGTCGATGACCTTTCGTGAAATCAAGCGTTGAAAAAAGAACACAGCTTTGTGATTGTCCCCGCACTCCACTCAGGCAAGATGCCTCTCACGTACCACTAGGAGCAATCGTGTCATTAACACAAGACAGATCATAGGATTTCATGTGTACGATTTTATTCTCTTTCGTGTTTATGAGTCTCTTTACATTCGAGGAGTATCCTAAGGACCTTCACACTGCTTAGGAACTCTATCATGCTTTTTTCTCTTCTTTGCTTAGAGTGTAGCTCGCAGGATGTAGGTAATATTGTCCTTTCCCTCTTTTTCGGGATGTAGGTCGCTCCTCGCCCAAGAGTTTAAGGTCCTTCCGAGCTTGCAGTGTATCTTTCGATTTTCCGTACATATCTATATAGCCTAGCAGTTCAAGCAGACATTCTTCATGATGTGCATGAAGTCAAGTGAGTGATTTAACCTCCATGACTTCCCAATAAGGCAAGTCCCAAAATATTGACTTCTTCTTCCACATGGGTGCCTCGACCATCCTCATTCTCGCACATGTTTGCTTCCGTGACCCTTTCCAAATACTACTTTCAAATCCTTTACCATAGCAAACACACGTGGCCCACTACAATGCTGAGGCCTTGCACGAAGGTCTAGTTGCCCGTTAAATTTTCTGCCTTTCTTCCGCAACGGGTGACTCGTAGGAAGAAACCTACGGTGACCCATGTACACAACCTTCCGAGAGTTTTTCGTACATGCCATCCGTTTCATCTAAGCAATCGGATGCGTGCTCTATATTCTTTGATAGTTAGGCCGCATAAAGTTAATGAGAGCAAAGCTACCATTGATTGTTACAAATAACAATGCACGAGGGTGAAATACTCCTTTGTACTCATCCCATACCCTTGCACCATCGTCCCCATAACGTCACAAGATCTTCAACCAATGGTTTCAGGTAGACATCGATGTCATTTCCAGGTTGCTTGGGGCCTTGGATCAACAACGACATCATGATGTACTTTCGCTTCATGCACAACCATGGAGGAATGTTATAGATACATAGTGTAACAAAGCCAAAGTGCTATGGTCGTTGCTCAATTCTCCGAAAGGATTCATCCCATCGGTACTCAACCCAAACCTTATGTTTTCACCTCATCTCGCGAAGTCCGCACGCCCGGCCGACTTTCCTCCATCGTGAGCCATCTCGCAGGTGTCTAAGCATCCCGTCCGCCTTACGCCTTATTTGTGCCAACGCATCATCCGGCATGCGCTTTGTTAGTAAACATACGCTTCAATCGGGGATCACAGGAAATACCACAACACTTTAGCCGGAGGTCTCTTCTTCTTACGCCCCCATCTATTTCACTCGATCATCACGCTTCACCTTATATCGTGATTATTTGCACATGGACACACATCCAAATCGGCATACTCATTACGATACAGACACAATCATTAGGACATGTGTGTATCTTCAGATTTCCAATCCCAAAGGATGACGACTTGCTTGGCTTCATATGTAGATTCGGCAGAGTGTTATCTTCGAAGCAACTTATTTACGAGTGATAACAACTCATTGAATCCTTTATCCGACACACCATTTGTAGCCTTCCATTGCATGAGTTCCAGTGGTACGCAGCCTTTTGTGGCCTCGCCTACGCTTTGGGCACAAAGGAGTTCTGTGGTCCTCTAACATGCTACTGAACTTCTCGAACTGCTCTTTCATCTCTGTAGTCTCCTCTCCGCCACGCAAAGATCTCGGTCTAGCTCATCATCACCAAAGTCACCAAGTGTTTCTTCCACGGAACAGTATTGTGTGCCGTCCGGGATACTGTTCAATCCATCTTCCTCTTCCTCGCCTTCTTCATCGTCTTCCTAGCTAACCGCCTCAACTTCGCCATGGTTGGTCCAACAGGTATAGTTTGGCATGAAACCTCTCATGATCAAATGATTCATAACTTGCCATCGCTGGGAGTACTCCTTCTCGTTCTTGCAATCTACACACGGACAACATATGAAGTCAGCTCGAGGCAAAAATGCAACTACCGATCAAGAAAAGCTCAAGACGCCATCCATGAACTCTCTCGAGCGACGGTCCGCATTGTACATCCATTGCCGATTCATCTACACCAAGTTATAATTTCATTAAAAATTATAACAAATTTCATATAAAATTATAACGTAACTTATAGTTACATTTAAAAATCTAAAACTCACAGCCACTTAAACCCAACAAAAAAACCTTCACTACACCATCATCCAATTAAAGACCTACCTTTCTAATTATTTTGTATCCCTTCCAACCTTTGTAATTATTTTTTATCCTTCTACATATTTTCTATTTTATTTCCTACACCAATAATTACTTCCTTGCAATATTGTGATATTTAAGATTCTAAAGCTAACAACCACCTAGATCTAAAGCTTCCAATCACCTTTACCTTGTGTAATGTCATATTTTGAACTAGATCTCCACCCTACATCTTCATACAACAACAAAAACAAGCATTGGAAATAAATTTTTGATCATGGTGATCTTGCTTAAAAAGTTCAATATTTCTCCACATCCATTGAAAAAAAGCAATCTCTAGGTGAGAAGGATGTTCACATGATGTTACTAACCTTGAAACACTTAATTTGAGCTAATCACCCCAAATTAAAAATTTGGACAGCACCTCCCAAGAAGAATACTGGCCAGCCTCTCTCTGCTCGATCGCATCACTGCTCGTGGAGGAAGAAGGGTTTAAATGCGTTGGCAGGGAGGGTTTCGAGAGTTTGAGACACGAACCGCTTCATCAATGTTCAGTTCTAGAAGCGGTTCGTGTCTCAAACCACTTTGAAAATCGAAGCGGTTTGAGACAAGAACCGCTTTAGAAAGTAACATTTAAGCGGTTCGTGTCTCAAACCGCTTCAAAGCCCTCTCCCATCGCTGTTCACTTAACCGCTTCGTGCGTAACATCACAACGGGTTCGCACCAAACCGATTCTAATAGGCGGTTGTGATGCCCAGCTCAGTAGTAGTGACATGATCACATTCTAAGGGCTAATAATGGATTTGTCGAACAGAGAGGCAAGGGCGAACAAGAGCCGTTGAATGGCAATTAGGCCTCAGATGTTAAGATATCCTCTAGTGTTGTTGGTGCTTACATGTGTTTTTACTACTTATGTCCCATAATAGCCCCACGAAAGGAACATTACTTTAGCTACCGTGGCATTTCTTTTCCGAACCATGTTATAAAGTTGAGGATATTATACACTGATAAGGTTATTTTCAAGCTATACATCTTACCAAAATCTTATTGGGGTTCTACCACGAAGTTGAAAAGACCAATATGGTAAATCTAATGATACTATTTTCACACGACCAATCTAGATAATTTTTCATATATTATTAGTCAAAGTTAGAGAAATTTGACAGCACGTTTTCTAAAACGGCGTATATTTCTGAACAGACGGAGTACTGAATTTGGAGTTGACTTCACGAGGGTAATAAATTTTTTGTCTATGTCCATGTTATGCTGGAGACAGCCGAGCTAACAAATGAAAATTCTTGTGCTTCACCATTGCTTGAGCTAACAATTGTTCTTTCTAAACCTAGATGCCAATCATGTATCACCACTTCAACAATCTTACGGTTTGTCATGTTCTTTCCATAGTTCATAACCATGGGCGGAACCGGGGGTGCCCCGGCACCCCAAAAAATTTGAGAACCAGGGGATCAATGTTCTTTGTTGATGAAGAAAGAACTGTCACCTATTGTTTATGCTACCATGTTCTATCTTCAGCTGATGACTGGATGTTTGTAGCGATGATCTCTATTCCTGCTTGTTTTCATAATAGAAACAAAATATGCATTAGTTTCTGTGTTTTCGCTGTGAGTTAGCTATCTCATCAGAAAGTCTAAAGAAATAATGTGAAATAATCACTACTCCTGAAACTTGTCATAATAAAAGCCAAATCTGCTTTAGTTACTGTGTTCTTCCCTGCGGATTAGCTATCTCATCAGAAAGTCCGAAGATATAATGTGCAAGGGCCGTCCAGCGGGCGGCACAGGCTGGGAAAGCGGCGCGGCAAGCGGCTCTGGCTGTCGGGCGGGCAAGCGGTGCGGCAGACGCCGTGTAGACAGCGTAGGCGACGCACAGCACAAGTGGCTCAGGCCGTCAGGTGGGTGAGTGTCGCACGGTGCGAGGCAAGGGGGGCGACACGGCAAGCGAAGCAAAGGCACAAGGGCTGGCACGACAGACGGCGCGGACGCTGCACTACAACAAACTACAGTACTTCAACAAACAGGCAGAGACACACCCGTTAATAACACTTCTGCATGCAGGATGAAGCTTCTAATACATGTGTATGCACATTGTGTCTGGTTCACATGGATTGATCAGCCTTTCAATCATGCGTCTTTTCAATTGGCCTGCACATTTGATCTTACGGCAAGCAAATGCTTACTAATGCGCCAACGAAGATTCAGAGAGCCATGACAATGGAGTTACTCACCAAGTAAGTCTTTGGCCGATATGAAAAAACTGCATCATCTAGTTAGGATGATATGAATTTGTGCGCATTTGAATGCACCAGTACTACCGCAGAACCGTCGGCAGTGCCGGCCAAGTGAAAAGATCCCAAAAGACATGTTCTGTAAGAAGATTACCAACAACAAGGGCCCACACCCGCGGTAGTACCGACCGAGAGAATGCACATATTTCTCATAAAAAGAGGTTCACTGGAATAAAACTACCATGTAAAAGGGGCGGTAGTACCGACCTCAATATGTCGGTAGTGCCAGACATAATGAAGAGTTCACTAAATTTTTCAAAAAAAAACTTTTCTATATGCAACTACCGTTCAACATGAATGAGATTTTGAGCCATGTGACCTTTAATCAAATTCAAGCTACTAGACATCGATCCCTTTTAATAGTATGGCACCTATTTCTAACAATCCGATATTTCCTCTAAACTCCAAGATCAGTAAAAAGCTAGGATAAGATCCTTACATTTTTATACCTTGTCTTTGAATTTGAATCATTGATAGACGTTTTTGTTCCATGCTTCCACCTTCTTCATGTAGCGGCGAGGATCAACCATTTTCTCATATACTCAAAAGAATATGTTAGTCCTTTAAACTCGATTGTCAATAATTACCAAAACTCAATTAGGGGCCTGTGGGATATATACATCCCAGGTATCTGCAAAGCAGGCCTACGAGGCCCAACTGGACAACGCTGAGTCAGGCCAACTGCAGGAAAATAGAAGCTACCAGGGGTGCGCCAAGACGTGCCAAGCAAGTAAGTCCTAGAGATGACAACTAGTCCAGATTAGGTAGGATAGGATTGTAATCTAAACCGTTGCCAAAACGGATAGGTGCATGAGATATAATTCCTACTTTGTATCCGACTAAGACTCTCTTTGTAACCGCCCTCCTCTCCTATATAAAGGGAGGGACGGGAGAACAACATCATACAATCTCATCAGCAAAATAGCTAGCCACATATAATTCCAGAGCACAGGACTAGGGTATTATCTCCTCCACGAGAGCCCGAACCTGTATACATCCGGTGTCTTGTGCTACCATCGAGTTTGGATCCAGCGCCTAGCCCCCTTTTGATTATTGCCGACAACAAACGTCGACAGTTGGCGCGCCAGGTAGGGGCTGCGCTAAGATCAATCTCAGCAGGCTCGATGGCGATCTTCAACAAGGTTATGACCACCTTCGCTCCGGCCCAGGCGTTCCGCTTCGGAAGTCTGGATTTTATCACCGATGATCTTGGCAAACTCATCCTTTCGGATTCGGATCAGTTCCAATCTGGAAGTGTTTCTGTCGCTCACCCAGCCGAACAATCACTCGGATTGGGGTCAGGTATGGCTATCTATCCCCGGATGGTAAGCCAAAAGACTGTTCCCCGGTTTGAGCGAAGGCTGGCTAAAGGCGAGCCCCGAGTGGTAAAGAACGCTAAAGAACCACTCGGATCTAAAGGTCAGCCCAACCTGTCTTACTGTTCTTCTGATTCAGAGAGTGGGGCAGAGGATTTTCAAGACCTTCGCGGCATCTTCGTGATCGAAGATCTGCGAACCGATTCCCAGTAGCAGAAGGATGCTGCGAATGCCGCAGAGGCAGAGTGCCTTCATCAAGAAACTCGCGCAAAGTCTCTCCAGGCTAGAGGATGCAATGTTAATGAAGACATCTTGCAGATGAAGATGGGGAACCAATCGGTTTTTCATACTCCTCGCCAGAATATCGTCAAGATCAAAAACGCCTCGACTTAATCGGGACCAATGCTTGGTTCCGACAGCCCAGCCAGCCGATCGTGGCCCAAGTACAGTTATGGTGACGGCAGAATGATCCAAAGAAGATCAAGAAGAACAAGGAGAAAGAGCACTGCATCAGATAGTCACTCGGGATCGCCAAAGAAGAAACACCCATAGTCGGGCCATGCGTGGCGGACTAGAGCTTCGGCGAGGAGAAGACGCCATGAAGCATCACCAGAATCTCCACAGGACCTGAATGCCAAAGGCGAGATCAGGAAGATGAAGAACGCCGCAGGCACAAAGATGACTATGAATGTTTTGACATCCGCCATGACGACCAAGATGACCACAGAAGCCATCACCGCCGCGACAAAGGTGATAGTGAGGATCGCCGAGCTAGATCACCTTCTCGACGCTCCCCACGCTGGCGCTGCGATGGGCCTATTGAGGGGATTAGAGTCTTCACTCCTCGGCTTCGCCGTGTGGTCTGGCCTGAGGGTTTCAACCCCAAAGGCATTACCAAGTTCGACGGAGAAAGAGATTCAGAAGCTTGGTTGCAATTTTATTCCCTTGCAATCATGGCAGCTGGAGGCGATCACAACGTAATGGTCAATTATCTACCGGTCATGCTTACCCCTTCGGCTTAGGCTTGGCTCACCGGACTTCCAGAGAATTCCATAGATTCCTGGGGAGATCTTTGTGAGCAGTTCATCACCAACTTTCGTGGCACTTATGAGCTTAATTCGGGACTCAATGGGACTCAGACGCCTTCACCAGAGAAGAGTGAAACACTCTGGGAGTTTATCCGTGCTTCATGCGAGAAGAAGAATACGATCGTGATATTTTAAGTCGCAATCATTGCGGCATTTCAGAAGGGCATCAACGACCCAGATCTAATTAAGAAGATGTCCAGGAAGCCGAGTCGGAGGAGAACAAGATAGAAGATATCGACCGATTGGAAGAGGCCAGGGAAGTCGCAGCAATCCAGTCGGCCAAGTACCTCCAGGGCCTGCGCCGCTACCACGACTGAAATGTGCGGGGTCGCGCTTTCTCTAAGGGAGATCTGGTCCTAATAAAGAATCAAAAGTGTGAGCACAAGCTATCTCCAAGCTGGGAAGGCCCCTACATCGTCGACGAGGTGACACGTCCGGGGGCTTACAGACTTAAGCGGGAAGATGGCGCTATCATCAGCAACTCATGGAACATAGAGCAGCTACGTCTTTTTTACTCTTAAAAATATTGTACACTAGCTATGTTGTTCGTGAATAAAATTTTTTCATCTTGACTTGCTACTCAATTGATGCTCAATTAAGCAGTATGTCGGGGGCTACACCTAATAGTGTTGCACATGTGCAACCCTTCTTGTAAAACATTTACTATTTTTCTCCCTAATGGTCGCAACCAAGTCTGAGTGCGCTGATTCTAAATCGTGAAACTCTGAACCCATGAACAATGAATCCTAGCTACTCAAAAGCGCGTGCCTAGGAAAAATGGCCATGTGCCGACTCCTGACGCCAGGGGGCTAGGTTAGTTGGGCAGAGTGCTTAAACGAAAAAGGATAAGAGCCACTCAGACAAACGCCATGATCAAAAGGGAGGAAATTTTATTACAACTACTTAGGTCCGAACATTACATTAGAATGTGCAGGAACCTAAAGTCTATGCCCGACGCGCGTGTCCTACTGCTTCAATAAGGGCATCCCTCGCTCTGAAAAGCTTCGGGACTCCTTCGAGCAGCACGTCGACGACAGCAATGTCACAGGCCATGGCCTCTTCTTCCGCAAGTTCGGCCAGCGTGCGGTCGTATTCAGCCCAAAGCTCGGCTAGAGGGTCCTCCTCACCAGGCGCCGGTGGAGCCTCATCTTCAAAGATCAGTTCCTCCGACGAGGGGGGAGATGGCGGAGCCTCATCGCCGGACAGAGAGGATTGGGATGAAGCCATCGAGGTTCAAGAAAAGAATGTTGAAGATTGCGGAGAAAAGTTTTAGAACGGGGGTGATCGCTCAAGCAAGCGGTGACATCCTTATATACCCAAAGCGCGGAAACCGAGCGGTTCAGAATAAATGCGAGTGCGGGAAGCTAAAGCAGCCCTCACCAGACCTCGAAGCGACCGAGAAGATGCACGGTCAAGGGATATCAAATCAGGCGCGGCGCATGCAAACATTGAAATCCGAGAAACTACTGAAGACACAATAAAACAATTAAAAGCCAAACATGGTCCAATCGCCAGGCGGTTTTTCCCTAAGGCACAAAAGAATAATTACAGATCAAGTTTTAAGCAAATAGCAGTCTACGCGGGGCCCAAATTCAAGTTTCAACTAAGGCAGAGGCGGTGTCCCTAACCTCGTCAACCAGGGCAAGCGCTTGATCATCGTCAACGGTGCAGGCGAAGCCCTCCTTGATGGCTTCGAGTTCCACTCGTGGATACAGGGACTTCATAATGGCCAATGCTTGACAGGCGCTTGTGATCGCTGTTTCCTTTAAGTGTGCCACCAGTTTCTTGGGCCCCTCCTCCAGCCGTTGGATCGTGGCGTCCGCGTCATACGGAACATCGCTGGTCCCAGCTTCATCAGGACTCAACATCTGCAGCATTCTTTCGGAGCCCTCTTGGAGTTTGTCAACCCGCACCTCAGTAGATTTAATCTTCCCATCAAGAGCGCGAAACTGAGCCTGCGAGTTGACTCGGTGCACTGCAAAACCAGTCGGGTCAGCCAGAAGACGCTAAAAGGCACAAAAAGGAACAAAGGACGAGTCAGGAGCAAACCTTCCAGCTCTTTCTTCATCTTCTCTATCTCGATTTCGGTGTCCTTTTTGGACTTCTTCAACTTTTCAACTTGCTCGTTGGTGGACTCAAGTTTTCCTCGAAGATCTGCAGCGGCAAAGACCAAAGTCAAGATAGGGAGTGTGAGCTAAGGCTCTAGATGTGGTCCAAGTCAGTCGGACCAAGGAGTTACCACCAAGGGAGCTCGTCGGATTCAGTTTCTCCGCCTCAAGGGCCAAGACCTGGACCCGGAGCTTCTCCAATTCCTCTCGGTTCTCGACTCGGGCCCGGTTGAGTTCCTTCTGCAGTTCGACGCGGACTCGCTCAACCTCGGCCTCATAGTCCTTCCGCATCTTGGTCTTCGGGAGTAACTCCCAGAGAAGGGCGTTTCGGTCTTGGGCACGCTCTGCCAGGCGCTGAAGAAGGCAAAACGAACGAATGTGGACACATCACACGTCGGGGAATAAAAAAATGATATCTAAAAACAACTCGGCATAAGCAACTTACATTGCCAAGACAAAAACAAGTATAGGCGGCGTCACAGAACGATGCCCATTCCTTAGCCTCATCCTCGTCATCGTATGATATCCCGTCGCCATGTTTATTGAAGAAGGAAGCCCGTACCGAAGAATTTGGGCGGGGAGGCCAACGGAGTTCTTCTGGCGGAGGTGAGGGGCGAGAGGGCTGGGGGAGTTCTTCCGGCAGAGGTGAAGGATCAGCGGCAGGCTCAGGAGGCGTAGTTTGGCTAGTCGGTCCAGGAGGAGTTTGCAATGGGCCGCCAGTCTCGAGCTAACCTCGATGTCAGAGTCATTGGAGCGATCGGGAGGCTCTGTCGATCTCCCGAACCACACTGGGCGATGTGCTCGGCCTCGGCTGGTGCCTCGATCCCTGGTTCGTCTGAGGCACCTCAAGTAACTGCCCCCTGAGGCTCCTGATGCGGCGCGTCTACGGGAACCTCATGGGCAGGCTCTCTGAAAAAAGAAGCTATCAAGGCATGACCCGGAAAAATAAAGAAGAGCGAGCAAGAAAATCAACCTGCTGGATCTTGTTATCTTAAACCCCGAGCCCTTCCGAGCAGAAGTTCCACCAGCGTGGGGCCGGTCTGCGCGCCCAATACTGGGGATGACGGGTTTTCGGTCGGGCGCGAAGACGGAGGCACGACATCGGCCGAGTGCTAGGCTGGGGGCTCAAAGGCTCCAAGGTCCATGGACTGGCTTGAAGACGAGGAAGTCGCTGGAAGAGGGCGTGCGGCTGTCGGGTCCCAAACCTTAGGACCTCTGGTCGGGCGCACGTTTGCCACCGACCACTTCCTCTCTTTTTTGGATTCATAAACGACTGGTTGTTTACCCCTTGCCAAGGGGTCCTCGGCTTCACTTGCCTTGCTCTTTTTGGCACTCGAAGTCGGGGGCGAGGTGCGAGCTGGGCGTTTTCGCTTGATGCTCTTGTGCACGGGGAACTCAGGCAGCGGCGTGTCAGAAAAGAAAGTGTCACGGCCCTGCAGGCATAAACAAGACACATGATCAACCACAGCCAAGCAAAGATCAGAAGGCCCAATCCTGGGAAATAAGAAGACATCTTACTAGAGGTGGAGGGTTCGACTTCTTGAAGGGCCTTGGGCATCTGTTGTTGGCGATCTAGACGCCCGGGGCGAAGAGGTCGGCGACGTGATTAAGGAGCTCTTTCCTTGGAATCGGATCGGAAACCTCCCGAGTAGGATCGGTTGGTCCTTCATGTTCATATCCCAGATGAACTTGCTCCTTGAGAGGTTGAACTCGGCGGGAGCCAAAGCTCAGAATGATGGCCACTCCAGTGAGACCGTTCTCCTTCAATTCAGCGATCATACCCATAAGATCTACCACCTGGTCCATCCCGTCACTCGAAGGAAGTGATGTCCAATTGATCGAGGGCTTGGGTGGTGTAACATCCCAAAATTTGAAGTTTTGGAATGTTTAAATTCAAAAGTGAACCATTTGCATTTTCTTGGAATTAATTGAAGCTCAACATGAATTTTCCAATAATGAAAAGATTTAATTTGATTAATCTATGCATCAAATTAAAGGTTTCCAGTTTTTGTTGGGTTCCTTGTGCTTCAAGGAATTTTTCTGTATTTTTGGAGATTTTTCTGAATTTATTCACTATTTAT
This sequence comes from Guadua angustifolia, assembly GCA_036346375.1. Classification (NCBI taxonomy): domain Eukaryota; kingdom Viridiplantae; phylum Streptophyta; class Magnoliopsida; order Poales; family Poaceae; genus Guadua; species Guadua angustifolia. The sequence continues at coordinate 55,477,939 of CM070502.1, read as the reverse complement.
TTGAATTTATTTGCCTTATTTGAATTTATGGGATTTTTTTCTAATTCGGAAAACGTTTTAATATTTCCAAAATTCTTTCGGGCCGAATTTGCCCCGGCCCATCTCTGTTCACCGCGTCCCTGCCGTCCGATCCCCGCCACGCGCTCGGCCGAGATGCGTCCACGTCGCCCGCATCACCGAAAAACCCTAGCCGCCGGAGTCCTCGCGCCGCACGCTGCCACCCTCGGTTTCCGAATTCTCCGCGCCTCCCGAGGCTTTAAAAGCCGCCGCCGACCCTAGCCCGAGGTTCGCCACTTCATTCCGCATCCGCCGCCACCTCTCCCATCGCCCGAGACGCCGCCGTCTCCTCCCGAGAGCTCGTCGAAGTTCGCCGCCATCCCGAGCGCCTTCTCCGCCGTCTCCTGGGCGCTCCGGTCATCCTCCGCCGTGATCGGTTGCACCGTTGGACTCGTCGCGTCGAGTTCTTCCGGATCCACCACTTCATTCGCCCGATCCGACCGTCCTTCGCCACGTCCGGTGTCGTCTTCTCCGCCTCCGGTGAGTTGCGCCGCCGCCTCGCCGTCGTTTCCATCCACAAACCTCAGCCGTCCGATCGTCGCCGACGATCCAGATCGTACACGCTTCTCACCCGCGCCCTCGTCAGCTCCGTCCGATTCGAGCCAACGCCGGATTTCGCCGCGTGAGCCAAGTCGCACGACACACGGACCCGCATGTCAGTGGCATGCCGTTTATTCTTTTCTGATTTATTTCCGATAAAATCTGAATCCAACCAATCACAAGTCGCCACGTGTCAACCCTGTCCAATTTTCCTGATTTTTCTTCCATTTAAACTTCGGAAGGCCCGTTCTCCCTCGTTTGAACTCCGATTGGAGTGATTCAAATTTCTAAATTTTTGTAAAATCGAGATCTACATTCCAGAGCCATTTATTTTCAAGTTTGAGCTTGTTTTCCTCTCTGTTTTGTATTTATTTGGTTTCGTTGCTTTATTTTCCGGTAGACGTGAATCCCGAAGGAGCAAACGGAGACTTCGAAGACCAAGAATCAGCACTTGAACAACAAGGCAAGTCGTAGACCTTTGATCATATTGCACCCATGTTTGCAAAAGTACTTTGTTTTATACAATTGCATGCTATTTGTGTAACAATGCTAGTTTATGGGAGTAGCTATTTACCTATTTGAGTATGCCCCCTTTTATTATTGAAATGCCATGTATCCATTGTTAACCATAGGTTGGGACATTATTAGTTGGACATAATCATAGTACCAGCATTGGGTTATCGTAGCTATGCTTAGCCATGCTTAGTTGTCCGATGGGATTCATATCACCTGTGAACTAATGTTAATCTTGACTTAATGAGATATTGAGTTGTGGCTGTTGATCACTGTTGTAAAACTTGTTGTACCATGGCAGGGGATGCCATTGGTTTTGGGTTGAACAAAATGTTTCCCTCGGGCAATTGATCGTGCAGTAAAGGGGGTGCTGTTTAGCACATTGGGATGTGGGTCGTCTTGCTCGAGACAATTTAAGGACTTAATCTTGTGCGCCATTGAACTGGGCCTAACTGCAACCACAAGTCCCAGATGGGACGGACCTAGCTGATTAATTTGCAATGTCCAGACTTGAGTATTGCCATTGTTGGTGTGGGACGGGTAGACCCACATGGCTCAAGAGGGGCCCCGAGGGCTAAACCTTAGAGGGCGATCTTGGGTTTAGACATGCATTGTAAAGGCTTTGTAGTGATCTCTCTGCCGACACACCAAAGGAAGTGTGTTCTTAGCGCTTGGCATTAAGGGATGATCCTGTCTTGTGGGTAAAGCTGTACAACCTCTACCGAGTGTAAACTATTCGAATAGCCGTGTCCGCGGTCATGGACAAGCCTGGGGATTTCACACGGGGTATAGAGTATTTTCTTGAAATGTGGTAATGTGAACGGGGAGTTCACTGTTGTTTTGTTGTCTCAAGCTATACTGTTGAATTGTGTGGTTGATACTTGTTTCGAATGATGTAGGGTGATGCCTCGTCATTCTGTTCATGTTCTCTACCATTGATTTATCAGTTATTTAGTATTGTTTTTATCAACATGCTTTCAATCTATTTATTGTATTTCAATTCAAGTTATTGCTTTCTGCAAATGAACCATATGACTATCCTTTTGTCAAGCCGTGCATGAATATTGCATCATTTCCCTACGGCTTGTTGAGTACGCTTTTGTACTCACGGCTTTATGCCCATGTTGTTCAATTCTTTGAGGAAGGACCAGGTAATGCGTATCAAGAGGAGGAGTACTATGAAGACTACGTCGACTAGGAAGGCGTTTCCCTAGACGATTGCCTGTGGCATGTCGAATGGCCCAAGTTATTTTATTTCCGCTGCAACAGTTATTTGTTTCTTAAGCCAAGAGGCATTGGTGTATGAACCTTGACTATAAGGTCGATTGCTTTATTCAATAATAACTTGTTTCTTCTTAGTTATTTCGATGTATGGAATGATATGTCATCCATGTTTCCACTGTGTGCACTAGCGTGATCCTGGACTAGTGCGGTATACACAGAGGGTTTCAGATTTGCATATCCGGGTCCCGACAGGTGGCCTTCCGAAAAAAGCATGCAGGGAAGGCTTAGGGTTGGAACAATAGAACCATTCCTGATGCCAGCCCTTATTCGAGGTTTTGAAGGGAATGGCAAAATAGGCACTCTTCAAGCCATCCTCGCTTGAATCCGCGGCTCCAAGCGCCTTGGGGAACTCTTCTTGCCGAAAAGGCTTGAGGAGGAAAAGATGGCGAAAAAGATTGAAATGTGGGCAAATGCCAAGAAAAGCTTCGCAGAGGTGAACAAAAATGGCGATTTGAAGGATGGAATTAGGATTGAGATGAGTTAATTCAATTTCATAGAATTCAAGAAGACCGCAAAAAAAGGCGCAGGTGGGAAGGCCAAATCGCGCAAAAAGAAAGATTCGAAGACAACTACCTCTTCGGTGCGAGGCGTGGGGCAAGATTCACCCGCAGCAGGTCGAGCAGAAAGCATCACCAATGGGGGAAAAATGCCGACGCAGACTAGTTCCTCCAGACGCTTATCCGTCGTCACAGAGGTGGCCCAATCCTTGGCTAGGGCGGATGAAGGAGCGCCTGTGGGGGAAGGAGAAGACATTTTTCGGGCAAAAGAAGCTTGCAATCGTGTTGAATTGGGGTGGTAAGAAATGCTAACCCTAACGGTGGAAGCTGCAAGAGAAGCACTGAAAATGAAGAAGACAAAGGAGCAAATGAGAATAGTGCGCAGAAAACCATTTCAGCCGCACCTAGTCTCATATTTATAGGGAGCGATGTTAACTTTCGCTTTGAGCGAGAAAACGCTTCGCCTTCCGCATATCTTGGGGTTGCCCTAGGGTGCGCTTCAAGATGGGCCTGTGGCCGTGTGCAGTGAACACTGTACATAGGCACAATTAGGCTAAAACTAATTTGGGAAATGGTATGCCCCATGGTGGGCCAAAAGCTAATGACCGCGTCAGACGGAATTTGGGTACCTTCCAAATATAAACATCCTCTTATGATATGCCTCATGATAGGTCGTATGCTGGATACTGTTCAAAACTGGATCAGATATCATAAAGATAGTTTAAAACAAAAATTCCAAAGGTACGCCTCATGACAGGCCAATAGCTGTACGCCCTGGTGCACAGGTACTACTCGGCTAAAAGCCAACTTGAATGGGGATATTCTCCATACCGAATTGTGTGCTGGCCCGAGAAATCGGGTCGGGAACCACTCGGAATAGTGACACGTGGAGCTCTATCGAGTCCTTCACGGCCTCCTTGCCTACTACAAAGCACTCGGCTACATAAAAGACCAGTCGGGAAGTCTTGGAGGTAAGAGGGCAATCCAACCGCAAAACACTCGGGGGCTACTGTGGGATATATACATCCCAGGTATCTGCAAAGCAGGACTACGAGGCCCAGCTGGACAACGCTGAGTTGGGCCAACTGTAGGAAAATAGAAGCTACCAGGGGTGCGCCAAGACGTGCCAAGCAAGGAAGTCCTAGAGATGACAACCGGTCCAGATTAGGTAGGATACGATTGTAATCTAAACCGTTGCCAAAACGGATAGGTGCATGAGATATAATTCCTACTTTGTATCCGACTAGAACTCTCTTTATAACCGCCCTCCTCTGCTATATAAAGGGAGGGACGGGAGAACAACATCATACAATCTTATCAGCAAAATAGCTAGCCACATATAATTCCAGAGCACAGGACTAGGGTATTATCTCCTCCGTGAGAGCCCGAACCTGTATACATCCGGTGTCTTATGCTACCATCGAGTTTGGATCCTGCGCCTAGCCCCCTTTTGATTATTGCCGACAACAAACGTCGACAGGGCCTAGATGCTTCAAAGTTATGATCTTCGGACTATCGGGTAAGTAAAGGGGGGACTATCCATGACTCACCCTTGCTTATTTAAATGTTTTAGGTAAACATTGAAGGTGACATGCATAGGATAGAAGTAGCGCCGTTTTGTGACTTGTCATTTCATCTTCCACAATTACATAGTATCAGTGATCCCTTTTGGAGATAATAAAGTGTCTAGTCAAATTAGTTAATAAATTTTTGTAATCATAATAATGTTTATGTGAACTTAGTTGGATTTTAGTGTTATTTGAGAAGTTTATTTGTTTATTTAATTGTTGCTATACCCTTTCTCATCATCATGGCCAAAAGTTAAAGATTGTTCCTAAACACGCATGTGATCCAAGAGTACTTAAGTGCAAGGACTTTGGTGTTCTCGGGCATGTGGACCTGAGTGTTCCCAAATGTGAGGACTTGGATGTTCCCGAGTGCATGGCCTTAGGTGTGCCTAGGCGTGTAGTTCAAAGATTATTAATATTGTTGATGTTTTTCTTGTTCATATTTGTAACACCCCGGCGCCAAACGCACTGCGAATGCTACTAAAAACCCTAAATAACAAACGACATCTCTACGAAAGGATTGAAACTGAATTAAATCTCTAAACTCTTGAACCAGCTTAAAACTAAGTCACCGAAATTTACAAAATTTCGGCATAACCTCTCTAGAACAGAGGACATCCACTCAGCAGACAAAAGAACATTAGCAATTATATGATATCATTCTAACAGGTCCTTAGATAATCAATCACATTTCTAATCGGCAATTAACCAACTACGCAACTTCGATCAACACAATACAATCACATTTATTACAACCATTATTAATGAGACAATTAACTGGGTTGTTGGTGACCGAAGTCGTGTACGTGCTCTACTCCCATCCCAGCGAGTCAGCTTCAAGGTACCTAAAACAAGAAGTAAACAAGCGTGAGTCCAAGACTCAGCAAAGTACAGCAAAGTAGCAATATCTATAACAATTAACATGTGTAAATCATAAACATGCCCATATTTTGGAATACTAAATTAACACGTATAACAAAAAGAAGAAATCTCTATTGGTTACCTCACCAACTACCTGGTTCACGGATTTCACATACCTCAATAGACCACATGGAACGAATCCACGACCCGATCCATTCCTAACCCTGCAATTTACCCTCAACCCAAAGGTCATCCGCTGCCATTCACCATTAGCTTACCATGCAATGCATCCAACAAAACATTTACAAGGAATTTGGCACACGACTTATTTAAACAACTTTGGGGGAGTTACCTCCACACCTTACCATTCACCACAAGAACCATTAAGTTATATACAAAAGCTGAAATATACATCACACAAACATAAAAATACAAAATCTACATAAGGCATCACACAGATAGGAAAGTACAGAATCTGAATAATACATCACACAGACATGAAAAATACGAACTCTGCATAATGCATCACATGCAGTAGAAAGTACGTAATCTAAATAATACATCACACATATATGAAAAATACAAACTCTGCATAATCCATCACACTCCTACAATCATGTAATGCACTCAAACCTTTTTCATCGATTTTATTCGAGTTCAAAACTCAAATTTCACTCCACGATATTCATACAACATAATTAGCAAAGCAAAGAAAAGAAAGGCACTAATTCATCAATTCAAATCAATTTTTCCCTATTTGGGTTGAATCCATGACTCGACCTCCAATTACCATAATCACCGTCCATATGACACACCTTTACCATAACACTCATTATTAAAGATGCAATGCACATGAATACTCATTTTCATGCACGTACCGGTACTGCCGAGTGCCCACCCGTCGGCGTGCACCCTCACATCCCTTCCATCCCATAGATGGAAGGTGCCTACTCTTACTGTTTCGCTCCCATTCACCTCGATGAATGGGACTACGAGGTAGGACTTTCGTGTTCACTACGTGTGAACATAGAGGCCCGCATCAGAATGAGTCGCCTCTTCCATCATGAATGCACAAATGCAATTAACATAGACCAATTTGCAAACTACATTCACTTCTCACATTTGCATAGCCATAGCTAAATACATAAACATCAGCCACTCCTCACATTCATAAATTACCATTCACATCCTCAACACTCATAATCGCATTCTCAATACTCGTAATCACATTCTCAACATTCATATTCATACTCATATCACCATTACTCGAGTAATTACTAATTCCATCTATCTTGTTCAAAAATCAATCCATTTTCGCAATCCAATTCCATACTTTCAGTATTCCCACTAGCCTATCAAACTAGTGAACGTAAATATGGAAGTACGATTTAGCAAGACGTCATCACGGCATCTAGACGGAATTCATTATACAGCGCTCATAGCATTCAATCCAGGGATGCAGCAAAATTTCATGACGGCAAGGCATATAAAGTTCATCAAACAAATCATAACGCTGTTCAAACAACGATACACTTGTATCGATTATTTACCCTTTTATCAAAAGATAATTAGCTTACTAGACATGCTTATAAACACGAATGCAACCATAGGGTAAGCATATACATAACACAAGCAATGAACTAAACACCCTATAAGAGATATACGGGTTGCACTTGCCTTTAACCGCTGGAAGAGTGGGAATAGCGAGAAGTTGGCGCTCCTCGGCTACTCCTCCTGAAATAACATGGGCAACCTCAACTTTCCCATTCTAGATGGTTACAACAATAACACATGCAACACTGCTATCCCTTAGCGCAGAACAGCCCCAAAATCTGCCGGTGGAAAGTCCGGACAGCGAAAGTGCTATAACCAGCTTAACTCCTAATTGGTCCAACCAAAATGGGGTTCCTTAACCTTAATTAACTATAAGAGGCCAACCTACAACTACCTCGCAGCTACTCACGCGAGAGATGCCATGAAGGCCCCCAAAATCATACATTAAACTCAACCGGAAAACTGAGCTCGCTGCAAATTCCCAACTTCGGGACAAAACTTCCAAATAGCGTAACTATTGATTGGCTTAACGGATTTTCGTGTTCTTATACTCGAAACGACCGCAAGGGAATAAACTACACGAATAATATAACCAAGCACTCAGCCAATGCACCCGCAGATCCCAGATCGAAGATGAACACAGACTGAACCAAAATGCGACACAAACTGGACAGCACTCGCTAAAATAGTCATAACTTCCAAACCGCTGAACGGAATTTAGCGATTTCAGTCTCTATTGAAAGGTAATTCAATTATCTACAACATTCGTTATAGCCAAACCCCCAGGAAACGCTTGTAGAATTTTCCATTAACAGCTCTAACCAAGGACGAAAATCTGTCCGAACAGAACATTCTCATTTACTCTAGTCTCTCCATTTCCCCAACCTCCAACATCTCAAAATCATGAATCCTAGCTAGACAATAGCACAAACACCTTGCATGCAAGTAACTAACTCCCCAAATTTTCTAGGGTTTTACCTCAATCCTCTACATGGAGGGAAGAGGGAGGTGAGGGAGAGGGTGCTGGTGGTGATGCTGCTAGTTGATGCCGCCGGAGAGGAGGCTCGCCGGAGGGGAGCCGCCGGCGCCACTGCTGCTCTTGCTGCCACACCTGCCGGCTGCTCTGCTACTGCAGCCAACGGCCTGCACGGGAGGAGCTTGGCCAGGAGAGCAGGCGCCAGGGAGGCTCGGCCAGCCGGGGGAGGAGAGCGCAGGGAGGGCCGGCCGACTGGAGGAAACAGCAGGAGGAAGGCCAGGGAAAAAGGCAAGCTGGAGGAGATGCTTCAGCCATCACAAACGAGAAAAAGGAAATCGGTCACCCTTCAAGCAATCAACGCCACACATAAAAGGAGAGGAGAGAGAGGTTAGGTAAAGGAGGTGAAATCCCCAAAAACCCTCCTACAAACAAAATCCATCTTTTAAATTATTAGCGCAAACCAAACTATTAAATTCTCGGCGCGAAACGACGATTGTCAGGAAAATACAACTTACCGCCAAACAATACGGCTCAAAAGATACTTCAACTGAAAAAAAACTAGCGCAACATCCAAAACCTTTACTAAAAGCTTCAAAAACGCGACAATAAATATTTTCTCCCAAATACAAATCCCTGAATCACGAAAGTGGAATAATTACGGCCGAAGAACCAGGAAAACGATTTTTTGCAGGGTTACAATATTATTGTGAAAATTCTTGTTAGAATTGTTAAATAGTGATTTTAATTGATTAGGAAAGCATGCTGAAAATGTTGTTAAAATCATAGTTAATGTGATGAAAAAGTAGGATGTGGTAATATGTTGAGCACTTAGAATACTGGGGTGCTACATATCTACTCTCCCATGCACAAAAAAATTTTCAATCCAAACTCCAAAATGCCCTTAAGCTCCTTAATAAGATGAATACATCGCAATAAGATGAATAAATCGATGGAGTCGCGAACCTCTTCACTTGAACCCTCATAGGGGCTATATATAGCCCATCTCCTCATAAACTAGCCGGTAGACATAGATAATTCAAAATACCTTTTTGAGTCGGATTATTCAACCCACACATATTATCTAGATTAAATGCTTCCAATGGTGAAAATATAGCTGTTACGCACACTCGGATTGTCCAATCGACTCGAATTATCGAACATACTCAGATCATTTGGGTTAGTGAAAATCCTCAAGAGCATTTTCTCAGTCTAATTGATCTGGGTCATTCTTTGATCCATTCATATCATTCGACTCACATGGAAATCAACTCAGACCAAGGATCTATCAAATGGATTTGACCCATGAACACTCAAATCATCCAACTCCTATTGAAACTTCAACACATACTTTCTATGAAATTGATCTGACGCATGCTTTGGTCACTAAGATCATTCAACTCACATTGAAAATTCTAGGACATGCTCTTTGTTGAATTGATACGAGTTAGTTGGATTATCCGACTCAATCTGAATTTTTTTGATAAAGATTAAAATTTCACACATATTTCAAATTTAGCATCCTCACTTGATTTGTGCTTTCCTAGAATTCCTTTTTGTTGCATGGGGATGCATAAACTAAAGGCGAGCCATTTTGATGCGGATTTTAGGGGTGGGATCGACTTGGGGTGAAAACGGTCCAAATATTTCTCACCCGATCTGGAACCGAATCTGGTCGGGACCGGTTTTGACTATCTGACCAAATCAGAGACGGGATCCAGGTACTTGAATCCGGATTTGAGATTGGATTCGGAGCAGCCAACATCCAATAAATATGGGATAGGATCCGGATATTCGGATTTTTCCTATTCGGATATCAAGATTTTTCCTATTTTGATATCAGCAAGACCCAACCCATTTCATCACATTTTTTCATGGTAGCCCATTTATATTAACAATTAGTTGGTTCTATTGATCCTCAAGTAGCTTATTCTTTCTATGATGTCTATTGGGCTTGATTGATATATAACTTGTTACTATGGTCATGCACTTGTGTGGTTTAATTCAACATATATTACTCTATTTATGCTTGCATTATCCATATATCTTTATATGTTTCTGCCTTGAATCTATCACATATCTGTCCCCTATTCGTATCTCAAATAATCTGGATTTGTATCTGTATCTAGTTCTGAAACTAAAAACAAATAGGTTAGGATACGGGAAGAGATATCCACTCTTATCTAACCTGTTTTCATGTATAGGATGGACTATAATATTTCTTGCTGATGAGATCGAGACCATACTAGATCTTTCCCCGGCCCTGTATTGTCCTTGGTATTTCAAGCTCTGTTTTGGACAGGAGCAGTACTACTCCTGGCATGGAAATAGTCATATATGTACAAAAGAGTCTTAGTCATCCTAAATATATATATATGTTATACTGTGAAATCCCTTCTTATATGCAGTAGTTCTTAGATCGGATCAGAGTTTTATAAGATACGGCACTATCATATGCGGTCTTAAGAACGAAGAAGATGAATCTCCTAGAGAGAACCAAAATAACGACGTTAAAGCAACCACAATGAGAAAGAAAAAATTTGACAAAGTCGACCTCAAATTCTTTAGGCACAACCTCAAAAGAGTGCAAGTGATTGTTGCTCTCTTACAATCTCTCAAACTTTTATGGCATTTGGATCCTTGTCCTATACAATAATCTAATGCTAATTAAAAAATAACCTAACCTCTAATCCTCTTGTACACCTCTTGCTTTAGATAAGCTAGCTTGTGGCTTTTTAATTGTTTAGATTCTCTATGACTACCCCTAGTTTATATAGCATCTCTAGTTCTCCAAAACAAATAAAAATCATTCCCCTACGTAAAAAGCTAGATTTAGGTCACCATATTTAACAATATATAAGTGGCTTTCTCACATCAGATAAATGTATGCGGTTAAAAATAAAATATACAGGGACACTGCATAGTCTTCAACTGTTCTTTATTGTCGAACCCCTGCACTACTTCCTCCTCTTCCCTGTATATTTATGCATGAACAACCAGGATAGAGTTTGTCTTGTCAAGAGTCTAGCCGCCCGATAGGTGAACCGTGGACATGCATTTTATAATTGCCTGATGAACTTTAACTTCATCACAAATTAACTACACGATTTCCTGTTGTATATATGTTCTACTATGTCGCATTAGGAAAGGGTGATTGGATGCTGACCTAGAGCATTCTAAAAATATTTTAGGGAGAAATTAGTTTAAACAGTCCTTGTGTACTTTCTTATGGGTATGCACGCATGCGCGACACCAAACACATACAATCAGCCCATCTTCGTTTATTGTCACTAACGGGGACATAACTAATTTCAGTGACGAGCTAAGGGCAATTCCAACCTATAATTTTTATGAGTGGTTTCTAAAGGAGAGAGAGTGCAATAAATATTCACTTAGATCTAGTCTCTCTAATGCATAGTTTCTATAGTAGTTTCTATGTAAAGAATAATTTAATGATTTCATACATGCATCGGATCTAGAAGGAAGGGGATGGAAACCATGATTCTGCTCCCAACGCAAATTGTCTAGTTTCTTTACGCATCGGTCTACGGGAGGACTTAGTTTCCTGCATGAGAAACCATTTTCCTCTCTCACCTCAATAACTCTATTGTCATGTCACCAATTTACTTATGTGGTAGCTTTATATACATAAGATACTATAGAAAATAACTGATATGGAGCATTGGGACTGCCCTAATCCCACTTTCTTTTGGAAATTCTATTTTGCGGTCACTATCTCCGAGAGAACTGTGCGCTTTCTCTGCTAGAGCTCCACATGTCGCCTGCGTGAGCCTTTTTTTCCCGTCCCAGTGTGGCCTTTTTTCCCACGCGCGCATGCGTCTAATCTACGGTCACAATGTTTTTGAGTAGAATTTTTCTAGTTGAATTTTTCGTAGTCGAAACTTTTGGATTTGAATTTTTCGAGGTGAAACTATCTAGTGTGAAATTTTTTTATTTAATTTTTTTCGAGTTGAAACTTTCCGATTTGAATTTTTTGGTTGAAATTTTTTTGACTTGAATTTGTAAATAGAAACTTTTTGAACCAAAAGTTTTTTGAATCAAAACTTTTTGAACCGAGAATTTTATGAGTTGGAACATTTCAATTTTGAAATTTTTTGAGTTGAAACCTGTTTATTTCAAACTTTTCGAGTTGATACTTTTGTGATTTGAAATTTTTTGATTTAAAACTTTTTCATTTTGAAACTTTCCTAGTTGAAACTTTTTTATTTGAAACTTTGTGAGGCAACAATTTCTAATTTGAAATTTTCCGAGTAGAAACTTCCTAATTTGATTTTTTTCAGTTGAATTTTTCTAAGTTGAAACTTTCTATTTAAATTTTCAGAGTTTCACTCGAAAAAATTCAAACCGTGGCGCACTTGGACGTTAGCCTTCGGCCCACACCGTGGTGCACTCAAGTTGCACTGCATAGGGCTGGAAATTTGGCTCGCGGCTCGCAGCTCGGCTCAGGCTCGGCCAGGCTCGGTTTTATAGCGAGCCCGAGCCGAGTCTATTTTTGTGGCTCGGTTTTATAGCGAGCCAGCTCGTTGGCTCGGCCCAATTAGTCCATATAAGCAAAACCCTAAGCGATACCTTCTGAATTTTGAATTCTTGAACCCTTGATGATGCATGCACAACATTATATTGGTATTTTGATAATTGATTTTCTTGCAATGTGCTAAATAGTACTAGATAAGTGGATGATTCTATGTGGTTGATGATTTGTCTAATGTCATTACCATTATTAGTTACGACATCTAAAGTGTGTATATCTAACCAACGGACAATTATTGATTTCTATCCTTAACAACAAAAATGAACCAATACCTAAGGAAATGAGTGGCCTTGCAATGTTGGAGATACTAGATTTAAGTAATAACAACTTGACTGGGGAAGTTCCACAGGAGATAGCAGAATTGCAAATTTTTGGTCACTGTTGAATTTCTGGCTCGGCGAATAACGAGCCGCTCATGAGCCAGGCGAGCCGAGCCGAGCCGGCTCTTCGGGCTCGCCGAATAACCGAGCCAAGCCCGGCTCGGCTCGGCTCGTTTCCAGCCCTAGCGCTGCATACGGCGTTGCACGGGGGAGACGGTATGACACGGTCAACCTTTTTTCGGAGCGCCATGTGTCACGCTCGCATGCCTGCTGCGCAAAACGGCGTAAATTAATTCCTCCCATTTCCTTTAGCAAATAAACATGACGAGTTTTAAGGCTTGTTTAAGAGAAACGAATTTAATAGGAACCGAGACATTCAGTTAGAGTATATGTTTTCTTAAATTCATACATGATACGCACGTACGTACATGATACACGATACGCACGTACGTACATGATACACATGATACGCACGGCTACATCATCACGGACGGCATATATACATTATACGCACGTACGTACGTACGTAGGGCCCATGCAGCTTGATGGCCTCAAGGCCTCAAGTTGCGGGGATCAAACCCGTCTGATATGTGCAGGCGCACGCAGAGCACGAAGACAGATGCGACAGCAATACGCGGTCGCGACCGAGAAGCCCGTGCAGGGATGGATGGATCTCTCGTCGTCAATGCCGGACGGCTCATTTTTTAGATAAAGAAAATAGTTCGGTCTCTTCTCTCGAGAAGGAATATAGCCAACAATACAGAATCCAAAAGTATAGGAAAGAATAACCGACTCTATAGCCAATAGACACGAACCAGACAACAGTCATACGACTATCTAAAACAAGTTCCCAAAAGAATTACAACGACATGGCTCTAGGCCTCAATTCTAAGATTCCTTTTCCAACCAAACTTGGCAAACAGCTCCAAGACTGTGGTCTCTAGCAGCCTGCATCCCCTTAACAGCATCCACTTCTCTTCCTCTTTAGACAGCGGAGACCAGTTTCTGATCCAATACGTCCCACTGAAGATAACCTGTGCAAATGAGTTAATAGAACTTCTATTGAATATCATATCATTCCTATACAACCATATCGACCAACACAGGGCTGCTGCACCTACTAAATTTTGGAACTTAAGCTTAGAATTAACACTCTTTAGCCAAGAGCCAAACATAATAAGATACATTGGGGGGAGATTGAATTCCAAATGTAATGAAAAAGGTATTCCAAATAGATTTTGTCAAAAGACAATCAAAAAACAAATGTTGAATTGTTTCATTAGAATTACAAAAGCAACATTTAATACTTCCTTGCCACCTTCTTTTAGCTAGATTATCCTTTGTTAGAATTACTCCAGACCTTAAGTACCAAAGAAAGATTTTGATCTTCAAAGGGATTTTAAGCTTTCAAATGTCACACTTCCTAGGAATGGAATTTTCCTGTATCAAGGTATTATACATCGAATGAACCGAAAAGATACCCTTTTTGGTAAGATCCCATCTAAATTTGTCCCTATCTTGAGATAAAGAAACATTAACAACTCTTGATACTAGTCCAAACCAAACTGTCAAGTCATATCCCACCAACGACCTGCGAAAGGAGATGTTGAGCGGGACCGATTCAAATACTTTTGCTACTGAGACATCTCTCTTCCTAACCAACCTATAAAGATTAGAATACTCCTCCATAAGAGGTTTGGTACCAATCCACACATCCTCCCAAAATTTAGCACATCTCCCATCCTCTAAATGAAAGGAATCCATAGACAGGAATTGCTCTTTGACTTTCATCAAGCCTAACCAGAAATGAGAATCCCTAGTCTTCCTGGATATTTGAGTAATGGATTTACTATGTAGGTATTTCCTTCTAAGTAAGTCTTGCCATAGGCTTTCCTCACTTAACAATTTAAATAACCATTTACCTAGCAAACACCTGTTCTGCAATTCCAGATCTAAAATTCCCAGACCTCCCATACATTTAGGTTTATTGAGCACTGACCATCTTACCAATCTATATTTCTTCTTGTGCCGACCGGCTCATGGCTGCATACATGCAAAATGCGTTTTCTAGGACCTGAGGTCTGAATCCTTTTCAGACCACGATGGATGCACCACGAGAGAGAGAGAGTAGCGATTGAGCGCTCTAGACCTCCCGCTACGGCAACGTACAGAGCACTCGGGTGCTCAAGACTTAAGACCGCGAAATGACCACCGTATTGTTTCTGGGCTTCAGAAATACGCGGTCGCGACCAAGAAGCGCGTGCGTGCGCAGCCCTGCCTTAAATATGACAAGAAGGGTGTGTTCACATCCCCATGTGATCGGAAGAAGCAAGGCACGAGGGGACTCCTTGAGATTGTAGAACAAAAGAATGTCCGTTTTGTCCCCTTCGATGGTTGGGAGAAGATCGATTTAGAGGAAAAGAAGGCAGGCCAGCTGAAGAACAAGCCTAGAGAGAAGATCACAATCTGGGATGAGCTCCTGATAGCTCCTATGGACAATTTTGTTTCCTTGCACGCCTGTTGGTCATGTTGAAGAGAGTTACCTCAGTATTATAAAGATAAACGGGTACAAATTTACACAAAAAAACAATGCAATTCCGGGAAAGGACAATCAATTGCGAACTATGGAGGCTACGTAGCTTCATATATTAAAGGAAAACTAGAAGTGACAATTTATGGAATCAACGTCTAAAAGTGGTCTTTTTTTTCTTATTATTCAAGTCGTTCTTTGTCATCCAGTAGCATCAATTTGCAAAATTTACACACTAGCTACAAACGGACAGGACAATCAATTGCGAACTCTGGAGGCTACATAGGTTCATATATTCTGTATGGTGTCACAAAAATCATGCAAATGCTGTAGTTTAATTTCATGAAGGGGCTTCAGGATGGGTGCTGGGCAGCTTCTGTTTGTGAGTGCTTGATACACCTGCCGCATTGTTGGTCGGCGTTTTGGACAAATCTGCAGGCAACCAAAGGCCACCAAGACAACCGAAATGACATCTTTCTCCTCGTAGTCGCTCGATGGTGCTACAATGCGTGGATCAAGGATATCCTTGAGCTTTGCATGCTGCTCTGTTCGGCAAAAGAACGGAAGCAACAACTCTCCTGGGTGTTTTCCCATCACCACTTCCAAGGAAACCACGCCGAAGCTATACACATCACACTTCTCTGTATACACCATTGTAGATGATAATTCTGCAATATGTAATAAAAACAGCAATATTAAAACAAATTACTTTTAGGGTTTTATTAAACCACATCACATTCTCATATCAAAGGATTAAACCCATGTACCTGGGGCTATGTAGCCACATGTCCCTGCAAAGATGGTGCTCCAACTTGAGGAGTTGTGCTTCAACTTCCTTGCCATGCCAAAGTCCGATACATAAGCCTTAAAATCATGGTCTAGCAATACATTGCTACTTTTAATGTCACGATGTACGATGGGATCACAAAAATCATGGTGCAAGTAAGAGAGAGCTTGTGCTAAATCCCTCACAATAGCAACTCTTTTAGGCCAATCAAGCTTCTTTGCTAGATCTTGCTCATGCAAAACGGATGCTAAACTCCCCCTTTCGATGAGATCGTATAAGAGAAATTTGCACTGGGAATGAGAACAGTACCCATACAGCTTGACAATGCATCGGTGCCTGATTTTTGTCAGCACTTCGATCTCAGTGTGAAACGTTGTTTCATCGATGTCTTCTTCCATTTTGTGGAGCAGCTTGACAGCAAAGACACTCCCTCCTTTGAGCTCCGCTTTGAAGACAGATCCGTATCCTCCAACACCAATGCAGTGCTTTTCATCAAAATTTTCTGTTGCATCGAGTATGTCTTGGAAGGCAATCTTCCCATCGAAATTCCATATGGAAAGCATATCTCCAGACTGGCTTTTACTACTAACTTTCACCAATTTTCTCCTCCGACGAACAACAGTGATGATTGCTATTGCAAAATAAACGAAGTAGATGAAAGCAAAAACAAGAGGTAGTATCATACTTTGATATTTACTGCTTTGTTGTTCTCTGTGAAGCTTCTGTGCTTCACATGGTGTCAAGCCATACCGTGGAGCACCGCAGATGCCCATATTGTGGTCAAGTGAAACCATGGCATCGAGTTGATATGTACTATCAAATCTTCCACTCAAATTGTTGTATGATAAATCCAGCTCAGATAAGAAAGCAAGTTTCCCAAGCTCTTGAGGTATTGGTCCTGTCAACCAGTTGTTTGATATGCGCAACCACCGCAAAAGGTGACACTGTCCTATTTGAGGAGGAATGCTTCCCGTAAATTGATTGAAACTTAAATCTAGAGTTGAGAGATTGGCTAGAAGTCCTATTTCTGGTGGCAGCGGACCATCTATCCGATTGGACTCGAGTGCCAACGTTGTTAGATGGGTCAATTTCCAAAAGGTGGGAGGGATGGAACCATTTATTCGATTGTCGGACAGATCCAAGATTTCTAACAATGTTATGCTTCCTATGCTTCTAGGAATGAAACCCGTGATTTCATTACTATTGAGATGCAATGATTCCAACTTTGTTAGATTTCCAATGCTTCTGGGAATGAAGCCTATAATTTGGTTGAAGGAAAAATCTAAGAAATCTAACGCTGTTAGACTTCCGATGCTTTCAGGAATGAAACCCATGATTTTATTGCCATAGAGATTCAATGATTCCAACTTTGTTAGATTTTCGATGCTTCTGGGAATGAAACCTGTGATTCGGTTGGAGGAAAAATCCAAGAAATCTAACCTTGTTAGACTTCCTATGCTTTCAGGAATGGAACCCGTGATTTCATTACTGGAGAGGTCAAGGGAGATTAGTTTTGTAAGATTACCGATGGATGTTGGGATGATTCCAATAATGGTATTGTTGGAGAGATCCAAGAAAGAGAGCTCGGCAAGAGCACCAATGCTTGGTGGGATTTTCCCAGAGAGAAGGTTGTCTCTGAGGTTGAGATGGACAAGGCGAGGCAAATTGGCAAAGCGGAGCCTGTCCAACCTGCCATAGAGGCCACAATACGGAAGTGAAATGTTGACCACAACTGGGGCAGCATCACGCCGGCCACGCCCATGAGGCGTCGCCGCGCCGCAGGTAACGCCAGTCCAGTTGCATGGGCTGGTGCCCTTGCTCCATGAGTTGAGATTGCAGTGGAAGTAGGAGTCGTTCAGGCTGGTCTTCCATTGGAGAAGTGCATCCGCTTGGCGATCCAGCGGTGGCGTCACAGCAGAATTTGCGAAGCAGAAGAGGTGCTGCCAGGCAAGTAATAGCACTAGCACCGGCAGCAGCTCCAAGTGAAGGGGGTTCATGTTGTGTAGGTGAAGCTCTAAAACACACATCATACTACATGCATACATGGTCTAGCGATTTTGAAATATATGCACATAACATTGCTGATTTTTCAAAAGAATCTGAGGCACGTCGAACCAAGGAGACCTTGACTCAGGTCAATAAATCACAGTACTGACGTAAGTTTCGTAGTCATAAATTGGAAACTGACTATAGGACTTGCCATGTGGCCCATGCTTTCGCCAGATTTTGGAGAGTAGTGGTTGACTGTGACCCTACAAGATCAAGCCACAAAGAATTTACTGTTGAGCACACATTGCTGCAGTTTCCAATTGTACATCCGAAATTGAAAGCGTGTTTTGGTTCATGTCCTGGGGCGGCCTGGTTTGGTAGGGACATTTGCGAAGCAGAAGAGGTGCTGCAAGGCAAGTAGTAGCACTAGCACCGGCAGCAGCTCCAAGGGAAGCGGGTTCATGTTGTGTAGGTGAAGCTCTAAAACACACGTCATACTACATGCATACATGGTCTAGCGATTTTGAAATATATGCACATAACACTGTTGATTATTCAAAAGAATCTGAGGCACGTAGAACCAAGGAGACCTTGACTCAGGTCAATAAATCACAATACTGGTGTAAATTGGAAACCGACTGTAGGACTTGACTGTGACTAGTGGAGTCAATTCCCCAAAGAATAAGGCGCACCTCTGCGTGCAAGACCTCCTTGAGATCCAGGTTCACACTTCACACAAGCACACATTGACTAGCTACCGTCGAGCACACATTGCTGCAGTTTCCAACTGTACATCGGAAATTGAAAGCGTGTTTTGGTAGGGACACTGCCGGGAGTATGCCGAGGGGCGTATTTGGTCGCCGCCTGGGAACCGCAGCTCACTAGCCTGATTATCGCCAATACTAATCACCGCAGCTCACTAACCTGGCTATGTTATGAAATAGATTGATTAGAGTCCTTGTTCGGTTGGACACTATCTCTATATAGGCAAATCTAAATATATTTTCACTAAAAAAAAATCAAAGATGTCCTGCTAAACTGTTATATGTAATCTCCTCTGTCCATTTTCACCTTTCTAGCAGATGACTCTCTAGCGTGCTTGAATGTCCAAAATCTCTACTATCATATGTATAGCAACATATCCGATAACACACATGTGCTGAAGGCTAAACCAGACTGTGAGCATTGTGGTGCAAAGAGGTTCTAGTATGAGACGAACGTGTTTTGTTGTCGTAACGGTAAAATCAAGCTATCGGACCTAGAGCCAATACCCGAACTCCGTAGGCTTTAGTCGAGTGTAGATCCCAATGCTAGGCATTTTCGCGACAACATAAGATTCTTCAATGGTCACTTCTCCTTCACCAGCCTAGGCGTGAGTCTCGACGAGAACTACACCAACATGAGGTCTGGAGTGTACACATTTCAAACCCACGGACAAATTTACCACAATGTCCATTCCTTTGGTCCAAGCGAATCTGGTCTAGATCATTTGGAGTCTATTCTATGATGACGACCCCAGTCTGAATCACCGGTTTCGTTACTCACCTAGCCTCAACCAGGAAGTCATTAGGAGGTTGGTCAACATCCTTCGAGACGACCCCTACTCTCAAACATTCAGGAGCCTAGGCCAAGCTGAAGACCTCGAGGAATATCGTGTATCACTGAACACCGACTTACAAATGGATCAACGAGTCTACAACAGGCCAGTAACGTTGGAAGTGGCTGTTGTGTGGGCTGAGGGCAACGAGTGGCGCAGAGATTTCAACCGCAACGTAATTCTATATGGCAACAATAATGAGAAGTATAGTATAAAGCCACACTATGGATGCTACGACCCCTTATCGTATCCACTCTTCTTCCCAAGAGGAGAACTAGGCTGGCATCCACATATCCCAAGCATAGTGCGCCCCTTGAAGTTGTAATTCGGGCACCAGAAAACAACAATAATGACGGTCACTACGAGGATCAAGGTGAGTATTATTGTGAACGTGGCATCTCATTGTTATTGATGTCCTAATTATTTACACATCACCTGACTATGTCACTCTTCTGCGTAGATTCGAATAACCAGCTTTGCGTTACTGTAAGAGACTACAACTGCTACAAATTTCAGATGTGTCGTGGGATATTCAATGCCTTATTATATGGCAAGCGCCTATTCTAGCAGTACACAATTGACATGCACATCAAGGTGGAGGGTACAAGGTTGGACTACTTCAGGCACTCCAGAAGGAGATACGAGCCAGTTTGTACCAGGGCATGGTTGATAGCATAGATTCTGGAGAGAGTCGTGCGCAAGCTGTGGGCAAAAGGATTGTGCTGCCAGCTTTATTCATTGGGGGTAATAGAGATATGCAACGAAGGTACCTAGACGCTATGGCCTTAGTGCAGAAGTACGGGAAGCCGGACATCTTCTTGATTATGATCTGCAACCCTAACTGGGAAGAGATAATACGAGAGTTAGAGCCTGGACAGACCCCACAGGATCACCCTGATCTCATCGTTCGGGTATTCAGAGCCAAGCTTGAGAACCTCAAGGAACAACTATTCAAGAGGCATATCCTTGGCACAGTAGCTGTTTATGTGTACGTCATCGAGTTCTAGAAGAGGGGTCTTCTACATGTTCACTTCCTTCTTATCATGAAGGGAGGGTACAAGCGTGTCTTCAGCAGTTTAACTGTCTCATCTTCGCTGAGCTCCTAGACAGAAACAAATATCCAGAGTTGAACAAGATGGTCGTTAAGCATATGATGCATGGCCCATGCGGAGTCCTAAATCTGAAGAACGTGTGCATGCAGGAGGGTAGATGCAAAAACTACTACCCACGTTATTTCAATGCATCTACAATAAAAGACAATGACTCATATCCCTTATACAGGAGAAGGGATAATGGCCGCCATGCAAAGGTTTGAAATCAGACGCTTGACAATAGGTGGGTAGTGCCATCCAACCCTTACCTTCTAAGGAAGTACAACTGCCATATAAATGTGGAGGTTTGCTCAAGCATAAAAGCCATAAAATACCTATTCAAGTACATTTACAAAGGCCACGACTGTGCTTCTGTAGCTCTCAATGAACCCGATAGCAATGAAAACATTGACAAGATCAAGTAGTTTAGGGACGCTAGGTGGGTTACCCCACCAGAAGCTCTATGGAGGATCTACAATTTCGACCTTACCAAGATCTCCCCACCTGTATGCACATGGTCTCATGCTCCTAAACCACGTACCTGGTGCCACCTCCTTTGAAGAACTCAGGACAGTAAATGGTGTAGTCTACCCGTTCTTCCGTGAAACCGCTAAGAAGAGGGGACTAATCGAGACTGACAACACCCTAGAGGAGTGTCTTACTGAGGCTGAGCTATTCCAGATGCCATCATCGCTCAGGAGGCTCTTTGCAACTATACTGTTTGTCTGTGAGCTAAGCGATGTGTGTGGACTTTGGGAAAGGCACCTTGAGGGAATGTCAGACGACTACCGCCATTCCCACGCATGCCAACAGACAGTTGAGCAGATGTTTGCTGTTGGACATCAGAAATATGCTGCAATCAATGGGGAAGGACACAACATCATTTCCTCTCCCTATTATAGATGAGTCTCACAACAACGTCGATATAGAGGCTAGAGAGATATACGAGGAGTCAACAATCTAGGTTGACGATGAGCATATATCTCTATCGTCCTCCCTTAACCCTGAGCAAATGGCAGTGTACATCAACATATTATTTGTAGTTGACAGTGGCGATGGAGGTGTCTTCTTCGTAGATGGCCCGGGAGGCACTGGAAAGACATTCCTATATAAAGCTTTACTTGCGAAGATCCGAGGT
This sequence comes from Guadua angustifolia, assembly GCA_036346375.1. NCBI lineage: Eukaryota > Viridiplantae > Streptophyta > Magnoliopsida > Poales > Poaceae > Guadua > Guadua angustifolia. Next base: position 55,456,088 of record CM070502.1, on the reverse strand, counting down.
GATGGTAAGATAGCAGTGGCAACCGCTACGTCGGGCGTAGCCGCATCCATCATGTCTAGAGGTAGGACAACGCACTCGAGGTTTAAGATCCCACTCAACATTATAAGTGGGTCGGTCCGATCTGTAGCTTCACAAAGCAAAGTGGGACCGCTAATCTTCTTCAGCAGGCGTAATTGATAATATGGGACGAAGCCTCCATGACGAGGCGACAGGCGGTGGAGGCCCTGGACAGTAGCATGCGGGATGTCATGGGTCGACGTGATTTGCCATTCGGTGGGAAAACGATCGTGTTTGGTGGAGACTTCAGGAAGGTTCTATTGGTTGTCTGTAAGGGGACGAGGTCACAAATAATTGACACAATGCTGCGTAAATCATACCTATGGGATTGTATGCGACAACTAAGGCTCGTACATAGCACGAGGGCCCAGAGTGATCCTTTGTATGCAGAGTACCTATTGCGGATCGGGAATGGTATTGAGGAGACTAATGAGTATGGCTGCGTGCGGCTTCCTGACCAGATCTTTATATCATATACAGGAAATGGCACAGACATCGATAAACTCATAAAGATTGTTCTTCCTATGCTGGATGACATCGCGTCAAGTTTTCTGATAATAATTCAGCATCATTTCTTCGAGCACAACTTTCTGATTTTCAATCACTTTACATTGTTCTGGTATTAAATCATCCAGTGTAGGGATGATTATAGCATCGAAGTTGAGATTGGACGGCAGAATCGATTTTCCTGAAGAAGACATCATGTCCCACCAGGCGTGCTAAAAGCTGTGTTGCGTCGAAAAATATGATGATGGATTAATCGACCCAAACACATGAGAACATCAGGTTTAGTAAGGTTCGTGGCATGCTAGCCAATTTGATCTTGCAATCAGCAAGATAGGTAGAAAAATATGATCAAAGCTAATCTAACATGATATCGACAAAGATCTAAACAGCTATGTAAAGCTGATTAAATCAAGGTAACGATAAGTCTAAAAAGCCGATTAAGGCTTATCAGACGATAAAAGATAGATTCTTCCAAAAAAGGTGATGCACAACAAGATTGAAGAAAATTAAACCTAGCGTAATCGATGAAGACCAATAATTGGTGATATGCAATTTTATTGATCAAAATCAGATTACACGAGATATTCTAAATTACAAAGCTACTCCTAATTGATAGGAAAATAAATAAAAAGTACATATAAGTTGTTGGTTGATTGTGTGTATGTTTTTGCTCAATCTCGACCATCTTTTATAATGCATCAACCGATCGTATTCTTCTTCAATGTGTTATCAACTATAATCCGTATCGACCTTTATATGGATAGAATTTCCATACTTGGATCAATATCGGTCATAATTCTATCTTTAACTTTTCCTTTCTTATCTGATATTGGCAAAAATATTTTCTTTATCCTTGGCTTGACAATTTGGTCATGTCTTGTCAAATTCTGGTGCAAACAGAATGAGAACAGAAACCATACAGCTTGACAATGCATCGGTGCCTGATTTTTGTTTACACTTCAATCTCAGTATGAAATGTTCCTTCATCAATGTACTCTTCCATTGAGTGGAGCAGATTTGACAGCAAAGACGCCCCTTCCTTGGAGCTCAACTCTGAAGACAGATCCGTATCCTCCAACACCAATGCAATATTTTTCGTTGAAATTTTCTGTGTCGAGTATGTCTTGGAATGCAACCCTCCCATGTAATTCCATATGGAAAGCATATTCCCAGACTTGATTTTTTTTCCTTCTTTTTTCTTCCAATTTTCTTCTCCGAAAAACAAATATGATGATTCCTATTGTGCGAGAAACGAAGCAAAGGAGAACACAAGCATGAAGTAGCGTCAAAATAAGATGTTTATTATTTTGATGTTCCTCAGAGTCCTTAACTTGTGTGTCAAGATTTGGTGCTTCACATGATGTTAAGCCATACCATGTATCACTGCAGATACTCAAAATCTGCCACGCAAGTTGTTGTATGACAATTTCAGCACATACAGTTTGGGAAGTCTTGAGAGAGCCATTGGGATGGCACCACTTAAATTATTTCTTCTCAAATCTAGCTCACGTAGCTTAGTACAATTCCCAAGCTCTTGTGGTATTGGTCCTGTCAATGAGTTGTCTGACATGTTCAAGGACAACAAAGGCGACATTATCTTATTTGTGGTGGAATGCTTCCTGAAAATCGATTGGAACTTAAATCTAGATACGATAGATTAACTAGAAATCCTAATTCTGGTGGTAGCAGACGATAGATTAACTAGAAATCCTAATTCTGGTGGTAGCAGACCATTCAGATGATTGGACTCGAGTGACAGTGTTGTTAGATAGGTGAAATTCCAAAAAGGTCGAAGGGATGGAGCCAATTATTTTATTGTTGGAAAGATCCAATTCTTCTAACCTTAGTAGACTTCCTATACTTTTAGGAATGGAACCTACGATTTCATTATTGTGGAGATGAAATGTTTCCAATATTGTTAGATTTCTGATACTACTGGGAATGAAACCTGTGAATTGGTTATAAGGAAAATACAAGAATTGTATCATTGATAGACTTCCTTTTTTTTTTTAGATGAAGGAAGATTTTATTAATCTCAAGAACATTACATCAAGATGATACAAGTCCTTAAAATTTCTCCCGGCCTCTGCTTAACAAGAAGCACACAGCCCTTAAACAAAACAAAAAAAAGGAAAAAAAGAACGCGTAAGCAATCCGGCGCCTGATTTCCAATATTCAGGTGCCACAATCCGCAACCTGGATTTCCAACATTCAGGCGCCACCACCAAGAACACCGCGGCTATTTGAATCATTGCGCCCCCCAAAATCTTGAACGCGATCACAGACTCCATACCGTCCATGACCACCAACTTGAAATCTTGGGGGACGAAGACCACCACGAGCAGGACAAAGTGGACCACCATAGCTGCGATCATTAAATTGATCGTCACCAGCAACCGCCGTTCCACCTGCCATGACTGCTTTAAATTGATTCTTAAAGCATCACCCAATATCCTGCATATCCGGTTGCACATCGCTGAGAATCGCGCGCCCTCATAGAGAGAACGATAGATCCAGCCCACCGCCGATCGGCTGTTGCGATCGGCCGGCCAGATCCATGGGCTAGAAGATCGCCCGAGGATATGTCGCGCGACCTGGCTGAATCAGAAGACGCCGACGGAGCAGGCCTCGACGGCGCACGGGGAGGCGGACGATCGGAGCCTGCAAATCATCAGACTCGAATAGAACCGCACCAGCTGAAGACGGCATCCCGTCGCTTGTGCCCTCAGGGATAATCACCTCCCCGGACGCGGCCGCCACGCGCATGGCCGCACGCCTCCTATGCTTTTAGGAATTGAACCCGTGATTTGGTTGTAGGAAAAATCCAAGAGTTCGGCCTTTGTTAGACTTCCTATGCTTCCAGGAATGGAACCGGTGATTTCATTATTGTATAGATACAATAAATCTAACCTTGTTAGATTTCTGATGCTTCTGTGAATGAAACCTGTGATTTTGTTGTAGGAAAAATCCAAGTGTTCTAACTTTGTTAGACTTCCTATTCTTCTAGAAATAGAACCTGTGATTTCATTAATGTAGAGATACATTGATTTCAACTTTGTTAGATTTCCTATGCTTACGGGAATGTAACATGTGATTTGGTTGCAGGAAAAATCCAAAAATTCTAATCTGGTTAGACTTCCCATGTTCCTAGGAATGAGGCCTGTGATTCCATTAGCATAGAGATCGAGGGAGGTTAGTTTTGTAAGACTACCGATGGATGTTGGGATGGCTCCAGGAATACTATTTTTTGAGAGATCCAAGAAAGAGAGCTGGGCAAGAGCACCAATGCTTCGTGGGATTATCCCAGAGAGAAGGTTGCCTCTGAGGTCGAGATGGACAAGACGAGGCAAATATGCAAAGCGGAGCTTGTCTAACCCGCCTTAGAGGCCATACTCCGGAAGCAAAATGTCATCCACAACTGGGGTAGCATCACATCGGCCACGGCCATGAGGCGCCACCGTGCCGCAGGTAATGCTAGTCCAGTTGCACGGGCTAGGAATTTTTTTATTTAATATTTATTTTAAATCTTTTTTTCAAAACTAATCGCCTCCGCCAAAAAATTGCAAATCTACCCGCCCGTCGCCCCAGTACAGGGCGATCGCCCCCTACTCGGGTGATCGCTGCCCTGGCTAACGGCGCAACTTGAGCAACTTGAGCGTGTAACGGCAGGCCGGGGAAAAAATTAAAAAATACACCGGTCGCCCCAGCCTCGGGCGATCGGGTACTGTAGCAATATTTTTTGCAATTTTTGTGGTAAATTGTTTGTACAATAATTGTTGCATTGAACCAGGAACAATTACGAAATAAAAAAACTTCTTGTTGTAATGAACCGGAAAAATTATTTTCCTTTGTTAGTGATACGCATCCCACTTAGGGATTTTCGTAGGCTCGTATGGTCCGCCGAATATGGCCGAAAAAATACGAGAAAAATCACGGGTGACCTACGCAACGCGGGCTACCACTTACATACGGGCGAGATGGCCGGACGTTGCCCCGGTCCGAAGTTGCGAAAACCGGAAAAGGCACTCGCGGCCACGAAACCGTGGAAATCGTGGCCACTTAAGGGTTTTCGTAGCCCCGCAGGACAGGCCGGATGCAGTCCAAAAAATACGAGAAAAATTAAGAGCGACGTACGGAAGGCGGGCTACCACTTACATATGGGCGAGATAGCTAGACGTTGCCTCGGCAGAAAGTTGCGAAAATCGGAAAAGGCACTCGTGGCCATGAAACCACAGAAATCGTGGCCACTTAGGGATTTTCGTAGGCCCGCGGGACAAGCCGGATACGACCCAAAAAATACGGGAAAAATCAAGGGCGACCTACGCAACGCGGACTACCACTTACGTATGGGCGAGATAGTCAGACGTTGCCCCAGTAGAAAGTTGCGAAAATTGAAAAAGGCACTCGCGACCACGAAACCACATAAATCATGGCCACTTAAGGGTTTTCGTAGGCCCGCGGGACAGGCCGGATGCGGCCCAAAAAATACGAGAAAAATCAACAGCGACCTACGCAACGCCGGCTACCACTTACGTATGGGCGAGATAGCCAGACGTTGCCCCGGTAGGAAGTTACAAGAATCGAAAAAGGCACTCGCGGCCATGAAACCACAGAAATCGTGGCGGAAAATTTTGTATTTTATACAAAAAATATCTCGTATATACAGAAATATACAACATTCACGCGTATTTGCAAAAATCTCCACCGTTTTCGAAGCTCTATGAATTTTTAAAAATTCAGACAATGCTAGTGTCCGATATGGCAAAATTGCAGGAAAGAGCATCGTCGAATTTTTAAAAAATTATAAAGCTTGATAAAAATTTTATGGGAACATTAGTGATGCGTCATAACCATGGACAAAAAATTTTGAAATTTTATAGTCGACAACAACTCATGTTATGAATACTTAAATTATTTGTCGAACATATATAAGGGCACATACACCGAAAGTTCAGATGATAAAATAAGCAATAGATTAGATTATATTACAAGGGCATTACAACAGTGATGAAATTGCTTGACGAACTAACTAATGAAAGCACTGTTTGTCATGGTGGAATAAATGATCATTCCACCTATCTGGGTACAGCCAGAATGATGTCCCACATTTTCTGCATATTACCTGACCCGTGTTAAATTTGCGATTTGTCGTCGGACACCGCTCAATCCCTACTATGAAAGAACTCCATGGGAATCCGAAGTTCTCCCAGCTGTCGCCGAATGGGTGGCCTATGCCGTACGTCTCGGGTGTATAAGACATAATTTTTTGGTCTTTTTTATGTGGATTTCTGCCCTCCCATATGGGCATGTCATCCCGATTCCCGGCGTCCTCTATGTTAATACCACCCGAGTTCCCGGATGGTCTGCGCAATGCGTCAAGGATTTGTTGCGTGGTGCGGACATCGGCCGGCTGCTTCCCCTTGTCCCTTCTTCTTCGAGAGGAGGAACCCTCTTGCACCTCTAGTGTGTTGGCCGTTGGCGGAGACATGCGGAGACGCCTGCTCTGTTTCGGCTCGCACTCCACTATATGGTGCAGGAGGTGTGTGTTGGGCTTATCCTTGGACAACCGGAAGCGTGCCCTGCAGTCAATGCAGTATGCCCGCTTTGGTCGTTGAATAACACCGTAGGCGTACTCGGGGTCTGGCTTTTCTGGGCGGTAGTGGCACCACGGAGAGGGTTGCTCCCCCCAGTTATCCCATACAGGAAGTTTGAGATGTGGGTGGTACGTCTCCGGGTCCACCCAGTTGAAGTAGCCGCACCATTCATCCTCGGCCAAGGGGCACCGGTAGAATCTCCGGTCCGCTAGATCATCGTGGCAGGTATCAACCACTGCCTGCAGGCCATGTTCGCAAAAGTCGGGGCTTTCGGGTGGCCCTGGAGGAGGTTTCTCCTTTGACTTGAGCGAATTCGCAAGTTTCCTTTTGAACTCCTGTGTGCGATGAACTGGTTTAGAACTACTACTTTGTGAGTTTAACATGAGTATGTCGCATGAAACTCACCGATTGGTTGGCCCCTTGCCCACCGGCCCTAAGCTCTGGTCGATCTAGAAAAGGGACATATCCTGGCGGCCTCTCCCACCGGGTGAAGTTCTCGGGCGAAGCGGGGTAGGCGTCATGGCAGTTGGAGAGAAATTCGTAGTCATGTCGTTCCGGCCCGTCGATCCATTGGAAGAAGCAACACCGGTCCTTGTGCTGAGAAAAGAAAGAACGATGCATGAAATGGTAATGTTACCCTGTATTGTGTGGACACCAATAGGTTTACCTCTCAGAGGTGCGGAACAACTTGATGAGTGGCTGGCGGCCGTCTCTCCATGGGTAGATTGCATCATCTTCGCCGGTAGGTTGTAGTCGCATTTGGGTCAGGGCAACTCCGGCAGAACTGGGGCGTCGACGCTACTGGCATCCGGATATTCGGGGCGGGATGACTTCTGCTTGCTGAAGTGGCGCCGGTAGAACGACATTGTGCCCTAATTTGTGTAGATTCAGCTGACGTTTATTACTGGTTTGGCTGTGTTGGATGTCTACCCCTCGGCCCTGTTTTATAGTGGTGATGAGGGGTTACTCCACACAACTGCAGCGTCAATGCCTTTTCACCTTGGTTGTTCCTCTACTGCCGTGCTTCTTATATAGGCACTCAGAGAGCAAACACGAAGCAGGAAGCACGATAAAAAATAGCATCTTTGTGAAAATGGGGAGGCACCTATCAGGCGATGGTAAATATCATACAGAAATGGGCGATATTTACCATCGAGGCGATCGCCCCATTCGACATTTTCACAAAGATGCTATTTTTTATCGTTTACTATACGAAAAACAATTTGAAACAAATATTAAATACAAATATGATGGGCCCTATCCCCCCAGTATCGGGCGATCGCCCCATACCCGGGCGATATTTCCCCGTTTATAACCTTCGCTCTCGCTCGCGGCACGAAGTTGCGAAAATAAGTCGAGGTACCACCTATCTATTGTCGAGTTAGCCGGGCGTTGCTCCGGCACGAAGTTGCGAAAATAAGTAAATGGTGTTGTACGACATGGCTAAGAAAGAAAACCTACGCAAATGCAAGCACTTAGTTCAAATAGTTAGACAACATGGTGGTGAAGATAAATAAATTACAAGCGTACAGCTATGCAATAAATCAGTCACGACGACGCCTCCTGATCTGCCCGGTGGGGTACGTGAGTGGCGACGGTGGACGGACGACCCTCCTACCCCGGCCCTGCGGCTGCGGCACAGGGGTAGTGTAGTCTGTCGGCGACGCAGGTGTCTGCTGGGGTGGTGGGCCGACGTACTCAGTGGACATGAACTGGTCCACATCGAAAGCATCCACGTCGTCAACGTCGTCGTAGCCCGAGTAGCTGTAAGCACCGTGGGGCCCTGCTGCGGCATGAGATGAAGTGTCGGGACCCGAATATGCAAATCCGGACCCTCTGTGTAAACTGCACTAGTCCAGGATCACGCTAGTGCACACAGGCTCAACATTAGTGAATATCACAATCATACACAACATAAATAAGATGAAGGACATAATATATTAAATATTACCAGTTGAATGACCTTATAGTCAACTTACTTAACAATGCTTCACAAGGCTGAACAACAAATTGAACTGCAGCAGAATGAAGACGTAGATAACCCCTCAGTATACCACAGGCAACTGACAAGGCTCGCACCCTAAACATTCGTCTCTTCATGGTACTCCTTCTTCAGCACTGATGATGTTTGTAGGTAAGGGTGAGTACACCAACACATACTCAACAAGTTGTGCACAGAATGCAATCCTAACATACTATATGCAAGGCTTATTCCAAAGGAAGGCTAAGTGGTTCATTTGCAACTAAGCAGCATTTAAAAACAAGTACAGTATATAGATTGAAATGACAGTAAAACAAATAACAGTAATAGATAGATTCAGCATTTCTTAAGTAAAACAAGTTTTCTCATCCTAAGTCAAGATTCAACTTTCCATGGCAACCTGTCATCCATCCCAAGTTTTCATTTTTCAAAAGTCTAAACCCTTGACTGTAATCCCCGAGCATTGCTCAATACCGTGAGCATGGCTATCCGAATAGATTGTACACTCTGCAGAGGTTATGCACTTTACCCACACGACATGATATCCCTTTTGTGCCTGGCCATTAGCACACTTCCTTTGGTGTGCCGGCAGAGAATCATGACAAAGCCTTTACAATGCATTCTCTTAGCCCAGTGCTACCCGCTAAGGTTTCAACACTGAAGGAACATCCTGTTCCAGCAGGGCCCCCCTCTTGCGCCATCTGGGTTCATTCAAAGGGTGAACCACACCACCACGATAGCACTCAAGCTAAGCATTTGCAAATTAGTCAGCTAGGCTGCCCCATAACAGACATGTGGTTGCATGATTGACTCAGGTCAAAGGCTCGCAAGGTGTCCTTATGGTTTGATCAAAGCAAGACATACACATACCCTTTGCCCATCGGGCCCACCCAGGCATCCTGCCCTTGCCACTTGCTCCGACCCTAAAATCATAACCACCCCAGTTGATTACCAAGCACCACGTGCCATCAACAATTCAATATCGTTGTGTGACATCCATTGCCACCACAACTCAATCTCATCGTGTGACCACACATGACACACAAGTTCATAACATTGTTCCATAGTCCATTAGTCAAGATTATTTATCAAAGATTCATGTACATGTGATGACGTGGCATGGATAAGCAAATTCTAATTCGATCTAACCATCCAGGTTGATTTCATTATTAACCAACTATAGTAAACCAATCTAGGGTGACAAGTGGATCATGGCATACAATTAACAAGGTGGGGTATAATTCAAAGGGTACAATAGCTAATCCCAAATCTAGGTTTGAAATCATTTATACACATAAAATAACGTGCAATAAAGTAAAGCAAAATAGCAATTTTTCCTAACATGGGTTCAACATGATCAAAGCACAACTTGCCTTACTTAAGCTCCTGATATTGCTCCGAAAATTGCTCTTGAGAAATTAATTCCTCCTTCGAAACCTTGCTCAACACAACGTCTACGCGAATCGAGAAGAAATAGCAATAAACACCAAAACCAAAGAACAAATGAACTCAAAAATTCAAATAAAATCTACCATTAGATAGATCTCAATTTTACAAATTTTTAGGAATTTGAATCACCTCAATCGAAGTTCATATGCAAAAGTTATAGCATTTGAAAATCCTGAAAAATCCTTAAAATCATAAAATCCGAATTAATTGAATTATTTTTATAAAGGAAATTCCGAATTTTCCCGCCTCAGCTGTATGGTCGCTACGTGGCAAAATCTGGACCCTTGAATGCTAATCCAACGGCTATCGGCAATTAAGTGGCGTGGCTCAATATCAATCTTTGGATCTAAATCCAACGATCAGAAATTACTAATATCCTTTATTGTAGCCCTAATCGACGTGGCGCTATCGTAGCCATCCGATCTGGATCGGACGACCACGCTTACCCGAACACTTCACTGTGCACTAAAATGACGCGGCACGATCTAGACCCTCCATCTCAAATCCTACGGCTGTGTTTTAATCAAAACGCGCACCGATTCGAATCGTTGCGGTTCAATCTTGATCGCCCGATACGCATCTGACGGCTGTCGAAGCTCCCGATCGGCAATGGAAACTCGGCGGTGCAGACGGCCGGACTTGGAGAAGATGACGATGCCGACGACGCTCCGATGACCTCCGGTGACCAAAAATTGGCGGAACGGATGCGGCACAAGTTGACACCTCCGGATCTACCCTCAAACCGACGAAGAGAATCCTGGTGACGGCGGAACACGACGAGAAGCTTCTCAGCACTTCGGCGAGGTCTCACGACGTCTTCCGTGCTTCTTCGGCGATGGCACAACAGCGAACAAGTGCGGCGACTCAAGATGAATCTCGGGAAGTACTCCGGAGTCCTTAAGTACCCGGCGTAGCGCGGAAACCGAGGAAGAAACGGCGGCGGCGTCGTGTTGGACTCGGAGACGGCGGCGGTGCAATCCAACTCGGACACGATGCACAGCAACCACTCGATCACGATCCGACGGACACGATAGAAGTTAGCGTCCGAATCGGTATGACTTGGTTAGAACCGTCCGATGAAGATCTAATGGTTACAATCACTAGGGTTTACATAAATGACGTGGACCAATGTCAGCCGCTGGATTTCGATCCGATGGTACATATTAATCCTCCCGTTTTTACGATCGGTTCGCACAGTAGATGGGCCGGGCCCAATACTGTTCACCAGGTAATTTCCGTATTTTCCATTTAAAATAATTTCAGAAATTCATTTGATTTGTTTTAGGCAATAAAAATACTCTAAAAATTCCAAGAAAAATCTCAAAAATACTTTGAGACATTCTGGACCTAAATAAAATATTTTTGGTAAAACTTTATTTTAAAATTTTCTTTTTATAATTATTTCTTAACAAAAGGTAATATTTTTTTAATTCAAAATAATTCAAATAAATCTCAGAAAATCCAAATAAATCCAGAAAATTCACAAAAATCATAATTTGAAATTAAATAATATTAAATAAATAAAATTCAAAAATTTGGGATGTTACACGAAGACTGGCCCGCGTCACCCCACCCTGGCCACTGCGGCTGTGCGAGAGATGAAGGCTGGCCCTCGTCACCCCATCGTGGCGACTGCGTCTGTGCGGGAGGACACGAGGGCTCGTACTGGGTGACGTCGGGCACCGCGGGCCGACTGGCTGGGCGAGGTGTGGGCATGGCTCCACTAGGTGGGGTAAGTGCTGGCTGACGGGGACGTGCTGCGCTGCGCACCACGTCTCGGCCCCCCCGGCAGGTGAGTAGGCCGCACACCCACAACAACCCACTGCGGAGCCGAGGAAAAAGCTCCCGCTGCTGAGCGGGGGTGAGCGTGACGTCCGTGTCGAGGCCCGCCATCACGGACTCCACCTCCCCATACATCTGCCCTGCAAGACGTGCCTGCAAGTAATGCCAGCTCGATATGAGCTAATTTACATAAAAACATACGTGTAGGGTGACGGGGGTGACCCTTACCGCGTAGTTCTCCCTCTGGGACATCTCTGAAGGGTATGTCTCTGACACCGATGTCGGAGATGCAGCATACTCTGTTGGTGTGTACCCAACCCTGAGCCGAGTCCGCGGCGCGAACCACTGCATGTAATCGTCGTATGTGGCAGCGTCGTACGGCCGGGTCTCGTCCACCGTGTCCGTCGCCGCCTCTCCCCACTGCAACACCCACGGTGCCATGCGATGAGCGAATGGAGTGCCCAGTGGATGCCCCGACCGAGTCATCCTGCAATGCAAACATGCATTCCGCGGGAATAGTAAGTATTGTGCTCAGGACACCTACTTGTGCGTGGCACATGAGACAGTGTGAGTAGTCGGCGAAACTCGGAAGAGGCGAGCGCGCGAAGACTTTCGGTGCGGCGAGTTCTCCTCGACGCACAGGTCGTAGAGGAGGACCTTACGGGTGAGCCAGAGCTGATGGTCACGCCAGCAAAGCTCGAACAGCCCGTGAGGTGCTCGGACCTGGACCTCGCGCGGGCTGTACGGTGTCCACTACACGTCCTCGTCCTGCAGCCTGTCAAACTCCCGAACGAACTCGGCGTACATCTTCTTGACATGCAGGTGGGCGTACACCCGCTGCGGAAAAAAAAGTAGTGCATGTTATTAAAGTGTCCAAAGTCTGGGGTTAGATACAAGGGGCATACTGTCGTTGAACCCAATCTGAGCCCATAGTGGGCGGTCGATCTGAGTGGTGGTGGTGGTACAGGTCCTGTGAGTACGGAGACTGGTTAACAACGGGCCTACCGACGAAGAAGTGCTCCCAGAACCACAGCTGCAGTAGTAGAACGCAGCCCGTCAAGAGCGCCTCTGTCCCCACCCGGGAGACAGCCTCGCAAAGACCCCTGTACAAGCACGCGAGCACGGCAGAGCCCCACGACCACTGCACCATCTGTTTACAACGGCAAAGTTAGACATGTCCTATCATAAGAGATTTTAACGAAATGTGTTACCTCCTCCGCGGGGGTGTCGACGATCAACTGGGCGAACTCGATCAAGTGCCAGTCCACCGTGTCCCCGTGCGAGGACGGGAACAGGTACCAACCGAACAAAACGGCAGTACGCCTCGGGCGCGTGCGAGTCCTCCGTGTCGGCCTCCGGTGGAGAAGCTCACCCTCTGACGTCGGTACAATATTGTCGGCATTTCGGTCGTATCCGTTAAGTTACAACGAGCGAGGTACTAACCGTGAACTAGAGCAACCATATACGCACACCGTGCTTCTCCGGCCATGGGGGCGCGACGGGGGCTCGGGGTGTCGCTGCACCTAAGCGGCGCGCCTCAGTCGCGCAAGCCACGCAGCGGGCGCGTCTGCGGACAATCGCCTCTCCGCGAGGGAGCCCTAAGAGGTGCGACACGTCTGCGGCGTGGGAGCCATCTCTCGCAGGCGGTGGAACGTGTGTCTCCGGCTCCACCGATCCACGAGTGCGGTCAGCAGGGACCGGTCGTACGAGAAGCCTGAGATGTGCGGGCCCTCCACAGTCGTCTGCTCCACCATCCGGCAGAACGGAAGTAAGCCGACAGCTCGTAACCTGCACGTAGTGTGTAGCGTCGTTAAAATTCCATTAACAGGTAAGCAAAAGAGTAGGAAAAGTCGCCAACTTACTGTGGAACCCAGCGCGGGTCGATCCGAAGAAACTCCTTCTTCACCCGAGACCGCAGTGTCCCCAGCCGCCGGCCCTCTGCGGACAACCTAGACCGGTGGGTCAAGTCCACCTGCTGGTCTAGCAGCTCGGGAGTAGCGTCAACAGCACGCCCAACTCGTGCCATCGTCGCCTGTGCCTGCGTGGTTACAAAGCAAATTCGTGGTTAGAAAGCAAATAAAGCAAACTGGACGATTAGTAAGTATAGGAGCCAAATAAAAACAAACCGGATAATAAGTACATGGTACACATTACAACTAGCAAAAATTAAATGAAAAGTAATAAAATGTTCCATATTCAAATATATCCACGATCGCGCACATACAACAAATAACTGGTACATACAATCAAATATTACATTGACGGGGACAACAAATAACTGGTACATAGAATCAAAAATTACATGACGGGGACAACAAATAACTGGTACATAGAATAAAAAATTACATGATAGGGATAACAAATAACTGGTACATAGAATTACATTATCCACAATTACGACGCGCTTCAGACTCGTCCATATCGTTCCTAATACGCCGTGTCCTACGACGCCCGACTTTCTGCTTCAACATTTGGATGTCCGGTACCCATTGATGCCCTGGAGGGGGGGCCGCCGTGAACGATCCATCGACTCGGTACCCATACACCTCGTTATGCCACGTGTTGAAAACACTTTGCTTGTAGTAGTAGTGGGAGATGTACGGACGACATAACTGGTGTGTCTCGCTTTCTTTGCGGCAATCACGCATGAAAGCACGGCAAGTGCAGCGGCGTGGCTTCTGGCAGAGCACTCGCATCGGCGGCTCGAATGCGCCGACAGATGGGAAGTCCTCTCCCGGTGGGCACCTCTTCGACCCCGGTCACAGCAGTGCATGTGGTACCTCCGTTCCACGCCACTCTCCGATGTTAAGCGATGTGTCTGTGCCTTCCATGTCTTGTTGGCCATGTATGTAGAGACAACCGTCGAGTACGATAGGCGATTGTCTGACATACATGCAGCGGAGGCCTTGTACCGCTCAACGAAATATCTTTGGGTGCCTAGTAACACACCCTCAACAATGCCGACCAACGGAAGGCATCTCGCGCCTTTCATTACCCAGTTGTAAATCTCCGCCAAAGTTGGTTGTCATTATTCCATAATGGGAACCGCCCTAAATCATCTTGAAGGACCATTTCTCCAACGGCTCGTGTCGTATCCGGTCCGTGAAACTCTTTATGCTTGTCCCGCCCTCGCCGAATGTTTGCGCGCGTCGGTCGGGGAGCGCCACAAGGTGGGGTCATCTCCTTGCTCGTGGTACACCATAGGGTTCCTCGATGAACTAGCGTCGTCCCTTGGATTCAGTGATTGCTTCTGGGTTAGTTCATCCAACGTCCTCCACAGCGAGTCGAACTTCCTCCGCTGGTTCTGTTTGCACAGCCGCTTGAACATGTTCATAAGCTCCTTGTTCCTGAATTGACGGAAAAAAATTGGCACCCATGTGCCTCAAGCACCACCTGCTCTTCAGGTCTGGCCACTTTGTTGCTCCCACGAAGTCGGACCCTTGTTGCATATCCACGATCGCCCTCAGCAACCCTGCATGTCGGTCATGGATGACACATACATCAGGGCGGTCCTGGACAACTGCCATCTTGACTCTTTCAAGAAACCAGTACCAGCTCTCCGTGTTTTCCCCCTCCACGAAGGCCAATGCGACCGGTAGAACCTGGTTGTTGGCATCCACCGCGACTGCAGTCAGAATCTGGCCCTTGTATTTCCCTGTGAGGAATGTGCCGTCCATGCAAATGACCGGGCGACAGTGTCGGAAGGCATTTATGCATGCGTCGAGGGCGAAGAAGGCCCGCTGCAAGACCCACTTGCCCGCGCACGCACCATCCGCGGGAAACTCCGCAAAGTTGATGACCGTACCGGGATTCCTACTTGATATTGCCCTGAGCAAGTGTGGAATATTCTCGTAAGAAGCCTCGTATGTCCCGAACCATATTTGCAAAGCTGTTCTTTTTGCTCTCCATGCCTTTCCGTAGCTAATCTTGTACTGAAACCTCTCCTCGACGGCTCTGATAATGGATCGAGGCTGCAAGTGCGGATTGTCCATGATCTGACCATAAAACACATTTGCCACCCAAGTGGGCGACAGTTGTGGTGTTCTGCTCGCTTCCTCCGGTTAGCGGTTATGCTCATCACTATGGAACATTTCGAGAGTCCATCCACTTCCCCTTGTATGCATGCACCCGCCATGGGCACGAGTCAACTACGCACTTCACGTTGTAGTCTTTTTTGCTGGACTTCACTACCCTGAATTGCCGCCGAAGAGACATTGACCAGTACTTCACCGCATCCATCACAGCCTCCTTGTCTTTATATAAGGCCCCCTGCGCGACCTCGTTCTCATGATACTCCCATGCATCTCTGTTCCCTTCATGCATTGTTAGGTCTTTGAAATTATAATTAGTCCACTCACCGGGGACAGGCACCTCAGGAGTATTGTCCTCCTTATCCAAGCGTTCGCCATCGGGGACTTCCTCATCCGCACGGTCCTCCTCCTCCATCAAGTCAACTATATGCTCCACCTCCTCCCCCTCGTCGGCCACCCCCCGCGCCTCCACGGCTGCCTCCTCGCCCCCCCGATCCCGTCGCCACCGCCAACCTCGTGTCGCCCGTCTCCGGGGTCCTCGCCACCTTCATCATCGCATTGTTGCGTATCTGTCCTCCCCTCCTCCGTAATATCTACCCCGACATCACGAACCTCCGACATCGATGGAGGTACCTGGTACCAATCTACCAGCAACATGAGCGGCCAGCCCCACTCTACAGCGTACCCAACATAGCTCCTTCATGCCGATGTTGCGTTAATAGGAACCAGCTCTCCATAAAAAAAAGTCCTGCGCACGGCTTACTACTGCTCTAACCCGCAGCCGAACACTCTGGGTATCCAAACTGAACATCCGAAACATCCACTCCACCAAACCCCTGTATGTCCTATCTGTCAGCCTAGATATGCCCCGTATGACTGTTGAAAATGCCGACAAATCGACTCCATCCGGTCCCTATGCTATCTCCCCATCTCCATAGAATATTTGAAAATACAATTTCTCCGACATGCTGCCTATAACGTCGAACCGAAAAAATCATCATTTCTCTATCTAACCGCGTCATGCATTACTATATAAATGTTACATTATATTGTCAAATTTTTTTACTCTACTGATTTCTAACGGTGCCTGACATTTCCAAATTTTTTACTCTACTAATTTCTAGCGTAGCACGGTGCCTGACGATATGTTCCTAGCCTAGCATGTTTTTAAACATACTCTAAAATACTATGTATAAAACGAATTGTGATCATACTAAGAAATCCGACTATAAATAAGTAATTCGACTACCATGTTAATTTAATAATATTAAATTTCTACACAATCCTACGGCTAACCTACCATGTCTCAATATTTCTGAGTACTACACAATCCTAATATTTTCAAACACTAAATACTACATTCATTTCTAAATATTACCTAAAAAAACCACCACATAAAATTAAACCTAAATATTATACAACTCTATAATTTCTAAATACTACACAATCCTAAATACAACATTATATTTTTAAATAGTACATATAAAATTTCTACATACTACATTGATTCTCTAAATTTCTACATACTACATTTCTACATTTCTAAATATTACACAATACTATAATTTCAAAAAATATTACACATAAAATATATGAACTTACCTTCACAAAAACGCCGAATATTTTTTCTCTCTTTTTTTTCCTCTCTTTTCTTCCTCTCTTTTTTCCCCCTCTCCTTCCTCTTCCCTTCTTTCTCCTTGTTGGTTGCTTTGCTTTGCTTCGCTCGGCGGCAATAAATGAGCATGAAGCTTTCATGTGCCTTTAAAACCACCGATCGCCTGGTCATGCGTCGCCAGGCTTCGGCGACGGCCAGGCAAATGCCGCCACGTCGCGTGTGAAGCAGCTCCGAACGGCGCTCAAGCAGCCAATTCTTCGATCGTTACTCGGTCCACCCATCGCCCAAAGATTGGCGATCGCCCATCTTCGGGCGAACGGAGGGTATTTTTTGAATTTTTTGGTTCGGTCGATTAGTTTTGAAAAAACGATTTAAAATAAATATTAAATAAAAAAAATTCCACGGGCTAGTGCCCTTGCTCCATGAGTTGAGCTTGCAGTCACCGTGCGAGTAGAGTCGTTCAGGCTAGCCTTCCATTGGAGAAGTGCATCTTGTGGAACGGATAGGCTACTCTAATTAAAATCAAATTTTTTCTACCGCGTAACCAAAGAACAACGATAAGTTATAGATCACAGAATTACTACTAGACGTGAAAACTCATAGCAAAAGTAGAATCAATGTAGCGCAGTGGTGCAGATATAGTCATACTAGCTTCTTGTGATAGTCGTAGGTTGCGGATCATCCTAGCATTGAAGCTTCTCAACAATGTCTCCAAGGTATCCACACGTACGGAGCAAGAACACCACGCGTGCGGAGTGTTAGCGCCGGCTGCGTGGTTTTGGGCAGAGGAGGGGTGGTGGCTAGGGTTTTGGGAATTCCGAATTCCTATTGTGTCTCTTAACACTAGAGCGAACACCCCTTCCCTTTAAATAGATGCCCCATAATAGGCACCATATTAGAGGCCTATTAAGAACTTAAAATCTATCAGAATTTTTATCACTATCCAATCAAGTCCCAACCCTTTAAACATGTGAACCTATAGGTTCGCGTATACCTAGACATAGCCCAAGTACTCTTACTCGACTATTAATCAGTAGCAGTCCTTAGCAGGACATGCTGACTTCCGAGTATATATAAAGATCACATTGGACGAACCTAACAATGCTTAGATATGTGTATTTCCATTTGTCTCATGATATCAGTCAAACTCAAGACGAGTGCATATCATCCTTGTTTAATTAGCTTGACCACTCTTTCTCAATCATATGACTTGGAATCACCAACTATGGTTATCTTTAACCGTGAGTAGCATGACTATGCATTTCTGGAATCCGACCACTCGAGAGGCTTAGAGATATCTCTCCCGTTGAATAGAGAGGTAAATCCTATCTTGATGAACCATACTTCACAGCATACTTCATGGTAAACCCGAAAGTCACCTTTATAACTACACAGTTACAGAGTAATGTTTGGCAACCCCTAAGTAAGTCATTACACATCTCGAGTGCATATGCCAACCTCAGGTCTAAGGATATAGTATACATATTTAATATGAGATTAACTGATGACAAAAAAATTACAACGTTCTCGTAGTGTTTCAAGGTGGGTCGATCTAACTCCATGTTCTCCAACATGTGTCCATATTATTGGTTTGATATCAACATATCAATGGTCCGTGAAACATGGTCATCAACCAATACATATGTTAGTCTATTCATATGCGTCCATATATATTTATCGACTAAAAATCACTTTAAAATAATTATCACAAAGTCATATATAAAGTTTTACAAACAAGTCATATACTTACTAATAAATAATAATGATAATATTTAAGGAACAAAATAATTATTCACGAATATAAAAAAATATAATCAACTCTCTGATTGCCTCTGTAACGTATCTCCAACACTGCATCCGCTTGGCAACCCAGCGGTGGTGTCACGGCAGAATTTGCGAAACAGAAGAGGTGTTGCCAGGCAAATAGTAGGACTAGCACCAGCAGCAGCTCCAAGGCAAGAGGATTCATGTTCAAATACTACATGCATGCATGGTCTAGCGATTTTGAAATATGGGCACATAACATTGTTGATTATTCAAAAGAATCTGAGCCACATACAACCAAGGAGACCTTAACTCGGGTGAACAACGATAGCTAGAAGAAATTTATACGGTCCCTACATACATGGCAAAAATTCGAAAATGACTAGGATTAGATATCAAACTTGCCGGACCAATTCCACAGCCTCCTAGGATTAACACGGGGTTCTTCGAGAAGCCTCTAATTAGTACAGATGGAGAAGCCTCTGATTAGTACAAATATAGATAGATACATTGGTCTTTGCAAAATCAACAAAAGATACAGCAGAGGCCAAATAATTGCCTAGTTATGAAACTAAATAGCATTATATATTCTATATGCGACCACAAAAATCATGGAAATGCTGTAATTTGATTTCATGAAGGGGTTTCAGAAGAGAAAATGCAATCTTTGCCACTTCAAACATTGCCTATTCAATTTTTGCCACTCTAAACATTGTAATACAATCTTTGCCACTCAAAACAATTACCACTTCCATATTTGCCATTTTACCTCACTAATCTCATTTTCTCCTTTTCTAAATTAATTTGGACACTGAAATTTACGGTTCTACCCTTCCCTAATTAAACAAGCGTCGCGGGAGGCAGGTAGAAACGAAAGAACAAGGCAGGATGGTTATAGTTCAGAACAGCAGAAGAAACTCAAAATATTGTAGAAAAACATTTTTTTCGCAACTTCTCAAAAGTATATCAATCTGATGCCACTAAACTGAAGTTACATATGTTCTGAACATGTTTCTTACAACAAATGACACTCAATAATCTCAACCTACAGAAAAACAACAGTACAGCACACGGAAATGGGCTGAAATTCAGGAGCTTATTACAAAGCCAAAATCACCCCTCACTAGTTAATGTAAGGACAAGGAGAACACAAGTCAGGGTGAAAATAATTGTAGCTGCAGCGAAGGCCAGAATGGCCCTCTGCGAGAAGCCCTGCTTTTCTTGGCCGGCCAGCTCAACCTCCTTTAGCAGTCCCCTTACCTCGTCGATGTCTGAATCCTTGGCGGCATGGATTAGCCTGCTCTGAACCTCTTCAAGTTTGGCTAGCCTTCTGGTTTGGCTGGCATCTCGAGCAGACCAGATGAACCTCGTCATCCTCCACAAGAGGATGCCGACATAGATTGCCACAACACAATCCATGGTGTAATGATGGCGTTCACGTATCTCTCTCTGTGCACTGTGCAGGACGAGAAGCCATATTGCAACAGAGATCCCACGACGCTTGTTTAATTAGGGAAGGGTAGAACCGTAAATTTCAGTGTCCAAATTAATTTAGAAAAGGAGAAAATGAGATTAGTGAGGTAAAATGGCAAATATGGAAGTGGTAATTGTTTTGAGTGGCAAAGATTGTATTACAATGTTTAGAGTGGCAAAAATTGAATAGGCAATGTTTGGAGTGGCAAAGATTGCATTTTCTCGTTTCAGAATGGGTGTTGGGCAGCTTCTGTTTGTGAGTGCCTGATATGCCTGCTGCATTGTTGGCCGGGCTTTCGGGCAGACTTGCAGACAACCGAAGGCCACCAAAACAACTAGAATGACATCTTTCTCCTCGTCGCCCATCGGCACTGCAATGCGTGGATCAAGGATATCCTTCAGTTTTGTATGCTGTTCTGTTCGACAAAAGAATGGAAGCAATAGATCACCAGGGTGTTTTCCCATCACCACTTCCAGTGCAACCACACCAAAGCTATACACATCGCACTTCTCTGTCAACACCATTGTAGATGACAATTCTGTAATAAGAAACCAATTCAGTAGATCAGAACAAAAACATTTTTTTTGTAAATCATGCCAAATTTTCATATTGAATGATGAAATGGATTACGTCCATGTACCTGGGGCTATATATCCACATGTCCCTGCAAAGATCGTGCTCCAACTAGAGCAACTGTGCTTCAACTTCCTTGCCATGCCAAAGTCCGATACATAAGCCTTAAAATCATGGTCTAGCAAGATGTTGCTACTTTTAATGTCACGATGTACAATCGGATCATCACAATCATAGTGCAGGTAAGAGAGAGCTTGAGCTATATCCCTCACAATAGCAACTCTCTTGGGCCAATCGAGCTCCTTTGCTAGATCTTGCTCATGCAAAATGGATGCTAAACTTCCCCTTTCGATGAGATCATATACAAGAAATTTGCATTGGGAATGAGAACAGAAACCATACAGCTTGACAATGCATCGGTGCCTGATTTTTGTTAACACTTCAATCTCAGCATGAAATGTTCCTTCATCAATGTATTCTTCCATTGAGTGCAGCAGCTTGACAGCGAAGACACCCGTTCCTTGGAGCTCAACTCTGAAGACAGATCCATATCCTCCAACACCAATGCAATATTTTTCATCAAAATTTTCTGTAGCGTCGATTATGTCTTGGAATGCAATCCTCCCGTCGAAATTCCATATGGAAAGCATATCCCCAGACTTGATTTTTCCACTCTTTTTTGTCAATTTTCTCCTCCGAAAAAGAAATGTGATGGTTCCTATTGCGAGACAAACGAAGCAAAGGACAACACAAGCAAGAAGTGGTTTCAAAATAGGATGTTTATTATTTTGGTGTTCCTCGAAGTCCTTAACTTCTGTGCCAAGATTTGGTGCTCCACATGATGTTAAGCCATACCGTGTATCACCGCAGATACCCATATTATGGTCAAGTGCAACCACGGTAAGGGGTCCCTCTGTAGATGAAGCCCAAAATCTGCCACCCAAACTGTTGTATGACAAATTCAGCTCATATAGGTAAGCAAGTGTTACGACAGCCATTGGGATGGCACCACTTAAATTATTTCTGCTCAAATCTAGGTTACTTAGCATAGCACAATTCCCAAGCTCTTGCGGTATTGGTCCTGTCAATAAGTTGTTTGATGCGTACAACGACGACAAAAGGCGACACTGTCCTATTTGAGGAGGAATGCTTCCCGTAAATTGATTGTTACTTAAATCTAGAGTTGAGAGATTGGCTAGAAGTCCTATTTGAGGAGGAATGCTTCTCGTAAATTGATTGTTACTTAAATCTAGAGTTGAGAGATTGGCTAGAAGTCCTATTTGAGGAGGAATGCTTCCCGTAAATTGATTGTTACTTAAATCTAGAGTTGAGAGATTGGCTAGAAGTCCTATTTGAGGAGGAATGCTTCTCGTAAATTGATTGTTACTTAAATCTAGAGTTGATAGATTGGCTAGAAGTCCTATTTCTGATAGCAACGGACCATCTATTTGATTGTTGGACAGATCCAAGATTTGTAACCTTGTTAGACTTTCTATGCTTTCAGGAATGGAACCCATGAAGTTATTACTAGAGAGATCGAGGAAAATTAGTTTTGTAAGATTACAGATGGATGTTGGGATGGTTTCGGAAATGCTATTGTAGGAGAGATCCAAGAAAGAGCTCGGCAAGAGCACCAATGATCGGTGGGATTTCCCCATAGAGAAGGTTGCCTCTGAGGTCGAGATGGACAAGACGAGGCAAATCTGCAAAGCGGAGCCTGTCCAACCCGCCATAGAGGAGACAATTCGGAAGCGAAATGTTGACCACAACTGGGGCAGCATCACACCGGCCACGGCCATGAGGCGCCGCCGCGCCGCAGGTAACACCAGTCCAGTTGCATGGGCTGGTGCCCTTGCTCCATGAGTTGATGCAGTCGGAGGAGTCGTTCAGGCTGGTCTTCCATTGGAGAAGTGCATCCGCTTGGCGATCCAGCGGTGGCGTCACAGCAGAATTTGTGAAGCAGAAGAGGTGCTGCAAGGCAAGTAGTAGCACTAGCACCAACAGCAGCTCCAAGGGAAGGGGGTTCATGTTGTGTAGGTGAAGCTCTAAAACACACATCATACTACATGCATGCATGGTCTAGCGATTTCGAAATATATGTACGCACATAACATTGCTGATTTTTCAAAAGAATATGAGCCACATTCAACCAAGGAGACCTTGACTCGGGTGAACAACGATAGCTAGAAGAAATTTATACGGTCCCTACATACATGGCAAAAATTCAAATTTTTTTTTTTGAAAGAGCAGCAAGAGAATTGCTGCTAAATTCATTAAGAAGGGAACGAAAAACAACATGTGGGTCCAGTTTTTGCTTTTATATTTTGGGGAAAAACCGGACCCAAGAAAAACCCTCACATACGATTGCCACTAACTACTAGCTCTAAACACACTACTAGGAACAGACAACTTAAAAAACATAAGTGAGAGAACAAAAATGCCGAACAAAAATGCCGAAGCCGAAGACTTTGGGTCATTCCGCCAACTATGTTGACGAAGCAAATCGCCGGGTGAGCAAATCGCAAAAATTCAAAAATGACTGTAAGATTAGCTACCAAACTTGCCGGACCAATTCCACAGCCTAGTTTCGACAAGTCAGTCGTCGCCGTGTCTTCTACAATATAGTATGGCTGGCCTACTACATACTCTGGAGTCTGGACTGCTTTCTTTGACTAGCTACAGCTTGGACCACTGTGCTGCCGACATTTTTATGGGGCTCAAGCAAAACGGAGAAGAAAGAAAAAGGCGTCGACAGCAGGATTCGAACCTGCGCGGGCAGAGCCCAGTAGATTTCGAGTCTACCTCCTTAACCACTCGGACATATCGACCGCCTGTTGTTTGGGTTCTTCCCAATTTTGTTATTTATGAAGTTAGGAAGCTAAGTTGCCCTAATTGTGGCCCATCAAAGCTGGGTGCCCCCATCTCCCGTGTGGGCGAACGTGTTTCCACCTGTGTACGAAGGAAAGCGTAATCGCGTTATACGCTCACATGATCACATTCTAAGGGCCAATAGTGGATTTGTCGAACGGAGAGGCAAGGGCGAACAAGAGCCGTTGAATGGCAATTAAGCCTCAGATGTTAAGATATCCTCTAGTGTTGTTGGTGCTTACATGTGCTTTTACTACCTCTGTAAGAATGTACGATGTTTTGGTCATAGATATTGTCTCCAATATTTAATTTTGACCATTAGTTTTCATAAGATTATGTTAGTAATTACAAATTTAGCATATTATAAAAATATTATCATGGTAAATCTTTTTTTAAGATAATGAAAGATTATATCTTCTGGTCTCTGCATTATAAAATGCACATAGCTAACCATTTATTACTGAGCTTCAGCAAAAGTTGTCAAAAGAGATCAGTAAAGTTTCAACAAGCCCTGACAAACAACAATATTAAGTTTTAATCCAAACACAGTCTATTACTGAACTGCTATCCGTGGCTAATAAAGAGATCCCAAAGTACAATCTCCAACGAGTTGAATGTCGATAACACCCCTTCCCGTGCTTCCTGATGTTGCAACACAGACCACGATCACAATCAGTTAGTGCAACTATAGGTAACCTGCAAAAGAATACAATTTTTTGTGTTTTTAAAAATTATATCATTGCGATACAGCCAAATTGACCAACACAAAGCAGCAACCCCAACCAAAATGTGAGCCCTCAAATATTTTCTAACCCTGAATAGCCAATTCCCAAACATAGTTATGCTACTAGGAGGTGATAGATTAAAAGCCACTTATATAATGTGCCATGCAAAACTAGCGAAATGGTAGTAAAAAAGATGTTGTATAGTTTTCTCGTTCTTACAAAAATAATATTTTTTGCTACCATTCTAATTTCTTTTAGAGATGTTATCTTTTGTCAATATCATACCACAACGTAAGTATCATAGAATTTTTTTAATGGCACCTTAAGCTTCCATAGTTATGTATTTGTAACTGAGACGTTTTGATACATTAAGAGTGTATACATTGACTGAACAGAAAACTGTCTATTCTGATGAAGATGCCATTGAAAAATATCTTGTTCTAGTAATAAGCGTGAAGCAGCAATCTTTGCAACAAGCTCTTGGCAAGCCAATAAATTATGTCCCGTAATAGCCCTATGAAAGGAACATTACTTTAGCTACCATGGCAGTTTTTTCCGGATCATGTTATAAAGTTGAGGATATTATGCACTAATGAGGTTATTCTTAAGCTATACATCTTACCAAAATCTTATTTGGGTTCCATCATGAAGTTGAAAAGACTAATATAGTTAATCTAATGATACTATTTTCACACGACCAATCTATATAATTTTTCACGTTTTCTAAAACGGCGTACATTTCTGAACAGATAGAGTACTGAATTTGGAGTTGACTAATCGAGGGTAATAAATTCTTTTGTCAATGTCGATGTTATGCTGGAGACAACCGAGCTAACAAACGAAAATTCTTTTGCTTCACCATTGCTTGAGCTAACAATTGTCCTTTCTAAACCTAGATGCCAATCATGTATCAGTATCACCACTTCAACAATCTTACGGTTTGTCATGTTCTTTCCATAGTTCATAACCATGGGCGAAACGGGGGTGCCCCGGCACCCCAAAAAATTTGAGAACCAGGGGATCAATTTTCTTTGTTGATGAAGAAAGAACTGTCACCTTATTGTTCATGCTACCATGTTCTATCTTCAGCTGATGACTGGACGTTTGTAGTGATGATCTCTATTCCTGCATGTTTTCATAATAGAAGCAAAATACGCATTAGTTTTCGTGTTCTTCGCTGTGAGTTAGCTATCTCATCAGAAAGTCTAAAGAAATAATACGAAATAATCACTACTCCTGAAATTTGTCATAATAAAAGCAAAATCTGCATTAGTTACTGTGTTCTTCCCTGTGGGTTAGCTATCTCATCAGAAAGTCCCAAGATATAATGTGCAAGGGCTAGTGGCGAAGCCAGGATGGAAATAGAGAGTGGACTTAAAGTATTAAACTAAATTGAGGCACACATAGTTTTGTGTAATTCAAATTCATACATGAATAAAGAAAAGTTTGTCTATTATTGCAAATCTATGAACAAATGGGTTTCATCACTTCATTGAAAATTACCAATTAGACAACTACCAAATACCAATTTCGTCAATCATCAGATCACCACAGTACAACATCAACAAGAATAATTGAGTATAGAAAAAATAACATATAGCAATTCAACACATCAACTTGCTCCCTGTAGCCCCAAATCCCTAGCCGACTCGGCTGTCTCGGCACTTGAGGCTACAGCAAAAAAAAAAGGCTAAATCGATGCTTTTCTTGGATAAAATCAAAGACCAGAGCTAGTTGCATTCAATGGCCAAGAAAAATACTATACAAGACAAGCAGAAGTTAGATGAAAAATGATAATGAACAGTCACGTCTGTAATTTTCCATCAGATAAGAAATTTCTGTTAACAGAAGAGCAGATACACACAGAACTTAATTTATATCAACCGCCTACCATAGTCCTAAATCCTAAAGCAATGAACTTATTCCCCAAATTGTCAAAAATCTTGAACACTAAAGCATAACTGATGATCTTTTTTCCATCTGAAATCTGAAATATCTCTACTAGTACTAGTCAATATGGCCCTTCAACACATTGTGATTTTAGATTTTTTTTTTTACAAATAATTGAGGCAGTACTTGAACCATATGGCCAAAGGCCCGAGGATTAAGCCCGCTGATGCAGCGATGCCCACTGCTCCAATCTGGTGGGGCGCAAGCAGCGCAGCCCCATGCTGCCCCTCAGCCCAGAGTCCCCAACCCCTCGCAACCGGCTCTCTCCTCCCTTGCGAGTTGCGACCAGCAACTCCCCTAAGACTTGAGGCCAAAGACTGTCCAACTCTAGCTCGAGGCGGGGGCAGCTAGCTGCGCCGTGGCCCTTGGCGAGCTGGCTCCCTTGTGGCCAGCAGAGGAGGGGGAGGGGAGTTCCGGCGATGATGGAGGGTAGGATCAAGCCTGATGGAGCCTCCCCCTTGGATTCGCCCTTGGCAAGGACCGTCCGACAGGCAGCACAGGCCGAGAGAGCGCTGCGACAAGTGGCTCGGGCCATCGGGCGGGCGGCACGACTGAGCGAGCGGGGTGGCATGGGCCAAGGCGTGCAGATAGCGTAGGCAACGCATAGCATGACAAGTGGCTCAAGCCGTCGGGTGGGTGAGCAAAGCACGGTGCGAGGCAAGGGGAGCGACACAGAGGCAAGGGTCGGCACGACGGACGATGCTGACGCTCAATGCGGTACTACAACAGACGGATAGAGACAACACCCAACAGACAGCCGCAATGGTGCCTAGTCAGCTATCTATAAGAAATCCATATCAGCATCTATCCTATGTGGCAAGCAATTAAATGAAGAGAGAGAGCGCTGCTATCTATAGACTTAGAGATAGTCTATACGCAGAAATCGAGGCTGTATAGAGACATTAAAAACAGCTATAGATCATCTATATAGATTCACCATTGCAAGGGTTTACTATAGTATGGTATATAGATGACATGGATCTTGCTATAGAGAGCAGTTGTCTTTAACCATTGCGGTTGCCCTAATGGTACTAGCTATAACAAATATCTACGTTATCTATAGATAGCATATAGACAATCTCTTCAATAGATTAACTATAGCATTATCTATAAAATTAAATATTGGCCCACATGTAATAGATAATAAGTGCCTTGGAATCAGTTATAACTTGACTATACATTAGTAGCAGGTCTATATCTCTCTCCTCATTTTTTCTCTTCCAGCTAAGCAAAATGCTGAGATGGCACGTTTATAGCTAGCTGAAGTGGCACCATTGAAGATACCCTTAGAAATTTCCTAGTTTTACCACTGTTCATAACACTTCTGCATGCAGGATGAAGCTTGCTAATACATGTGTATGCACATTGTGGCTGGTTCGCATGGATTGATCAGCCTTCCAATCAGGAGTCTTTTCGATTGGCCTGCACATTTGATCTTACGGCAAAGCAAATGCTTACTAATGCGCCAATGAAGATTCAGAGCCATGACAATGGCGTTACTCACCGAAGAAGTCTTTGGCCGATATGAAAAAACTGCATCATCCAGGTAGGATGCTATGAATTGTATGCATTTGAATGAACGAGTCAAAAACCTTCTGCTTAGAAAAAAGAAGGGTCATTGAAGATTTACAGATTATGCAGAAATAGGAGGCCACGGTGTTGCTCCATCCCATGTTATGTTGTTGCATTCTTGGCTGGTTTTGCATTCCCAAGGTACGTTATTTCATTACAAGTCACGCCCAAATTCACACTGCCGCAGGCCCGCATGGGCTGCACTAACAAAAAACGCAGGCATGAATACATCAAGCAGGATAGTGCACATGTCAGACGAACTCTGTTCGGCAGCAGCAAGACAGCAAGCAAGCAACACAGTTGCCCGTTGCAGCAGCAGCAGCGAGACAGACAGCTTTGCACATGTCAGATGAATTTGATGACAAGAATACCAACTAACACGAGACCATGAATCAAGTGCACCCTTCTCCTTATTCCGATGTACTATCGCGTAAGGCAAACCTTGCCAGTCCGCCGATTACACGGGAATTATACTACAGAACCAAGGTGATATTTTTCCAGACAAAAAGAAAACGGTTCAGCTGAGCTCACTCTGTTGTTGACTCCAAAGGAGAAGATGACATCTGCTTAATGAGCTTTTGCTAACCCGCACAAATTTCAACAAGTGACTCCGTATGGAATAACTGCAGCCGCAACTGGTCTACCCTCTTCGTTCAGAATATTATACGTTGAAGCCGCATTCCTCTGCCAAGTAATGGAAGAGGTGAAGAAATTCCAAATTTCTATGGGAAATTGAGGTTTAAAAAAGGGAATAATCAGAGGAAAAAAAAAGAAATTTGATCTTTACCGAATCAATAGCTTCCAATTTCATCCCAGTTGATCGAATGAACCTGCGGAGCTCAGGACTGATAGGTTGGACATTTCTTCCACAACCAAGAATTAGAATCTCTGGCGATGAGTGATACATTGGATGATATGAACCCAACAATATTCATTTTGACTCAGAAATATGAAGAATGAAACTATCCAACACTTGGGGGCATGTTAATTTAGCAACATGTCGAGCCCCATCATGAGAAAATATGTTATAAATAACAACAGCACGCACAACTAAAGAATATTCATTTTTACTTAACAAATATAACAGGATATTCACCCTTCAAAACCATGCCCTTTTTGAAACACGGGTGATGACATTAGCTTGAGAAAAATGGCTAAATGACTAATAATGAGAAAACACCATGAACAACTACAGAGTACCGATCAAGAGAAAAATTACCTGGAATAGGGTGCACAACTTTGAAGATTGATAAACTGCATTATTGAAGAAAGACGAGTCATCAGCAAATAACAAACAAACATGAATAGATTCACCGGCACATGTGCAACCAAATAGTATCACTAACATGGCATGATAATTTTGAATCATGCTTCAACAATAAAAACATAAGTAGATTCATATGGTTATATACAACAGGGTACAATACTGCCACCAACCTCTTGAGTTCTTACCTTTCAGCAGTAATCTCTGCAAATGTTTTGGGTGTCCAGGTCATTATCCTGTTTTCTACTATCAGCAAGCTGCCTTCATACTTTACATTGTTAATCTTGAATCCAGTGTCATCGTATCTACAAAATAAAACCAAAGACAAATTTAAGCTACCTGATCGAAAACACAAGTTCAAAAGAACTAAATGAGAGAGTTCATTGAAAATTCTTCTGGACAGTATCACCAAAAAAAAAGGAGAGAACTCTGAGCCTCCAAGACAAGGCAAAATCAGTGTGTCCCAAGTAACTAATTTTTGCCATAAGGGTTACTCTTACATTTAGCAAAGGCAATGGAGTGTGAAAAATTCAGTACATTTTATCATATCCACAACTCATGGTAGTAGTGCAAAGTGACTAATTTAGAGGGACAGGGGAAGCTCTCCCAGTTTCTTATTGAAACTAAAAAAAAACGATTCTGTAGAAAGTTTAGCTCAGAGCCTACAGTTTAACAAGAAAAACAGATCCAAGAACATAACTGTTACAACCTTTACTCACCAGCACATTGCGGGACAGGTTCTCAAAGCCAGTTTGTATAAAAATCTCTGAGGTTTGCAATATTCAAACCATCAAAAATAATTTCTCACGCATAGGAGCTTCCACCTAGCTAGATGGTATTTGTGCTTATTTTCCGCATCACTCCAGAACAACCTAAACTAGGTTTATCTAGTTGTTCTACTGTTCAGTTCCCATGTATGTTCATTTGGAAAATGAAAACACCTTTAAGAATTAAAATGTTATGCCCTGTTTGGAATAGGGGAATTTTTTTCCGATTACTGCAGGAAATGAACTGGTTCATATGAAATTCCTGCGTTCCAAATTGGACCTTTATGTGGCTCTTGAGTGGCAAAGTTATTATCACTAAAGATTAACCTAGTGAGAAGAAACTGGAGGGGGACCACTGGTTGTTGTTTCCGCTTCATGACTGAAAGCATTCAGATCTCTTTTCTCTTCTTTTTTATTCTGTCCTTTGGCTCGCTATGTATGGAATGCCTCTTCCTACATGAATCACAGAACAAACTACAACCGCAATTACACGCATTTCACACATTCATAGCCTAAAGCTAGAGAAAGAAAAATAGAGAACACCCCCCTCATTTACAAATTTGGCAGAGATTTTGCAGAAACCACTCTTGAAGTGGATCAAATCAGTAGAATCGAGAAAGAATGAAGGGCAAGGATGCAAGAGGTGGTTACGATTGGAATCGGAGCTGGTCTTCGGGGACGCTGTCGATGAGGTTGATCTGGTCGTAGAGCGAGAAGGTCCTCCTGGTCACATCCACACCCCCAATCAGATGAAGCAGCAAGGGCAAGAACCAAGGCTTCCTCACGGAAAAAGGGAAGCCGATGCATAAGCGTACCTGAGAGACGGGAGGTGCCTGAGCCTGGGGGCGTTGGAGATGGGCTCGCTGCGCAGCGACTTCACCAGCTGTGGC
Source organism: Guadua angustifolia (assembly GCA_036346375.1). Classification (NCBI taxonomy): domain Eukaryota; kingdom Viridiplantae; phylum Streptophyta; class Magnoliopsida; order Poales; family Poaceae; genus Guadua; species Guadua angustifolia. The sequence continues at coordinate 55,425,225 of CM070502.1, read as the reverse complement.
AGCGTCGCCAGCGCCTTCTGCCCCCGCGCCGCCATCTCCTCGTCGTCGCCGCCGCCTCGCTGTCCGCTGAAGCCAGAAGCAGGAGCCAGGCCAAGAAGCTTCTCGTAAGGAGTCGGTGGAGCCCTTCGGAAAACGGGCTCAGAACGGGCCGAAGCACAGGCCTAGTCCAAGGCTGAAATTCCGTTCCTTGATCCAATCCAGCCCAGGCACAAAATAAAGAAGCCTGCGTCTAATCCAGGCCCAAATAATGGCCCAGGCCTTGATCCAGACCAGTGCACATCGTAGCACACAAGAACAAAATGATCCAAACTTATGTCATGTCCCTTGGCCGTCGACGAGGGAAAATTGTCGTGGCGTGAGACAAAACTCTCGAAGTAGGAGGATATCCCGTGGTCACCGGCGGAGATTAGCGTGACGTGAGACGAGGCGTGAGGAATAATGAATAGAAAAAGGGAAAACCTGGTTTTCAGTTCATTTGCTTGACCCCTGCTCGGTACCAGATGTTGGCTCTTTAAACCTCTTTTTACTCCACTTACAACTGGGTCGTGGGTCCTCCAGTCATTACAACTTAGCTCAGCCACAAGCAAGAAGAGAGAGGAGAGGGAGCGACAACCATGGAGCGGCTCATGTTGGGCACCGCGTTGGGCAATGGAACACAATGGAGTTCGCCGCGAGAAGCTCAAGGAGGCGCTCGACCTCATGTGCCACCTGCATGCCTCGTCACCGGATCCATCAATTCCGAGTTCTTTCTTACCACCGTCGTCACTGCACCTTGTCGCCGCTCTCTTTATCATTGGATCCATCGATCCGGGCTCTTCGTTGCCATTAACATCGCTATGGCCGCCGCTGGTGTCTCACCGGATCCAGCGATCCGTTGGGGAGTTTCAGTGTTATCCTCTCGCCGGATCTGCCTGCGTGCTCAACGACGTGTGGCGCCTATGAGACAAGGTCGACGCGCGTAACTGGCAACTCGAGCGTCACATGCAGATGCCCCTGTTGCAGCCCAAGGCCATGGCGATGGCAGTAGAGGTGCCGCCCAAGGCCATGGTGATGGCAGTGGGTGTGGAGCTCCTAGAGGAGGAGGATGATAGGGTGGTGGGGAGCGGAATTAAGGTGGGAAATGAGAAAGGTGTGAAGGAGATGGTGGTGATAAGAGCATCTTCAATAGTCAAGTCTTAAAATAGAGTCCTATACCTCAAAATAGGATCTAAACTAAAAAAATTAGGACCTAAGATAGCTATTGACTCCAGCAATTAGACCCTAAATCTCCAATCCTTCATTCATTCCTTCATTAGGGCCGGAGAGGAGCGTTGCTAAATATAGCAACAGGGCTCCGAGTCCTAAACCTATTTTGATAATTTTTCTCAAAATACAACCTCTGTTGGAGTGCTTTTTTTTTCATCAAAACCCTATAATTATAATTAGCAACTTATTTAGGACTCCTCTTAAAGATGCTCTAAGTAACGATGGTGGGTTGGAGACAGGGGCGAAGCTACTTGGTAGCTAGGGGGTGCTCATGCACCCATAGAAAAATGCAAATTCAATTACGAGGATCAAATTTTCACCATGTTTGCACCCTCCATAGCACAAGTCTATGCACCCACAAGTCATGTGCACTCCTTTCAGTTTGCTCTAGCTTCGCCCCTGGTTGGAGACGGTCGGTATCTACAACAAAACACGATAGACATGGAACTTCAGCATTTGGTAGAAAACAATAAAGTTTGGATTTGTTGAAGCCCATTAGGAGCCCCAGACCTACTTGGTCTTCTTGTGAGCCCCCAGACCGCAGGCCCATCGTCCCACTCGAACCCTTGGACCGCCGCTCCGCTTCCGTGACCAACCACCAGGCGGCCTCCGAACGCGACCTCTTCACGTCAAGGTAAGCCATCCCCCGGCTCCCTAACACTAATCCCGTCAGAACCTAATCCCTAACCCTAGCCGACGACCGGTTTTCACCGCCCCCTCCGTCTCCCCTTCACCTCCCAGTGTGTTTGGATCTTTCGTCGGATAGTGGTGTTTTTTATCTGAACTGGGCACTGGACGGTCAAAATGTTTTGTTTTTCTCATCATTCTAAGCGTACCCAAAATGATTAATCTGGCTGAGACATAGAACTCATGTCAGATGTTAAATCAACAGTAAATAAATTGACGGTTTGTGTTGAATAATGCTTAACTTATTAGTTCTATTTCTCTCTCTCGAGACACATCAAAGATGCCATGAACTGGTGTATACTTTGACACATCCTAAAGATAAACACTTGAAGCCTCCATATGCTACCATGTAGCAATAGTTTGCGCTACAAACACATTGCTAAATGATTAGCATCTAATAGTTTATCGTACATCAGAACCAAAATTTGTTGGTACAATACTTAATGGGACAAAATTGTATGTGTGTGTGCGTCTGTATTTTCTTTCTTTCTTTTTTTAAGAAATGGTAGGAGCTCTGCTATGTATTGAGGATAAGAGCATAGATACAGCCCAAGCTTGAGACAGTTACACCAACAACATCGTAAGAAAATATGACAACACGAAAGAGGGAAAAAAACTTGAGATAAAAACAGCACTATCCGGAGATAGTGTGTCTGTATTTTGCCCCAAAGCAGAAAACAAATAGGACGCAGCTATACTGTACTTACCATCTTGAACAACTTGTAATACAGATGTGCTTACAAATTTATTTTTCATGAATTTTCATTGGCATATTTGTACCAACTGTTCCAGCAGAAATCATTTCATGAAACTTATCATGAATTGCTTGTTCTGTCAATTATCTTGTTAGAATACAGAGAGAGAGAGAGAGAGAAAATATGCAGATGGAAGGAAATGCTGAGTGGAATGATGATACCATGATAATGCAAGAATAGTTTGTGAGCTGTAACTGCTGATGAAGGTTATGTTACGGGAAAAAAAATAGGCACTAAACTACGTTGGCAGTTACAGCACTCTATAAGTTTTTTTTTGAGGCGCAAAACAACAGGGGAGCCCCCTGCCGGATACAGCATTCTGTAAGTTGTATCTTCCTTTGAGAAAAATATATCAGTTCGATCTAGAAAATTTATCAATGGCCTCAGCTAATCGGTTAGCCAGGACCCTAACGAGAATTTTACAAGTACAATTCAAGAGATTAATTATCATAACTTCTGAATAATTTTTGCACCTTGTTCATATTTGGAAACAGAGTAAATCTAACATAGTGTTTATTCCATCGCCCGTCAAACTCGCAGCATAAACTTCTGGATGGGAATATTTTTGCGGGACTAACAGCCTAAACATCAACCAGAATTATGATTCTTTCGTTAAGTGTGAGCTAGGAGGAAGGGAAAGTCGATGCCTACCTGAGAGGGGGAAGGTTCCTGAGCCTTGGCCCTGGGGATGCTGGAGATGGGCTTGCCGCGCAGCAACTTTACCAGCTGCGGCAGCGTCACCATCTCCTCTTTGGCTAGACGTCCTCCCCACTGGTCGACTGGTGGGGGCGTGGTTGTTCTATGGGGATCGGGAGCTTTGAATCTAATACCATCTAATAGTTTTGCAATTTATCAATGAGCCCCCAGTTGGGGATGTTACCCTAATCTCCCATGAACTGTTATAAAGAACATGCTGCTGTTAATTGGACTGGGACTGGAATAATTATTTGTATATCCTCCCTTAGTTGGATTTTTTTTTTTTTGACAGGACCTAGTTGGGTTGTTGTGCACAGCGTGGTGCGAAGAAGACGTGGAGATGGCCTCGGCTGCTGGCAGCAGCAGCAGAGGAGCAAAAGCCATGGCGGCAGAGCAGATAGCACAAGCTGTGCGGTCCACGTCCAACCTCCTCCAACTCATGGAACAGTCCTCCCCTTCCCAGGTCTCACCCTGCTTTTCATCTCCCGTTCTACCTTTCCATCCTTGTCTGTTCTAGTTATCTACAGGTTCATTGGTGTTTTGCATTTGTTTGGTGATCAAAAGAAAAGGAATGGTCAAATTTTGAGAAAAATTGACAGAAATACGTGCTAATCACTGCATGACATTTCTTTAAGTGTCCCCTAGGTTATGATGGATTTACTTGTTAGTGAACTTACTTGCACATAGTTAGTTCTTCTGTGTTACTCCCTCTGTTTCATAATTTGTAGCAATATTACACTATATTAAGGATTTTCCAAAGCCTCAATTAGTTGTGCACCATTATGGTTTATGTTACTCTGTCACAGCTTGCAACTTACGTCTTATGATATTAACGGTTTCTTCAATTGAAGGACAAGTCATCTGACATTCGATTGACATCAAATGATCAGTGGGTGCTTTGATTGGCATTGAGAAACTCCCACAATGCTTCACTGAAGTGTGTAGACGCAGCTGGCACTAGATTCAGAACTGCTCCACAATTTTTCCTGATTCTGGTCATCTTTTGTCTCCAATATACCGAACTTCTCTTTCTTGCTTCAACTGCCTAAATGCCAATTCACTGAAATTCAGGAGTGTCCATATATCTATGACTCTGCACCAAGCAGAAATATCTTATGTGTTGTTCTGATATATACCTTCAAATAGTGCTTTCATGGTTATCCAGTTGTTACCAGTTACTAGTTTTTCAATCCGATTGATCGTTAGTTAACAGAGGGTCCTTTTGGTCGTAGATCCACTTGGCAAAACTTCCCAAGAATCTATTGGCAAAAGCATCTCTTGCAAAGAACACACAGCAAGTAAGGAGTACATGTATTATTGGATGAAAAACGGCTTGCCGTAAAGTAGGTATTAATATTTATGTCCCATTCAAGGTGCTACAGCAACTACCTGATGTAATTTCTTCCTTTGATGCTTATATGGACAGTAGTTTGCAAAGGTGAGGTTCCCCAATTAATGTCACTAGTCATGCGCCCGTGCATTGCAACGAAACCTCAACTTGCGACAAAAAGTTTATTTGCAAAGAGGACTAACAGTGGTAAAGGTGGGTAATTAAAGAGCAGTGGCAAATGTGGGTAATTAAGAGCACTAACAGTGGCAAAGGTGGGTAATTAAAGAGCAGTGGCAAATGTGGGTAATTAAGAGCACTAACAGTGCCAAAAGTGGATAATTAAAGAGCAGTGGCAAAGGTGAGTAATTAAAGAGCAATGGCAAGGATGAGTAATTTTGATGAAGTGACGTGAGAAGAAACTCCCACTTTATATAGTAGATATTTGCATACTTATACTCATTCTGTTCACTTAAGATATTTGGTAACTTATCCACAACTTCTGCTACCATCTATACAAATTTCAACAATGGCATAGTTGAAATTGCTATTTTTTCGACATCACCTCTGCTAACATTTTTTTTACATATATATATAAAAAAAAACTGCAGTGCATCTCAAATTAAGACCATCACACAGCTCTTGTCAAACATGGAGAACACCCAGCTGAGATCTAACTTGCCTGCCTCACAGCTACAGAAAGAGCAGAAGAATACTGACCCGGGAGGACTCAGGGTTGAATGATGTGTGTCGGTGTTTCGAGAACCGGCAAGTAAATTTGTAAGTCTAGAGGGGCCGCGCGCTCCCGTTCCCTGATTGATTAGACCAAAAGAAAGGGGGTCCAAGGTATATACTGGTTCGGGCTGAACGTCTCTACTCCAGTTCGTGGGGTGGTCGTGTGTTATTACTGATACTGGTGAATTCGCCGATTTACAAGCGAAGGCTGTGCTCGAGCTTCGAGCGCCTCGTGTACAGAGGTCAGCTAGAATGGCTACAAGTGCGAGGGACCCGGAGCTAAGGGCGCGTCCGAGCTCTCGATGGAGGCTATCGGTTGTTTTGTTCGAGCGTGCTCTATTCGTGCGTGCTATGTTCGACCGTCCCCGCTCCGGAGGGCCAAGCCTCCCCTTATATAGCCCGGGGAAGCAGGTTACACGGGAGCATGTGAAGAAAAAAATGGATGGGGCTCCCTACGCCTAGGAGTCCGGTCTTCCGCCTCGGTGTCTGGTCGTTGGACTTGACCTCTGACGGGTAGTTGTACGTCCCATATCGGGTTGGTGGAGACGTAGAGCGACGGCGCGGTCCATTCCTCCGGGAAATAGCGTACCTGCCCTCTGCGCTGTAGTCAGGTGCTGACGTCGGGGGCGTCAGTCTTCGGAAACCGTCTTGGGAAGGTGCGTGGCCTCCCATCTTTGTTCGGTCATACTGAGCTGCTGCATCAGCTAGGTAGGTGACCAGGATAGAGGCCGGTTTCTGATGATTTGACATCTGCTTGTTGGTGAAGATGGTCTGAGCTTGTCCGGGGTTCCCGGTCGGTCCGACCCACAGGTCGGGCTATCATCGGGTCGCCATCGCCGTAGTTTGTAGGGCGCCCGACTTGTAGCGTGGGTCGGGCTGCTTTCTGAGGTCGGCTCGGTCGGGAACCAGACGTCCTCGTGTGGGCCGGTCGGTCGGCCTTCCAACTGCCTAAATGCCAATTCACTGAAATTCACTGAAATAAACCGAACTTCTCTTTCTTGCTTCAACTGCCTAAATGCCAATTCACTGAAATTCAGGAGTGTCCATATATCTATGACTCTGCACCAAGCAGAAATATCTTATGTGTTATTTTGATATATACCGTCAAATAGTGCTTTCATGGTTATCCAGTTGTTACCAATTACTAGTTTTTCAATCCGATTGATCATTAGTTAACAGAGGGTCCTTTTGGTCGTAGGTCCACTTGGCAAAACTTCCCAAGAATCTATTGGCAAAAGCATCTCTTGCAAAGAACACACAGCAAGTAAGGAGTACATGTATTATTGTATGAAAAACGGCTTGCCGTAAAGTAGGTATTAATATTTATGTCCCATTCAAGGTGCTACAGCAACTACCTGATGTAATTTCTTCCTTTGATGCTTATATGGACAGTAGTTTGCAAAGGTGAGCTTCCCCAATTAATGTCATTTGCATACTCATTCTGTTCACTTAAGATATTTGGTAACTTATCCACAACTTCTGTAACCATCTGTACAAATTTCAACAATGGCATAGTTGAAGTTGTGCATCTCAAATTAACACCATCACACAGCTCTTGTCAAACATGGAGAACACCCAGCTGAGATCTAACTTGCCTGTCTCGCAGTTACAGAAAGAGCAGAAGAATACTGACCCTGGAGGACTCAGGGTTGAATGATGTGTTTGCTGAGGCTTGTAGTCTTAGGAAAAGTAGTTCTTGTTTGCAGATATTTTACAATTCAACTTAATTCTGCTTGTAAATGCTTCTACAACAAAGTAAATTTGGTGGTATTGTTCGTCAGTGGCATCTTGCAGTAATTAGAACATTTCCAAATGGCAACTTTGCCCCATGTCCAGACGAATTGCTTACCACAATCATTTAAACTGATGACCGTAATTACTTTCCATAGATGTGGATTTTCTTTTTTTTTTACTGAGTTATGAGTTATCTACCCAGGCCGTACATACCCGGAATTGTCTCAAGAAATTCGAACACAATGAATTGAGCCATCTTAACCCTGTGCGTCTGTGTTTTGTTTTTTGTTTTTAAATATAGGATAACTATTATTTGCCACAAAGTTGATGTGGATTTGTTGATTCGCCACGTTTTATCTCATTGACTTTTGGGCTCTAAAGCCACATGTTAGTGAGACATGATGTGGCAAATCATCAATTTCACCAACTCAAGTGTGGCAAATAATCAATTATCCCCTTTTGTTGCTTACTTTTGTTTCAAGGTCTACCAACTACACAACGCACTTAGGGCATGATTCTTTCTGAAGGTGCATGTTATGAACAAACCATCTAGTGTTTCCTTAAACAAGAGACTAGCTACTGTTTTGAAACGCCGGCAAACAGCAATGATGTTGTTGATATTTTAGCAATGTAATTAAGAGAAAAAAATTGCAACATGCACAACTAGAAGATATCAGAAGGGACTAGAAGAAGAAAAAAACACAGCTAGCAGCGGAGGCAGAAAAAGGGTTGTTGAAAAAACACAAACGCCTAGTGTGAAAGTGTCATGTTTCTCAGTTTATGCAGCTGTGCCTGTGCATGCATGGATGGTCGGCGTGCCTATCTGCCTCCAACGTTCCAATGCTTTCAACGCCATCCAAAAATGTCACCAATTAACAGCGTTGGTAATTTTGGTGCCGCTTAATTAGGCCACCAAATAGAATCTTCACACGTTCGCTCTCTAATGATTTTGATCCCGCCGGTTTCCCTCTCTAAAGTCAGCTTGGAACGCAGGAATTTTTTTCAGATTTCTACGAGAATTGAATTGTTTCCTATACAATTTCTCCGTTTGTGACACTATAGGGCTGTTTGGTTGCCTTCTCTCACATATCTGGCCCGTTCGACTCAGCTAAGCTGCTGATGAGATACAGGATGCATAGATGCAGAGACAGTGTTTGGTTGAGTGTTTAGTAAACAGGTATTTTGAAATTTAAATAAAATTTATATAGCAAGTGTGGTCTAGTTTTGTTCGAAAAAATATCAGGAACCCAATTTTGAAATCGGTTCGGTAATCGGAGATGCTAATCAAAAGATATAAACAAAAAAGAAAAAAGGAAAACTTACATACCCACGTGGCACCGTATGCATGATTTGCTATTGTGGCTAACAGTGACCCCTTGCGCAGAACACGAGGCTGCCATGCGCTGCATCCAGAGATATGCCTATTTTCTCCGTATCTCCAGAGCCAGTCTGCATGGAGAATCTTGCATCCAGAGAGCTAGGCTCAAAACTAGATGCAGGCAACCAAACATAAGAAAAAAAAATAAGATTCTGCATTTGTAGATACAAATTTCTATGCATACAAGCAACTAAACAGCCCCTGTAATTCCAAACCACTATTTACTATAGTCGAGAAACCATGAAACAAAAGGACCCAAGAGAAGGCACACATGCTCGAAATCATATCCACATGCATTCTAACCCACAAGCGTGTATCACTAGTGCAAAGTAGTACACTTCAACACACAATTATATTGCACAGTGTAATGATGATAACCAAGTGATATTGATCAATAAAGGAAAAAAGAAAAAAACCAGATTGAAACTATACTAAAATGGAGGAAGCGGGTCAAGGAACAATTAAACTGTAGGTTTCCACGGGTATAAGTTTAGAGTGTACTCATACCATGATGTCAAAAGTACAGCAACAAATATATACAGGATATTTCTCCAACAAAGCATCACAAGACAATAGAAGAGTAAAGAGAAAAGACCACTAATGGATCATTACATACTATGCATAAGAATTTTGGCAGGACATGTGAACTCTTAACAAATGATGGCACTGAAGACACACGTCTTTTGTTGTCAACATACCCTAGAAAAATATCTGCATGAGCACCTTTCTCAACTAGTGTTTGTATGGCATTAAGGGAGTAGTACCAGCTCAGTCGGGAAAATATATTTAATCATCATATTTTGTATCCCAATCCTTTAACTTCTTACTTCCCTTCGGTTTAGCAATAGGTGCATTCATGCCTGCCATTTTTGCATTATACTTTGCTCGCAGGGGTCCATTTGTAGACCACCTAAAAATTCATCAAGATATAAGTTAGGGCCACACATGTTAGAAAATCAAAAGCATCTCCAGAAAACATAAGAAACAATTTGCTTGATAAATATTCATTAAGCTTTAATTATCTAGGAGAAAAAGTCATTATTATCTATCAAAAGCTACAGTAGACATGGCAGCTAAAAAAATTAGAAGCGGGTTGCTACTATTCTAGTGGAAAGCGTACAAACTGTGTCTTTTTTCAGACCATCGACGTTGCCTTAGCAAACCACCAACCAAGTAACAGGCTAGACAACACATTTTTACTGAAAGCAATAGGAAGAAAATAAACAAGCCAACTGAACAATGTCAGGTAAAAAACCGTAATGTATCTGAAAAAAGTACGTACGGTGCATTCCAATCTGTAGTGTCCTCATTGACAAGATGTGTCCACTTCGTTCTGCCACTCCGCCCAAAGTGCTTAACTTGCATGACCTTGGGCAAGATGCTCTTGTCCATCTTATCTTCTCCGGTAGGCGCAGAGAAATCACGGCTGTAGATATCCTCTTTACCAACTGATTGACTCACGTCATCACCGCCTTCCTGGAAAAAGGCACCCTTGTGGTAATACTTCTGCATAAACTTCCACTTCTGTTTGGTCTGACGAAGTGGCTTTGGATTCCTCCGCTCCCATTCCCGGCGCTCCTCCTCAGTCATATTCCTTACCTTCTCGATCTCCTCCTTCTCCTTCAGCCTCGCATCTCTTTCCTCCCTATCCCTTTTAATTCTTGCTATTTCTCGATTCTTCCACGACTCATACTCCTCTGCTTCATTCAACTCATCATCCGTATCCACATCCTCAATGTTAGCCTCCTCATTCAGTGTCTTCTCAATGTGCTCCTCCTTCCTAATCTCTTCCACCACAATCTGCCTAGATTCAATCTTCCTTGCCTCCAGCCTCTTCTTGACAAGCTCCTCAAGCTGCCTCTCCTCCTCCTCCAGCCGCTCACGTTCGGCAATGGTGTCCCGCTGCGACTTTGGTATGAACACAGGCTTCACCATTGCCATACCCATCTGCTCATCCTCCGAGTCTGTCTCATACTCCGATTCTTCTTCATCATCCTCCTCTTCTATTGGCTCCTCCTCCTCCTGAGGAAGCAGCTCCTCCTGCTCCCTCAAAAGCTGCCTCTCCCTTATCCTCCTCCTCCTCTCCTCCTGTGCCTCCTCGTCCTCCTCCTCCATCTCAGCTTCCAGCCGCCTCTCATTCTCCTCCTCCACAGTCGACACAATCTCAGCCTGCCGTATACGGCGGTGATCCGCCCTCAGCTCCTCCTTATTCTCCGCACGGGTCTCAGCAAGGCGCCGGAGCCGACGATCATCCTTCACGGGAATGTCACCATCCTCATCCTTGGGGAATGCCTTGTCAAGAGAAACCCTGGCAGTCCGGATATCTATGTCATCATCAGCATCTTCGGCCCACTCAGGGGCCTTCCCTGGCCAGTACCGCTTCACCTTGGTCTGGCCAATCTTGCCACGGAGCTTATCACGCACCGCGATGGCGGCATCACTAACACCAGCTGAAACAGACATGGTTACGGGTTCGCGTCACCTATTTCGCCTCTTCTTGCACTCTCAACCGACCACTGCAAGTCTGCAAACATATAAATTACGAAAGATCGGTAAGATTAAGGTACGCCAATGAGTCATTGCTTCAGGTCCACGCAAAATCCCAATCCTTGCAGTGTTACACTACTTAGAATTTGTAGTTTTTTGAACTGCTACACGCAGAAACCAACTAAACAAAGCGACGATTTTTTTCTCCGAGAGACCCCAAATCATATGAACAACACACAGAATACCCTAAAAGTCCCTTCTACTTTGCCCAAAGAATCGAGCGAATCAGCAAAAAAAACCACTAGAAGAACCGGATGATTCCGCGAGGACCACCAAACCGAGAGGGAGGAAAAAAAAGGAATCGGCGAGACTCACGGGGAAGATGCAGACGATTCGAGGCGAGCAGAGGGGGACGAAGCGAGCCGAACCCGAGCGGTGGACGGCGCCGGTGATGCTCGGAGAGCGACGGGCGGTTCGGTGCCGAGCCACGCCGCGACGAGGGTTAGGGTTTCGCCTCCAGCCCCGGACGAAGAGGACGACGAGAGCGAGGGCCGAGAGGCAAGCGGGAGGAGGCGTGGCAGCCGTTTCGGCCCTGGGCTTGGGAGCTGTGGGTTTTGACGATTTACATGGGTCACCCATGGTCCATGGACTCCTGATCAGTGAGGCCTCTCTCTCTCTCTCACGTCTTGTACATTAATTATAAGATACTTTAATATAATCTACATAAAAAAAGTTCAATAGAATTTATAGTTTTTAGAATATTTTACAAATACCTTCATATACATCTATAAAAAGAAGTATGTCTAAAAAATATACATATCACCTTTGGAAAAAAAAATGCATACCACTTAGATAGTCTTATATTCTACGCGCACATACCTTTCGTTTCGTGGGATACCTCTTACGTTGTGAGATACGGTACAGAGAGTAACTTACTCTCGGAAGTAGAAAATGTAGACTTCATATATATTTTTATATAGAGAGAGGAGGTTAGAGAGAGAGGATGCCTCCGATGGCTCTCTAGCAATGGGGATTATAAGAAAAGAAACGAGAGATGTAGGCAAAAATCAACGAGTTGGATACTGTTGCCGAGATTCGGGAGTTGTCTGAGTCAGAGAGGGAGATTCTGAGTCTGGCTAGGGATAACTTGGCGGCCTACTGAGAGAGGAAGAAATTAGATATTATCAGAGGGCAAAAGTGAAACATGTCCTCTTGGGGGGTAATAACACTCGATATTTTCAATTGATTGCTAATGGCAAACATAGAAAGAAAAGAATTTATTCACTGGATCATGGGGGCGGGACGATTGAGGGACAGAATAATCTCACATGTTTTATAACCAAATTTTATAAACAATTATTTGGGGAGCCGGGAGAGAGTTTGTTAACTCTTGATGAGGGAGTCAATCAAGATATTCCACAAGTTTCTCAGGAGGAAAATGATCTTCTTACTGCTCAGTTCACGGAGGTAGAAATTAGAGATGTTGTTTTCCAAATGGACCATAATAAAGCTTGTGGCCCTGATGGTTTTCCAGCAGAATTTTATCAGACATTCTGGGATACTATCAAAGGAGATCTATTGATTATGTTTGAGGAGCTTCACGCAGGAGATACGCCTCTTTTTAGTCTGAATTTTGGAATAATTAATCTTATTCCTAAAGTTCAGGAAGCGAATGTTATTCAGCAATACAGACCAATATGTCTCTTAAATGTGAGTTTCAAAATTTTTACGAAGGTTGCGACAAACAGATTGAATATGGTTGCAGATAGGGTTGTGAGTCCGACTCAAACGGCTTTTTGCGCGGGAGAAACATCCTAGAAGGGGTGGTAATACTTCATGAAACAATTCACGAGATGCATAGTAAACAGTTTAATGGGGTTATATTGAAAATCGACTTTGAGAAAGCATATGATAAGGTTAAATGGCCTTTTTTATTTCAATCTTTACGAATGAAAGGATTCTCATCTCAGTGGATTTCTTGGATCAAGTCTTTTATTTCGGGAGGTAGTGTGGCAATTAACGTAAACAATGAGATAGGTCCCTTTTTCCAAACTAGAAAAGGGCTCTAACAAGGTGATCCTTTATCACCTTTGTTGTTTAATATTGTTGCAGACATATTGGCAGTGTTGATTGGCAGAGCTAAAGGGCAGGGGCAAATTGGTGGAATAGTGCCTCACTTAGTAGATGACGGTTTATCTATTCTTCAATATGCAGATGACACAATTTTATTTATGGAACATGATCTGGATAAAGCACGCAATATGAAGTTATTGTTGTGTGCGTTTGAGCAAATTTCGGGGCTCAAAATAAACTTTCACAAAAGTGAGTTAATTTATTTTGGTGAGGCCTAGGATGCATTAGAGCGATATATGGATCATTTGGTTGTAAGCAAGGAAACTTCATTTAAAGATTTAGGAGTTCCTATTCATTATAGGAAATTAAGAAATTCAGATTGGAAAAGGGTCGAAGAACGTATAGAAACGAGACTAAGTAGTTGGAAGGGCAAACAGCTTTCAATTGGGGGTAGACTCACCCTTATAAATTCAGTGCTAAGTAGTCTTCCAATGTATATGATGTCATTTTTCGAGATTCCTAAAAGGGTACTTAAAAAAATTGATTATTTTAGATCTCGTTTTTTCTGGCAAGGTGACGAGTGCAAAAGAAAATATCGACTTGCAAAATGGAATATTGTATGCCAACCTAAGAATCAAGGGGGTCTTGGCATTCATGATCTAAAAGTTTTGAACATTGCTCTTTTGAGTAAATGGTTGTTCAAGCTTTTAACGTCAGATGGTACTTGGCAGCAGCTCCTTAGAAATAAGTATCTGACTTCTAAACCGTTAGTACAAGTTGAGTGAAAACCAGGAGACTCGCATTTCTGGTCTGGTTTGATGAAAGTAAAGCGAGATTTCCTTCGTTTTGGTACTTTCACAATCAATAATAGACTACAGGTGCGATTTTGGAAAGACATTTGGCTTGGACATAGTGCTTTAAAAGATCAATATCCTGAGTTATATAGCATTATGAGGAAGAAATACATCACTATTAATGAAGTTCTTGCGAATCCCCAACCAAACATTGCTTGGAGACGTTCATTGATTGGAGTTAAGTTGATGGCGTGGAATGATTTTCTCTCACGTATCGTTAACTTACAGTTGACACAGGGTGATGATGAATTTCGTTGGCTTTTGTGTCGATCCGGACAATTCTCAGTGAAGTCTCATTATTTGGTACTAATTAAACAAGATGTTCCTCATTCAAATTTGCGTTTATGGAAGTTAAAAGTCCCTCTAAAAATCAAAGTGTTTTTGTGGTACCTCACAAGAGGGGTTCTTTTGACTAAAGACAATTTGGCAAAACGTCATTGGAAAGGTAGTGCAACATGCTGTTTTTGCCATGAAATGGAGACAATTACGCATTTGTTTTTTCATTGTCGTTTTGCTCGTATGGTTTGGGGTTTTCTGTATATAGCTTTTGGTATTGATAGACCTTCTAATGTTGCTCATATGTTTGAGAGCTGGCTTGTCTCTTTTGACAAAGATCTTAAGAATATTGTGTTGCTAGGTGCCGCAACCATTTGCTGGTCATTGTGGCTACACAGCAATGATATAGTCTTTGACAAGAGATCAAACTCATTTCCATTGCAGGTTATTTTGGCAACTTCCTTGTTGCGTACATGACATAATGTCTTCATGAAGTGAATTGCAAACCACTTTGGTACAAGCTACTCAACGATTGGTGCAGGTGGCCTTGGATTTTTTTCTCCCAGGCTACTGGATGGCGGTCTAATCTGCGGATTGATTGTTCTTAATGTGGGTGTGTTATTTTTTGTTTTTCTTGTTTTTTTACCTTTTTTATTCCGTGTCTGGGCTGTGTGCTTCTTGTTAAGCAGAGGCCGGGAGTAGTTTCAAGGACGTGTATCTCCTCGATGTAATGTTCTTGGAATTAATAAAGCTTCCTTTATCCGAAAAAAATATGTACCGTCCGTCCTTCGTCAGATACTCTCCTACTAATCAGGTTTGTGGGCGCAAGCATACTCGTATCAACCCAATAATGAGAGCCATCGGTTTTGCTAATCGCTAGATTTGCGGCCGCATGCATGCGTTTGTTTCTCTATGACGTGTTTACGAGTGGCCAGGCGTATGTGGGAGTACAACTTATTTTTAAAACTAGTCATGTGGTCATATGCGTTACAACAAAAACTCAATTTATAACTAAAAAATTATTTGCAAAGAGCATCAATTCTGTCTAAATAATATTGTTTACTCTAAATGTGCAATGATTAAATGTTTAAATCAATTCATCGAATTATAAAAATTCCGCGCATTGGTGAGTCGCCGTCGTCAACGTGCTTCTAATCAGACGACAATAGGGTTCAATCTGGCCACCCTAACCATAGCTCTGTGACCTCCTCCTCCTCCACCACCCTCTTACAGCATCCTCTCATTTTCTCTTTGCTAATTTTTGGTCGAATCTGGTCATTTTTGGTTTGGCTTTAGCAAGATTCAACGGAGAAATGAGAGCGACGGAGAGAGGAAGGGAGCGGCGACGGTGGGAGGCCATCGGTGGATTCGGAGGCTGGGGGTCGCTAGCGAGTGGGGAGGCAAACGTGGCTACAGCCTTCTTTGCTGCACTTCTTCACCGCTTCATATCCTAGCTTCGCTGGTAGTCATCGCCTAGCTAGGATTTGGGACTCAGGTCAAAGTAGTTTAAGAAAACAAGAGGAAGGGATTGAGCTATCAGATTAAATCTCCTTTCATCTTAACTGTTCATGTCAGATCTAACGGAGCAGATACTCTGGAAGAGAATGAACAACCGTTACCAACTCTTAATTAAAAGCAGTAGAGATACAATTAACTTTTTAAAACTTCGACCGCTAATATGCAAAATGTATTTGCATTTGTCACGCGGAAATGTTATCATTTGATTTGCTATCAAAAGTATTTTTGTATCATCATATTTTTAATATTTTTATTTTCTAAAATTTGATTATATCTATATCTAAAATAACAAAATTTGATTATATCTATATCCAAAATAACAAATATTTACAAGCGGAGGGAGTAGTACGAAGCATGCTTGCTCTGTAGCCTGCAGAGTTGCAGCAGCACTACGCTTAGGTCTGAATGCCTCCAGCCCTCCACCACAAACCCAAACCGAACCCATGGATGCGTTGACGTCCACGCATGCATTACAGGCTTGCAGCCGTCTCCTCGTCGCACAATGGGCCGTCGCGTAGAGCCGCCCAACTAAAATCTATCCCGTACCCAATTCAGCACGTAAAAATCAGAATGTGCCAGGCTGCCACCGATAGCACAACAGCTGAGCCGCCCTCGGGGCTAGGGGATCGGTATTCGATTTTTTCGATTTAATCGGTTCGGTTTTTTTGGTTTTAAAATAATTTGGTTTTTGAAAGCTGGAAACCGAATTTCTCGGCCAAAAATAAAAAATCGAACCGAATTAATCGAAATATTTCGGTTCGGTTAATTCGGTTTTTCGGTTAACCGAAATATGAATAACACTAGGTAGATTAGATTTAGTCCTTCTCATATTACAACACAGAGTATGGATAAACCCACACAATATTCATATGCCATTACAATATAAGCATAATAGAACATATGAATATACTAAACATATGCATAAATGTATTATAACATGAGAATTATTTAGTGACTTTAGGAAGAATATTATAAAAGTAGTATTGTATATGCGCTATTCGGTTATTTCGGTTTTGGAAAGCGAAAAACCGAACCAAACACCGAAAACCGAATTATATCAAAACAAAAACCGAACCGAAACCGAAAACCGAATAAACCGAAATAATCGGTTAATTTGGTTCGGTTCGATTCGGTAATTCGGTTTCGGTTTAAACATGCCCACCCCTACTAGGGGCATATCCGCGCAGTTCGGCCACGTGCCTCGGCGGAGGAAATCACGAAGCTCAAGCCTACGTGGGACGTCGACATCCTACTACTGCCCTGATAGACAAACGACGAAATTTCGTAGCCCAGGCGAGCATTGGTGTACTCTATAGAAGAACGGACGAACATCACCAACTTCTAATTAGAAGTAGTAGAGATTCGTACATAGATCTACCTCCTATATTTAAGTCAATTAATTAGTTGGTGCAGTTC
The DNA here is from genome assembly GCA_036346375.1 of Guadua angustifolia. Lineage (NCBI taxonomy): Eukaryota > Viridiplantae > Streptophyta > Magnoliopsida > Poales > Poaceae > Guadua > Guadua angustifolia. The sequence goes on along the minus strand of CM070502.1, from coordinate 55,408,044 downwards.
ATTTATCAAACCGGTATATATATATAGACTAAGGAGTATGAATAGTTACGTTTGGAAAGGAGTATTTAACATTGTAAATAGAAAAAGGGAGTATATGACGGTGAAATATGAAATTCTTTACTTCTTGCAAGGGAGTATGTACTTTTATACGCTCATACCATCGTATATACACATGATATATTATGCCTTCCGTCGTAGGTATCGCTAGCTAGCTAGAATGGAGCATATGGACCGCGCTAGAATGGAATATGTGAACCAGTGATTAACGGCAGAGGAATGGTTGTATATCATTAGAAAAGAAAACATATTATTTGAAAATTGAGTATAATTTTAGCCGTGCTACAAGCTAGTACAGGAGTATTATGTATGTCATCAACCCTGCTAAGAGGGAGTATTGTATCATCAACTGTACAAGACGTTAGTAGTATGTCATCAAACGGAAGTATTACATTGATTCCATGACAAAAGAAACGCTTATACAAACTGGAGCACAGTTAGATATGCAACGTTGTTCACATTCGATGAAATAGAGCACATTCGCACTACAAAATCGACACTATTTTCATCGGCCGAAAATCAAACAGAGTAAAGGGATTCAATACGTCCCTATCAAAATAGCAGCATGCATGCATAGGGTACGTAGGTAGCGAGATCCCAGCTCCATCTCAAATCTGAAGATTGTAGATTAAAATAACGTGAATTAAATTTATATTTTTAGTCTAAAATGTAAACAAGATGACTCATCTAAACATTTTTAATATACCCACAGTTCCAGCTCTATGGATATGATGAAGTTAGAAATATCTAGTTCCACCAAATCAATGGATCTGATAAAACAAGAACTGTGCTAAACACAACCTTATTTTTCTCCGCACGTAGTTCCTAGATGTTAGTAGTTAGTATTAAGTACATGAGTATGCCATGATACCTGCATGTTCCATGCCCTACTAGGATGGGTTGCGCGCTATGCTACGCCATATGGACTGAGGTAGCCAATAGACAGTAAGGTGATGCTGGGTGTGTTAAGTTCGTAATTATAGAGATAAGAGGATGTTGCAGTTCGCCGGGATGGAACCGCTGGTAGGCTCGGGTCCCCGGCCTGCGCCCCGGGCGGCCGAAGGATGAAGACGCCGTGACTCCGGAGAATCACCGGCTGGGTGTTGGCTGTATGGAGCCACCGGCCGGTTATCGACGGCAGCGCCTGAAGACTAGGATTGTGGTACCAAAATCGTACCTTTTCTCTTCTTCTCTTCCCCTTTTATTAAACTGTCAACCAATGATCCTAACAACTGAATGGCTAAGGATGGAAAAACAAACTAATCCTAACAACTTGAGATTAGAAAAGGATAAGCTAAAAGGGATAAGGAAAACTGCTGGCAGCAGGCCCATCCTGGCCGCGCCAAGCCGTTGGCCCTATCCTGCATGCTGCGGCTGAAACGCCGCCATCCCTTCTGCTGTTCCTCCTTCATTATGCTGCCTTTCCTTGCTACTACCAGTCCCACGCCTTCTAAAGTATACTCGGTCCATAACAATACTTCCCCCCTGAAGACCAAGCTTGTTCGCAAGCTTGAGGTCGGGATAGGAGCGCCGCAGGACAATGGCATCCACCCATGTCGCTTCCGAAGTTGACTCCCCGGCCCATTGGACCAAGAACTGCCGTTGGCCTTTGATAAAACGCTGAGCCAAGAGAGCAAATGGCTCAGGCCGTTCGTCTGGTCCTGCGACAGCGAAATCAGGCGGCAGAGGTGACGGTGCCGACGGGGGTGTCCCATGGAATGGCTTCAGTAAAGAAACATGGAACACATCGTGGATGCGGGCGTCGGACGGCAATGCCAGCCGGTATGCCACCTTGCCCACACGGCCGAGCACCTGGTACGGCCCGAAGAACCGTGGAGACAACTTGTGTTGGGCCGTGGTGCGAAGGGAGAGTTGACGGTGTGGCTGGAGACGGAGCCAGACCCACGAGCCTTCGACAAAGGATACTTCCCGATGATGGCCGTCATATTGCTGCTTCATCCTGTTTTGTGCTTGGAGAAGATGACGACGAGCCTGTGCCAGAAGAGCGTCGCGGTCCACCAACTGACAATCCACAGTGTCAATGGAGGTGGCGCCTTGGCTGTATGGAAGGAGGCTTGGAGGCGGTCGCCCATAGACTAGCTCGAAGGGGGCCATCCGAAGGCCTGAGTGGTAGGAAGTATTGTAGCAGAACTCGGCCCACGGCAGCCACTTGACCCATAATGATGGATTGTCCGTGGTCAAGCAACGCAGGTACATTTCCAGGGTGCGGTTGACCACCTCCGTTTGTCCGTCGGTCTGGGGGTGGTATGCCGACGAAGTGAGCAAACGGGTGCCACGCCGTTTGAAGAGGTCTTGCCAGAAGGCGCTGGTGAAGATGGGGTCACGGTCGGAGACGATCGACTCTGGCATCCCATGTAGACGAACCACTTGATCGAAAAATACGTTGGCGACCGTTTGAGCCGTCGTGGACCGTCTGAGGGCGATGAAATGTGCATACTTGGAAAGACGGTTGACCACCACCAGAATAACCGACATGCCCTGGGACTTTGGAAGGCCGACGATAAAATCCATCGAGATGTTAGACCACACATGCTGTGGAATGGGCAGGGGCTGCAGAAGTCCAGCTGGGGACAGCGTGCTCACCTTGTGCTGTTGGCACACACGGCATTGGCGAATATACTCGGCGACGGAGTGGCGCTGGTGAGCCCAAGTAAAATGCTGGCGAACCCGGTGTAGTGTCTTGTGGATGCCCTCATGTGTTAAGTCGTGAAAAGCTGCGACGACCTGCTGGCGGACGGGCGACGAGGGCAGAACAAACAAGCGACCTCGTTGGAAAAGGAGGCCGTCTGCAGTGGTCCACTCGGCTGAGGCGACCTGGGCGCCCGGAATTCCCACCGATCCCGTCGCTTGGAGCTCGAGCAGTAGCGTTGGACCTCCTGGTCCTGGCGCAGGAGAGAGCGCCAATCCTCCATGATGGAGCCCGCCAGGGTTGAGAGTGCGGCACATACGACCTCGTTGTCGAACACACGGGAAAGAGCATCAGCCGCCCGATTGGTGCGGCCCGGCTTGTGTTCCACACGGAAGTCGAACCCCATCAGTTTACTAAGCCAGTGCTGCTGAGGGGGAGTCACCAGAGCTTGGTCCAGCAGATATTTGAGGCTCGCATGGTCGGTGCGGACGATGAACGGTTGCCCCCAGAGATACGGCCGCCAATGCCGGATGGCTTTAGACAAACCAATGAGCTCACGCTCGTATGCGGCCAGCCGGCTATGCCGATCGGCCAACTTCTGACTGTAATACGCCACCGGGTGACCCTCCTGGTGGAGAATGGCACCAATGCCCGAACTGGAGGCGTCACATTCTACCACAAAAGTAATGGCGAAGTACTGGAGCCGATTGGAGAGCGAGCTTCAGTGCTTGGAAGGCGTCCATCGCCCCTTGTGTCCAGTGAAATTCCCGACGCCGTAGGAGAGCAGTCAGCGGTTCGGCTATGGCAGCATAGCGAAAGATGAACCGCCGGTAGTATCCCGCGAGGCCGAGGAAGCTTCGCACAGCCGCGACTGACAACGGTGTGGGCCAGTCGGCGATGGCCTGAAGTTTCTTTGGATCGGCGGCCACCCCCTTGCAAGAAATTATGTGGCCGAGATACCCAATGTCCGACTGCGCGAAGGCGCATTTGGCATGCTTGAGGAAAAGGGTATGGAGACGCAAGCGCTCCAGCACCTGCCGAAGATGTTGAAGATGATCGGCTAGCGTCTTACTATAGATCAAGATGTCGTCGAAAAAGACGAGGACAAATTTGCGGAGGAAATCTGCGAGCACCTCATTCATGAGAGCCTGGAAGGTAGACGGAGCATTACACAGCCCGAAGGCCATCACCAAAAACTCAAAGTGACCGTGGTGTGTGCGGAATGCTGTCTTGGGAATGTCCCCCTCCGCCATACGAATTTGGTGATAACCGGAGCGGAGGTCTAGTTTGGAAAAAATTTGAGCGCCATGCAACTCATCCAGAAGCTCCTCCACCACCGGAATAGGGAATTTATCTTTGATTGTCTTGGCGTTGAGGGCGCGGTAATCCACACAAAAACGCCACGACCCATCCGCCTTGGCAACCAAGAGTACTGGAGAAGAAAATGGGGAACGGCTGGGGCGGATGATCCCCTGTGCTAACATGGCCTCGCACTGCCACTCAATCTCGTCTTTCTGCCGGAACGGGTAGCGATATGGCCAGACCACCACGGGATCCGTGCCCTCCTGCAAGCAGATGTGATGATCACAAGTCCGCGAAGGCGGCAGGCCTTGCGGTTCCAAGAATAAATCAGGAAAATCGGCAAGGAGAGGCGCCAACCCTTCCGGCTGCGTGACCAATGGCAATGCATGGGGATCAGTGGGGACTGCATGAACACCTTGCAAAGAAATGTGGCGCCCGTCGGCAGTGAAGGACATCTTCATGGATTCAAAATTCCAGTTGATATCACCGAAGGGTTTAAGCCACTGTACGCCCAACACCACGTCAAAGCCTTCCAAAGGGATGATCAAGAAGGGCGCCTTAAACACATTAGCCTCCACTGTGAATTCCTCCGTGCAACGCCCCAAGCAAGGAGGCGTGGTTCGTTAGCCCCGACTCTCTTGTCCGTTCTTTGGTCCGTGATGATGCCCAGCCGACTTGCCGCAAATCCACTGATGAAATTGTGGGTGCTTCCCGTGTCCACCAATGCTTGTACCGATTGACCCCTCATAAGCACGGCCAACTGCATGGTGCTAGTATTGCGAGGTCCTGTAAGAGCCAGAGCCGAGAGTTCGGCTTCCTCTTCCAGTTCCTCTGCTTCCGTCAAATCTTCTTCCTCTTCATTCTTGACTTCCAGATAGAACACACGCTTGCAGCGATGCCCTCGAGTGAAAACTTCATCACAATTGAAGCATAATCCTTTTGCCCGCTGGTCGGCTAACTCATCAGCACTAAGTCGGCGACGAAAGGGAGAAGATGCTGATGACAAACCCTCGACGCGGCGCGGCGCGCTGACATTCCCTGGTCAAGGTCGATGTCGTGCCGGTACGCGCGCAGGTTCCGAGTTGAGACCGAGTCATTTGGGAGGAGGAGGCGCGATGCCTCTAGACATGGGTGTCGCTGTGGCCGGCATGCCCCGACTGAAAGCCGGTCGTGCACGTCCTAGGGATGAAGCCCCCTGGGCGGCTCTAGCGATCCAGGCATCTTCTCGTCGCTCCGCCTCCCGGGCCAACCCCACTGCTTCAGCCAGATCACGCGGCCGATCCCTCCGTACGTCCGCCGCCAACGTGAGGGATAGCCCTGCTGTGAAAGTTTCGATTTGATCACCCCGTTTCAAGTGTGGAGTTCGCACCAATAAACGCTGGAACTCCCGGGCATAATCATCCACTCGGCTATCACCCTGCTTCAAATTGACGAGATCGCCGAGAGGCCCTGCCGTGGCATGGCGCGTGAAGCGCTACAAAAAAGTCTCGTAGAAGTCGTCCCACGAAATATGATCTTCCTCCAGTTCCCAATTGTCTAGGACCTCTTGAGCCTCGCCTTGAAGATGCAGGCCTGCCATCTGCACATATTTTCTTCGCGGGATGTCGTACGCTCGCGCGAACCGCTCACATTGACGTAACCAGAGCAAGGGGTCCTCTGTTCCGTCATATAGTGACAGCTCGTAACGCGGCGCCCTGGGAACCAGAGGTTCGTCCCCGCCTCCGTGGAATTCGCGCGCTCCCCTGCGGTGAACAGGCGGTGCGCCAAGGACACGCGCAGCAAATTGCCCAGACTCACGCGTCTCACGATCGCTTTGATCGGAGAACTCGCGGTCATGCGCTCCTCCGCCCTCTCCATCTTCCACGGGCTTCTTGCCTTGTGATTTGACCAATTCAGCCAGAGTCTGATGAATCTCTACCAGGGAAGTCTTGAGACCTTCTACATCACTGGTCATCTTGGATCGCCACCCATCCTCTTCGCCTGTCATCTCCTGTCGGGTGGTAGCCACTTTGTCTTCGCGTGGGGAAGGATCGTCGCGCTCTGATACCAGTTGTTGCGGTTCGCCGGGATGGAACCGCTGGTAGGCTCGGGTCCCCGGCCTGCGCCCCGGGCAGCCGGAGGATGAAGACGCCGTGACTCCGGAGAATCACCGGCTGGGTGTTGGCTGTACGGAGCCACCGGCCGGTTATCGACGGCAGCGCCTGAAGACTAGGATTGTGGTACCAAAATCGTACCTTTCCTCTTCTTCTCTTCCCCTTTTATTAAACTGTCAACCAATGATCCTAACAATTGAATGGCTAAGGATGGAAAAACAAACTAATCCTAACAACTTGAGATTAGAAAAGTATAAGCTAAAAGGATAAGAAAACTCATGGCAAGAAAGCCCATCCTCGGCGCGCCAAGCCGTTAACCCTATCACGCATCTTCTTGGTGAAATGCCGCCATCCCTTCTGCTGTTCCTCCTTCATTATGCTGCCTTTCCTTGCTACTACCAGTCCCACGCCTTCTAAAGTATACTCGGTCCATAACAGAGGATTAGCGAAGCATGGCACATATAAATTTGTTGTCGATGCTACATATGTGGACATGCATTATATATCGCCTATCGGTAATTAGCAGTGATCAAACATGAACTGAGGAGTTCAATATCTACATGGGCCCATGCTCCTTCCATTGTGCTGGTGTGGATCATGTTATTCACCGGTACATGCATGGTATCCTAGAGGCTCCACATAAAGTCATATAGTTGTCATGCTATATATGGAAGATACAACCGTTTTTAATTTTTCTGTATCGTAGAGGCGAAGATGACGGCCTTGGTTGAAATCAAAGCTGTGTAAGGAAAACAGCGTTGAACCGAAAACTTGGATTTTACTAAATGCAGGCAAGATTTGATTTTAACCTGTTCAATTTACAAAAGGTAGGTAAGGTGTGAAATTTTCACGCATACTGAGATGTAACAGTACTAATGTTGCTCGATGCGTTGAAACTAAACAAGAAATGATTTGGTACTCACTTGTGTATTTTTCGCTATCTTTGAGACCGTACTCAACGACAACGGTAGACATAATCGAAAACTCATTGGGCCTTTGTATGGAATATTGAGCGAGAAGCAGACGATTACAAAATCTGTTGTTAATCGCACTACATATCCAACAAGCAGTAAAATGCACAGGTTAAAATCAATCTTTGAAAGGAAAACAATGTTGAAGACAAAAGCTGAAAGGTTGCCGTAAAAGAAATGGCAAAGCAAAAACTTGGAAATACAAAGGAAGACAGTTATCAGCATGAACCTCTTGGGAGGTAGAGGATGGTGTAGCGCACCGCGGCTGGGAGGAGGGAACTGCAGATAGAAAACGCATGTGTGATGCGTCTAGGGGTGAAAATGGGTCGGATATGATCGGATAGTAGGTCATCCTGTATCCTACCCTAATTATTTTTTTTTGGATATGGGTACGGGTATGGGTAGTGGAAAATCGGGTAGGATACGGATACGGATACCGGGTATTTACGAACGGGTAGAAAACGGATACCGAATATTATACGGACGGATATAATACGGATAATCGGTACTTAGTCGAATAATACAAAAACTAACTATGATCAAAATATGTGATAAAAATAATTTAAATAACATATATGATCAAACTATGTGATAAAAATATATTAAAAAGAAATTGTAATCATGAGATAAGATATCAATCTTGATCTTGTCAAATTTGTGTAGAAATATATATGTCTTTTCTGAAGCCAAGATTCTTACCATGCTGACATCAACTTGATATCCACCTCTGATAAAAATATTAAAAATTAAAACTTATATTTGAAGCTTTTAGAAATTCAAAAACTGAAAGTAAATAAATCTGAAAATAGCAATGTCGAATTTTTATAAATAAAATGTAAAATATAAAAATCTCAAAATTTTATATAATACAAATATTTTAATTCTAAACATTAATAAAAATATTAACCACATTTTGGTCATAAATTAAATCAAACTCAGAAAATAGAAAATCTGACAGGGCACATTGTCAGAATTACTGTAATTTTTATACACAATATTTTACCATGAAATGTTTACTGGACATCAAACCTCATCTTTCCAACATGGATAAAATTTTTCATAAAATATTGATTTGATTTGATAGCTTTAATAAGTACTAGAATGCTATCTGTCCAGAGAAATCAGCAGAGTTGCTCTTTTAGTATTATCCGGGTACCCAATTTTTAGTATTATCCGGGTACCCGTATCCGACCCAAAAATCCGGGTATTTACCGGGTATCTGCTATCCCGTATCCAACCCGTATCCAAAACAAAAGTATCCGGGTAATTACCCGTATCTGACCCGACAAAAAAATATCCGTATCCGTATCCGAATTTTCGGGTAAAATTTTCGTCGGATCCGGATACGGATCGGGTATTACCCGACCCATTTTCACCCCTAGATGCATCCACCGGCATGGATCGATGAGTGAAAGTGCTCTCAAGTTGTATCAATTTTGATGTACCAATCAGTTTAACCGAAATCTTAAACTTTTAAGAAAAAATAAGACAGTGAATATAGATTATTTTACTAATAGCAAGTGAAGGGACGAAAAATCATGCTAAAGAGACATGTTTAGGAATCCGATTTGGTAAGTTTCAAGTTAATATCCTTGTAGGCAATATATGCTATGCAATCATCCTTGCTGGTACGGCAATGCAATTTGTTTAGGTACGAAATCAACACGAAAAATTTCTATAAAAAATCTAGATGCACTTATCAATTTACTTTACCCATGTACGAAATCTCAATTTCAAATCCATTCTATGTAAAGAAATCTAATAAACGGTAAATCAAAAGGGCAAGGAAAAGGAAAATGGAAAAGCCATATGGTACTGTTTGCATCAAACCATGGCAAGGGTGGATATCATGATGGATCGATAGCTTCATAAGGTATGTGCCGAGCTTACAACTAATCTTCCCTAGCCTCATGTCACTTATGTATGTATTAGATTATTTTACTAATAGCAAGTGAAGGGACGAAAAATCACACTAAAGAGGCATGTTTCGGAATCTGATTTGGTAAATTTAAAACTTCTATCCTCCTACGCAATATATGCTATGCAATCATCCTGTGTTGTTTGCTAATGCAATTCGTTTAGATACGAAATCAAAACGAAAAATTACTAAAAAAATCTAGATGCACTTATCAAATTACCTCCCTCCCTCCCTCTCTCTCTCACACACACACAAATTTTCTATCTCTCATAGCATACAAAACAAACGAACTGTAAACTTGTTCTAATTTACACTGCAGCACTAAAACCTTAGCTCAGAAGGGCTCAAAAGATTTTCTGTTTTCATACTTCCCCTGAATAGATTACTATACATAGCCAAAGCCAAAAAAAAACATATGATGAGTGATACCACATACCAACCAAAATTTTGTAATTGCAAAAGGAAAATACGGTGAATCAATCCAGTGATGTTGCTTGAGAAAACTACCATAACAAAATGAGGCTGTCAACATTTGCATTGCAAAGACGTACCTTGTCTAGTTCAGTAAAACTCAAACTCAGAAGGGTTGAGAAAATTTGTTCTTCTGTTACTTCCCCTAAATAGATTATTATGTATAACCAAAGCAAAAACATACGATGAGTGATATCACATACCAATCAGAATTTTGTAATTGCAAAAGGAAAAATTCGGTGAATCAATCCATTGGTGTTGTCCTGAGAAAACTAACATAATAAAATGAGGTTGTTAACATTTGCATTGCAAAGAGAGATTTTTTCGTTTAGTTTTCATGGCTGTGCAAACTACAAAGTCATTCAAACCTTCTTTTTTCTTGGATGATATCTCACCGCCATTCAAAAAAGAATCATTTAGCCATGGATTAGGACAGAAGAATAACACCTATGCTGAGATGAAGCCACGGAATGAGAAGAAAACCTGAGCACCTTGAAGAGCACGAACACTGCGGGCGTGTCGAACAGGACCATCATCTCTTCCCTAAATTGCCAATCAACTCAGCATAATCAATCGTAAGAAGTCCTTCTCCTCGTCTGGATCGCAAGCACACACAGAAAGACTGTTAAAATCCAAAGACACGTCTTAGAGGAAGACAAACATGAATAATCCAAACAAAACTCAATCGAAAAAAGCCCTCCTCGATTGGGTCTCAACAGCACCCACAAAAGCAGATCAAATCAAAGAACGCGTTGTAGAACCGAACCGAGCTGGTCTTAGCGTTTAGGGCCTGGAGAAACACGGAGAGGCGGCTAGAAGGCCATGCGAGAGGCCACGCGTCGCCAACGAACGGGTCGGCGGAGCGAATAGAGCGAAGATGCGAGGGGCACGGCACGGGCGGGGGGATGGCGAACTTGGGGAGCGGAAAGAAGGGGAAGGGAACGGAAGGAACCAGAAGGAAGCGAGGTGGGGTGGGAAAAGGGGATGTGGTGGATCTTTCCATTCCACACACAAGAAAGTAGGTAGCAGAGCCGGAGGCGAGCGCATGGCAGAGGCAAGGCAAGGTGGATGTGAGAAGCCAGCGGAGCTCCCGGGGGAGGAGGGACGGAGCAACCGAGATGGAGTGCGAGGAACAGAGCCTGCACACGTGAGCAACAACAGGAGGGGGAAACTACGATGCGTTATCAATCATCGTTAGCGCAGCCGACGCAAAACAACGGACGGCAACGATCCAAGCGAACAGAAACGAGGGCCTAAACGTGTTTTCGACTTTTCCAGAGGAGCTTTTCGCGAAGACCATGACGTGGCACGGCTGGCAGCTCGGCAATCCCAGGCTCTATTATATAGAGTACTAGAAATGGTTGCGTGCTACGCCACGCCGCTTTGTATGAATGCAAGGATAAGTATGGCATAGAGCTGAGGCCATGCATGTAGGTGAAGGCGCGATCGAGCGTGTGTATAGGATGGCAATGGTTCCGGACGGTGACATCGGTTGACATGCGCTGGTAATCCAGAGAAAATTCGTGTTCTGTAAGTGTGCATTAAGCGTGTGAACATACGCTGGTTCTCTGTACACCTTATTTTGAACTGGCAAAATTCTCTTCAATTTTTTCTCTTGTTAGCAGCTACATCCGCAGCCTTCTAACAGAATCCAGCCTACACATCAGCAAAGCAAAACAGCAAGAGCAAGAGCAATTAGCTTCGCAACCGATATGCATCACAAAAAGCCTTTCTTAGATAAAAGAAATGGTATTTTTCATCTTAATTGGCTACATAAGCATACAAGCAGAGATAACGTATCAAACACTATTTGCAAGAAGGTTTCACTATTATTTTTTTTGTCTTTGCCTGACTGAAATACCAAATTGAGTTATATGTTGAACCACACAAATCTTACCTGGGGTACTAAAGTGACATTCGCATTTTCCAGTTAGGAAAAAAGATCTCGTTACCTATGTTGTTGTGCGCTACATGAATTTGTTATAGTACTAAGGGCACTGGCATGCAGTAATAATATAGGCCCTGTTTGGGAGAGCTTCAGCTCCTAACTCCAGTTCAGAGTTGAAACTTATAGGCTAAAATAAAGTGAATTAAGTTTATATTTTTATTCTAAAATGTAAATAAGATGATCTACCTAAACACTCTTAATGTATCTACAGCTCCAGCTCCATAAATTTCTGGAGCTAGAAATACCCTGCTCCACCAACTCCACAGATTTTGGTGGAGCTGGAGCTGTCCCAAACAGGCCCATAGAATGTTTTATTATGCTAACATCGCAATATCACACATATTAAGAAAAGGAGTTTGCAATTTTGTTGAAATGCTATTTGAAGATGAATCAGATAACCGAGCAGCAAACAATAGCCATACTCTTCCTTTTCCTTGGATGGCGAGCGGAAACCATTAAAATAAAATAAATAAAGCTAAAATAGGGGAAAAACAGACATCTAGGAGTTTTAAGTTTCAGTTGTTTCCTATGCTTCTCAAGAAGAATATATTTGCTTAATCACATATCATGACCTGTGATATCGAACAAACTGGTATAGGAGAAGAACAAGAAGGCAGAGGGAGGAGAGGTCAGAGGATAAGAATGAACCTGGAGGAAACGTGGTTCCATTGATACGGGATTGCAGAATGCCAAAAAAGCTTTTTGCTATCTCTGGCCCCTCCTGCCATGAAAAAGAAAAACTCTAGCTGAGATGTTAGTGTTTTGGCTCGAGAATTCCATCAAAAACAAAGAAAACTAATTGGACTCCACAAATCTAGAATAAGAATAGCAAACCCCGATGCAGACATAGTAAGGCAAACGATGAGAAGACTGGAAACCTATGATGCCTAGAGGGCGTAACCTAATAGAACAAACAGGCAAATCACTGTCGTAGGCATCGGATTGGAGAGCATCATGACCAAACAGGAGTGTCCTGCAATAAAGACATAAGAAAATTGTCACTGTCCTGAGCGCTTAGGACACAAGATGGAAGTATATAAAGCAGGAGAAGTGGTCATAGAAACCGAACTATTGCAATTGGAAAGCATAATTATTTAACTATTTGCTAGTCCTAACTTGTACTGCATACCTTCACAATAGGAATGATCAGGCTAAAGTGCTTGCTGCCCAGTACAAAAGAGGCCAGTATGGGAAGAGGCAAAAGGAACATATTTTCTAGTTTCATGATTGTATAGATTTTCCATCGGTGGTCTTTGGCAGTCTGCAAAAATAGAAAAAGATAATATGTTATACATATTTATGAAATTAAAGCAGGAGTAATCAGCAAACTAAATAGGAAGCGTAATGATAGGAACAACTTGTGCTTACCGGCAAAACAACTGCTAGGCTAGATCAGCAAAAATTTCTGTGTATGCAATACTGTGGGGTCTGCCTAGATGTTCAGGAGAGGGTTATTTTCAATCAAAGCGGCGCACAACTGTCCTTGCAAAAACTAAAATACTGGGCTGGATAAGTAGACACCAACTCTATCGAGTGTGTACCATCGTTTCTTGTTTATCGCCATTGCACATGAAACTCGAACTGGGAATTGGCACAACTTTATTTTTCTTAACAACACAAACTGAATGCTCTTCTATATTGAGTGGTATTCTGAAGCAAGAATGAGGTGTTAAGTCAACTAGTAGTAGTAGCACCACTATTCCAGAAGAGGTAATAGCTAGAGCTATTTTAACTTGGACCCTTACATTGTTAAGCAATGCATTGGACGTAAATGTTTTTGAGGAGTGCTTCAATGTTTTCCCTTCCAATACAAGTTGTACAAATCTTAGAGCAAGCAAAAGGGTAAGTAATTACCATCTATCATTTATTCATACTTTAATATTTGTGCAACTGTCAAAAAGAAAAGCATGGAAGCACCTCTCAATGTTTTTCCGGTTGCACCATGTGTGTACACAAAAGTGTTGCCAATTTTATTATGTACTGAGCGGAGAATAGCATCATAGATATGCTTTTGGTATAGATTTAATCTATCAAGTTGTTTAGCTGCTTCAACTGATAGCTTTCGATTAGGGTGCACTCAGCACTAGGATAAGAAGAAGAAAGAGCGACGCTCGCCTCGATGATTGCGGCTGGCGTGCTGAAGTTCGGCTCCCCGACGGCGAGGCTGATGACGGGCACCCCGGTAGACGCCTGGAGCAGGCGATGCCAAAGGTGGACTGCCCGGTAGATGCCCAAGGATACACAATGGAGAAACGGCGACTTGCAAGGAAACGAGCGGAACTTCTGTCAATAAACAGCACAAAAACCATGAAGATAGGGGAATAAGCAGGGGCGGACGCACATGGGGCTAAGCGGGGGCCTTGGCCGATCAATTCTTATAGACTTACATGTCTAATCTTTATTTTTAAGTAGGCCCATTGAATCAAATGTTTGGGCCCCAGTCACCTATTCTTTTATGAGGAAATCAACTAATTTTGCTTCTATGTGAGTATATATATAGTCATATTTGAAAAGCATAAATATTTTTGACTATCTATGTATGGATTCTCATATAGGGTGCCCCCACTCATATTTTATCCTGGGTCCGCCCCTGGGAATAAGTGTGCAGAGGAACGAATCAGCGCTAATAGGCACCAATCAAGAATGAACAACAAGGCAGCACCTCAGGTGCGAAATCTCCGACCTCTCACACTGGAAGCACAAACCATAGAAAACCAAAAATTCAGAGGCAATCAGAAGCTAAAGAGGCTTAACCATAGATACACACATCATACCAACTGTAGGAAAACCAAACCAGACAGAAATCGATGAACCGCGTCTCACCAACAGAAAGCAGGCAAAAAAATCGACAAAAAACATGCATCAGGCTGATGAGAGGGAGAGTCGTGCAGCAAAAATAGAGAAGAAATCGTACCAAAGAAACAAGAGATTCAAGGTTGTCGCCGTCCCAATCAGCATCGAAGTCGAACGTGGCCTACGGGGAGAATCCGCGGTCTCCACCGGCACCGCTAGCGGAGAAGGCGCGGGATCTGTGGCCATAGGTGCGCACGATCATGGCGAATTCGGTAAACAAGACGGGCGCAGCAAGCAACGATCCGGAGGCGGAATCGGTGAAGCAGAATGATTGAGCGCAGGAAGGGGCGGAAGAAAACAGCAAGCGGAGAATACGACAAGCAAGAATTCGGCAAACAAGACGGGCGCAGGAAACGAGAATTCGGAGGCGGGATTGGCAAAGCAAAATGCCTGCGCGCCGGAAAGGGGCGAAGAAAGCAGCAAGACGGAGGCAAATGCAATAGGACGGAATGCGGGTAACCAACGGAGGAATCGAAGGCGGGGGAACGGAACGAAGCACGGAACTATGGACAGAAGCGCAAGAACCAAGCCGAGCACGCCGAAGAGCGAGGCGAGGGAACTCGCAACGAAGAACAAACGCAAGAACGAGGGGAGGGGGACAAACTGAGTAGCGGCGTCGGCGAGGGTCGCGGAACAGCCGCGGCTGGAAGAAGACGGCAACAAGGCTGAGGCGAGCAGAGCTGAGCGCCAGGTGAGGACGGAGGCCGTGATGCGGAGCAAACAAGACGGCCCAGTAACCAAGATGCCCGGCGAGGCTTCTCGAAGACGCAACGAAACCCGCGAAACGGAGACCAGGCGACGCTACCAGCTATAAAACCGCGGCGGAGCGGAGACAGCAGGCGCGCAGCAACGCGAACGGAACGGAACGCGGACGAGCACGCGTCAGCAAACACGTGGGCTACAGCGCGCGGAGCGCAGAGAGGCCTCCGAACCCAGGCGCTTTAATATAGAGTGTATATATATATATATATATATATATATATGCATATATTGAACCTGCTATACTCCAATGGGCTATGTAGCTCATGAGTACAACTTCATTTTAAAATTCGTACATGGATCTTTCTCCTATGTTTCAGACAATTTATTAGATGGTGCATGGTTTATGTATTACTCATTTAAATTAGTATACACTATTAAAAAAGGCTTATATTAGATATCTCATTATAGACGATTTTTCAAAACCGTCTACAATGAGGAACATCACTAACGATTTTATAGTGAAACCTCCAGTGACATCATCACTGACAGTATTCTTCATAAACCGTCAGTGCTATACAGCAATATCACAAACGATTTTAGTTTAAAATTGTTTGTGGTAACTCCTGTAGCTATCATAGACGATTTTAAACTATCTGTGATAGCTATAGGAGTTATCATTGATAGTTTTATAATAAAACCGTCTAGGATTCTATGTATATCACTTACGATTTATGAATAGAATCATCCGTGATATCTTCTAGTGATATATAATACAGTGCCCTGAGCCACTTAGTGGTTTTAGGGTTTCGGGATCTATCTTTAAGGTGTTGTGGCTGTGATGCGATATGATGAAGAAGACAATTGATTTTGAAGAGTGATTATAGATCCATTTGATTTTGGTGATCTAAGATTAGTAATAAGTTTTATTTGCATTATATTCAAGATCTAACTTGGTAAGAAGAGAATTTAAAGATTTTTTAGATCTATCTTGTAGATCCATGTGTTCTTGGTGATCTAAGGTTAGTAATGGGCTCTAATTGCATTATATTTAAGATCTAGCTTGGTAAAGAGATAATTTAAAAATTGTTTAGATCTAGCTTATAGATTCATTATTTTATTGGTGATCTAAGATTAGTAATGGTTTCTAATTGCATTATATTCAAGATCTAGCTTGGTAAGGAGAGATTTTTAAGATTATTTAGATCTAGTTTGTAGATCTATGTGTTCTTGGTGATCTAAGGTTAGTAATAGGTTCTAATTGCATTATATCCAAGATCTAACTTGGTAAGGAGAAAATTTGAAGATAATTTATATCTAACTCGTAGTTTCGTGTGTTATTAGTGATTTAAGGTTAGTAATTGGTTTTAACTGCATTATTATATTTAAGATTTAACTAGCTAGTTTGGTAAGGAGAGAATTTGAATATTGTATTTAGATCTAGCTTATAGATCCATTTATTCTTTGTGGTCTAAGGTAGTAATTGATTATATAATTGCATTATATTCAAGAAATAACTAACAGTGCATAATTTAAGAATGTGTGCATGCGCACATATAGTGTACTTCAATATTAAACACTAAATGTTATATGTGTAGCGTAGATGGATCAAACCTGGATGTACGTTAAGAACTAAGCAAGCACCGAGTGCATTAATAATATCTCAGCTTTTAGAAGGGCTACAGAGGAGGATGTATTTAATAAAGGGGTGCAGTTTATGTCTTGTCCATACATTGATTGCAAGAATCTGAAGATGTTTCGAAAATCAGCGCAGATCGAAGCACACTTGATTGTGAGGGGCTTCAAAATGGGTACATTTATTGGACCAGTCACGATAAAGAGCAGAATATACAGGAAACAGGTAGTATTAACAAATTCGACAAAGTCAACAATATACTAGATGATCACATTGATTATTTGTGCATCTGATGAGGATAGGTTGTAGGATGACAATCTGAATCAAATGTTGCACAACGCAGAAGGGAACCGTGATGATAAAGAATATGGTAAATTCTGGAGTTTGATGGATGACTCTGAAAATCCTTTGTTCCAAGGCTACAATTCGAAATACACAAGGTTGAAATCCGTACTTAAACTGTTGAAATTGAAGGCAAGCAACGATTGGTCCGACAAGAGTTTCACAGCGATGTTACATCTATTGCGGACATACTTCTAGAGGGAAATGAGTTACCAACAACCACCTATAAAGTTAAGAAAGTTCTTTGTCCCTTGAGAATGGAAGTAGAAAGAATATATGCATGTCTGAATGACTGTATCTTGTACTGCAAAGAGTACACAAACTTACATGTATATTCGGTGTGCAACGCATTCCAGTACAAGTGTAAGAGTCATTCAAATGATGACAGTAAGGGCATTGAGGTGAAGAAAGGACCTCCTGCTAAGGTGGCATGGTATATGCCTGTAATTTCCCGTTTGAAGCGTTTGTTTGCAAACCCAAAAGAGAAAAAACTACTGTGTTGACACTCGGATGAACGTGAGAACAATAGAATGCTAAAGCATCCTGTTGATTCCATCCAGTGGAGAAACATCGATAGGAGGTTTCAAGAATTCAGTGTGGATTTGAGGAATATCAGGTTTGAATTGAGTGCAGACGGAATGAATCCTTTTGGTAACATGAGCAGTCATTATAGTACTTGGCCCATAAATCTCTGTATCTACAATCTTTCTATTTAGTTGTCTATAAAGTGATATTATCTATACTTATCTGAGGGCCGAAATAACCTGAGAACGATATTGATGTGTACCTAGCACCATTGATAGAAGATTTGAAAACATTATAGGCTCTTGGGGTGCAGGTATGGAATACGTACAAACGACAGGTATATGGAAATTCTCAAGTCCTACATAACATGTACCTATTTGAGAGGTACAAGGGAATTCTGAAATCCTACGTATGGAATCGATCTCGGTCGAATGGTAGCATTGTCGAAGGTTATGCAACCAAAGAGGTCGTCGAGTTATGCGTCGATTACATGACTTAGATTGAACCAATGGTGTGCCTCGATCTTGCCATGAGAGGAGGCTCCAGGGTATTGGAGCCATCAAAAGGAAAGTAATCACGCCTGATCCGATTGCCTACGCTCAAGCTCATTTCACAATTTTACAACATAAAGCTGTAGTGTCCCCGTATATCGACGAGCTTATGCACTAGCTACGGCAAGATAATCTAACACGGCAGGAGTATTGGATCACAAGACAGCATAACTTTTAGTTCAACAGATGATTGAAGGAGCAACCCATCACTGGTAGCTCACCAGGTAATACGCTGACATGGTTGGCAAAAAGTCCAACATATACAGTTGTAACATGGTAATGATACGATTTAAATAGGTACACATTTTATATGAGAGATCATAATATGAAGAGCACAAACCAGAATAGCGGTGTCCGCATAGATGCGTTCAATACCGCTGGATCGACGAGGAGCTCCTACTATGAGTTCATAGAGTAGATTTGGGAGCTCGGCTATGTATTATTCAAGATCCTCTTATTTTGATGCGGTTGGGCCACCTCCAGCATATGAAGATTGACAAGTATGGCGTCACTACTGTCAACCTCACACGTGTTAGATACCAAGATGAACCATTCGTACTCGCTAACTAAATTGTTCATATTTTCTATGTAATCGACCCATTCAATAAGAACCACAACGTAGTTCTTTAGGGAAAAAAGAGAATTGTCGGAGTTGAGAATGTAGTAGATGATGAAGAATACAATCAGCTTGACAAGTTGCTTTCTATTGAAAACGGCATCACTGTCTAGGAAGAATAACTTGAGAAAGCTAGCTATAGATATGTCGATCATCATGAAGGGCTAATTTTTATATAAAAGAATAAGCAAATAGAGTTATGATTTTAAGTGTGCTCTCTAACATAATGAAGTTGTTTTTAATGAAACGCTCGAAAGTCAAAACATCTTTGTGTATGTATCTAATTTATTTAATAAAGTTTTTATTCTTTTATTAATGTTGACCGATCCACAATTCCATATATATTATGCAATTCCTTCACTGATGTTGATTCATCCACAATTCTATATACATTATACAATTCTTTCACTAATATTGAATATTGGTTCTTCCACAATTCCTTCATTGATATTGGTTCATCCACCTAACATCACAAACGGTTTTATTTTAGAATTGTCTGTGAACTGTGATAATACACTATCATAGACAATTCTAGTTTAGAACTGTTTGTGATGTGTCTTATCGCAAACGGTTCTAAACTAGAACCGTCTATGATATAAGCTCTATAAAACCTCCATCGTGCAGATCGATCAGTTACCACTTACCAACGCTCAAAACCCTAGGCTAATCCCGCCGCAACGCCTCCCCCCTACCTCGGCAATGCCCCTGGACTTGGCGCCTCCCGGCCGGGATCTCCCTCTACGACGCCCCCCCTGTGGGGCGTCGGTCCTCCCGCTCCACCAACCCCACACCCCTATGCCACTTATTTCTTTAGACTTTGACTTTTTGGCTTTTTAAGGTAGTAAAAATGCTTAAACAAACAGGCCTAAGTTAGGCTTGCATAGTGGGACGGTCCATAATAGGAGCAAGTCCTTTATTTGTGCCTCACTGAATGCTTTGCGGTTTCGGCCCACATGATGATTCTTCAATGACTCAATATAAACCGTGAGAGGTTTCAAAAAGTAGCAGTCATGTATTCAATATAACCATACACGTAATTAACCGTAAAAAGATCTTATAGAAGGTACAATGGTTTTTTTCTATCTTGACTTATTCCCCCACCACAATCAAACGGGAATGGACAAGAGGCGCTTGCTGTAGCGATGAATCGTGGAATTTGCCTATGAATTATGCTCAACGCTGCCCTCTATTCTTCGTTAGGTCAAGTTTCTGACGCTCGTGGCGTCGTTTCACTTTCACAAGACCAAAAAAGACCTTAGGAGGCATCCTACGTGCAGCTTTTTCTGCGGATAATTAACACGCATAATACTTACAGATTAAATATAGTGTATACAAAATATGTTATGTGTGTCTAGTGGTTTGCAGTAACAAGGCTAGGATCTATCAACCGTAAGTAAATAGTTTGTGGTGGGTCATTTCCTCCAAAAAAATAGATGGACAAATTCATAAATGAAACACCCCTCAAAATTTCAAAATTTTGTTTATTTATTTATTTGGATTTTCTTGAATTTATTTGGAGCTATTTGAGCCTCTTTTGAATTCTTTCCTTTTCGGGAAAGTATTCCCTTTTTGGCCGCCCCCTTTTCGGAATGTTTCCTTTTCAACTCGGCCTGGTTTTCCCCGGCCCAATTTCTCCCTCCGGCCCGACTCCCTTGCTCCCGCCCTCATTTTCTTTTCCCCTCGGCCCAGCCCACGCCCGCGTGCAGCTTCTTCCTCCCCGTCTTCTTCTTCCTCACGTTGCGTTTTGTCCGGTCCGAGCGCCGCGCCGCAGTCCCGTCAGCCTCGTCTTCACCGCTTCCGTCCCATCTTCTTCACCATCGGTCACGCCACGTTACGCGCCATCTCCTCCGCCAACCACCCCGCCCTGTCGCCGCACTGCCCGGGCGTCATCCGTTGAAAAACGCGGCCACCTCTCTCCTCCTCACCGCCGCTCTCTCTCCTCGCCCCGCCCTATAAATACCGCCCCCTCGGCCCTGTTTTGTGTCACCCCGAGCTCGCCGCTTCGAGCTCTTCCCTTCCCACTTTCTCTTTCGCTCCCTCGCGCCCGGTCGCTGTTCATGAAGTCTCTTCCCAAACCGGTCTTTGCTCTGCCGCTTGCGCTCCACTCTCCGGCCCATTTCTCCCCCACCTCATCTTCGCCGTAAGCTCCTCTTGCTCCTCCGCCCACCCATCCCTCCACCCGCGCCGCCGTTTGCCAGTTCCCCCGTCATCTTCTCCGAGTCCGGCGAATTCCTTCGCTCGCGTCACCGTGCGCCCTTTGGTCTCTCTACGCCATGGGCCCCTGCGGCCAGCCGACCCCTCCGTTTCACTGCCAGTGGGCCCCGCCGTCGGTGGTCCGCCTATCGATGGTCGTCGCGCCTCAGACCCGCAGCGTCACCGCTCAATCGCTTGGGCGACTGCGCTCGTGGGCGAATTCATAATTCTTGTATGCCCGTTGCTGATAACTCCTTTTATTTTCTTTTCAGATTTTGATTTACTTAAAATCCGAAAAATCGTTTGAAATTCTAGAAAATTCCACAAAAATCCCCAAAAATCCCAAAAATTCTCAAAAATCCAAAAATAGCCAAAATGCATTTTCTTGACCAATTCGAGCCGCTGAGTCCAAAAATAACCTCCGTTTCGCCAAACCAAGTCCATAAAATTCCAAAAATGTCCCTAAGCTCCGTTCCGACTATTTTCTCTCCCGTTCCTTTTTCCGTTTCTTTTCCCCTTGTTGTTTTTATTCGTTTAGTTATTGGTTTTTGCTTTTCCGTGCTAGATTCGACCTCGGAGCGACTCTCGGAATGAAACCTGGAGCTGGAGCAGTTCTTGGAGCCGTGCTAGGTGCAGGAGCCGTTCGGGACTAGACACGACATCGACCATCTCTCGTTAGGCGAACCTCTAACCCCGCTAGGCAAGCCACACTCTTTGAACATATTTGATCCCATTATTCCGTATAATTACTGTATGTATGTAGTTACTGTATTTGCTTGTAAATAGAGTAGCAATGTAAAAAGGAGCTAGTTTAGAAAGACATGACTAGTTAAAATCCCACCCCCTTGTTAAGACCATGTTGATTACGCCATATTTACTTGTCACCCCTAGGTTATCATTGATGAACCACCGTTGGCTAGCTATAATAAATAATCATTATTTTTAATTACTGTTCAAAACTTATTTTTTTTTAAATCTGCTACGGTTGGGGGATCGCCCTGGGAGGACGACGGAAGGTGGTTGCGGCCTAGCCCCCAATTGATGACCAGGCCCAGTGTGATGTGTGATGGGTACAGTGGTACTAGTGTTGTTTTGTGTGATGGGCTGGTCTTCGGCATTTAAGGATCAACCCCCTTGAGCAAAGTAAATAACTTAGTCCTCTCTCAACCACAAGTTGGACCGGTCAGCTCTGTTGACCTGATCCAACGTAGCCCGGTATATTATTTTTTCCCCTTGGAATACCTACAGGTGGTATCGCGTGGGTTGGGGGTGGAACGGAATGGTGCGACCATTGCCGGTTCTTATAACGGTAGGTATTCTCGATTGACGGTCATGCTGCCAAGGCGGCCCGTGGGCCCTGGAGGCTGGGGAATCCAAGTTAACCTACTGGGTAGGAGCTAAAGGGGGGAAATTCAATGAAAGGTTATGTTAATCTCGGTCCGGCCGCATGCATTGAAGTTGCATGTTAATTGCGCAGGGCACTAACGACCGTAGATTATCTTGTGGGTAAAGTTGAGTAGCTCTGCAGAGTGAACCAAATGGTATTCGAATACGCCGTGCTTCTGGTTAATGAAGCTGGGTTAATTTCGGGTGATTCCGGTAACTGAGCTTGAGTAGTTTTAATAATAAACTTGTCGTAACCTGGATTTTATTAATGAATCAGTGGTGGTGTTGTGATAATGATGTTGATTGATTGATTTATATTTCTTTTGTACTATACTTAATCCTAGCTCATGCATCCACTAAATAATTAAATTAATGCCAATTCCTTGAAATTCCATGCTTGTAATATTCAGAATTTCCATGTGGTTTGTTGAGTACGGTTGTGTACTCACCCTTGCTCCTAATTCCCCCTTCTAGATTTCAAAGAAGCTGATGATTCCAAGAAGAGCGTAGATGGCGTTGATTTTTGGTTTTGAAGGCCTTGGTTTATTTGCTCAAGCTTTTCCTGTGGTTATTTTGGTAATGTATCTGGTGCTTGTCGCACCTTCTGTAAAACTCTAACCGTTCGGCCCTTAATTTACCTATCAAATATTCGCGTTTGCTTTTATTGCTGGCAATGTGCACTTGGTTACCTACAGCTAAACTCCTGGGTAGCTGTGAGGGTATTTATATGCACCCCCTGAAAAGGGCGGTCCGTCACAAGTGGTATCAGAGCCCGGCTTGACCAATAGATTAAGACCTTAAGATGGGTTAGGAATCTTTTTCAAAAAGTTATTTAAAATCTTAAACAAAACTGATTGCGAAAATATATAGGCATATTAGCTATCTTCCTCTTCTTCTCACCTCCTTCTACCTTACCCAAATTTCTGTTTCTAAAAATCGTTTAAGGTTTTCTGTCTCAACTAAACTTCAAAATTTGCATAGTAGATGGCGCTTAGAATCTTCTCATCCCTAGTAATTCTTAGTTGTCGCTTTTAGGGATGGTGGACCTGACCCGGCTCGACGACATAGAATTTCTGCTGTAGTCGATCGTTAGCCTTAGATTGTACCCCTTGTTGTAATAGGTCTTTTGGTAATGTAACATGGGTCGTACCGGACCTTAAGACGGTACTGGGTATGACTGCATAAATATATAAAGAACTATGTTCCCTTATTTCTATTATTTTGTGTTGTCCTAAAATATCTGTATAGCCTTACCAAACTCAAAAAGTTCCTTCCCTTCATCTAAGCCTCTCACCTATGCATCTACGCTTACCCCAAACTCTAAATCTTACTTACCTCCTGCTTGCCCAAAACCTGCTGCAGAACCGAGTAAGAATCAGCGAAAGCAAGATGGTTGGATCACCCCAACCCTCAACCTAAGCAAGGAAGCAGAATCAACATAAAACCCGACCAACCTGACCCAGGTGCTAGCCATGATGGAAAGGAATAAGCATCAGGTAGAGACGCGCCAGACACAACTGATGGAAAAAATGTTAGACCAGCTCGCGGCCAGACCGCACAGACACCCTCACGGTGATTACTATGTGCCAGATGGGAATATGGGAGGATCAAGATGGTCTGATTTCCAAAAGACAAGACCACCCGTCTTTTCAAGTTCAGCAGGACCACTTGCAGCAGATGATTGGATCAGAAACATTCAACGGAGACTCGACACAGTCCAGTGCCCAGACAGAGAGCGAGTGTTATACGCTTCGCACCATCTTCAAGGACAGGCCGTCGCCTGGTGGATGGACTTCCAGGCACAGAAATCTGGACAAGAAACTACATGGTCAGAATTTGAGGAAGCATTCAGAAAAGCCACTACTAGAAAAAAGCACATCAGTGACGGTTCGTAAATGCTATTAGTGGCGGTTTTCGAACCGTCACTGATCACATTATCAGTGACGGTTCTTGGCTAGAACCGTCATCGATAATATTATCGATGGCGGTTCTAGCCAAGAAAATCATCGATAATGTTATCATTAGTGTTTTTTTGCTAACCGGCAGTTTAAAAACACTAATTTAGAGGGGACTTCCCAGGGGTCACCCATCCTAATACCATCCTAATACTCCTCCTCTTGCCTAAGGACACTCAATTTCAGAATTCTAATTGTATTCGGATTTCATTTCCCAAGAGGTCACCCATCCTATTACTACTCTCCATCAAGCACGCTTAACTTCAGAGTTCTTATGAGATCCATTACTCTAGTGGTGGTATGATAACATCTGATATATAATGTGTCCCTCCTCCTCTTAACCCTGTGAAGAACCCAAACACTGATTTTCAATTATTTCAAATTAGCAAACTATAGAGGTAATTAGTAAAATTTAAAACTTTCAAATTTATTTTTCATACTTTTGACTATTAATGATGCTTGTAATATAATGTGTTAGTACTATTCATAGAACTTGTAAAAACATCATAACTTTTGACTCGTACCTTCGATTTTGGTGTTCTTGAGCTTTAGGAATCATCGACGATGAGCTCTCCGATTATATTTTTTTGGGCTCCGATTCTAGTTTGCAAATAAGAAATCCGGGCACTTTTGTTAAAATGGTCATAACTTTTGACTCGTAACTCCGATCGGGGTGTTCTTTGGCTCGTTTGAAAGATAATGAAAAGTAGTATGCGGCAAAATCAGATGGTCGGATCCTGATGGTTTGTGCGAGTGCGTGCGCGGCGACGGAATTCCAAAAAAACGTCGTTTAGGGCCTCAAAACGGCCTCCGAAGTTTTTAATCTGTTTCGGTCGTTCTTTTCAATTATTGCAAATGGAATATTAGTTCCAATTATTTTAAATGTAATATTATTTAATTTCAATTCTTTCAAATTAGAAGGCAGGAGAGGTAATTAGCAATATTTAATTTTTCTATTTTTTATTATTTGTGACGGTTTCAAATTAAAACCGCCATCGATAATGTTATCGATGGCGGTTCTTGGCTAGAACCAAATCATCGATACTCACATTATCGATGGCGGTTCTGGCCAAGAACGCCACTAATAATCACATTTTAGTGGCGGTTCTTGGCTAGAACAAATCGCGATAATCAGATTATCGATGCGGTTCTAGCCAAAACCGTCACAAATAGTCCCGACATTATTTGTGGCGGTTCCAAAGAAAAACCGTCACAAATAATCACTTATTTGTGACGGTTGAAAACAAAAACCGCCACAAATAGTCTTCCCACCATTTTAAAC
Organism: Guadua angustifolia; assembly: GCA_036346375.1. Classification (NCBI taxonomy): domain Eukaryota; kingdom Viridiplantae; phylum Streptophyta; class Magnoliopsida; order Poales; family Poaceae; genus Guadua; species Guadua angustifolia. Next base: position 55,382,596 of record CM070502.1, on the reverse strand, counting down.
TTTAGAACCGCCACAGATAAGTGTATTTGTGACGGTTCCAAAAGAACCGTCACAAATAAGGCGTCACCTATGTGCTATTTTGTGGTAGTGAGCCCACATCCCTGAAGGCTTAATAGCAGCTAAAAGAAGAGAATTTTTGGCTCTCCACCAAGGTGAGAAAACAGTTTTGGAATACCTTCACCAATTTAACCAGCTAGCCCGATATGCCCCTGAAGAAGTGGATACCGAAGCCAAGAAGGTGGAAAGATTCTACGAAGACCTACAGGAAAATTTGAAGTTCCACATCACAACACTTGACTTCCAAGACTTATCAACAATGGTCAACAAGTTGATAATGACCGAGGAAACCCGGAACGACTCAGAAGATGTTCGGAAAAGGAAGGCCCAACAAACAAGGATACTGAACCCAAGACCGCTAAGGATACTAATTCCAGATTCTACCCCCAATTTCCCTGCCAAAAGACCGGCTGTAGGAGAACAGAGGCCGGTACCTACTATGCCCCAACTCAGGAAAGGGAAGTGCTTCAATTGCAAGGGAAATCATTATGCGAATGATTGCCCCCACAAGACCGTCCGTTGTTTTCACTGCGGACAGACAGGACATTTCTGGAATTGCTGCTGTAAGAAGCATTTACCATCCAGTATGGCCAAGGCTCAGGCTTCCAACTTTACCCTGGTAGACCGACAGATTGTGCCATATCAGCCACAAAGACAGCGACAAGAGTTGCAATAAGGAAGGGCACCATTCGAGACTGAACCAAACCCCAATGCCCCGAGAAACTGGATAAATCATGAGCCCGTCGAAGAAGCTGCAGAAACCACAAACGTCGTCATCGGTAAGTCCCAAGCTCAGTCATAGCCAGCGTGATTCTTTTAGCCCTGGTACAACCTATTCCTTCATTTCGTTGGCTTTTGTTTGCAAGAATGGTTTATCATATCCCCCTTGCTTACACCTTATGTGTTCCGAACCCCTGAGAATTGGGTGATGACTCGGAACAAGTGTAAAGATCTGAGATTAGCCATTCAGAAAGTTAAGTTCAAAGCCAGTGTTCTGATGACAAAGATGGAAGGACAGGACATCAATTTTGGAGTAAGTTGGTTATTCAGGCATAAGACAATATTAGGTTATGGAAGAAAATGTTCTACTCTCATGACACAACCATGGACAGCAAGTGACCGTGCAGACAAACCCAGAGTTGACAAAAAGGAAATACATCAGTGTGCTCACCTCAGAAATAGACAGATGCCGATCATTCAAAAATAAGCCAGACAAATTGACATGAAAAGTGACTTAACCCACCATAAGGAACCCACCAGAAATGAAAAGGAAATCTCGACCTACAAGTGGTGGCAGATCCATACACTTAATTGGGATCCCACCAGATTTGTTGGATCAAGTCATAACAAGAAGATGAAGGAATTCAACAATGTAGAAAGAGAATGATAGATACCAACCCCTCAAGAACTTTCACAAGATAAACCAAGGATATTACGGCACTATAACCATATGTATACTAATAAGGATATAAGAGGATTGATTTTGACACAAAGCTCACTCACCCCAATCCTCCATGTATCCCGGAATTGCGAGAAGTGTACCAAAGTTTCAAGGGAGAAGCACACCAAAGGAAGCCAACAAGCATGTCTTGCACAGTGAGGTGTGATTGAAATGATAGAATTGTTCATCAAAGAACCACTGCTCTACTACAACAATTTTCAAACCTCAGACAAGAATTAAGGCAATACCAGGACAAGTCAACCCAGCAAGAAGATAAGAAGATTCAACAAGGAAGAATGACAGATGCCAACTCCTCAGGAATTTTCTGAAGACGAACGAGTCGTACTCTGGCACTATAACTATATATGTAATGACAAGGATATAAGAGGATTGATTTTGACAAAGAAAGTAGCCGAGGATGTCCTGTGCAGTGGTGTATGTCAGAAAGGTTAAAGATTGACCATCAAAAGACCGCCAGTCTATTGCAACCGCTTTCGACCCCAGACAGAAATAGGATAATACCAGGATGAAATTTATCATGGAAATACCTGAAGATTCAACCAAAGATTTGATGCTAATTAAATGACAGTTGACAGCTTGACCAAGGTAACCCACTCCATTCCAATCAGACAAGGTGGCAGTGAAAATAAAGTACTCGGACTATGCTTGACACAGATAGTGAGGTTACATAAAATCCCAAGGAAGATTGTGTCAAGTCAAGGAGCCCAGTTCACACCCAAATTTTGAAAGGTCTACGCGAAGCCATATGGATAGACAGAAAGAGTTAACCAGATTCTGAAAAATATGATAAGGGCCTGTGCCATATCCTACAAAGTCTCTTAGACCACCTGCCTACTATTTGCAGAATTCTCCTACAATAACAGCTATCAGGCCAGTTAAGTGATGTCACCCTTTGAAGCCCTTGCGACAGAAAAATACAAGTCTCCCATTGAAGCAAACAGAGATAGGAGAAAGGCAACTCCTTGCCACAGATTATTTATGATACCGGAAACCAATGTGAAAGTCACTAAAAGAGACCCCAAGGCTGCCCTGGAACGACATAAAAGTTAGGCAGACAACAAAAAGAATATCCGCTACCAGATTAAAGACTTTGTCTGCTTGAAAGCGACGCCCTTCGAGCCAGTGCACAGATTTCAGAATTAAGGAAAAAGTACACCCAGAGATGTTGGACCCTATACAGTTCTCAATGAAGTTGGAGAAATAATCTACAAATCACAGTTGAACCCAGAAATCCACTCGAATACACCATGTACCCCAGGAATGCTAGTTGAGGAAATACCTTTGCCGATCGACAGACCAAGCACAACCTAGAGGAATTAACTTGCAGAATAAGCTACCCAATTGTAAGGGGCCGACCAGATCAAGCCAACTGACAGTCAACACAGAAACAAGGATGACAAAGTATGCCGAGAATCATGGAAGAAATTTTGCTATTGAAGGACCCACCTGGAAAAAGGAATCGGGATTGCAGCAGAATTTCCCAACCTGTTCCCCTAGGACGAGTAAATCTCGGGGACGAGGTTTATTTTAAGAGGGTAGGTTGAAACACCCCTCAAAATTTTAAAATTTTGTTTATTTATTTATTTGGATTTTATTTGGATTTTCTCGAATTTATTTGGAGCTATTTGAGCCTCTTTTGAATTCTTTCCTTTTCGGGAAAGTATTCCCTTTTTGGCCACCCGCTTTTCGGAATGTTTCCTTTTCGGCTCGGCCTGGTTTTCCTCGGCCCAATTTCTCCCTCCGGCTCGACTCCCTTGCTCCCACCCTCATTTTCTTTTCCCCTCGGCCCATTACGCTTGCATGTTGACTTCTTCCTCCGTCTTCTTCTTCCTCATGCTGCGTTTGTCCGGTCCGAAGGCGCCATTCATGATCCGTCGACCTCGTCTTCACCGCTCCCGTCCCATCTTCTTCACCACCGGTCACGCCGCGTCACGCGCCATCTCCTCCGCCAACCACCCCGCCCTATCGCCGCACCGCCCGGGCGTCATCCGTTGAAAAATGCGGCCACCTCTCTCCTCCTCGCCGCCGTTCTCTCTCCTCGCCCCGCCCTATAAATACCGCCCCCTCGGCCCCACTTTGCGTCGCCCCGAGCTCGCCGCTTTGAGCTCTTCCCTTCCCATTTTCTCTTTCGCTCCCTCACGCCCCGGGTCGCCCTCGCCGCGAGTCTCTTCCCCAAACCCGGTGCTGCTCTGCCACCCCGCCGTTCCACTCTCTCCCCCGCCCATTTCTCCCCTGCCTCAGCTTCGCCGTAAGCTCCTCTTGCTCCTCCGCCCACCCATCCTCCTCGCGCTGCTTGCTTTCTTGGGTTCATAGTCATCTTCTCCGAAGTCCGTGAATTCTTCCTTCAGCGTCGCCGTGCGCCCTTTGGTCTCTCTGCGTCGTGGGCCCTATGGCCACCGACCCTCCGCTTTTGTTGCCGATGGGCCCCGTCGACCAATTGCCTACACGCCGCCAATAGGGTTCGCGTAGGGCTGAATTAAATCTTGTGCAGCCCGTTGCCTGATAACTCCTTTATTTTCTTTTCAGATTTTGATTTACTTAAAATCCGAAAAATCGTTTGAAATTCTAGAAAATTCCACAAAAATCCCCAAAAATCCCAAAAATCCAAAAATAGCCTAAATGCATTTTCTTGACCAATTCGAGCCGCTGAGTCCAAAAATGACCTCCGTTTCGCCAAACCAAGTCCATAAAATTCCAAAAATACCCCTGAGCTTCGTTTCGACCATTTTCTCTCCCGTTCCTTTTTCCATTTCTTTTCCCCTTGTTGTTTTTATTCGTTTAGTTATTGGTTTTTGCTTTTCCGCGCTAGATTCGACCTCAGAGCGACTCTCGGAGCAGAACCTAGAGCCGGAGCAGTCCTTGGAGCCGTGCTAGGAGCAGGAGCCGTTCGGGACCAGACACGGCATCGACCGTCTCTCGTTAGGCGAACCTCTAACCCCGCAAGGCAAGCTACACTCCTTGAACATATTTGATCCCATTATTCCGTATAATTACTGTATGTATGTAGTTACTGCATTTGCTTATAAATAGAGTAGCAATTTAAAAAGGAGCTAGTTTAGAAAGACATGACTAGTTAAAATCCCACCCCCTTGTTAAGACCATGTTAATTATGCCATATTCACTTGTCACCTCTAGGTTATCATTAATGAACCACCGTTGGCTAGCTATAATAAATAATCATTATTTTTAATTACTATTTAAAACTTGTTTTTTAAATCTGCTAAGGTTGGGGGATCACCCTGGGGGACCACGGAAGGTGGTTGCGGCCCAGCCCCCAATTGATGACCAGGCCTAGTGTGATGTGTGATGGGTACAGTGGTACCAGTGTTGTTTTGTGTGATGGGCTGGTCTTCGGCATTTAAGGATCAACCCCCTTGAGCAAAGTAAATAACTTAGTCCTCTCTCAACCACAAGTTGGACCGGTCAGCTCTGTTGACCTGATCCAACGTAGCCTGGTATATTGTTTTTCCCCTTGGAATACCTACAGGTGGTATCGCGTGGGTTGGGGGTGGAACGGAATGGTGTGGCCATTGCCGGTTGTCATAAGGTAGGTATTCCTCAGTTGACGATCATGCTGCAGATCGCCCGTGGGCCTGGAGGTGGGAATCCAAGTTAACTTACTGGGTAGGAGCTAAAGGGGGGAAATTCAATGAAAGGTTATGTTAATCTTGGTCCGGCCGCATGCATTGAAGTTGCATGTTAATTGCGCAGGGCACTAACGACCGTAGATTATCTTGTGGGTAAAGTTGAGTAGCTCTGCAGAGTGAACCAAATGGTATTCGAATACGCCGTGCTTCCGGTTAATGAAGCTGGGTTAATTTCGGGTGATTCCGGTAACTGAGCTTGAGTAGTTTTAATAATAAACTTGTCGTAACCTGGATTTTATTAATGAATCAGTGGTGGTGTTGTGATAATGATGTTGATTGATTGATTTATATTTCTTTTGTACTATACTTAATCCTAGCTCATGCATTCACCAAATAATAAACTAATGCCAATTCCTTGAAATTCCGTGCATGTAATATTCAGAATTTCTGTGTGGTTTGTTGAGTACGGTTGTATACTCACCCTTGCTCCTAATTCCCCCTTCTAGATTTCAAAGAAGTTGATGATTCCAAGAAGAGCGTAGATGGCGTTGATTTTTAGTTTTGAAGGCTTTGGTCTATCTACTCAAGCTTTTCCTGTGGTTATTTTGGTAATGTATCTGGTGCCTGTCGCACCTTTTGTAAAACTCTGGCCGTTAGGCCGTTAATTTACCTATCAAATATTCGCGTTTGCTTTTATTGCTAGCAATGTGCACTTGGTTACCTACAGCTAAACTCTTGAGTAGCTGTGAGGGTATTTATACGCACCCCCTGAAAAGGGCGGTCCGTCACAATAAATATCCTTAATATCTATAATTTTTGGAAAAAAAAACGTGGGATAGGTTATTTTAGCTTGCATCCTCCGCTGATGGTTAGTAAATTTGTTCTGTTAGCACAATTTTGAGAGATGCTTTTATGTATTTCTTTTTTTAAGTTGCATAAATACTAAAGCTAGAATGAATACTTACCCTTTTATTTGCTTTAAGATTTGTGTAAATTATATAGAGATAAAAAGCATGGAAGCACTGCACAATTTTTTATGTGTATGGCTTGAAATGCAATGTCCTGGTTTGTTCTACATTTACCTTCAAAGAAATGCTAACCCCATAGATTTGCAGTGGTGTTATCACCTCCAATTCTATGCGGTGAAGTGCGGCAAATCTGGCAACACAATCAAGTTTTTTTGCCGAGTTTCTATATTTACAATTTCATAAAATTCAGATTGAACTTTGAAGAACATGTCTTGCTTGGTTGCAGACTTTTCTCCATTTTAAATGGCCTCATCAAGCTGCCGGTTTAGGTTGTATTTGGTTGGTGGGTTGTGTTTGGTTGATGGGATGAAGTTGAATAAGATAGGATGTGGTGCTGTATATAATTACGAGAAAAGAGAGGAGAAGACAGAAAAGCCACACGAGCTGAACAACGAAGTCGGAATCCAGAGGCGGCTCCCAGCCTCCCACCAACCACGGCGGCGGCGGTGGCGACGACAGCGGCCACGGAGGAGGGGGGATCAGCGGCTGCGATGGCGTCCGTGGCCACGGCGGAGGGCGCGGCGGCGGCGCTCCGGTCGGTGCTGTCGCGCGCGCAGCAGGCGGCGGCGCGGTCGGGGCGCGCCCCGGAGTCGGTGCGCGTGGTGGCGGTCAGCAAGACGAAGCCTGTAGCCGTCATCCGCGGCGTGTACAACGCGGGCCACCGCTGCTTCGGCGAGAACTACGTCCAGGAGCTCCTCGACAAGGCGCCCCAGGTTAGGTCACTCCCTTCCTTCGCTGAACCTACGAAAAAAGCTCGCTATGTTGAACTGCCTATTAGAACTTGGATGGACAACAAGTTGTTAATTAACCTCATACCTAAGTTTCGATGACTGGAATAGGGATGTAAGCTTATAGGGATAGAATCTTTTAAGTTGTTCCGTTTATCCGCAATTGCATGTATATCAAATATCCGTGTCCGCTTTGATTGATCCTGGTAGATATACCGAAACTCTGTTGATGTTCAAATTTATCATCATTAGTTGATACTGGAGTAGCAATATGCTGCAATTCTTGAACAATTCACTGAGAACTCCTCTCTCCATGTTAACATGGGAAAATTGGTCCATACCAGAGTGTATAAAAATTTTCAGGTATAGGGGGTCTATGTGGAACATGCTGTCGTCAATCATTTTCTCACTTTTTTTTATACTAGAACAATCTAGGTCCAAATATTTTGGCCATCTTTGTCCAATAACCATCAACAGTTTAGAACTCTTAATTATTTTTGGAGAAATTGTCGAACAGTTTAAATTTTTATATAATTTCATGGCCCAGGAGTTCTCATTGGACATGCTTCCTAGTCCTTGCAGTCAATGATCTAATCCTCTTTCTGCCATTTAGTTGTCTAAGCAAGTGTTATTCTTGTTGCAGCTTCCAGAGGATGTTGAGTGGCATTTCATTGGGAACCTGCAAAGCAACAAAGCCAGAGCCCTCCTAGGTTAGTGTATGCTTTCTTGTTTGCATATTCTGCCAGAGAGAGAGTTTTCAAGTCTCGACTTCCAGTTGATTAGCTTTCTTATTGGCTTGGTAGTTGTGTGTTATAACATACTTCACTAGGTTTTTCTATACTGCCCTATTTGATCTATCCTAAATATGTGCTTTTGGGAAAAAAAAAAGAATGATTCAATAAATTAGGGATATTTCTTCTTTTACTTTTTATCACATATTACTACTTATCAAAGGGGTTGTCAATTCTATACATATGTCAGATATTTGATATCTTCTCTAACTTAAGGTCCGTTCTTGAGGTGCTGTTTCTTTTCTTTTCTTTCTTTTTTTTTACCTACAGCTGGGGTACCAAATCTTCACATGGTTGAGAGCGTAGATGACGAGAAGGTATGGAATCGATTTAATCTTTTATTGCGGTTTCTTCAACAGCAATTCTTTCTAGCTTCATGAAATAGTAGTATTTAAGGCACTCACCTGTCAGTAATTGCCGCATTGTAGTTACTTTCTAATAAGGTATCCTTTTCTTGGTCAAGGAAAAATATGTTCTTCCAGGCTTCATGCATATCAACAGCCTAGTAGAACTTGTTGTTTCCAACTGGACATTCCGTTTCATAATGTACAATCAATTAATGCCTATATTGACCTTCATTTTTATAATATTTTGTGTAACAATAGTTTGTTGCATCTCTTAGGATTTAGTTAGGAACGAAAAGTTGCAATATGATTGCATTCGTCTTTTGCCAGATCTCATTCTCATTCTTGCATCTGTAACCAGATTGAATGTAATATATGTTCTTTCAGATTGCCAGTCGTCTAGATCGGGTGGTGGCTGACTTGGGGAGAAAACCTCTTAATGTCTTGGTCCAAGTCAACACCAGTGGAGAAGAATGTGGGTACTCTAATTTGCTTTTTCAGTACAGTTGTGAACTTGATTTCTAATACTGATGGAATCTCTGAATGTCACCACTTTGGGCTTGTTATGGAATTTCTCAATGTGCAAATTTGTGGTCCATAGTTTTGACATTGATAAGCAACACATTGTTTATAGTAATGGATAAATATTTGTAAGTGATCAGTTTTTGCTGTATGACGTCATATTGTTCCTGTGTGTGAGCATTGCTAGAGTGAAGATCTGTAGTTCTCAAACTCTGTTACTATTTTGCAGCAAAATTTGGGGTAGATCCCTCGCGGTGTGTAGAATTAGCAAAGCATGTGAAAGTGAGCTGCCCAAATCTTGTTTTTTCTGGTTTAATGACAATTGGGATGCTTGATTACTCCTCAACTCCGGAGAATTTCAAGGTTATATTTTGAACACAAACTTAGTTGGATTGATATGCTTCGTAGGGCTAATATGTATGCCATTTGCTGAATGCCTAGACACTGGCTAGTTGCCGGAAGGAGGTATGCAAGGAGCTTGGAATACTAGAAGAGCAGTGTGAGCTGTCAATGGGCATGTCTGCTGATTTTGAGCAAGCGGTAAGGGTCAGACTACAAGGAGAACTAAGATATGTGATAACTGCATAACTAATGTCTAATGACATGTACTATTTTTGTGTTTGTACAGATTGAAATGGGCAGCACACATGTTAGAGTTGGATCAACCATATTTGGTGCAAGAGAATACCCAAAGAACTAGGATGACTAATGTTCAAGTTTTGTTGCGACACTGTATGCATAGAATGTGTACGAATCTCCTGCAATAGATGCAATATTGATAATAAATATGTATCCATTTTCTCCAACATTTACACACTGACATTACACCAGGTGCCATTAATAAGAATATTGTTTTGTCATGATGTCCCTTTTTGTTATCAAACATTTAGGCAGCACAGGAATTCCAATTTCTATTCTTGGTTCTTTTGCTGTATACTGCCTGATTCATCGTTAGCTTCCCAATAGTCTCTATATCAAATACTCCTAAATTATTCAATGGTTGTGATCAGCAAGATCTCGGCAGCATATACACATATATGTATGGGAACATATCCAGTGCTAATGGGTTACTTGGTGTTAAAATGCTAACTCCTGTTATTAGCCATCGGATAAAGAATCAGCTGATCTAATTGAGCAAGGTAGAAATCCCCTGTACCACTTAATCCATTTTACACAAAACCCCCTAAAAACTATTCCGCCTCTGGCGTCCTGCCTGTTCGTCTTCGTTCTCTGGTGCAAAAAAACTCCCTATCGCGTGCTCCTCCTTCCCGTGCAAACTGATCGCGTGCGGGGCGGCGATCGCGTGCGGGGCGTGCTCATCGTCGTCAAACCTTCTAATGGGCAGCCAATTCCAGCCCACAGTGCCATCCTGGTGAGTCTGTCTGATCCATGCAGATATCTCAATCTCATTCCAGCTTGTTGGGTCTAGTACAGATTTCATTTCTAAGGTGGCCGAGCCGCACATGCATATGCAGGCCGCCAGGTCGGAGGTGTTCCGGCACATCCTCTCCGACGACAACGGTGACCAGTGCAAGGCCCCCGCCGGTGACTCCATCTCCCTCCAGGAGCTCGACCACGACGAGCTCTCGCGCCTCCTCGCCTTCCTCTACACCGGCGCCCTAGACGGCGCGTGCACGGAGCGGCACCTGCACGCGCTCCTCGTCGCCGCCGACAAGTACGACGTCCCCTTCCTCGGGCGGGCCTGCGAGGCGCGGCTGGAGGCGTGCGTGGAGCCGGGGAACGTGCTGCGGACGCTGGAGGTGGCGGAGCTGAGCTCGAGCGCGGCGCTCAAGGAGCGGGCCATGGACACGGTGGTGGAGCACGCGGAGCAGGTGGTGTTCTCCCGCGAGTACGGCGACTTCGCGGTGAGGAACGCGAGCCTGTGCGTGGAGATCACGAGGGCGCTGCTCGCTAATAAGTCCACCAAGAGCAAGAGATCGGGGAGGAGGAGCACGCGATCAGTTTGCACGGGGAGGAGGAGCACGCGATCGGGGAGTTTTTTTGCACAGAGAACGAAGACGAACAGGCAAGACGCGGGGGTTTTGTGTAAAATGGATTAAGTGGTACAGGGGATTTCCATCTTGCTCAATTAGATCAACTAATTCTTTATCCGATGGCTAATGACAGGAGTTAGCATTTTAACACCGAGTAGCCTATTAGCACTAGATATGTCACGCCCTAGCCCTCCTGCGGCGCGGCGAGGGAGCCGTGGTGGCAGCCGCGCGGCAAGGAGGTTAGGGCAGAAGCAGGAAGGATAGGAAACAGAGGAGTTGGGACAATTTTCTTATATTCTCTCAAGGTAAATACTAAGCCCTTTATATAGCTAGAGCTTTTCCAGATAAGGTAACCAACCATCCTATTAAAAAGAAAAATATCCTAACAATAAGGAAACTACTAAATTAAATGCCAACTAATGTTGATTGCCATCCGTTTCTTCCTTATCTGCACTCTCAACCGGATTTCCCTGAAGATCAGGGCCGGCTTTCCTCTTGCGGCGCCCATAAGTAAGGCCCCACATGACATTCATTACTTGCGAATAGGTGCATGGATTATTTATTACTTGCACTGTCAAACAGACTAGTTAATATATTTTATAGTTTGTACACGAATATGTTAGTCATATCTTTTTATTGATAGTTCGGATTTACAAATGGTTTTCATTAATAGCTTACTGACGACGTATCTTTTTATTGATAGTTTGGATTTACAAATGGTTTTCATCAATAGCTTACTGACGACGAGAGAAATAACATAATATAAGTCTCGCTATTAAATAGTAATTTTTCTAACTACTAACAGAAATTACTACATATATAACATGAAATTACTACATCTACAACATATTCTACACATATCAGTTATTTGGCAGTAAAATCTATGAAACCACATGTACAAGTTCTGAAAAATTCTCCAAAATTACCATAGGTAGGGAATGTGAGTTTCTACAGCCCTGTAAAATTTGAATACCAAACTCAGTCGCATTTGAAAGATATGAAATTGATAAGTGCTAATCAGTGATAAATAGTAAATTTGTTATTTTCATATCTTTCAAATGCATCTGAGTTTGATATTTAAATTTTACAGAGCTATAGAAGCTCACATCCCTTACCTATGAAAATTTGTTGAGAATTTTTTAGAACTTATACATATATTTTTCTTGGATTTGTACTGCTAAATAACTAAAAAACTATATATAAATATTCTCAAAAAAATTCCATACATAGGAGATGTGAGGTTCTACAGTCAATTTCATATCTTTCAAATACGATTGAGTTTGGTATTCAAATTTTAAAAAAATGTAGAAACTTACATTTCCTATCTATGGTAATTTTTTAAGAATTTTTCAAAACTTGTATATATAGTTTTTATGGACTTTACTGCCGAATAATTGATTTGTCCAGAATATGATGAAGATGTAGTTATATATAGTTTGGTTAATATAGGCCAGTAAAATGTAGTAATATGCAGTTTTCGCTAAACAAATGAATCAGTAAACGATAGTAAAATATAACACATCGTGTCAGCAAACGATAGTAAAAACATAACACATCGTGTTATCATTTCACAAAAAGCACGACTATGATTATTCTGTAGAATATAGTAGTAAATCTAAGCTATTCAAATAGTAATACTACACAATAGATATAGTAAAAATTGTCAATCTATTTGCGTTCGTAATGTAATAACTAATGTTTATTCATCTAGTAATAGTGTCCAAATGAAATAGTAATTGAGCCATACATTACTATCTTATTTACTATATTTTACTATAAGACAAGGAAATGGAATTACTTTGAATCACTAAGAAAGTCAAACCACTAAAAATATATATTTTGTAGTTTCTACATATATTTGTTCGTTCTTTATTTTAGTAATAACTTTTATTCATAGTTATGATTTGCGAACGGTTTTCATCAGTAGATTAATCACGACGAGATGAGCAAAATGATACAAGTCTCACTAATAAACAATAAATTGATGTTCATTTAGCAATAAAATTTAATTTATGCAAAGTTTATTACTGAACCTTATATTGTGCTATTCCTCTCGTCGTCAGTAACCTATCGGTAAAATTCGTCTGTGAATCGAAACTGCAAATAAAAAGTTATGGCTAAATAAAGAAAAAATAGATGCATGTACAAACTAGAGAACGTATTTATTAGTTGGTTGACCATGGTTCTGATATAGTAATAGCTTCACTAGTTCTTTATAGTAAGATAGAGTGAATAAGGTAGTAAAAGTTAGTGTACAAAATAGTAAAAAGGTAATTACCGATTCTACATAGATCAGCCATTTTAGTAGTAAAATTCTATAAAAAAACTATATTTACAAGTTCTAAAAAAATCTTAAAAATTATCATACATAGGGGATGTGAGCTTCTACAGCTTTATAAAATTTGAATACCAAACTCGGTCATATTTGAAAGATATGAAATTGACAAGAGCTAGTCAGTGATGAATAGTAAATTTATCATTTACATATCTTTAAAATGTGATTGAGTTTAGTATTCAAATTTTATAGAGATGTAGAAGCTCATATCTCCAACCTATGGTAATTTTTTAAGAATTTTTAGAACTTATACATATAATTCATATAGACTTTTACTGCCAAATATCTAAAAAAATTATATGTACATGTTCTAAAAAATTCTCAAAAAATTACCATACATAGGGGATATAAGTTTCTACAGCTCTATAAAATTTGAATGCTAAATTAGTCTTATTTGAAAAATATGAAATTGATGAGCATTAATCAGTGTTGAATAGTAAATTTGTCATTTTCATATCTTTCAAATGCGACTGAGTTTGGTATTCAAATTTTTCAGGGCCGTAGAAGCTCACATCCCCTACCTATGGTAATTTTTTAAGAATTTCTCAGAACATGTACATATAGTTTTCATGAACTTTTACTGCTAATTCACTAATCTATGTAGGATTAATTCAATTATATTGTATGATAGTAATTTCTAGTTGTAGATATAGTAATTTCATGTTATAAAAATAGTAATTTCTTTTACCAGTTAATAAAATTATTGTTTAATAGCGATACTTATATCATTTTGTTCATCTCATCGTCAGTAAGATATTGGTGGAAACCATTTGCAAATCTGAGCTACCAATAAAAAGATATGACTAAAATAAATAAAAAATAGATTCATGTACAAACTAGAACATGTATTTTTTAGTGAAGGTGGACACGTTGCTGATTCGGTAGTAATTCATTCGTTATACTGATTCGGTAGTAGCTTTATCCATGTTTTACTAGCGATTAATTTAGTCCACACAGGCCTACGCAGGATTGTTTGAATGCGGTTTGAAAGACCATATGAAGGTCTACTCATATTGGTGATGGTTATTTAATTAAATTTGAGTTTGTTATGCTCTGGTTTGAGTTTGATTTAAATTGGATTTTTAATTTGAAGCAATTTTAGCTGAGACTGCCAAGTTCTTGCTGGTCGAGTAATACCCTGCTAGCTTATGATCGAATGATTCGAGTAGATTGAGAATCGCTAAGTATCGAGTAGGAATGTTGCTGGGTCAAGCGGAGGGTTCATTCAAACGCTTGGTCGATTACTGGTAAGTTCTGATTTGGTCGAGTAATATCCTACCGGCTTGTGGTCGAATTTTTCGAATAGATTGGGAATCACTAAGTATCGGGTAGGGATGTTGCCGGGTAGAGCGCCTTGCCATTAGCCTGTCTCGAGTTCTTGGGTTAGCCACAGGTTACTCGATGTTGACTTATCGACTCATCAACTTGACTCTGAGCAGAGTTACTCGATGTTCTTGGGATATGCATTTTGAATTTGTGTGAGATTTATTGCATATCATTTTAGGAAATGCTATGTGATGTATTTTCTTTATTTTTGATGGTTGCAGGACAACTGCGCTAGATCATGGTGAGGCGGAGGATGATTGGGACTAGGCGAGGTGCATCGGAGGTCTAAACGGATGAGGATCGCCAAAGATGATCGAAGACGAAGTCGGTGCAAACCTAGAAGACAAGGAATGAATGAGATGCTAGACAGGAACTGCTCAAATCAAGGAGGACCGTTGGATCGTAGTCTAGATGATAAAGTAGCGGATCTAGTTAGTATGTCTTGAAAAATGTGCAAAAACCTGTTATATGTGTGGATTTCGGGCTAGCATATGTATAAGTGAATGAGTCAATCCTAACCCTTGATGGTGGTCCTTAGGGTAGAAGGAACTCTTCTAAGGGTAGAGGGTGACTCAAAATTAGTATAAATAGAGGAACAGGGGTAGCCTTTCCCCTCTTGAAGGTTTTTTTAGGTTTTTGTGCTCTCATGAGTTTTGCATACCTTGTTGTGAGGCTTTGTAAACTTCTCTTCCAGAAATCCAAAACACTTTCTCTTATGTTTGGATTTACCTTACGTATTTACATTATGTCTTAAATTCCGCACTTACTTTCTTACAATTTACATTTACGTAATTTAGATTTGCCTCCCATTCTTCTACATGCTTTTGCTTTTTATGCCGAGGATGTTGATTGCTAGATGAATTTTCTTTCAGATCATATCCCAATCATTTAGACAATCCATGTATTTTTCTTGCAAGAAACCAATCTTGTGTTCATGGAGTTGTTGATTTGTGTTTGTGCTTGGTGGGACGTATGGGAGGTTACCCAAGATTATCTTGATCATCAAAACCATACGAGCAAGTCTGAGATCAAGTTCTTGAGTTTTGCTCAAATTTAGTGTGTTCTTCCTTCAAAGTGAAAATGTTGAAATTTTGACATCAATCTTTGCGATTAAATGTTGGAATAAGTTCCTGATATCCTTACGAGTACATTTACCAAGTTTCGTGAGTTTTTATCCAGCCGATCAAAAGATTCATCAAAATTTTCTTTTGAGTTGTGCTATTTTCAGAGTCTGTTTTTGCTATTGTTCTTGGGTTCGATGCTACCGTTCCTTCTCATTTACTCCCCTTTGAGTATTTTCTTTGAGGACTTGGGTGAACAATTTTGAGTAAAAAATTTTATTTGGGATCATTCACCCCCCTTTGATCACCATCTCGATTCTTCACGGTTCTCTGGCCGAAGCATCACAGTGACATGGCTCATGCGTAGAATAAACAACATAGTGTGCACACGTAGAATAGCGCCCCGTGTGTGTATAGGAAAATGGTTCTATACTCCTAGGAGTGCGTGCTCCCACCTCCGATATACTGTTTAAATGATATTATTATATCTCTTTATTCTTTTGAGTATATTTTAATACTAATTATAAGATACTCCAAAGTAAGTTCCACAAAAATTTCATCGAAGTCTACTCTTTATAGCGTAATTTGTTTATATATTCCTTTGATATATGTAAAAGTGTATATAGCAAAAAATAAAAGGCTCCGATGAATTTTTTTCAACCATGTCGTATTAGAGTATCTTAGAATTATTATTGGAGTATACCAAAAGTGATAAAGAAGTATAACAATTTCGTTTAAGTGGTATGTTGAAGGTGGAAGTATGTACTCTCAAGAGTACGGAAAAGGCTTCCTATAGAGCAAGGAATTGGAGATGACGGCTCTAATACTATGTGACGTAATTAGATTCAATAAAGGGGCCAAATAGCACCAATTCAAATAAAATTCTTTGAAATACAAAAGAATATTCTTGCAATTGTTGGATCATGGAGGGAGCCGTGGCAGTTGCCAGTCCCAACAAATCTGACTTATTATGACGAAAAGCCTTGTGATGAACAGTAAAAAGCCATGTATGGTGAATTATTTGTGACAACCCTAGTGATTTCGTCATGAATACAGCAGGATGGGCAGTTATTTTAGTGACGTTTTGGAAAATATCGTTATAAATAAAATATAATTTTGTCATTAATAATATAAAATATTTGACACTTCTTCAACTACATAGTTGAAATTTATGTTTTCATGATGATACCAACATGATTCAACACTAAAAATTTTGGTGAACTTCTTTAATTCTGACTCATTTTTCACTAGCAAAGTAGAAATATAATATGACATTAATGTCAGACCCGGTAAGTGGATCCACAAGTCGTTGCTCCCGAGCTCTCTTTCTTTGTCACTCATACTCTTCTGCTTGCTCCATTTCGATTGGTTTTGACATGTTTTTGGCTGAGGGAGAACAAGTTCCACACCACCAAGAGATTCCAGACCTCCAGAAATTGTCGCCCATGATGTGCTCGAAGAAATGTCGGAGGGAACCAGCAAAATTAGCTTGGCCTGCTACCACGCACAGGTAGTTTCTCTAGGCAGCTTGCATTCCTCTGTTTTTCGTCTGTAAGCATTAAAGCTAACGACCAGATGCAAGTCTTGTTATACTGAATGTACATAACTCCATGAATTCGGCAGATAACAACAAAACTTAGGCCACTCCTTTTGGTTTTTTTTCCCCGAACTGTAGAGGGTTGAAAACTAAGAAATGAAAGGGATCAAAATCAAATGTTCTTTTGTTCAGATATTATTAGACTCAGTGCCATCCATCAAGCAAACTAATGATAACTTTTTGTTCAGAACTTGGCAGTGGCTTCTATCTTTCCTAGTTTGTTTTGTTTTGACTCTAAACATGGTGGAAGTAAACATAGCAGGCACTGGTTTCACGCTCTACTGTATTAATACAATGGAGTTGGATGCTTTACTGCATCTTAACCCCATACATGACCGAGCCAGCTAGCCTACCGGGCCATAGCCTAAGAACAGCTGGTTCACTGGGCCCAGGACATATGACCATAGTCCGAGGCTTAGGATCAAAAGGTCATGTGTGAGTGACCTAGGTTCGGTGGACCAGCTGTTCTCGCCACTGACCTCATACATTTAGTTCATATACTAAAGAAATAAAATCTAGTTCTTGTACTAAAAAATCTATACGATCACATTTCTTACGTATGTATAATTGCAAAATTTAAAATCACGTTATTTCTCTAAAACAACCAATACTGAAACCATCAAATGTGCTAAAAATGGCTACTTTATGTGATAGATTGCAACGCTTAGTTCCATTTGTTGAGCTTGCTGCCGCCACTATGAACTTCCTGAATTTTTCAGGTTTTGGGTGTTGTTTGAATATCCAATGAAGCGTTGATAGACTTCCTAAATTTTCTCTCTTTTAATATAGGGACGAAGAAAGGAGGTAGAAAACGTGCTTAGAGCATGTATGATGCCTATTTGGTCTCCTTGTCGACAAGTTTCTCCTATTAGTTTATGGATGCTAGAAGTGTTGTTTTGGTTAACGACTTTGTATTTGTGATGTAAATTTTGACTTTGGTTAGAATTGTATATGGATGGAGGTAGACGTATGGATATTTTTTGTTGTTGTCACTACAAAAGGACACCTCTTTTTGCAACGCATATATGCGTTGCTAAAACTCCGTATATGCGTTGCTAGGGTCTATACCAACGCATTATTATGCGTTGCCTATGCTGCCGTTGCTAGGGTCTATTGTAACACTTATATATGCGTTGGTAAGGCCTAGAATTAACCGTTGCTAAGCAGCAACGGATATTGAGTGGTTACGGCAACGCTTACATATGTTGGTACTACCCATGGACGAATGACTTCTGTAACCCATTGCAACATATAGATTTGAATTGTGGCAACGCTTATATGCATGGCAAGGAATAAACCAAGCGATGAACAATATTATTAAATAATATAATTTGACGCCAATTATTGTTAAAACGCATATGCAATGGAATTGGAAATTTGAAGACCATTATGGACCCACACATGGTAAATAAGCAAACATTGTTGTGTATTATAAATATATTGTTGCATTACAATGAGTAACATCCTTATAAGTGCAGTCATAATTTTGTTCAGAGCAAAGATTGTAATGAAAAAATATATATAAACACCGGAGCCATCTTGGAATGCCACCAGGTCGTCATTCTCCATCTCGGTCCAACGTGTGGCAGGCCTCCATTCTCCATCTCAGTCCAATATGTCACTGTTTTTTTGAACTATCTATCTTCTCAATCTACAAATGAAATTGAATACTTTAATACTTTAAAATGAATTAATAGATATGACATCTCATATGCTCTACACGTACCATCAATATCACCACATCTAGCTCTACATAAGTGCTACTAGTGGGTTAAAAAAAGCGTGGCTGGATTAACATCAGCATCATAGCCTAGTAGACAAATGTTACGTTTGGAGGGGTGACGTCCATCATCTCGTAATACGCCTTCTCAGTCTCAGCCATTCTTATCTGAAAAATACCCAAAAGGGGAGGGGTTGCAGGATTTTTTTACTCTTTTCCCCATTTATTTCAATGGAATTCCACCTCCATGTGGCTACTCTACTCCAATTAATATCCCACAACACTCTGCGGGTCTCGCAACTGCCCGCGTGAACCCAAAAAATTTAATTTCGGGTATTGCAGCATTTGGTTGTCCGGATGAGGTAGATGGGATATGATTATCTAGTTTAGATGGGATGGAGTCATTCAGATAGCTGTTTAGTTGGGTGAATAGGGATGAGTCAATTTTTTGTTTAGTTGGGTGGATGGATGAGCTAGTTGTAATCAAGGTTTTGAAATTTGTTTTGAAATTTTTGGACAATTTAATCAAAATTTGAAATTTTGGGCAAATTTGAACTTTTTGAAATGTTCGGATAAAATTTGACCATAATTTAGATTTTTGGACAAAATTTGAATTTTTAACAAAATTTGAATTTCGAACAAAATATCGTTGAAAATTGAATTTTCGAATAGAATTTGTTTTTTTTGACAAATTTTGATCAAAATTTGAATTTTTGAATAAAATGTAACCACATTTTGACCAAAAATTGAATTTGACTCAGTACACTTTGGCGAAATTTGAATTTGAACGAGTTCACCTCTTAATATAGCAAGCAAATAAAAGGATGACTTCAAAACAAAGAGATCTACGGATGATTCTTGCAACAGTTGACAAATGTTGCCACTAGTTGCTTAACCCCACGGATGATGCTTGCAACGCTTTGCAAGCGTTGCCACTCTGTTACTTGCAACGCATAACATCATGTGTTGCTATGTATCCGTTGTTAAAGGGGTGTTCCTGTTGTAGTGTGTAAATGCTAATACACGATTTAATTGAATTGTTAGATGAAATAATTTGTGTGATGATTTGTGGATATATCATGCAATTTTATGAAAATTTTCACTATTATAAAATGGAATACTATTTTTGGCATTTTCTTTTTGTGACAACCATACATTTAATCAATTGTATTTTGTCACATAATTCATTGCATGGAGCATGCAACCTGCCCAACTATATATGACACAAAAACGCAGGATGCATGACAAACTTTTGCGTCACACAGTGTATGTATTCATGATGATTAAACTTTCGTCATGGATTCAAGCTACCCGACTGGGCTACTCACCCCTAGTTTTACGATGAAGCAAACTTTCATCGCAAGGTATTTTTAGTGATGGCATATACACGACGATCGTTATGGTGCTAAAATTTTGTCACAAAATACTTTATATGATAAAAATATGACATTTCTTGATGATTTAGCGTCATCACAAAATGTCAATTTTGTTTGTAGTGGGCCGTGTTCCCTTGGCCTACCGCTAAGAAGTATGTGTTTTGATATACAGTAACATGTACGATGATTGTTTTCATTACCACTGCAGTAGATGAAATAATAATAATTGTTTCAGAGACGAAAAAACGATTATTTCCCTTGTCAATATGAGATGGCGCGTTCTTGATCCATTCTTGTAAGTTTGATCCGTTGGAAAGCTAATTCTAAGCCCTATGGGCTATGGCTATCAATGCCATCTCACAACTGGAATCCACCTTCACAGTAGCTGGCTTTCACAAGTAGCCTTGATGTACCAATGGCTTGCCACGTCACCAGCCAGTCTTTCTCGCTTTTCGGAAGCCAACGGACCGCTGCACACTTGCACCCATCAAACCACTTGATGCACCACATGCACTAACCTTGCTTTTCTGAGGTTACTGTCTCTTTTCATGCTTAAAGGTGGGCGTCGTGTCATACTGGACCGATCCGGCACGAGTTTATTGTACTTCGTGCTTGAACTGTGTCAGACCATTACGGCCCGTCGTACCCGCCGAGCCGCGCCACGCTGGACAGGCCTGACTCACCTTCGGTGAGCCAAAGCACAACCCATTTATGCTTCGTGTCGTGCCGTGCCGGATCAGACCCAGCTCATTTACACTATTATGACGAGATGAAATGAACCAGAGACACATGGAGTTAAGACAGTGGATACAAATATTATAGAAAAAAGAACTAAAATTTATTTATCTTAGAACGAGGGGATGTGTTGAACACGAGCGCGAGAGAGGGCAACGAGAGAGTGAGGAAGAGAGGCAATCGAGATTGAGAGAGACGGATGAGCGAAGGAGAAATTGAGAGAGACGGGTGAGAGAGAGAGAGCTGACTCGTCTCTCTCACAGGTGTCGGCGGCGGGGGTGCTGTTCACGCTGTTGGGTACATCTATAACGCTCATGCTCTGTGAATCGGTGACCTTCATACTGAGTTTCTTCCTTATGCCCTAGGTTATCGGACCCGATATGGTCGTGCTATAGTATTACGCTGGACTAGGTTTCAGACCGGATTATGTCCGCCTGTTGTGCCTCGGGTCAGCCCAAAAGAGCCCGGCCCGAGTGCCCACTGCAAGAAATCAGAGATTAGTGAAGCGTGTCTACCTCCGTGGAGGCCGCAGGTTACATGTTAATAAGCGCCAGGAACAGCCCCATGGCATGGCTTACAGGATGGAAGTTACAAGCAATTAAGGAACAATGGATATCAGGAAATATCTCTACAAGGAATTACATCCAATCTTTCTATACATAACGCTACTTCTATCTTTAACGCTACTTCTATCTTTAACAGCCTCCCTCAATCACAACGTACTTAAGTTGAGATTGTGCTTGAAATTGAGTAACTGTCGAAATGGAAGTGGTTTGGTAAAGCCATCAGCAATTTGATCTCCAGAGGGTATGAATTTGATTTCCAATTCCTTTCTGGCTACTCTTTCTCTTACGAAATGATAATCAATCTCTATGTGCTTCGTTCTCGCATGAAACACGGGATTTGCCGAGAGATATGTAGCTCCTATATTGTCACACCATAATTGTGCGGCTTTTGGAGTTGGTATGCCCAATTCTTTCAATAAACTTTGTACCCATATGACTTCTGCCGTAGTGTTAGCAACGGCTTTATATTCTGCTTCGGTACTGGACCTTGACACTGTAGCTTGTTTTCGTGCACTCCAGGACACAAGGTTGGATCCTAGGAAAATGGCAAAGCCTCCGGTTGATCTTCGATCATCTAAGCATCCTGCCCAGTCTACATCTGAAAAGGCACTCACAAGAGTTGATGAGGACTTACTGATTTTTAGTCCAAGCTTAACTGTCATTTTCACGTATCTTAATATCCTTTTTACGGCTGTCCAATGTACAGTAGTTGGTGCATGCAAAAACTGACATACCTTATTGACTGAAAACACAATATCTGGTCTAGTTAAGGTTAGATACTGCAAGGCTCCAACTATACTCCTGTATTGTGTTGCATCATGAGACCCCAAAAGTGATCCTTCATGGACTGACAATTTTTCTGATGTAGACAGTGGAGTATTAACTGGTTTGCAATTTATCATTCCAACTCTGTTTAGTATATCCAGGGCATAATTTTCTTGTGTAAGCAAGATGCCATCACAGACATTATTTACCTCTATTCCAAGTAATGCTTGAGAGCAAATTCTTGTTTCAGATCTTCAAGTAATGCTGATGTTGCTTCTTGTGTAGAGCTAGTGACGATTATATCATCAACATATATAAGAATGAAGATAGTAACACTTTCTTTACTATAGAAAAATAGAGAATTATCTGCCTTTGATGCTGTGAAACCTAGGTCACACAATTTTGTACTTAACCGTGAATACCATGCTCTCTGTCCCTGTTTTAACCCATAAATAGCTTTATCCAACTTACAGACATAGTGTGGATTGGCCTTTTCTTCATAGCCAGGTGGTTGCCTCATGTAGACTTCCTCCTCCAGAACACCATGAAGAAATGCATTTTGCACGTCGAGTTGGCGAAGACTCCATCCCCTGGATATTGCAACAGATGAATAATTACGATGGTAGTTATTTTAACTCTTTGGATGAAAGTATCTTCGTAATCTATACCATATCTCGCTTATAGCCTTTAGCTACTAAGCGAGCTTTATATCTGTCGAGACTGCCATCCGACTTTCTTTTTATCTTGTATACCCATTTACTGTCTATGACATTCTGTCCTTTCTGTGGTGGAACTAAGCGCCAGGTGTTATTGTTCATGAGAGCCATATATTCAATGTCCATGGCAGTTTTCCAATTTGTGTCAGCTAAAGCTTCATCTAAGTTTTGAGGTTCACCTGTTGAGGTCAGGAAACCATATTTGCCATACCGAATAGTACCATCTGTATATACCTTTTTCTTGCGTATACCACTTTGCAGGCGTGTATTTGGCTTGGCCACAGGCAGTGGTACGAGAGAAGAAGCATCTTCGGTCGGTGAGGACGGTGGCGGTGAGGCAGCATGCACGACATCATGCGCATCGTGCGCGTCTTCAGTCGTTGGGGTAGCATGCGCGGGAGATGCAGATTCAAGTTCTTCGTTCTCTGGTCCAGTCGATGAAGCGATTGTAGGGCCCGGATCATCGGCTGGCTCTCCAGCGATTGGCGCGACAGGCTCCTGGGTTTCTGTAACGTGCTCAGCAAAAGAGTTAGCTGCCACATTAGAGTCATTAGTCAATTGATCATTTACGTGTTCATCCCCACCAGCAGAAGTGTTGAAATTCAAAAGTGTAGGTGGAAGAAGAAGAATTTCAGAACGCAATCTGGCACCGGCGTTGGAATGTAATTGTGAGAAGGGAAAGATATTCTCATCAAAAATTACATCTCTGGAAATATAAACGCGACCAGAGGATATGTCAAGGCATTTAAAACCTTTATGTATGTTGCTATAACCAAGGAAGGTGCATTGTTTGGAGCGAAATTGAAGCTTGCGTGTGTTATAGGGGCAAAGATTAGGCCAACATGCGCATCCAAAAACTCGTAGGGAAGAATAATCGGGTTTTTGATGGAACAGGCGCTCCAAGGGAGTGGTGTACTGGATAACTTTGCTAGGAGTGCGATTTATTAGATATGTAGCAGCAAGGAACGCCTCGTCCCAAAATTTTAGAGGCATGGAGGCGTGAGCAAGGAGAGCAAGACCAACTTCCACGATGTGGCGATGCTTGCGCTCAGCAGATCCATTTTGTTGATGTGCGTGAGGACAGGATACATGATGGGTGATGCCGACTTTATTAAAAAAGGAGTGCAACTTTTGATATTCACCACCCCAATCGGTTTGCATGGTGATGATCTTACGATTGAAAAGTCTCTCGACTAAATTTTGAAATTCATGAAATTTCAAATACTTGGACTTGAATTTAAGAAGGTATATCCAAGTAAACTTGCTGAAATCATCTATGAAGCTTACATAATATTTCACGCTTCGATAGAATCGGTAGCAGTCCCCACACATCGAAAAAACAAGTTCTAAAGGAAAACTTGACACCTTTGGAAGATTTAGGATATAGTGGCGATGGCTCTTGGCCTTTTGGCGAGCATCACAAACCGCCTTTATTTGACTCAACTAAACACGGAAGATTATTGTCACTAACAACCTTTTGAATAATAGGTAATGAAGGATGACCTAAACGACTGTGCCATCTTGAAAGAGAAGGCTTGATTACTCCAAGGACCTGTTTGGATGACAGTGGAAGTGGATATAGGCCATTGCGACATCTTCCTCTAAGAAGTGTGTTCCTCGTTCCCTGATCCTTTACCAAGAAGAAATTAGGGTGAATTTCTAAAAAGGCATGGTTGTCAGCAGCGAAACGGTGAACTGATACAAGATTTTTCTTGGCTTTTGGAACATGTAGAATATTATTTAGATGAAGAACACGACTAGGGGTATGAACTGTAGTATGACCAATATGATTAATGCCCATACCTGCGCCGCTTGCCGTGTGGATTTGATCCTTGCCGTTGTACTTGTCACGGATGGTTAACTTCTCTAATTCACCTGTGACGTGGTCGGTCGCTCCAGTGTCCATGTACCAATTTGTATCAACCCCATAAGAGTTGGTGGCGGCAGCAACACTTTTTTCTTCAGGCACAAAAGACTCATCGAATCTGTGCCAACAATCGGACACGACGTGCCCCGTTTTGTGACAGAGCTGGCAAACCGGGCGTTTGGTCTTGCTGTTGAAGCGTCCGCCGCTGTTGTAGCCGTCGCCGTTGTCACGGCCACGCCCTCTGCCTTGACCGCGAGCACTTCTTCCGCGGTTGAAGCCTCCGCGCCCACCGCGTTTCGCCAGATTGACGGACGAAGAGAACTGAGAGCTTCCCTGCAGGAGATTCATTCTTGTCTCGAAGTTCAGAAGCTGAGAATACAATTCAGCAACCGAGACAGGTTCCACGCGCGAGACGAGGGCGGCAACGAGAGGGTTGAAGTCGATGTCCAGGCCGGCGAGGATGTAGGAGACTAACTCTTCGTCGTCCAGTGGCTTGCCAGCAGAAGCCATCTCGTCGCCAAGAGCCTTCATCTTCCCGATATATTCAGTGACACTTTGATTACCTTTCTGCGTCGTCGCCAGGGCTATGCGTGTGTTTACAGCACGCGCACGGATCTGCGACGAGAACATGTCTTCGATGGCCCTCCAGACTTGCGCTGCGGTTTTCATGGCAACGACTTGGATGAGAATCTCCTTGGACAGAGAAGAAAGAAGATAGCCGAGGACCTGTTGATCTTCAGCCATCCAGGTTTCGTAGGCCGGGTTTGGCATCTTGACGATCTTGTCGCCTTGTTTGGCGTCGATCTCGGCTTTAGGAGCCTGAGTCGCGCCTGTGATGTAGCCTTACATGCGTGCGCCTCGGATGGTTGGGAGGATCTGTGCCTTCCACAGAGGATGATTGCTCTTTGTTAGTTTCTCAGTAACTGCATGACCGAACAAAGGATTCATGACAGCACTTGAGGTTGAAGAGCTCGCCATTGCTATAGGTTTCGGTGGTTGAGGAGGATGGCTCTGATACCATGCAAGAAATCAGAGATTAGTGAAGCATGTCTACCTCCGTGGAGGCCGCAGGTTACATGTTAATAAGCGCCAGGAACAGCCCCATGGCATGGCTTACAGGATGGAAGTTACAAGCAATTAAGGAACAATGGATATCAGGAAATATCTCTACAAGGAATTACATCCAATCTTTCTATACATAACGCTACTTCTATCTTTAACGCTACTTCTATCTTTAACACCCACCTCAATGATGCCTTGCTTGAGTCACATAGCATCACTATAGCATCTTCTGACATCTATGACCATTATGGATCCAACTCTCTTGCTTAGTCCAGGTCTTCTAGCCATTGACCGACCATCAATATCCTCCAAGCAACCTACACACCTAAAGATGAAGCAACTATTTCCGAGCACAAGTCCAAGCACTTACATTACCCAAACATCCATTATGTATGCAACTCATATGCGGTGACCCTACAAGATCAAGCCACAACTCAATCCAACAACTTTCCCCCAGTCCGCAGATTCTCACCCTTGTTCTACCCTAGCCCACCACCGCGGCCCGCCGATTCAAAAACAACATATTCAAACTTCCAGAGAGCACCGAACCCGAGGGGTGGACGGTTCGTCAATTCAGAAATCCTGAGAAATCATATTCTTGAAATCTTTCTCAAAACAATCTCCACAGACGCGAGCTCCAAGTTGCAAGTTCTCATCACCTTAAAGTTTTAGGAATACACGGGACGGGAGACCTCCACGTGTTCTCACAAGATCGCAGTTTAACAAGCAGATATTCGAGAGGGTATTTTTCACATTTAATCACCTCCCAAATGTAAGCTCATTTGCCATTTTAACCCCTACTTAGAAGTAAAAAATTGCCACTAATTTTGGTAACGCGGATTTGACACTCACATCATGTGACAGTAGATCGTAGCTAAGGGGAGTAAAAACTAATAGGGCGTGGGGCCAAATATGATGCTAGTTAGAAACATGATCTAGCGAGTATATAATGTACACTTCAGAGTTCAGACTAACTGGTGTCCGGATATTCTGAATAGGCATAGAGATTAATTAAATTTACACTCTGCAGATGTGTACAACTTTATTCATAAGAAATGATTTACCATTTTTGCCAGACCATTTAACATACTTCCTTAGGTGTGTCGACATGGAGATCATTACATAACCGTTACATTACCTAAACCCGACTTTGCACCAGCCCAGTGATGTTAACCTTTGTTATGGAGAAGAAACATGAATAGCAGACATACCCTATCTTTTGAAATGGAAATATGAACAATACCACTGCAATAAAGGTTTCCTCCCATAATAAGGCATACACAGTTATACCGGTATGCATTTACCCACACCGAGGTGTGGAAGCCCCTCACGAGCAAACCTAACTAGTATGATCCTACTAACTCCCGCCTACCAATACGCAAAGCCATATTTAAGCAACTTAATAGATTAAGGCTGTTACATACCAGAACTTGTGGTTGTACGGATTTCTTGGCTTGTAAGCAATCCATAGCTCGATCCTTAATCCGACACAGACAATAATCTCCCCTACACTACGTACAAGCCATCCTTTGTACAACCGGCTATTGCCAATAATTGTTCGTATCAAAATCATAGTTTTATTTTAGGGTTTTTAGTGAAAATATCAGTAGTCGACAACAAGTCGTATTCAACATTTTCAAATTCCCAATAAGTAGTTTTTGATTGATCATCTACTTCGTTGCTAATTAAGCATGACTAAGCATGGTTAATATTCATTTATACCCAAGTTGACATCATGTATTGTCTACCTCTTTTCCTATGGTTATTAAGGATCACATGTTTATTTTTATTAAGGCAGATCCATAAATTAACAGGTATATCTACCATCATTCTAAAATACGCACATGCATAATAGTTTTGCAAGCATTGAGAAGTAACTAATTAAAATAGTAGGAGCAAAAATGATCAAGGAGGTGCTTACCTTGCTGGTCATTGTTTGGTACAAAATCTGGGTCGTGGGCAATGTCGTCGTCTACCAACTCTGATTCGTTGCAATCTACTCGTAGTTCTGTAAGAACATACAAGGAACAATAGACCAAAATAAGGACAAATAGAAGACAGATTGAACATCTAAATGAAAGCTCATTTATTGAAATAAAGGTGTTTATTAGCAGAATTATAATTTGTATTTAGGTGTGTATACTGCTTCATTATTTGTGGTTACTAGTATTACTTTTAGATTAAATGTTATCTAGTATTTCTTGCTTCATATGAGTTATTCATTTTATTTTAACAAATTCAAGAAGTTAAAATTATGTATTTTCATAATTAAGATTTTGAATTCAAGATGCAAAAATTATTTAAAGTAGAAAGATTAGTGTTACACAACATTAGATTGCTTAATAGGATTCAGATTCAAAACAATATATTTATAAATTTTTGAATCATACATTCATGGTCCTATACTACCTACTGTTATTCTATCATGAATATCTAACTTACTGATTCCTCTCTTAAATCTTTATGTGCTTGGTATTGGATACATGTGCATTCTTATTATTACAAGAGTATATATGTACATACACATGTTTTTATATTAAAATTTGGTCTATATGCATAAAACAAATTCAAACCATGGCTTCCTAAATATCAGTGTATATTCAGATACCTTACTTCCATATTATTTTATTGCCATGATTTAATAGATTTTAAAATTCCTTTTTATTGGTTTGTTCATTTATGTATATTATTCACATTGAGACTAATCTTTAGTAGAAAAGACTTAAAACAAATTGGGTTTTCAAAAAATTTCATATATTTGAGTTTCTGGTAGTACAAGGATCATAAATAAATTAGTTTCATTAAAGTTTGAGTTTATTTGCAAAATTTTTACATGTAGTCTATTTACATGCCTTTCTTTTAGTCCTATATTTTAATATTTTTATAGAGCATATTTTCAAAATATTTTTGTATATTCTGAAATAAATTTAGTTTAGATGAATTTATAAATTTTTACATTCCATTTGTATTAAAAACGCGAAAGATATTCAAGTTTGAAGTTTTACCTGAATTGGAAAATAAAGAAAATAGCAAAAATACGCTTTAAGTGAATTGGAAGCATATTTTGCTCCGCGCCAATAGTGCCCATTCAAACGCGTCACTGCCACTGACACCCCGGACCCACTCCTCAGTGACTCAAGCCGCGCACAAAAGAATTTGCCGCAGTCACTGACAACTGGGTCCCGCAAGCAGTTACTCTAAGCAAAGCGCGGTGATCTCGGGTTCGCCGGCGGCTATCTATGGGCGGAGGGGCTGAATCAGTAGCACGACTAGCTCCCTCAGGTCTTTGTGCATCTAGGGGATAGCTCAAAGACCATCGACGACGACCAGAGATGGGTCGCCACTGTGGCCGAGCGGCGGCGGTCATGACGGAAGGTCGTGCCGGTGATAGGGAACCTTTCCAATGGAATTGGTTCCAGTTTCAGCATTAGGGAAAGCTATGTGTTCCATTTTGCCTATTTGGAGCTACAAGGATTGGTTGAATGTGCTTATCACCATCGACCAGACTTGGAGAAGAAAGGGGCACATTGTCGACAAGGCTTCGATTGTTGATCCCTGAAAATGACAGAGGGCTTTTGATCCTCAGGAAGTATGGAAACTAATGCGAAAGAGAATTGAGGAATGGTTGATTTTACCAGC
Organism: Guadua angustifolia; assembly: GCA_036346375.1. Taxonomy (NCBI): domain Eukaryota; kingdom Viridiplantae; phylum Streptophyta; class Magnoliopsida; order Poales; family Poaceae; genus Guadua; species Guadua angustifolia. The sequence goes on along the minus strand of CM070502.1, from coordinate 55,353,318 downwards.
TTAATTTGACCTTGATAAAAAATCTAGGGTTCTTTGGCCGAGATAGAAATGAGGGAAATTGGCATTGATCAGTAGACTTCAGCGAATGAAACTAGAGAGAAAATGAAGCACACTCATCTCTGACTTCATAACGGCTTTTATAGCCAAAGAATTTGCTGTAGAGAAGCTCACACCTGGTGTGAACTTAGCTAGGTTTGTGGCTCTGGAACAGAAGAAGGGATGGGCAGCTCTGTGGAATTTCTGTACAAAGTTGAGGCGTGGCGAGCTAGAAGGAGGCGGTTTCCTCGGGCGACGTGGAAGAGCAAAGGTGGTGCGAGCTACAGCCGGCGGAGTGATCACAGCCATGTGCGGGGATCTCGGCCGAGAGAGGAGGAAGAAAAGGGGAGTCGCTAACAAGTGGGGTCACGTACAGGAACGAGCCCGCGCGGCAGAGACTAGAGAAAAGAATTCCGAGTTTGGCTGTGATCTGGTTCAATTTGATCCAGTGAATTTTGTTAACTATCTTGTCTGTGAATTAATGAGGAATTTATTGTGTGATGTATAGATAGTTTTATCCATACTGTAGAAATTTCAGATGATAATGTCATTCACAGAATTTATAAAAATTCTGACAAGGTACTGTGCTCAATTTTGTGCTTTCTAGTTTTAATTTATTTAGGTGTCTATATTTTGTTTGAAATTTTTTAAACTTTTTAAAAGGGTTCCTTATGACCATATTAGTCTCTTGTAAAAATTTTAAACTTCAAATTCATTATGGTTTATTTATTAAAATTCTGACATTTGTATTTTCAGATTTTTAGCTTTTCAGTTTTTGAATTTTTATAAATATCAAATATAATGATTATTTTATGATATTTTTATTATTGATGGACCGATCTAGAAATAAGATAATTTAAAATTTTCACATTGAATTTATGAGAGATTATTTTTATTAAATTCTGACATATTTACTGTTAGTAATCAAAGTTTATTAATTCACCTTTCTTTTCATCTTTTAATGCATGGATATGACTTAAAAATTAAAATTTTAGGGTTCTAGATATTTCCTATATTTTATAGAATTTTTTTATTTTTTGTTTATCAATTCTTTTCTTATCACTTATCCAATTGTTAGATAATTAACGAAAAGGAATTTCTCCTTTAAGAAATAATTAAGAAAAATTAGGAAAATCCAGAAAATCAGGAAAAACACAAATTAAACTTATTCCAATATTTTATTAAATTTTATTATCTTATTAGATTTTCAGATGCTACACTTTCTCAAAACAAACTCCACAAACACGAGCTCCAAGTTGCAAGTTCTCATCACCTTAAAGTTTAAGGAATACACGGAAACCTCCACGTGTTCTCACAAGATCGCAGTTTAACAAGCAGATATTCGAGAGGGTATTTTTCACATTTAATCACCTACCAATCTATGCTCATTTACCATTTTAACCCCTACTTAGAAGTAAACTAGATCAATGCCCGTGCATTGCTACGAAAAATAAAATTGATAACGAAACATAAAGGTCAAGCAATAAAAGAAAATTGTGTTACAAGATCAAACATCTATTTCTTCCGATTACAAAGTTTTTATGGTTTCTTCTCCGGCAGGAATTAAAAAACAAATATATTGTACGTAGCAATATATATTACCAATCTCAAAAATCAAACAATCATTTTTATCCTTTTTGCAATTTATATTACCAGCTCGTGTTCCTCTTCCTCTCGCCATGCCCGCATCGTGCCCTCCTCGGTGCCGTCGACATTGTCTTCCTCGTCGCCTCGCTCGTCCTCGTCATCCACCGCCTTCGCAGGGGCAACACGAGGGCTTCCCCTGAGCACGAAGCGTTGCTGCCGAAGTCACCGCCATTCCAGACCACTGGCAGCTACGCGGTCGCGCTCGGGGCATCCGCCGTCCTCCTCGTGCTCGTGTTCTTCCTCTTGCCGAGTACACCATGGAGCGCTGTGGAGTCCGCATTCTTTGCCGCCCACTTCGTCGCACATGCTATGGCCGCGTAGTCAGTCGCCTCGTAGAAAGGGGCCGCCGCCGCCACCCAGCCTTTGCACCTCCGCATCTTCTGAATCGCCACCGCTCTCGGCGCCGCACTCTTCTCCGCTTCGGCGGTGGTTCGCTGCGCCGACGGTTCGTTGCTCTTCCCAGATGACCTTCTCGCCTTTGCCGGCCTACTCATCTCCATGCCTCTGGCGTACCTAGCTATTACTGACTTCACTGTCCATGACGCCGGAGCCCATGAAGATGAACTAGAAAACACCAGCGTCAAGGCGTCTGCCACGCCGTGGCCGTCGCATCGTTCCTCTCTCTCGCGACGTTCAGTTGGATCAACCCGTTTATCTCCAAGGGGTATGCCAATGATTCTCTCACCGCTGACGATGTCCCACCGGTGTCGCTGGGCAACCGCGCCGAAGCGTTGTACTCTTTGTTCACGTCCAACTGGCCCGCGCTAGGGTCACGGCACCCCGTGGGCGTCACTATCCTTCTGGTCACAGTTACTACTGACCGCGACACTCGGTCTCCTACGCCTCGCGGCCATATACGTCGGTCCGTCACTTATTGATCAGTTCGTCGAGTTCATTCGCCGCAGCGGTACGACATGGGAGATCTTGAATGAATTCTCTTGATTGATTATGTGAAAACTGTACAGCATATATAGAGTACAAAAGGAATGATTGGCCGGCTATTAATTATCAGCAATAATCAGGGATTTTGCTATAATAATCAGTCACATTTAGAGAGATATGGCTGGCTGTAAATCAGAAAAAAATAATTAGCTATAATGATCGGTTATTATTGAAGATATGGCCGGGAGCTAGGAAGAACGGATCGCTGCTACCAACTATAAATTTATATTAGTAGAGAAAATTGCCACTAATTTTGGCAACGCGGATTTGGCACTCACATCATATGACAGTAGATCGTAGAGTGGGGGAGTCAAAGCTAATAGGGCGTGGGGCCAAATATGATGCTAGTTAGAAACATGATCTAGCGAATGTACATAACTTCAGACTCTTAACAGCTGGTGTCCGGGATTTTCTCAATAGGCATAGAGATATCAAATCATGCGATCAACAAACCCGCGTGGCTTTTCCATCCTAATGTAATCATCACCTTACTAAAGTTGGAAAAATTGCCGGAAGGAGACCGCCGCCACATGTCACCATACGCACATTCGCGAAAAAATCCCTCTATTTCTTCAAATTACGGATAGGTCTCTATAGATTACGAATAGGTACTTTCGTGGTTTTTTGTGAGGGGAAGATATTTTTTTAATTGCGTTTGGGTCCCTCTTGCGTTATTTTACGAAAAAAAGCTCCCATTAAATTCAAATCGCGAACAAGCCCTTTTCTAATTTTTAAGATACGGACAGGTCCAAAAACGTAACAAGCAGACCCTTGCTCCTTACGTCTAGATCCTTTCTCCGTTTTTCCCGGAAAAAATATTTTCATCACCAGAAATATGTGTGCAACTCTATCTCTAGACTTTTTTCCCAGCTCGATTTTTCATCTCGACCAAATAATTCGTCGAAAGAGATATTTCTACAACTCTATCTCTCTTTTTTCCCCCCGTAACTCGGTTTCTGCTATTTTCCGGAGTGAGAAATATGTGTACGGTTGTACCTTTATAGTTTTTTTTTGCAATTCGATCTATAGTATTTTTCGAAGTATGTATTATTGACGGTTGAACGTATAGAGTGTTAAATTCGGCAAAAGGAGATCATTTCTCCGTCTTTTTCGAGGAAATATATACTATGTATTAAAGTTGAGAGGTTGCAGGACCTTAGAGAGTGTCCGAGTGTCACAAAAAAAATCATCTGAAGATTTAGAAGCTACACCTTTGTCTATTTTTCCGTTCCAGTCCATTTTCCCAAAAAAAAGTAGAAAAATCCTACAAAGATTTAAAAAAACAACTTGTTCTATTTTCCCAAGAAAAAAACGAAAGACCCTCCAAAAAAATAGAAAATACATCTCGATCTGTTTTTCTCAAAAAAAAAAGGAAATCGTTTTCCCCTCACGCGCGCAGCGTGCGCCGAGCTTATCTTCCTAGTTGTGTCTATACATGCATGAATTGAATCAAATTTTCTCTGAGCACTTTCATGTGCACAGCCTTATTTTTCCATGTACTAATGTGAAAAAAGTGTTTTCTTTAAAGCAAAAGGTTTGACTACACATGGATGCATATAGTTATACCACCAGAAGTATGTTGTTGCATTTAGGAATGAAGTAGTTATTAGAAGCATAACATCAAATAAAAGTTTGGCTACACATGCATGTATTTATACCATCAGTTTGTTGTGTCAATTCATCTATTCCTTAGCTATACCATATTAGCAAAATTCTATAAAAGGAGATAAGAGGTGAGGAAAGAGAATGTGTTATTTCTTATGCAAGAGACAATTTGAACACGCATACTAACACAAACAGTGAGACTGTAAGGGGGAATTTTTGGTGAAATAATAGAAAATAGTTTGAGAAATGATTTTACAGATAAATTAGTAGAAATGCACATTTTTCTCTTGTGTTGTCTGGATTTGAGTTACAATTCTTAGACGACAACTAGAGACACGTTTACTGTAGGTGCCCTTGCAAAGACATAATATCAAATAAAAAAAGTAGCAATTAAGAAACATTTTGTCTTCTGTGGTTCAATTTCTACCTATATGCAGAATGATTATTGCCGGGCGTAAGGGCTGTCAAGACGTCCAGCACAAGTATGCTCTTGGATGTCAGGCACGTTGCCAAAGCAGTGCCAGTAAATCATGTGTCGGTTCTCGAAACTACGTCCTACGTGTCGACGATACCAGCTTGCTTGCTTTTCTCTCATCATCATTCCACACGCCTCCATTACATACATGATCATCGATCTTAAACTACGTGCGTGCATGAGTGCATGACCACTTGGAAGATCGATTAACGTATAGATATCTAGCATACAGGGATGCCCCCCACAAAAACTATTCAAGTCCTCCTTCAACAATAAGACATCACAACCTGGAGTGTTTCAAGGAATGCACTATATATATGCCCCTCTTTTCTCTAGCTCTTTCATGCCACACAAGACAACAAAAAGTTAGCAGCACAAAATCATCATAGATTAGCCGAAGAGAGAGGCATCCAGCTGCTTAGCTCCATCTAAGCAAGGCAAAAGGGATGGGGATGACCAAACCATTGGCTCCAGCGGTTGCTCTTGCGTTGGTTCTTGCATCTGTTCTTGGCCTTGCGTCCGGCGGCAGCTTCTACGATGAGTGCGATGCGACGTGGGAGCCCCAGAACTGCTGGACCTACGACAATGGCAACGGCCTCTCCCTCGCCCTCGTCAGTAGCTCCTCAGGCTCGATGATCCGCTCCAAGAGGCAGTTCGTGTACGGGACCGTGTCCACCATGATCCAGCTCGTCCAGGGCAACTCCGCCGGCACCGTCACAACGTACTACGTAAGTAATTTAATCAGCCCTGCTCTATACGTCTGGTAATATAAATCCTTATTTTTAGAAAATGTTATCTCACAATATACGAGTCCATTGTGCATATCAAAAGTGTAATTATTGTTAAATTTTCATTATATACTTTTTATCGAATGCTGAAAAAGTAAATAAGTAGTTATAGTATACCATTTAATAGAGACATATATGGTTCGATAGCATTAACTTTTTCTTAGATTTAATGGCTCTTTAGTGTATGCCTATGAGATTGGCTATCAACTTAAGGACGGAGAGAGTAAGATAGATCTGGTTAGTTTGTTTTTGTTTTATATACATATGTTTTGTCACGGACCGCCCTTTTCAGGGGGTGCGTATAAATACCTTTGCAGCTACCCAGGAATTTAGCTGCAGGTAACCAAGTGTACATTGCTTGATAAAAGAGCAAATGCGAATATTTTATAGATGAAATAAGGGCCTAACGGCCAAGGTTTTACAAAAGGCGCGGGCGGGCCGACTATATTATGGAACACCCACAGAAACGCTGAGCAGATAGATCAAGGCCTCCAAAACCAAATAACATCGTCATCTACGGTCTTCTGGAGCTCGCCATCTTCAAAGGAGATCTATGGAGGGGGATTGGGAGCAAGGGTGAGTACACAACCGTACTCAACAAACCACACGGAAATTCTGAATATTACATGTAGGAATAAACAAAGGTAGGCTCATGTTTAAATATTGTGGATGCAAGTTGTAAACATCTATTTTTATTTTACATTTGAAACACAAATCATAAATAGCAATATATAAATCAGGGGGGTTTAACTTGCAAAGTTCGCCATCACGACAAGTTTTAATTGTAAAACTACAGGGGCGCAGTTGCAGGAATCACCCTAGATTAACTCAGCTTCATTAACCGGAAGCACGGCGTATTCGAATACCATTGATATCACTCTGCAGAGGTGCTCAGCTTTACCCACAAGACATCTACGGTCATTAATGCCACCGGAATCAACATGCAACTTTCATGCATGCGGCCCGACCGAGAAAATCACAGCATTTCGTTGAACTTCCCCTTTTTAGCTCCTACCCAGTAGGCTATCCAAGGTCCGCAATATTCCGTACCCCCGCTGGCCGTCGTGGGAGTCGCGCTCCGAGTATTGTGGACACCCACTGTTGCGAGAATCGGTAAATGGCATCTCCATTCCGTTCGCCCGATTGCTCTGTGTGCCAAACTCTCAATGGCAGCCACTTCCTATAGGTATTAAAAAGGGAAGTGCAATGTACTGGGCTATGTTGGACCAGGTCAATGAGATTGGCCGGCCCAACTTGTGGTTGAGCGGAATCTGAAGTTATTTACGTTGCCCAAGACATCAGTCCTTAAATGCCAAAGACTCAGCCAAATGACATACCACAATTCATTGGTACCAACTGTACCAACACCACCACGTCACATCCATTGGCTTTGTCATCGGTTGGGGATTGGGCCGGCATCCACCTTCCGTGGTCTGCCCAATGCTGTCCCCCACACCGTAGCAATTTTATAAAAACCAAAACAACCAATCCAAATCCTTCTGAGATTAAGCATTTGTCTAAAAGTAGTAATTGTACGAATTGCTACCTTTACGAGGGTTCAATATTTCGTATCCTAAGGTTGAAAAGGAATTAAGGCATAGCAATGAGTTTAGCATTGGGTGGTATCTAATCATGTCATTCGAAACTACCACATTTCTTATTTTCTAAAATACTAGTAAAATAATGCAGTACAGAAGATACGTAAATATACGGTAATGGAATTGGGTTCAACATGTTCAAGGAGTGTGGCTTGCCTTGCGAGGTTAGAGGTTCGCCTAATGAAAGAGTGTTGACGTTGTGTCTGGCTTCGAAGGCTCTGCTCTGCGCGACTCAGTGTCTCGCTCTGCTCCCGAGATTCGTACAACCGCTGTTTCGACGTCGAATCTAGAGCGAGAAAATGCAAACAATAAATAAACGAACAAATAAAAGTAAGAAAGAAAATTCGGGGAAAGAAACGGAGGGAAAATGGCCGAAATAGAGTTCAAGGGTATTTTGGAAATTTTCTGGACTTGATATGGTGAAACGGCGATCATTTTTGGACTCGTGACTCAAAGCGGTCAAGAAAATGTATTTTTGGCATTTTGGATTTTTGGGAATTTTGGGGATTTTCGATTTTGTTGGCATTTTCGGATTTTAATTAAATTAAAACCGAAAAGAAATTCTGAAGGATCTTGTGTTATTAGGCGCCTGATGCAGATTTGACCTGCCATGAGAAAAGCCTAACGGCGAGACCGCGGCTGGTGACACGCGGGGCCGGAGGCGATGGGGTGAGGCGGTGGCGTCTGGGCTTGGCAGCGAGGCTGGGAGCCGAGCTGACGAAGGGGCCCCAGTGCGCAGTGAGAGGGGGCGCGAACTGACGGCGGGGACCACAAGGCAGAGAGAGAGCGAGGGGCGAAGCGGTGGCGGGAGGAGTGGCCGGAGTCGAAGAAGATGACGGCGGATCCGGCGATTTGTGGCTCGGGAGCTCGGGAGAGTTGGAAAAACGGAGAGAGGAGGTTGCGACGGACTCAACGGTGGCCGGAGTGGGTTGGAAGAGAAAGCGTGGCGGCGAGGCAACGGAGCTCAACCGGAGATGGGGAAGACGAGTGGCGATCGGTGAAGGAAGCTTGGGAGGCGGAAGAAATAGAGGAGGAGAGAGAGTGGTGGGCTAAAGCGGGAGATACATGGTGGAGGCGAGGCGACGGAGGGCTCTGGGAGTCGGCGAAGATGGCCGTGGCGCATGTGGCGGAGCAAGTCGTCATGTGAGAGGAAGAAGTGGGGAAAACGAAGAGGAGAGTGCGAGGAAGAGAATGGGGTGCTCAACGGCTCTGGGAGGAGAGAATGAGGCGCGGGGTGGGTTTTATAGCATCACGGGAGGAGAGAGGGATGGAGGGGCACGGCGGTGGGGCGTGGAGGACGAGCCAGGCGTGCTGGGGCTGTGGTGGTGTGCCATGTAACGCAGGAGGAGGGAGAGGAGGCAGGAGCAAGGCTAGGCAGGCATGCGCGTGAGGCGAGGGCGCGGCGTGTGTGTGTGGGGGAAGAAGAAGGGGAGGAAGCTGTCACATGGGCCGGGCCGGGAGAAAGATCTTTGGCCAAGACGGAGAATGGAAAATGGGCCGGAGGGGAAAGGACTGCCAAAAATCGGTATGGCCAAAAAGGGTATGCGCCCAAAATGGCAAGAATTCCCAAAAGGGAAAGGGATTCAAAAATTAAGCCAAACAAAATTCAAATAAATCCGGAAAAATTCAAATAAATCCGAATAAATAAATTAATTAAAACTTTGAAATTTTGGGGTTATTTCAATCTACCCCCTTAAAATAAATCTCGTCCCCGAGATTTACTCATCCTAGGGGAACAGGTTGGGAAATTCTGCTGCAATCCCGATTCTTTTTTCCAGGGTGGGTTCCTCGCGAATGATCTTTTGGCAATACTCTATCATTCCTGTATCTGCACTGACTTCCAGTTGACTTGCTGATTCGGATGTGCCTTCTTTAAAGGGGGTGACTTATTCTGTCCGCTAATTCTTTTTAGCTACTCTTGGTCTGTTGGGTGATGAAGATATTTCCTGAATTGAGGTACCTGGGTGTAACTTTTCTCAACTCTGAGTCTCTGGTTCTGACACTACTTCTTTCGGAATTTCTATCGAATTTTGTGATAAATATCTTTCTGAACTTCATTCCTGCTGTAAGCTCATCTAATTGCAATGAGGCGGTTTACCCTGGTCCATCTGTCAACTGTCATTCCATAGTATTGAATTCCTGTCGAGCCCTTGAACATCCTCGTGGGGGAATCCATTCCGATCTCATCCCAATTCTTGCCTGGGGAAAGAGAGTTGCAGTAAGCTAGTAGTCTTCTGAAGGTCAACCTCAACCTTCCAGCACATATTATTGTATGGGGCATTCTCGGCTGCTTTCTTTGTCAAAATCAATCCTCTTATATCCTTATTATTACATCTCTAGTTATAGAGCCACAATATTCTTTGTCCGTTTGGCGGAAGCTTCTGAGGGGTTGGTGTCCGTCATTTTTTTTTATATACTGTTGAATGTCCTGGTCTTCCTGTTGGGCTGTTTTTTTGATTTTGATCCAATGGATTTGGTGGGGATTCCAACTGAGTGCACGAATCTGCCATCACTTTGTAGGTCGAGATTTCCTTTTCCTTTCCGACTGGCTCCTCATGGCGGGTTAAGTCACTTTCTTGTCAATCTGTCTAGCCGTTCCGGAGTGATTAAAATTTTGAATATCTCTGAGGTGAGAATGCTGATTCATCTTCTTTCTGCCAATTCTTGAGTTTATCTGTCTGATAGCTTGTTGTTTCTAGCTGTTGGTAAGGATGGTGGACATTCTTGGTTGGTCTACTGTTGTTTCACTTCTGGGTTAACTAGTCCATTGTGGGGATAACATTCAGACCTTTCATTATTTTTAACGTCAGCAAACTGGTTTTGATCTTAATTCCCTGAAGGGTAAATTACAGATCTTTACACTTGTACCGAGTTGCTAACAAAGCCTTCAGAGGTTTCAGAACGCAAAAGAGGCGGGCCATAGCAGGGCATCTAATCATTGTTTCAAATCTCAACAAAACAAAAGCAAGGGGCAACCTGACTAAAACTACACTAGCTACGACTGAGCTTGGAGCTCCCTGTTGACGTCGCCTGCAGTCTTCGTAGCTTCTTCGGTGGACAACTGATTTATCTCTTTTCTTGGATCACTAGGGTTTGGTTGGATCTGGATGGGTATCTTTCTTTTCAGCAATCCTCGCTGCTGCTTCGGTGGCTGATGTGGAACACTTTGTCGGTCTATTGGGTTAGAGTTGGAAACCTGAGCCTTGGCCACCTCAGAGGGTAAATGCCTCTTAGGGCAGTGAGGTCGGATATGTCCTGTCTGTCTGCAGTGATAACAATCAACGGTCTTGTGGGGGCAATCCTTCGCACAATGATCTCCCTTGCAATTGAAACACTTCACTGTCTTGAGTTGAGGCATAGCAGGTATCGGCCTTTGTTCTTCTATAACCTGTCTTTTGTTCGGAAGGTTGGAGGTAGGATCTGACACTCGTTTTCTTAGTGGCCTTGGGTTCGGCATCCTTAGTTGCGGTGCCTTCCTTTTCCGTGTGTTTTCCAAGTCGTTCCGGGTCTCCTCGGTGATTATTAACTTGTCTACCATCATGGTCAGGTCCTCAAATTCAAGTGCTGCGACGTGGAATTTCAGACTTTTCTGTAGTCCTTCGTAGAATCTTTCCATCTTCTTGGCTTCGGTATCTACTTCTTCAGGGGCATATCGTGCTAGTTGATTGAATTGGTGAAAGTATTCCAACACTGATCTCTCTCCTTGGTGGAGAGTCAAAAATTCTCTCTTTTTAGCTGCCATTAAGCTTGCAGGGATGTGAGCTTTTCTGAAGGCTTCCTCAAATTCTGGCCACGTGGTTTCTTGTCCAGATTTCTGTGCCTGGAGGTTCATCCACCAAGCGGCGGCTGGTCCTTGTAGCTGGTGCGAAGCGTACAATACTCGTTCTCTATCTGAGCACTGAGCGGTGTCAAGTTTCCATTGAATGCCATTGATCCAATCATCTGCTGCGAGTGGGTCTGATGCACTTGAAAAGATGGGTGGTCTTGTTTTCTGGAAATCAGACCATTTTGATATTACAACATTCTCATCCGCGCGATCGTAATCACCGTGATGGTGTCCGGTGGTCCGCGGCGGTGATCTATCATTCTCTCCAGTAGTTGTGTTTGGCGCATCTCTGCCTGATGCCTGTTTCTTTCCATCATGGCCAGCACCTGAGCTAGGTTGGTCGGGTTTTCCATTGATTCTGCTTCCTCACTGGAATGCTGGTGTGGTACGATTTCTTTCATCTGGCTCAATCTGATTCTTATTCGGTGCTGCAGCAGGTTTTAGGCAAGCAGAAGGTAAGTAAGACGTAGAGTAAGGGATAAGAGCAGAATGAATAGGTAAGAGGTTCAGACGAAGGGAAGGAGCTTTTGAGTTTGGGGGGGTTATACAGATATCTAGGATAACACAAAATTAATAGAGATAGGGAACATAGCCTTTTCATTCATAGCATGGAATCGTACACTATACCGTTTTAAGGTCCGGTGCGACCCATGTTACACTACCAAAAGACCTATCACGACAAAAGGGTAAGATCTAAGGCTAACGATCTACTACGGCGGGATCTTCTTATTGTTGACGAGCTGGGTTAGGTCCACCACCGAAAAGCAACTACTGAGAATTTCTAGGGATGAGTAAAACCTATACGTCATCTGCTACCACGGAAATTTTGAAGTTAGTTGAGAGTAGAAACCTTAAATCACCTTTTGGAAACAGAAATTTAGGTAAGGTAGAAAATAGGCGAGGAGGAGAGGAAGATAGCTAATATGCTTATGTATTTTTGAAATCGATTTTGCTTAAGTTTAAATAGTCTTCTTGAAAAACAATTCCTAAACCACCTTAAGGTCTTGATCTACTGGTCAAGTCAAGCTCTGATACCACTTGTCACGGACCGCCCTTTTCAGGGGGTGCGTATAAATACCTTTGCAGCTACCCAGGAATTTAGCTGCAGGTAACCAAGTGTACATTGCTTGATAAAAGAGCAAATGCGAATATTTTATAGATGAAATAAGGGCCTAACGGCCAAGGTTTTACAAAAGGGCGCGGCTGGCGCCGACTATATTATGGAACACCCACAGGAAACGCTTGAGCAGATAGATCAAGGCCTCCAAAACCAAATAACATCGTCATCTACGGTCTTCTGGAGCTCGCCATCTTCAAAGGAGATCTATGGAGGGGGATTGGGAGCAAGGGTGAGTACACAACCGTACTCAACAAACCACACGGAAATTCTGAATATTACATGTAGGAATAAACAAAGGTAGGCTCATGTTTAAATATTGTGGATGCAAGTTGTAAACATCTATTTTTATTTTACATTTGAAACACAAATCATAAATAGCAATATATAAATCGGGGGTTTAACTTGCAAAGTTCGCCATCACGACAAGTTTTAATTGTAAAACTACAGGCGCGATTCGAGAATCACCCTAGATTAACTCGGCTTCATTAAGGAAGCACGGCGATTCAATACCATTGATATCACTCTGCAGAGGTGCTCACTTTACCCACAAGACATCTACGGTCATTAATGCCACCGAATCAACATGCAACTTTCATGCATGCGGTCCGACCGAGAAAATCCTGACATTTCGTTGAACTTCCCCTTTTTAGCTCCTACCCAGTAGGCTATCCAAGGTCCGCAATATTCCGTACCCCCGCTGGCCGTCGTGGGAGTCGCGCTCCGAGTATTGTGGACACCCACTGTTGCGAGAATCGGTAAATGGCATCTCCATTCCCGTTCCGCCCCGATTGCTCTGTGTGCCAAACTCTCAATGGCAGCCACTTCCTATAGGTATTAAAAAGGGAAGTGCAATGTACTGGGCTATGTTGGACCAGGTCAATGAGATTGGCCGGCCCAACTTGTGGTTGAGCGGAATCTGAAGTTATTTACGTTGCCCAAGACATCAGTCCTTAAATGCCAAAGACTCAGCCAAATGACATACCACAATTCATTGGTACCAACTGTACCAACACCACCACGTCACATCCATTGGCTTTGTCATCGGTTGGGGATTGGGCCGCATCCACCTTCCGTGGTCCGCCTAATCTTGCCCCCACACCGTAGCAATTTTATAAAACCAAAACAACCAATCCAAATCCTTCTGAGATTAAGCATTTGTCTAAAAGTAGTAATTGTACGAATTGCTACCTTTACGAGGGTTCAATATTTCGTATCCTAAGGTTGAAAAGGAATTAAGGCATAGCAATGAGTTTAGCATTGGGTGGTATCTAATCATGTCATTCGAAACTACCACATTTCTTATTTTCTAAAATACTAGTAAAATAATGCAGTACAGAAGATACGTAAATATACGGTAATGGAATTGGGTTCAACATGTTCAAGGAGTGTGGCTTGCCTTGCGAGGTTAGAGGTTCGCCTAATGAAAGAGTGTTGACGCGTTGGTATGCTTCGAAGGCTCCTGCTCTGCGACGACTCCTGTGTCTTGCTCTGCTCCGAGATTCGTACAACCGCTTTTTTTGACGTCGAATCTAGCGCGAGAAAATGCAAACAATAAATAAACGAACAAATAAAAGTAAGAAAGAAAATTCGGGGAAAGAAACGGAGGGAAAATGGCCGAAATAGAGTTCAAGGGTATTTTGGAAATTTTCTGGACTTGATATGGTGAAACGGCGATCATTTTTGGACTCAGCGGCTCGAAACGGTCAAGAAAATGTATTTTTGGCATTTTTGGATTTTTGGGAATTTTTGGGGATTTTCTGGGATTTTGCTGGCATTTTTCGGATTTTAATTAAATTAAAACCCGAAAAGAAATTACGAAGGATCTTGTGTTATTGGGCGCACTGATGCAGATTTCGCCCACTGCTGGAGAAAACGGCCGCCTTAACGGCGAGACCGTCTGGCCGACACGCGGGGTCCTGGAGGGAGTGAGGAGGGAGGCGTCTGGTGGGCGAGCTTAGCAATGAGGCCGGGAGCCGAGCCGACGAGGGGCCCCATCTTGTGATGAGGGGCGCGAACTGACGGCGGGGACCACAAGGCAGAGAGAGAGCGAGGGCTAAGCATGGAGGAGTGGCCGGAGTCGAAGAAGATGACGGCGGATCCGGCGATTTGTGGCTCGGGAGCTCGGGAGAGTTGGAAAAACGGAGAGAGGAGGTTGCGACGGACTCAACGGTGGCCGGAGTGGGTTGGAAGAGAAAGCGTGGCGGCGAGGCAACGGAGCTCAACCGGAGATGGGGAAGACGAGTGGCGATGCGGCGAAGGGAAGCTTGGGAGGGCGGAAGAAATAGAGGAGGAGAGAGAGCCGGTGGTGGGCTAAAACGGCCGGGAGATACATGGTGGAGGCGAGGCGACGGAGGGCTACCGGAGTCGGCGAAGATGGCCGTGGCGCGGGCGGAGCAGTGCGTCGCGCAGAGGAAGAAGTGGGGGAAAACGAAGAGGAGAGTGCGAGGAAGAGAATGGGGTGCTCAACGGCTCGGGGGAGGAGAGAATGAGGCGCGGGGGTGGGTTTTATAGCATCGCCGGGGAGGAGAGAGGGATGGAGGGGCACGGGCGGCGGGCGGAGGACGAGAGGCGTGTCTTGGCGCATGTGTGGCTGGCACAACGTAACGCAAAGTGAGGGAGAGGAGGCAGGAGGAGGCAGTGGCAAGAATGGGCGTGAGGCGAGGGCGCGGCCAGGTCTGTGTGGGGGAAGAAGAAGGGGGAGGAAGCTGTTCGCGCGGGCTGGGCCGGGGAGAAAGATGCTGGGCCGGCACGGGAGAATGGAAAATGGGCCGGAGGGGAAAGGACTGCCAAAAATGGGTATGGCCAAAAAGGGTATGTGCCCAAAATGGCAAGAATTCCCAAAAGGGAAAGGGATTAAAAAATTAAGCCAAACAAAATTCAAATAAATCCGGAAAAATTCAAATAAATCCGAATAAATAAATTAATTAAAACTTTGAAATTTTGGGGTTATTTCATGTTTGTGTTCTTCAAGATTTACGAGATATATATACCTATTTCTGTTGATGGATCGATGACAGACGTCGTCGCTGGGAGACAAGCACGACGAGATCGACTTCGAGTTCCTGGGCAACGTGACGGGGCAGCCCTACACCTTCCACACCAACGTCTACGCCGCCGGCGTCGGGGAAAAGGAGATGCAGTTCCGCCCCTGGTTCGACCCCACCGACGGCTACCACAACTACACCATCGCCTGGAGCCCCTGCATGATCGTGTAAGCAGCCTGCAGCCTGACAATTGTTTGATCTCCGATCAAACTTCGTCACCGTTTTAATATTACAAACAAGATTAATTGTCCACGTTTCTCCGTGGATACACGGTGAACTAGTTGGTGCATGCATGAAAACTCACCACCAGCCATACTTTTCATGAAATGCGTGAGCAGGTGGTACGTGGACGAGGTCCCGATCCGGGTGTTCCGCAACTACGAGGACAGCAACGGCGTGCCGTTCCCGACGAGCCAGCCGATGTACGCCTACTCGAGCATTTGGGCGGCGGAGGACTGGGCCACGCAGGGCGGCCGCGTCAAGACCGACTGGAGCAAGGCGCCCTTCGTCGCAAACTACCGCGGCATCGACCTCGATGTCTGCGAGTGCTACGGCGGCGACTGCGTCTACGGCTGCGCGGCGGCGTTCGACTGGGGCCAGTACTGCCGGCTCAGCGACGACCAGATCCGGAAGATGCAGTGGGTGCAGAACAACTACAGGATCTACGACTACTGCGTCGACGACGAGCGCTTGAACGGCCAGATGCCGCCCGAGTGCAGCCTGCCCCAGTACTGATTAATTAAAGAGATTTATGTGCTTCATGCATGCAGTCTGCATCTTAATGATGCGTTTTTCCACAGACCGTTCTGGATATATTACTTTTTGTATTTTATTTCGGGGTTAATTTGTTCTTTGATCCGCGGATGTTGTCTACAAATTAAATCGAATAAGAGCTTCTGAGCTCTTTCTTAAGGTATTCGATCTTTAGTTTCTTTTGTTATGGTGCTTTGTAAAAACAATTATTTTTTCCAATGTATATGTCATTGTATACTACATGTCAGCAATACACAGTTGAATCAAAAGTTCCTGCGTTTTGTCAATTTCTCCGAGCGTGTGTGTGCACCGTGCAGGCGCATGTGTCCAGGCGTGTCAAGTTTGGGTGTGTTTGATTGTTTGTATGGGTGCCTGAATCGTATGAGTGGATGCAACTATACATGTTAGATACATATTTGATTTCTGGTTCATCCAGGCTAGGTGGATGCAATTGTACCAACTCATACAGGAAACTCATACAGGATAGAGGAAACACAAAAATTAGGCTTCTCTCTAATGCAGGCCCGTAAGATGCATAAACAAAAAACCAAACAATTCAGCTTGCATCCACTCATACAGACCAAAACTAATTTAAATGATTCATACGAAACAGACTAAGATGATGCAGACAATCAAACACACTTTGTCAATCTCGTGTGCATGTAGGTTCCTCCGGCTTCGCATCCATATATATCCGAATGCCGCAACGCGGTCACCTGTCCACAGCGACATCTCACCGAATCAAGCGTGCGCGTGTGGTTATGGTACGTATTACCGGCTGGCGTTGTAGCGGACGCGGTGCAGAAGCCCGCCGTGGCGCCACCATTCGCCGCCGCCCGCGTCAACCCGTCCGTCCAATCCAAGCGGCGCGCGAGGTATCCCACTCGCCGCGCCACCAGCCGGGCCGTTCGCCGCCGCGGCTTCCGCATCCTGATTCCGGCGCGGCCGAAGCACTAGCACGTCACAAAGGGGCACAACGAGTCAGATGATTGTGTACTCTGCGCTTACGCTTTCCACCGTGCTAACATGCATGGAGCTCGTCGATCCGGCTTTCCTTGGGAGCCTCGAGCCCTCGACTCGGATGATATATAGGCCGTCAAAACTTTCTGGGTCGAGTTCCAGCGGAGACAACCATTTGGGCTTGGCCCAGGGGCGGATCCAGGATAAAATATGAGTGGAGGCACCCTATATGAGAATACATACATAGATAGTCAAAAATATTTATGCTTTTTAAATATGACTATATATATACTCACATAGAAGCAAAATTAGTTGATTTCCTCATAAAAGAATAGGTGACTGGGGGCCCAAACATTTGATTCAGTGGAGGCCTACTTCTAAATAGCATTAGACATGTAAGTACCTACTTCTCGGCCGACGGCGTTTTCCTTTCACAGGTATTTTCTCTTGGCTTGTCGTTCAGGTCTTTGGTCTGCTCCATGTTGTATGGCTGGTGAGGGATGACGGCCAGGCGTCTATCCCTTGGTGCACATGGTGTTACATTTTTCGAAACGAAAGGGAGAAGTAGGTTGTGGCAGAGAGTTATCAAACCATGATATGCAAGCGGCCAGAACAGTAATGTTCGAGGTGGTGGAATCGAGAGCGACTTTCTGTTCTAAGCCAGTCCTGTTCATGGTAAGGTGCAAAGGTTGAAATTCGGGCGAAGGGTGATTCGGGACGGAGACATCCGATGACGATGATGTTTCTTCGCCGGTATTTATCGCCGAGGCAAAAGCGCGGATTTTCCATGACCGACCTTCACGTCAGGCCGAGGTTGAACTCTTGGGTTGTAAGTCTCCGCCAAATCTAATTCTTCCGCTCGAATCGTTGTGCTTTGGCTAAGAACATTGTTAACAAGTTAGTTCATCGCAAGGTCGGTATTCGCCCTGGCAAGGTCGATTGCCGCCTCCACGGGTGTCACCGCCGAGAACGATTGGTGATGTGTTGTGTGCGGCGATTCGTCGAACCGCCCTTGTTTGTCTCCGTCAAGATCGCTGGGACAGCTTATGGATATGAATGAAGGCGAAATTTCAGGCGCTGCTCGGTGATTGTAGTCCTACGGTGCTTCAAAATGTTGGGCCAAGTGGGATGGAAAATTCCTTATCATCACTTGACAAGGCCGATAGGAAGCAGCCCAGTCAACCACCGCATAAACGGATCGGAGGCAAAAACGTATTCAGATTGGCCTCGCAAGTGGTTTCGCTTAACTCCTACCGTAGCCCTTTTTTCAAGAACCGGCTTCTTGCATAACCCTAATCGCCATTCTATTCCGCTGCACGCTTCTTCGTTGTTCCGCTTCGCTGCTCATACGTGGCGGTCCTCATCGGCGCCCATTGATGGTGAGTCGGGGACGAGTCTCTTGGTGCCGGTCGGCGCGGTGTTGGGCAAGCTCTCCAAAGATGTTGAGCCGTGGTTCACCTGCTTCAATTATGGGTATCTTGGTCGGGCTTCAATTATCGCGGTGGCTAAGGGCGTGGCTAAGGCGCGATTATTGGTGGCAATAACAGATTGGGTACTACGGGGCGTGGTTTTCGGTTTGCTGGCCAGGGGTTTGGAAGACAAGGCTTTGGGGGTGGAGGTTTTGGCGCCCGGGGTGATGTTCCCTCCGAAGGTGGTCAGAGCATTGTTCATCGCCGAGGCACATCCTTTCGATCTTCGGACGCAAGTTTCGGCGGCCAATTCAAAGCTCCTATTGTGCGACTTAAACAACAGAGGATGGTAAGCAGAATTTTACCTCTGAGTCTGCTATTTTAGCGCCTAAGGAGATGGATGGGTCTAAAGGGGATGTTTCTGGGTCTGTTGATAGAGGGGTGGTGAAGATCAAGAACAATAAGCCTTATTGCTATAGGTGCTTAACTAAGGGTCATATTAACACAGATTGCACTACTGAATTGATTTGTGATAATTGTGGCTCTGATGATCATGTTACAAAGGCTTGCTCATCCAATAAGTTCATCAAGACTACAGCTATTCCCAGTGGTTATACTGTTGAGGGGTTGGGTTTTTATTACATCCCTTATTTAGGAAATCAAAAGCTTTCACATGAGTCCACAGCTGCAGTAGTAAAAGTCATTGAAAACTCTATGTCTGTGGGAAATGTCAAGTCTGAACTGGAGAGGCTGATTCCAGGCAACTGGGAGTGGAAAGTGGAAGAGAGTAGTCCTAATACATTTGTGACAATGTTTCCATCAAAGGCTGAGCTTCAGCGTCTAGTGGAATGGGGTCCTGTTGTCACTAAATGTGTGAAGGCTACAATGAGTATTGAGGAGAAAGCTAGCTCAGATGTTTTCAGATATGAAATTCCAAAGGTTTGGGTTCGGTTTAGAGGTTTAACTCAAGAGCTAAGGTCGTTTCATATCATCCGGCCGTGGGGTCCATTTTAGGGCTTTCGTAAGGTCGATATGAAGTTTACAAAAGAACATGACATTGCTAGAGTCAAGGTCGCTTTGTCTTAAACCGGATTTGATTCCGAATTTGTTAACATTGTTGTGAGTGACTTTGTGTACGAACTTCGGCCAGGTGGAGAATAACATGGACCCGGATAATCCTGTACCTATCAATATGGATTTAGACCCGTTGGATGGGGATGACAATGGTACGGATGAGGATGTGTTGGATGATTTTGCTGATCACCAGAAGTCTGTGCAAAAGGGCAAGAGTCCGGTTATTTCTGGTGGTAAATCTAATCACCGATCGGCCTCGGCCTGTCGCGTAAGTCTCAAATCTCTAGTGTTTTGGAGTTGCTTCTCACCGGTCGACTTGGATTGGCGATCGGGAAGGATTCTTCAAAGGATGGGGTGGATGCTACCGATTCAAGGTGGGCCGGGGTAACTAAGATGATGACGGTTGCTCCTCGGCTTCCAAAGGGTTGCGCCCACGTGGATGGCACCGAATTGACTTCAGCTCCAAAGGTGACCTCCCAGGTGCTCGGGTCCACTTCAGCTCCAAAGGTGACCTCTCAGGTGCTCGGGTCTACACCTCGGTCTAGCAAGAGATCGGCAGCAGTTGCTGACCAAAGCACTCTGGAAAGGGCTGTAAAGTTGAAAGCAAGGCTTAACTTGGAAGATTCAACTGTTGAAGGTATTTCTTATCCTACTTCTCTTGGTTCATATAAGGATATTGATATTCTTAGGAATGTTACATCTGTTGGTATATGTATGGGTTGTACTGATGATGATATAAATCATAATGTTGAATCTCTTAAGAGTTTGGTTTGTGGGAGGGATAGTAATTCTAACTCTCCTGTGGATCCTAAGGAGGAAGCAAGCAATCGTGACCGCTAATGAAGTTTCCTTAGACTATGCTAGTGATCTTGAGTTTATTGCAGCAAATAATTTTTGTGGGGATGCGTCCAAGGGGTTTAGTGAGGGTGAGTTGGATTACTTAAGTGATCGTCAAACTCAGACCAGATTGCAAAAAAAAGGAACGGAAGGGAAGAAGAGGAGTAAGTGTAGGAATCTCACTTTTTGGGTAATTAATGAAAGGGATCTTTTGGAATTGCAATGGGTTGGTGATTCAAGAAATTCAAGTTCATATCGGATATTACTTGGAGAAAAACTTAGATTTTATTGCTTTATCGTAAACAGGAGGAGGAGTGTTCACAAAGTTTCCTTAAACATCTTTGTCTGCCGAAAGGATTTCTTGTGGCATTGCAAATCTCCTATTGGTAGATCTGGTGGCATGTTAGTGGGGATTAATTTGTTGACGTTTGATTTAGGCGAAATTAAGGAGGGGGATTTTTTTGTGAAATTTAAAGTTAGAAACAAGAGTGATGGCTACCAATGGATATTGGTGTCGGTGTATGGGCCGGCTCAACAGGCCCCAAAAGTTGCTTTTCTCACTGAGTTGGCCCACCTTTGTAGTAAAGAGACTTTACCTATGTTGATAGGTGGGGACTTTAATATCTTAAGGGGCCCTCATGAAAAAATAACGCAAATTATAATGATAGATGGCCTTTTATATTTAACGCCATTATTGATACTTTTAACTTTAAAGAATTAGAGTTGTCAAAGCATAATTTACTTGGGCAAACAACTGAAAGACAGACGCTTTGTCGGATAGAGTCCTAGTTAGCACGGAGTGGGAATCCAAATTCCCTTATTCCACTTTATTTGCTCTAACCAGAGGTATCTCAGACCATACCCCTTTATTCTTAAACACCGGTGATTCGTCTACATCCAGTGGCCCACCTTTGTTTAAATTTGAACTTGGTTGGTTACTTCGTGACGGGTTCTTTGATATGGTTAAGGATATCTGGGAAATACCGATGTCTGGAGGTACGTCTCTGGAACGTTGGCAATCTAAGATTAGGCGTCTGCGTCAATACTTGAGGATGGGCTAAAAATGTGAGTGGCACTTATAGAAAGGAAAAAAGCAAGCATTTGATAATATTGATGCTTTGGATAAGAAAGTCGAGACTATGGCCCTCTCTCCGATGAGTTAAATTTGAAAAATTCTCTGAATGAGAGGTTAGCTCAATTGTTAAGGGAGGAAGAGATCAAGTGGTATCACGAGCCAAAGTTAAGACCTTACTTGAAAGTGATGCCAATACTAAATTTTTCCACAGGTTGCTAACGGTAAACATCGAAGTCCCGTATTTTTCAATTTGGAACAAGAAGAAGGGCTAATTTCGGTGATGCTAACTTAAGAAAGTATATTACCACTTATTATAAGAACTTGTTTGGTCCCTCCGATCCTACTAGGTTATCGTTGGATGAAACAAGAGTAGCGACATTCTCAAATTTCACCTCTGGAAAATGAGATCCTAATCTCTAGCTTTCAAGAGGAGGAGGTTAAGAGAGTCAGATTCCAAATGGAAGGAAATAAAGCTCCTGGACCTGATGGGTTCCCGCCTGAGTTTTATCAAGTCTTTTGGGATGTTATTAAATTCGATCTAATGGCTCTTTTTGATGAATTCTATCATGGCACTCTAAATCTTAGTAGTCTGAATTTCGGGACTATAATTTTGGTGCCAAAATCTAAAGATTCAAAGCAGATTCAACAGTATAGACCTATTTGTTTGTTGAATGTCAGCTTTAAGATATTCACAAAAGTGGCTACTAATAGGATCTCTCAGGTTGCTCAAAAAGTCATTAGTCCCTCTCAAACGGCATTCTTGCCTGGAAGAAATATTATGGAGGGTGCAGTGATCCTTCATGAGACTTTGCACGAGTTGCATAAGAAAAAACGGAATGGAGTTATTTTAAAGATTGATTTTGAGAAAGCCTATGACAAAGTTAGATGGGATTTTTTACATCAAACGCTGAGGATGAAAGGTTTTTCGCCGATTTGGTGTGATTGGATCAAATCTTTTGTTCACGGGGGGAATGTTAATATTAAGGTTAACGATCACTTGGGGTCATATTTCCAAACTAAGAAAGGGCTTCGTCAAGGGGATCCGCTATCCCCGATTCTTTTTAATATAGTTGTGGATATGTTGGCTATTATTTTGGTACGAGCTAAAGAGGATGGCCAAATTAAGGGAGTGATTCCTCATTTGGTAGATGAGGGTCTATCTATACTCCAATACGCTGATGATACGGTAATTTTCATGGACCATAGCTTTGAGGAGGCGAAAAATATGAAACTTCTGTTATGTGCTTTTGAACAGCTGTCTGGTCTCAAAATAAATTTCCACAAAAGTGAAATATTTTGTTTTGGTCAGGCAAAGGACTATGAGGCTGATTACTCCAGTTTGTTTGGCTGTAAGGTAGGTTCATTCCCTTTTCGATACTTGGGGATTCCGATGCACTATAGGAAGTTGAGTAATTCAGATTGGCGGATGGTAGTGGAGAGATTCGAGAAAAGATTAAGTAGTTGGAAAGGTAAGCTGCTATCGGTTGGTGGGCGGTTAGTGTTGATTAATTCTGTTTTGTCCAGCTTACCTATGTTTATGATGTCTTTTTTTGAGGTCCCTCGGGGAATTCTCAAAAAGATAGATTATTACAGATCTCGGTTTTTTTGGCAAAATGATCAAGACAAGAAGAAATACTGTGCTCATGAGATGGAAACATATTTGTCAACCAAAGGATCAAGGTGGGTTAGGATTTTAAACCTTGACCTCTGTAATAAAAGCCCGCTTAGCAAATGGTTGTTTAAACTTTGCAATGAGCAAGGAACCCGCAAATGCTTATTATTGAAACAAATATTTAAAAGGCAAGCCTCTAAGTCGTAGAAAAGAAACCCGTGACTCACATTTCGAGTAGTCGATGGGGTTAAAGCTCAATTCCTAAACCTAGGGACCTATATCTTAAAAGATGGGACCCAAATAAGGTTTTGGGAAGATAATTGGTTGGATAATTTACCCTTCAAATCTCAATACCCTTCTCTCTATAATATTGTTCGGAAAAGACACGCTACTGTTGCGGAAGTCATTGGGTCTTCCTTGTTAAATGTGTCTTTTAGGAGATCGCTACAAGGGAATAATTTGTTTGACTGGGCGAGTCTAGTGGCCAGAACGGTGAATACTTCCTTGCAAGGGGAGTCCGATAAATTTAAGTGGCAGCTTCATAATACTGGCCTGTTCTCAGTTAAATCTATGTACATATACCTGGTTAATAATGGAGTTAAAGTTTCACAAGATATTTGGCATACCAAATTACCATTGAAGATTAAAATTTTCTTGTGGTATTTAAAGAAAGGGGTGTTATTAACTAAAGATAATTTGGCTAAGCGCAATTGGCGGGGGGATAAGTCCTGTTGTTATTGTGCAACAAGAGAAACTATTCATCACCTTTTCTTGCAGTGTAGTTATGCTAAATTCATATGGCGTTTAGTATACATGACTTTCGGTTTGGGTCCGCCCAATTCTATCCATCATCTATTTGAGGAGTGGGTGAAACAATGGGGTCCAGATCATGTTTCTGTATTACTATCAGGAGTTGCCGGAATTTGTTGGGCCTTGTGGCGCACAAGGAATGATACTGTTTTTGACAATTGCATTCCTAAATCTTTCTTGCAGGTCTTGTTCAGAGGAACGATCGGCTTGGCAGACATGGGCCAAATTACGTCAAGTGATTCGACCAAAGAGGGTCTCCTCGATGCTTGTCGCCGATTGGAGACAATTGCTCTGCAGTTGTTTGCTTCTTTTGGTTGGCTTTTAGAGGCCAGGATTGGTTATACTGCTTGATTGTTTTGGTTCTTTTGTCGAAACAGTGTTTATTGCTAAAGTTTGTAATAAGTGGGGTCTGATTCTCTCCAAGAGAGATGAAGCCGGAATTTTATTCCATTATCTAAAAAAGACATGTAAGTACCATAAGAAATTGACTGGGGGCCAAGG
This sequence comes from Guadua angustifolia, assembly GCA_036346375.1. NCBI lineage: Eukaryota > Viridiplantae > Streptophyta > Magnoliopsida > Poales > Poaceae > Guadua > Guadua angustifolia. Next base: position 55,329,206 of record CM070502.1, on the reverse strand, counting down.
CCCCCGCTTAGCCCTATGTGCGTCCGCCCCTGGCTTGGCCACGGTTGCAAAACGTATGGAGAGGCTCAGCGTTTTAGGTATTGTTTAGGAGCGGGGATGCACGTGGGTGGGTCGGAAATTTGATCTAAAATTTTGGTCTATCTATTTTGATAAATCAGGATTGTGATCCAACCAAATAACTCTTTAGATTTTCTTTAATTATCTCCTTTTAACAAGAAAGCCACCTGTTTGTAACTCATTTTTTTAGACCAAGAGCAGCTTTCTTTATTTAATCATTAGGGCTAGGATCAAGAGCTAAGCAGCAAGCCAGACAGTCTGGGACTTGTTCAAGCCAAACACACGAAGTCATAGATGGGGATACTTGCTTTGCACACAAGTGTGTACTGTAGCCACAATAGCAGTTCGCCGAACATGAACTAAAAAGAAGAGAAAAACAAACTCAGCTCTTGGATTTCGGCAAGAATGGCAGTAATCTTCATCCTTCGTATCTCCCTAGAGTTCCAGAGGGTGACAAAAGTAAGTGAGACAATTTCAACGAGAACTCTTTCCAAGTGCCGATTCACTGCCCACTTGATGCCATATCAACAAGCAACAAATTCCAGCATGAAGGGCTTTGGCCCACTTGATGCTTCAAGCGTAGGGGCTTGTAATTATCATGGACCAGAATGAGGCACAGGTGAAGTTAGTCTGTTCTCTTTGGATATGGGATACTCGGGTGAAAGGCTACAACTGACTTGTGCGCTTGCGGTTACATTTGACTACACACAGTTTATGCCAACACTTGTCACCCTAGTCTAATTATCATAATAATCTACCCTTGGTTAATAACAAGTGAATAACTGATATGCCTAGTGGTAAATTTGAATTCCACACAAACATTGCCAACAAATGCTAGAGACATTGTGTGATAGGTGGTAGTGCCACTTGCACATTTATCTCTTCTACTAGTATTTATCTGCAACTTTTTTTTCTTTCAGAAAAGACAACCATTTAATGTAACATATTGAAATTTCTTTGAACATGAAACTGTAAAAAAAAGCACGTGGACAATTGAATCATGGCAGTCGTCTTCCTCATCCCTGTAGGGATGATACACTCTAAAAGTCATTTGATATCTGCCGGCATGAACAAAATATGGACCAATTGGATAAGTGAGACCTAAAATCTAAAAACTTAGAAGGCGGCTATGGAAGTTCATCAAATGGGTTGATTATTTAATGGTTTTACAATAGGAATATGTTAGCTCTTTTGTCGTGCCAACTATGTGCCCGCACCTGAATCGGATATAAATATGTTATGCTTGTGAAGGTACTAAGTTCTAACTAACCTTTTTTATGCTCCATGAGTCCATGTTAGAATGATCATAGTGCCTCAAATTCTAACTTACCAAACTAACCTAATCTTCATGGATTCTATTGTGGCTATATAAGCTAACCCTATGTACATATAAAAAATTGAACTAAATAGTGCATTTATCTCATGTGGTTTTTTTCCGCAAGGGTTTTCCATGTAAAAATCTTGTGTCTCCCTTTTGTGCGTATGCTTGATCTAAAAACCCTAACAAGTAGTATCAGAGCACGGATCACACACCTATGGTTCCGACCATACCCTGAGCTTTTGGACCACCACTATACGCACAAACAAGTATTCAGTAGTGATTGGACCTGCCATTCTCCTGATATAAGAATTTCCCTGAAGTAAGTATTCCGACCATACCCTGAGCTTTTGGACCACCGCTAAAACTGCCATTCTCCTGGTATAAGAATTTCCTTGAATTAAGTATTCCGACCATACCCCCTGAGCTTTTGGACCATCGCTATACGCAATCAGTAGCAACGGTATAAAATTGCTGAGAATATGTAGACCAGCGACCAATTGCTCACCAAAATCAACATATGCCTACAAACAATTGCTCACCAAAATCAACATATGGTTCCGACCATACCCTGAGCTTTATGACCATACCCTGAGCTTTTGGACCATAAATTTGCAGTTGGTGGCAGCGGTCCGTTCTTCTTAGCCCCTTCCCTCCGCCATCTCTCTAATAATGGCCGGTCATTATAGCTAATTATTTTTTCCTGATTTACAGCCAGCCATATCTCTCTAAATATGGCTGATTTTTATAGCAAAATCCCTGATTATTGCTGGTAATTAATAGCAGGCCAATCATTCCTTTTGTACTCTATATATGTTGTACAGTTTTCACAGAATCAATCAGGGGAATTCATTCAAGAACTCCCATGTCGTGCCGCGGCGGCGAATGAACTTGATGAACTGATCAATAAGTGACGGACTGATGTACATGGCCATGAGGTGCATGAGATCGAGCGCCGCGGTCAGTAGTAACCGCGGCCAGAAGGACAGCCAAAGCGCGACGCCCACCGGGTGCCGTGACCCCAGCACCGGCCAGTTGGACGTGAACAAAGCGTACGACGCTTCGGCGCGGTTGCCCGGCGGTACCGGTGGGACGTCGTCGACGGTGAGAGAGTCATTGGCATACCCCTTGGAGATAAACGAATTGATCCAGCTGAACGTCGCGAGAGAGAGAGAAACGACGTGGCGGTGCACGGCGTGGCGAGCGCCTCGACGCTAGTGTTTTCTGGTTCACCTTCATAGGCTCCGGCATCATGGCCGACGAAGCCAGTGATGGCTAGGTACGCCAGAGGCATGGAGACGAGTAGGCCGACAAAGGCGAGATGGTCATCTGGGAAGAGCAACAAACCGTCGGTGCAGCGGACCACCGCCAAAGCTGAGAAGAGAGCGGCGCCGAGGGTTGTACGATCCAGAAGACGCGGAGGTGCAAAGGCTGGATAGCGGCAGTGGTCCCTTTCTCTGAGGCGACTGACCATGCATCCATGGCGTGCGCGATGAAGTGGGCAGCGAGGAAGGCGAACTCCACAGCATGCCATGGCGTGCTCGGCAGGAGGAAGAACGCGAGCGCGAGGAGGATGGCGGACGCCCCGAGCACGACCGCGTAGCGGCCAGTGGTCCGGAATGGCGGTGGCTTCGGCAGCAGCGCCTCGTGCTCGGGGGAAGCCCCCGTGTCGCCCCTGCAAAGGTGATGGATGACGAAGACGAGCGAGGTGACGAGGAAGACGAGGTCGACGGCACCAAGGAACGCGCGCTGCGGGCATGGCAAGAGGAAGAGGAACGCGAGCTGGTAATATAAATTGCAAAAAGGGATAAAAATGATTGATTAATTTTTGAGATTGGTAATATATATTGCTACGTACAATATATTTGGTTTTAATTCATACCGGAGAAGAAACCATAAAAACTTTTGTAATCAGGAGAAATAGATGTTTGATCTTGTAGCACAATTTTCTTTTATTGCTTGACCTTTATGTTTAGTTGCCAATTTTATTTTTCGTAGCAACGCACGTGTATTGATCTAGTGTATATGTGTGTCTGTGTATGTGTGTAACTTGATGTTTATTTTACTGTTTAGGATCATGTTTGATGATACAAACAACTATTACTATTTTGGGATCACTCCGCTGGTTCTCCAGTTTAATGCCATGGGGGTTTGTATGGGTCCTCCCAAGTATAAGGCGGGGTACCCAGAAGGATTGGCTATGGAACGAAGTTAAGATTACATAGTAATTTTTCTTTCTCAACATGTCACCTAATCGTGAAATGCTTTAGCCTTTTTTGATGTTCCAATCACAGGGGAAATATACTATACCAAAGAAACATGAAAGCAAAGCGAGGTTGTATACTTTGAAGAGAATGGGTGTGTTTTTGAGGCACTTTATGGTTATCATGATGACTAAGTACATGCTGATAGACCGTACTCGCTTCGAAAAGTATTCGTTTGTGACTCCTGATGTTGGGAGAAATTCAAAAGGATGAAGAGTATGCCCTAGACGCAAGAGCTAAGAAAGAAGAACATCGCTATCCAGAGGTACAACACACATGTGCACCACCTCTGTTCTGCTGGCTATGAAGGGAAGAAGACATAATGGATGTGACTAGCTGAGGAGTGTGCCCTCTTTGGGACAGCGTTGCCTTACTTTGAAATATGTGAGGAGCGAGCACGCGATTGGATTTTAGCGAGGACGAAGAAAACCCTCGACGGTCGACTTGAAGTTCCAAACCCTATGACCGCACAGATCGTCTCCACCATTGTAAGATATCTAACTATATTTTAGCACTAATTTATATTCACTTCTTGCATAAGGAAGTAAGCCAGCGAAAACAGCATAGGACGTTTCATAGCCAAGGGTTGCAGGGCATCTTGTCTTCGACGATCGAAAAGTTTGACCATAAGGGGTGGGTGCTTGTCGCAGTTGCAAGGCATACGAAGAGATCTTTCTTCCAAGACGAGAAGGCAACTGCCAATGCTAGAGCAAGATCATGGTAAGCACGTGAGAAGCGCCTCAAGGTCAAGCTAAAGGTGGAGCTGAAGGAGGAGATGAGGGAAGAGATGATGGCATGTAAGACCCAGATGGTGGCACGTGATGAGTGTCTAAAGGCCGAGATGATGGCGATGATCTTCAACAGTTAAATTCAGATGGGCTCACCTCTCGTAAAAGGGCATGTGCCCTGCCCTAGCAGTTGTACTTTCATAAATGATCAGTCCGGTTGCCAGCTGAAGGTAATAACTATTTTTGACTTAAAAGTGTGAGAGTTATAAGATAAACAATATTTCTATCAAGTTGTGCACTTCTTGTAAGCGCTTGTCAAGTGCTAACTCGTCGTGCTCGAAGATGGATTTCCCATTGAGGCTGGACGCGGGGTTGCATATCCATGCAAGGAGACTGACATGGTGCATGGTGACTCTTTAGAGAAGGGCTACATGAAGCTGCATGTGGACTATATCCATGATGACTTCCTGTCACATGTGTTGGAGTTCCCGCCAACAAAAATATCCCTACTCTAGGGCAAGCAAGGATATCGTTCATCAAGTAGCCCACAATAGGTGTTGTATTGCTCAAGGTAAAAATCCCTCATGTCTTCTTGATCATTCCAGTACTGTATCACGTGTATCTACTTATACATGCATGTGCTTTGTAGGTTCCTTCGTCATCAACGAAGCCTAGCGGGCCTATCGTACCTGCACATATTCTCAGCACCATGGCAACTCCTCCATCCAAGTTGACTCCTATGTAGAGTGTAGAGTTGGCGCATAAAAGGATTAGGACACCGACCAAAGAACTATAAGAGACCTCAATGACTCAAGAACTATAAGAGACCTCAATGACTCCTTCTGCCAAGAAGACAAAGTTGACAACGGCTACAGAACCCTTGAAAAACATAAGGGGTACATACATAGAAAGCCCCTTATCCCAAGCAATCAATTGAATACTCTACACATTTCCACTCGCTTGCTCCATAGATAATACATTGACAAGACTAATATGGCGAATAGAGCTAAGCCTCACACCGATTTTCATGTGAGGTATCGAGGGGGACATTTCCACTACTAGGAGCATGGGACATTCCCAGTGAGTTTTGAGGATTTTTTTTGTATAACTAGAAATCTGTCGATATTTCTACTATATGAATTGGACGTTGTGAGTATCGAACTATACAACATAAGTCTATAACTGTTATATAGAATTTTGATTATATTTTTTAACAAGTGATTTGTTTTACAGAATGATGAAGCAGCGAGCCACGACACAACATCATCCTGTTGGGTTCATCAACCTTGAGATGGTTACTATGACCATGGTAGATCATTAGTGCAGTTCCCTGTTGGCTACCTCAAGTAGGCATTGATCGCTAAGGTGAAAAAGGACTGCATTGATCGCTAAGGTGAAAAAGGACTACATTTTCATCTTGTACAACGAAAGGTAAGTACTACTCTAACTACTTTACCTTTTAATTACTTATACACACTTAAACTTAAACTACATATGAACTTATTTCTTGCACTGCATACCATTTAATAAGGAACCATTGAGTTCTACTTATGACCGTTTTAAGTAAAAATAAAGTGTACACATTTAACTCGCTGGACTGATGGACTATGTGATCAAGCTTATTTTGCAGAAGTAAGTACATTTCTCTAAGCTAAAACTTTCTATATTTAACTACATTCATTTTTTTCTATCTCAATGGCATCTTTCTAATGTATGTAGGGTTTTCTTATCTTACATTACCGAAGGAGGGCAACAAGGCGACAAACGAGGTGACTAGCTGGAGTGGAAGCATTTCAAAGTATAAGTGTCTAGCATAGGATTCTTGCTGACATCTATTATTCCTCTTCTAATTTGATTTTATTTGTTCACGCTGTTATCAACAAAGGTGTGATGAACTGTACGGCCTCTACGTTATGCATCACATGATGATCCTGGTCGATGGCACATACCTTTTTTCTAATGTATGTACATGCATAATATACTTGGTCTTTTACATGCAAATTTTAAAACTTAATTAGTACACTACTTTCTAGTTTGCAGCAGCTCGATATCACTCTCAAGAGACTACAAAACAAAGATTTCAATAGAATATGAGACAACATATGCACATGGTACTAGGTAGAAGTTATAGAGAAGGACGATAGGTTTAGAGACTGGACAGGCTTCTACTAATCTATGTAAACAATATTATATACTATAAATATAATATATGTACTCCTATTAGTCCATCTAAACAATATTGTTACTGTGAATAAGATGAGATATGTGTACTTCTGTTAAGTATATTTGTTACTGTGAATGTGATGTAATATTATTACTATGAATGTGATATCTAGTGCCATCCTAAGAAAACAGATTGGGCTTGTAGAGTGGATTTGTCATTATCAGTTGTAGGTTCAGAACACATAGAGACGTGTGATCTCTATTAGTTCTGAGTCTAGAACTGATAGAGATAATTTAGGACTCTATTGGTTCCACGCTTAGAACCGATAGAGGTCAAAAGGACGTCACTATTGGTTCTTAGCGTAGAACTGATAGAGATGTCTGAATTATCTCTATCAGTTCCACGCCCAAAACCGATAGAGATAACAAAGACGTCTTTATCAGTTTTGAGCGTGAAACCGATAGAGATAACATAGAAGTCGCTATTGGTTTTATGCTCAGAACCGATAGAGATAATTTGTCTTCTGGGTTAGTTTTGAGCTTGAAACCGACCCACATGACTCTATATCTCTGGAGCGAAAACTGACCGTGATAGCCGCTCATCATCACTGTCTAACGACTTTGTATCGCCACCAAAACTAATTCAGATGACAAAAAGAACCAACCTAGATGGCCATTTCTGTAGTAGTGCGACAATATACTTTCATACAGTACAACATATAACATTGTCGGCTCATAACTAATTTTTATCAAATTGAGTGACTAAATTATGTCTGCTCGTAACTTCAACCACTTGATAGTTGGTATATTCTTTAATGAAAGCAAATCAGAACTATTCCTTGATCACAACTAAAGGGGAAAAATATTTCTTGTTTTAAAAAACCCCGTTGCCCCACTCTCACGAATGCCTGCTTGCCCACCTTCCAAAAGCGCGCCACATTGTCAGACTGACACTCGTGAGCACGGATTAATAAAATTTTTATAAACACTACTTGACTAAAGTATTAAAGGCATTCAATAATAAGAGGTCAAAAAATAATACCAGGATGAAGCAAAGCAAATAAAAAAACATTGCCCATCCCCACTATTATGTGCGCTTAATATTTTTAGAAACACGGCTCCACTAAAGTCTTACAGACATTCAATAGTCACTATTCATGCGCACAAACTGGAGAGAAAGACGCTGCTCTTTGTGCTTTGCCGTGCACAGGATGGCTGCGCCGGCCAGCAATAGTACGCACAAGGAAGCCAGTGGCGTGGGGAAGCTGGCAGCGGCGTCGGCAGGATCATAGAGGGGTGACTGGCGGCAAAAAATAATGGAGAAAGAGTAGCGGCCGGCGACGAAGCCTGGTGAAATCCCGGCGATTTAGCGCTCCATGATCCAAATTGATCGAGGGGAAGTTTCATGGGATTGAAGCACACCCGGTGACGTGGTTGGAAACAAGGAAGGAACTCCGGTGTGATGGTGGGCTTGCACGGCCGAAGTTCGGAAAGATGGTTTTAAAACCTTGCAAAATTTGGATGCTATAAGGCATAGGAGGAGCTTGCTCAATGTGTTGTGGGGAGGAAGGGACTCTAGGGGTGGCTTTTATAGGTCGGAGGAGCAAGAGAATATATGAAAACCAATTTGGAAATGATTTTAGACGAAGGAAAGAACGCAAAATTTGGGCATTAAAATTGGGAAAGGAGGCTAGGAATAGAAAGAGGAGTTCAGGAATCAATTTGGCATAATTTTGGAAAGAAAGGGTGAAAAAAATCATGATATTCCAAAGCTTTAATTGCTTAGCAATGGAGAAGAGAGAAGCAAGTTTATCTATCATGACTAGATATTGGGGACGCGTTGTGCTGACAGGTGGGGTCCCTTGTTTTTTTAATAACTAAAGGAAAATCATTTTTGAAAAGATAGCACATAAGGTCTAAAAATTCTAAAAAATACTTTGAGATATTTGGGACTTAATAAAATTATTTTAGAAATATTGGAGTTTTAATTTTTTTCTACAGGCAATTATTCTATAAATCTAAAATTCAGAAAAAGCATTTATAAAATCCAGAAAATTTAGGAGAAAACTCAGAAATTTAGATTTAAATATTTTAAATAAAAATATGCAAAATTTAAGATGTTAAACATTTTCTCCTCAGAGTTATTTTCTTTATCATCAAGCGCCTCATCGCTTGACTTCGCATTTTCTTTAAAGGCAATGTTCTTCTCCAATAGCTCATCCTTATCTTTCTTGTACAACTCATTTGTAATGAGGTTGCCCAAGAGAGTAGTTGTCGTCATCCTTGCCAACTCAAGAGAGTTGAGAAATAAAGTCACCAACATCTCGCATTTATTCGGTAGAGCTCTAAGCATCTTATGAATAGCATCAAAATTAGTTAGCGATCTACCAAGATCTTTGAGTTCATTCGCTATGTTATTTAGCATTGAGTACATCTCATTGATATTCTTATGAGGTAACATAATAAAACTCTCATACTTGATCCAAAGCATAGGTAATTTAGCCTCCTTGACCACGGATGTTCCCTTATGGATTTTCAAGAGGGTGGTCCAAATTTTATGAACGGTTTTAAGATTACTCACTTGATTGAACTTATCCGTATTCTAGGCTCAAAACAAAGTGTTAATTACTTGAGCATTGAGGTGAGAGTTTCTCTCAACTCGATCGACGTGAGTGTGGGATCAAGTGACATAGTGAAATCCTCACCAACAATTCTCTGTATGCTTAGACTTATGACCTTGAGATAAACAGTCATGCGAATTTTCCAATATACATAATTTATGCTATCAAAAAAAGGTGCCTTGTCTATGGATACACTCTCAGTAGCCATATTTTTTTCCTCTAGGTAGTCAAGCCTATAAAGTGAGAGACCACGCTTTGATACTACTTTTAGGATCAATGATAACCGACTAAAGGGGGGTGAATGGAAGGTTTTTTAAAAAATCTTTGGCTCTAGCACAATGATTTTGCAAGTATGACTAGTTACAATTTTTCAACAATTAAGGTCTAAATTATCTAGATTTCACTAAGTGCACTAACAACCTAAATTTACTTTAATATAGCAATCCTTGGTATATAATCAAATAGCCGTTTGGGGTGAAATCTATAAAAAAGCAGCAAAACCGGCACTACCGGCATACAAAGAGCAGTAATGTTGGCTCCCATGTAACGGTCAGTTTGAAGCATTAAATGCATAGGTACTAGCCATTACCATAGTACCTTGGTAGTACTGACATAAAAATCATGGTAGTGTTGACAATTGATCTTTGAAATGCCCCAAAAATGCCTTCTCTGGAAAATAAATACTGACTCAAGAAATATAGTACTACCGGTCAGCGGTAGTACTAGCTCTTGACCATGGTGCTGCTGGAATTTGAATTCCCAGAAAAAACCCACAAAAGCCATTCTTTGTAAAATAACTACCGCTCCTAGGGAACGATACTACTGACTTGTTGTAGTACCGCTATTAGCATGTCGGTAATGTCAATGTCATGATCCATAGAAAAACTACACTCTTTGGGTGCTACTGACCTGCGGTAGTACCAGCCAATACATGGTGGTAGTGCCGACTTGTCTAAACTTTGAGTGAAATATTTAGAGAAACTTTTCCCTAATGAAACCACTATTTAACATGAATGTGATTTTGAGTCATGTGACCTTTAAGCAATTTCAAGCTACTAGACATCAATTTCTCTTAATAGTACGATACCTATTTCTACTAATCCGATCTTTTCTCCAAACTCTGAAGATCGATAAAAGCTATGAAAAGGTCTTTAAGTTTTTATACCTTTGCCTTAAGTTTGATTTATCCAAGATTTTGTTTTGACTTCATATTGTTCTTTCAATGACGAGGACGAAGAATCTATTTCATCCACTCAAAGAGATACGTTAGTCCTTTAACATTGATTGTCATTAATTACCAAAACTTAATCACAATTTGGGGGCTTAGATGCTTTAACTACAAAAGAAAATATAGAGCATATGAATGAGAAATATAAAGTTGCTGGTAATAAAAGTAGAAAGGAAATAATTTTTGAACTTGGTGATCTTGTTTGGTTCTATTTAAGAAAAGATAGATTTCTAGATTTGATAAAGTCTAAATTGATGCCTAGAGTTGATGGTCCTTTTAAGATTATTGAAAAGATGTTGCCTATAGATTTCAGGGTTAATCCCACATTTAATATTGTAGATTTGAAGTCATACTTGGGAGAAGAAAATGAGCTTGAGATGAGAATGACTCCAATTCAAAAGGGGATGATGATGAGGACACCACCCCTATAGATACAACCAATACTTCTCCGCATACTATGCATGCGCAAAGACCAATTATACGAGCCCGTGCATATTAATTAAATTATCAGGTAACTCCTTTTTGGAAATGAATTATGTTGCTAATGAGAATATGATGATGCTTAATGCGTGTGATTTACTTATCCTCATAAATCATAAAGAAGACTATAATGGGTACGAGAAAGAAGGATAAAATACAAAGGACCACTAGGAGGATTTGAACCCTAGCCTAGGCTAATAGCTTCAACTCCTTACTCCTCCCCCTGGCGGCCACCCCTTTCACAAACCCACTAGGTTGGTCCAACTACATTTGAAAGCCTTCATAACATGGTGCTGTACCACCTTTGCCAATTGCACTTCAACCCATATAATAGGAAGACCTAGGAGGAGTCTGTTTCCATATCACCTCTTGGCCGCACTCCCCTTTCAATGCTTATTTAAGTTAATTGAGCTACCTCATGAAACTTGTGTTTTGTTAGATTAGTTTTCTATGTGAAACTTCTATGTTCTTTGCTTGAGTCGGCTAGACCAACTGTCAGACTGCTATTGAAACCCTAACTTTTGTCCTTAATCCATATTCACAATTTCATATTGCTTTTACTTTGTTCTTACTTGTTTTTCAGCTACTTGTAGGAATTGATCTTCACGATTAGGTTAACCAGACTTTGGTACGATTGATAACAACTCGGAGTTTGGTTCAACGATTGCTTGGTGTCGGTCGTGTTTCAGTCTCGGTAGTCTGGATCGTGAGGGTCGTCTCCACAAATCGAGAGTTATCCATCTCACCAAAAGACTGAGCCTCCATTAGCCTGAGCAGAAACTTTCTTGGAATCTTCTGAAAATTTCTAAAAACACGCGAAAACTTATTAAAATATATATTTTTTGTTATTTGAAAATTTCTTGCTATCCCATTACAGTTTCTAGGTCGCTTCATAAGACGTGGAAAACAAATAAGAGCAGTGCTACAATGATTTTTCTCTCAATACAAGTTGTACAAATCTTGAAACAAGTGAAGGGATAAGTAATTATTATCTACCCTTCATTCATGATTTAATATTATGCAACTGTTAAAAAGAAAAACATGAAAGCACCTCTCAAAAAATAATCCTACAATAAAGTATAGCAAATCACAGCAAAGAAAAACATTATTGCCCGTGCTCCAAAAGTTTGCAACACTAAGAAAAACATTGCCCATGCTCCAAAAGCTTGCAACACTATAATACGGCCATTGGTGAGCATCACTTAATATTTTTAGATACACTACTTACCTAAACTTTTAAAAACATCCAGCTATAAGATGTAAAAAATAACAATTAAATGATAAAAGCAAAGTAAATCACACACACACACACTACTCATTACTTGTTGCCTCGCGCTCACGACTGTCAGGCTAGTCACCTTCTAAAAGCGTGTAGCATTGTCGGATAGAACACTCGTGAACAATAATTAATATTTTTAGATATACTTCTCGATTAAAGTTGTACGTATATACATTGGACAATGAGAGGAGGTCACGAGGGCAAAAATTTTCCAAAGGTGGAAAGCACCATGCGAAACTCGTGAGCCGGTGCGAAACCACCAAATAATCCACTTTGGCCATTTTAGAAGCTTCAGCCCGCCCCTCTGCTCCCCTTCATGCCCTTTCGTCGTCGGTCCAAACCCTAGCTCTCACTCGCCGACGCGGCTGCAACAACAGGAGGGAGAGAGCGAGCTAGGGCGGAGAGAGCTGAACATGGATCGGATCGTTGGCAGCAAGTACAAGCTGGGCCGCAAGATCGGGAGCGGCTCCTTCGGGGAGATCTACCTCGGTTCGATCTCGATCTCACTTCCTTCGATTTTCCTGCCCCCCGTTGCTCGATTTGGTTCTTGGATCTGATGAGGTCTCCCTCTTTGCAGCGACGCACGTTGACACGTACGAGATCGTCGCCGTCAAGATCGTGAGCTCCTACCCCGCCTCCGCTCGCGTTAGATTTGGTTGAATCTGCCTCGGTTTTCCGGCGTCTGGTGCCGCTAGTGTTGGGTTCCTGGAGGAAGCTTGGTGATTTATGATGTAGTTTCGGGCACCGCGAAGATTGCTCTTTTTTTTTTCTTTCGATAGTTTAGCTTGTAGCGTGCTGCGCATGTTAGAAATGGCGGACTATTATGTGTTATAGGTTCCAGCTCAATTCATTGTTGCGACTGATGATCTATAATTGCCTAGTATTCCTTGCTGTTTGGTTGTTTATGGCTTGTGCGAAATGGTAGGTTTGTAGCACCTTTTTACACGTCAAATTCGGTGGGTTCATTAGCAAAAGAAGAGAGGCGCTTGATTCGGAGGTGCAAATTGCTTGATTCTTCTTCAAGGCCCTGTATTTCAAAAATGTCCAACGGCATTGTGGTTTCGGATTAATCGTTTCCATCATAGTTGTGCTATTCGTCCATTTATTTAGGCTTATAGAGATACCTGGTACAAGGTCTCATAATTTTAGTGATATAACTATCTTTTTTTACTCTTTATCCAATTTTCTCTTATGCTGGATGATATTAATGGATTATGAGTAGCTGCTATAATTGGTGCGTTACTTTGAAGTACGAGGGTGTAAAGGAGGAAAGTGTCATGTTACATGTAGGGATGGCCATCATTTAATACAGCAACGAGATGCATATCTTTTCCTTTAGTAAACGACAAATTGACATCTACATGTGAGGAAACAACTCCAGATCATGATACTACAAGATAAGACAACTCAGTAAATTGTACAATTCTGTGATCTCAAGTATAAACTTTGCGGAAGTGTCAACCACATATCCGACTAGGGAAATTTGCTCCTGAAAATATTGTATGACATTGTCTTTTCAAACTTTTGATTGCTTCAGTTTGTTAAATATCTTTCTCATTGTTGCTTGTAGAGTTGTGGTATCAACATAATAGATTGATTTCTCTTTCTCAAGAATTATGTGGGTTTTGACCTGTCTCCACTCACTATTCTAGATTTGGCTCGATTGCTTTTCATTCTTGGTTGTGTTTTTGCATTGCAAAGTAACTATATTTCTAGTTTTTTATGCCACAATCTTGGAATTTGTAGGTTACTGTCTTTTGAATTAAATAAATAAGATTTACCAAGATTTCTGTAGTATCCTATGCGGTGCTCTAGTTGCAAATCTTGTTGATTTTTCCATTTTTATTTTTGGCTTGGTCATGGACAGAACGGTTTCTTCATAGTGCTTTAATGGAATTAGAGAGTATAGACAGTGTGAATAGATTTCATAATTTTACATCATGAAGTAATTTATATCGACAAATGATTTTGTGATGTTCCTTTTGGATTTGTTAACCCTTCTATTGGCCTGATTTATGTTGCATTGATTACGCTCAGGAAAGCAGCAAAACCAATCATCCCCAATTGCTATATGAGGCCAAGCTGTATAATGCTCTTCAGGGAGGGAGTATGTGTTTGAGCTACAAATATTTTTTTATTGCATTGATTACTAATTTACTATACCATTGTTCCATAGCTAATGTGGCAATTCTTGGTACTTGTGAATTCATGTAGCTGGCATCGCAAACATAAAATGGTGCGGCATTGATGGTGAGGACAATGTTCTTGTTATTGATTTGCTTGGGCCAAGCCTTGAAGATCTGTTTGTTTATTGTGGCCGGAGATTCTCACTGAAGACAGTCTTGATGTTGGCGGATCAGATGGTAATAATAGAAAGTTGGCTTCAATGTCTTGTTCTATTTGCTAATGGTCATGCAGTTGTGGATGTTAATTTCTTCTGTTGAATTCTGTTGTTTCTTGTTGATAATGCTTTTACTCCACAGCTCATACTACTAATAAAACAGCCAATTGTTAAGGCTAGACATTTTCTGTTTTTAAACGAGCTTTGAATCTATTCTTAAAATCAGGAGTACGGTGTACCAGGATTCCATTAGACTCAACGAACATTTGATTCCCTTGGCATTTTTTTCTTTCATGGTTATGTTCTATTGCTTCTGCTGTTTTTGTTTTTACTAATGCATTCAAACTCTTGCAAGCAATTTTGGAATTGTGCTTGACCACACATATTTATGCTTTACCTCTTTATGAACTGATTTTTGGAGTGGAGTTGTTACCTGTACAGCCAGCAGAACCCTTCATATTATGTGTTCCCATTTTATCATTAGTTCTTTTGTCTATAGCTAATTACTAATTTGTTCCTGCAGATAACAAGAATAGAATTTATGCATTCCAAGGGGTATTTGCACAGAGACATCAAGCCTGATAACTTTCTTATGGGCCTTGGTCGAAAAGCTAACCAGGTGTGTAGCAAGCTAGCTATCGACACTTATATTGCCATAAATATTCGTCGTGATTGTTTTGGTATCTAACTCTCAGGTTTACATCATTGACTTTGGACTTGCAAAGAGATACCGTGACTCAACCACCAATCGCCATATACCTTATAGGTGTGCCAATTATTTAGAACCACATGTTTCTTCTTTAACAATTGTAATTGTGCATTACATTTATTTAATCTTCTATTTTTTGTGTTATTACATTATGTAGTCTGAATATTGTTAACATACTTAACTTTTTTCAGAGAAAATAAAAACTTGACTGGCACAGCTCGCTATGCAAGTTGCAACACTCATCTTGGGATTGGTGAGCAATATGGCCATTCTATTTGTCATTCTGTTTCTGTGACGTCATTGAGATAATTGAATTATGCACATGTATATTGTGTTAATTGTACCATCCTCGTTATTACGCTTGGAGTTGGAATGCTAAAATAAATTGTCATTTTTCATTCCTTTCCTTTGACACCAATCACTAAACTTAGTGTTGATATCACTTACCAGAGCAAAGCCGAAGAGATGATTTGGAGTCCATTGGATATGTACTTCTGTATTTTCTCAGGGGAAGGTAGGATTCTTCTGTGTTAACAAACTATACATACATTGTTTTTTTCCTTCTCATTGTGGCAGAGCAATGAAAGATAACTTCAAGTGCACCATGTTCATTATTGAAAACTATGTGCTGCTGACACTTTTTGAAATAAATAGCAACATATACGTATGTAGACCTATTCCCTTTATTACCATTGTGATCAATAGGCCAGCTAGCTTTGATCTTAATTTTGACATACTCTTATGTTTTCCTATTAAACAACTTTTTATATGATATCTATATTAACTTACTATATGTTTGATCCAGTCTTCCTTGGCAGGGTTTAAAAGCTGCCACAAAGAAGCAGAAGTATGACAAAATAAGTGAGAAGAAGCTTTCAACACCTATCGAGGTTGTTTAAGCTGACATGTTTTGAATTGGAATTCTTTTCACTTTTATATCATTGATGGAGACCGCTCATCGGGTTTTCTCATTACAGGTTTTATGTAAATCCCATCCTGTGGAATTTGCATCTTATTTCCACTATTGCCATTCGTTGACATTTGATCAACGACCAGATTATGGTTTTTTGCGACGGCTCTTTAGAGATCTGTTTGACCGTGAAGGTATAGCATCAGAAGCAATAGTGTGACATTTCCCATTGTGCTTCTATGATATTCGCTAAATAACTTGTTCAATATTTGGCTGCCTGCAGGTAATCAGTTTGATCATGTCTTTGATTGGACACTGTTGAAGTGTAAGCAATCCCAGAAGTCAAAGTCTCAACAGGTATGTTCTATTTGTACTTTTTGGATGCTATGCTTTTGCTTGTACCACATATTCATAACCTTGTTCAATTTTCTCATTTTTCTTTTAAATCAACGGAATAATTGTCAGAAGATAATGCATCTTAAATTAGGTTTGACACACTTAATTATTCACTAAAAGCTTTCAGTTTTTGTTCTGGGTCGGTTCACCTTTTGGTTTCTCTTGTTTGACGCACTTAATGGAATGGACATAGTTTCTTGTCTTTCTCCCACAGTTTGTTTCAATTTTTACCTGTTTATATTTGTGAACTTTATCTTAGTACCTTGGCTGATTTTGCTCTCTCTCTCTCTCACCAATAACAGCAAGATCCAGGTGTAAGTAGCCGGCCATTTCCAACAAATATGGACAAGCACCAAGGTAGCATATTCACAAATTTCCTTGTAGCGGTAGCATCAAAATGGTTTTTTTTTATTATCATCCTGCTCTTGTAGTAAATTGTACTTGTTGGATTAAAAAATTGTTTCCAGAAATGTTAACTGGTGAACTGCGCTGCAAAATTCCTTCCGGCCTTTGTCATAGACATTTCTCTTATTGTGATTATATTTCATGACACCTTTCATAGGAATATAGGATGAAAATTACATTCTCATGCTTGTCACTTAAAATCTTTTTCAGTTAGTGGTTCACGCCCAACCGAAACTTCTGG
Source organism: Guadua angustifolia (assembly GCA_036346375.1). Lineage (NCBI taxonomy): Eukaryota > Viridiplantae > Streptophyta > Magnoliopsida > Poales > Poaceae > Guadua > Guadua angustifolia. Next base: position 55,312,066 of record CM070502.1, on the reverse strand, counting down.
TCAGCTTGAAGCAGAGCAACGCCCGGCAATTAGAATGCAATTCAGATCTACTGCTGAGAACAGTCATTCTAATAGTAGGCACCCTGATAAACTGGTATGACCTCCTTTCTGTTTATTGATGATGAAAATATTCTAACTTCCTTAACATAACATTTGAATTTTGGTCGCCTCTAAATAATTTTAAATGCTCATGGCATTTCAGAATGTCACACTGGCTCTTACAGCCTCTTACAGCATTACATCTTTTTTCACCTGATAGGAATAAAAAAAAGTACCCATGGATGTTTAGGGTGCTTACTGTTCGGTTATAACATTCCTTTCTTTTTTCTGCAGAGAGTGGGTACTACCACTAATAATGCATTGCTGCAAGGCACATCATTTGGCACTGCTGATGCTCCAAGGAAGAATATGACATTCTCAAAAACACAGGGGCTTGCTGATCCTCACAGTCATGGAACTAACAATCCAGGGCCTTCTAACCACCTTTAGCATTTGGAGCAGTTAGTTCCCAAGGGCATGCTGGTCCATTCAGTTAACCATTGGTGAGACTACCTTCAATGCTATTATGTCTTGCCTTGCACCTTCTGTGTATTTATGGTATGGACCAATATGTTGGTGCTATTAGTGTTTTTCTTCCAGCTGACCTTGCGGTATCTTTAGTTTGCCCAACAAAATATTCTCTCCCCATATAAGGGGTAAAATTTGTTTGCATCCTTGTCTGTCAATGCTTATGGTTGTTTGTTTTGTAGGTTTAATTGGATATTTGCCACCCTTCAACGTGAAAATTCGACGTCATGTACAAAAAATGCCACTCCAGTGGCATGATTTGTACATGGCGTCGAAGTTTGAAATTGAAGAGTGGCAAATTTCTAAATCTCCCTTGTTTGTAAGGTGTCTTCTGACATTTACGCTGTGTGGAATTACGGTGGTTCTTTGAAGAACTTATCAAATATTCTTTCGGATACATTAGCTAATTGACAGCATCTTTTTTTAAATCATAATATAACCATTTTACTAAAATATGTACCACCTGTCTGTAGCTAGCTAATACCATATTGCAGCAGAGAACAGAGAAATGCCAAACAGAGCTTTATGATTCTAATGGCCTCATTGACTGAACTTAGCTTATCCAATAGGCCAGCTTATTGGGCTTATGGCCACACTTTGGCAAGTTTGACCTATTTGGTTGTTGGGGTGGCCATGCCTAAAGTCAAGTGTGGTAGGGGATAAAACACTAAAGCCAATTAGGTCTGTTAGTTGTCCCATTTATGGCTGGAACCCACTATCTTGCCCTATTTTTGGCGCATTCTATTGCCACCACCATCTCTCCACTCCTGGGGTGGGGGTGGGGTTTCCTTGCCACCATTGCCAGCACCTTCTCATGAGCAAGGCTTCGAAGTGCGCGCGAGGAAATAATGTGCGACGGTGATTACACCCTCTTGATTGTTTGACAAGATTGGAGGTAGTGGCGGCACTGTTGGAAAGTAATCCTGTGTGTGCGTCCAGATTAGGTTTTTAGTTCTTCCCTTATTCTAATTCCTTCCTTAGAATAGTTTCTTTCCTTGTTTGGTTTTAAGTCAGGCAAGAAATCAGTGATGAGATAGGCAGAATCAAAGGGGCATTAATAGCCTTGATTAGGAGATTATCTCATTCCAAATATGTAATAGTGAGCTGTGTTTAAATAAAGAAGAAGATCAGAAAAGCTGCAAGCCATTCGGCAGCACCAATCCCTGTGTTATTGTGTTTAGGCGTGAGTTCCTGGGCAAGTTTTGCTTTCATTTGGTATCAGAGCACAGAGAACACCATGTCTAGCGATTCTTCCTTGAACCTGCCTACAGATCCTGCAAGGAACCGTGAGGTAGTTGTTCAGAGAGTGGTGAGGGACATGGGAGGGGCATTCCCGATGCTCACTAAACACAATTACACTGAGTGGGCAGTCATGATGACCGTCATGCTTCAAGCACGCGGTCTGTGGAGTGCTGTCGAGAGTGGCGGCGCGGAACTGCTGGACGACAGGATGGCCATGGAGGCCATCATGCGCGCAGTGCCGCCGGAGATGCTGAAGGGGTTTGCCAAGAAGACGGCGAAGGAGGCCTGGGACGCCATCAAGACGATGCGCGTCGGCTCCGATCGCGCTCGCAAGGCAACCGCCCAGAAGCTGAGGAGGGAGTACGAGGCGATCTCTTTCCAAGACGGCGAGTCTGTCGACGACTTCGCCATGCGCCTCACCGGGATCGTCCATCAGTTGGAGGTCCTCGGTGATCCAATCGACGACGACAAGGTCGTCGCCAAGTACCTTCGGGTCGTTCCGCCGAAGTTCGCGCAGATTGCGCTCTCCATCGAGACTCTTCTCGATATCTCGGCGATGTCGATCGAGGAAGTCACCGGACGACTCAGGGCGGTGGAGGACCGCCTCGACTCGGTCCAGGCGCCATCATCAACGGCTGATGGCAAGCTGCTGCTCACGGAGGAGCAGTGGCTCGCGCGCCAAAAGGAGAGGCAAGCTGGCGAGGGTGGCTCACGGTCATCCAATGGCGGCGGAAGGAGTCGTCGTTCTCGCGGCGCGCGCAAGAAGGGCAGCACGCCGGCGATCAAGGCAAGGCGCAGGCGACCGATGACCGCGACAAGACGCAATCGCGACGTAATGGTCATTGGGCCCGGGATTGCCGACAACCGAAGCGCCAGCAGGCGAACCTCACGCTGGAGGAGGATGAAGACGACCATGTGCTTATGGTGGCACAGGTCTGCGAGCCGATCAAGAATCTTGAGGCGCCAGTGACCACCATCCATTTTGACGAACCTCGGGCGCAGGCGTTCCTCGGCGAAGTGGACACCGGAGAACTCCAGGAGGGATGGTATCTTGATACCGGAGCCACCAGCCACATGACCGGCCGCAGTGAAGTTTTCTCCAAGCTCGACCATGCGAAACAGGGGACTGTTCGCTTTGGTGATGGGTCGCTTGTCGAGATCCAAGGTCATGATGCGGTCTTTGTTCCCGGCAAACGGTGAGCACAAGGCGCTTTCGACGTCTACTACATCCGCGGTTGAAGAACAAGATCATTAGCCTCGCCAACTCGATGAGTGTGGCTCAAGAGTGCTAATTGAAGACGCGAGTGTTGCAGATTTGGGATCGCCAACGCCAACTCATCGCCAAGGTGAAACGCGGAGCAAATCGGCTCTACATCCTGCGCCTAGATATCGCGCAGCCGATTTGTCTCGCGGCGCAGCACAACGACGACTCCTGGCGGTGGCATGCCCGCTACGGGCACATCAGTTTTGACGCCCTTCACCAGCTGAGCCGCAAGGAGATGGTGCGAGGGCTGCCACGACTGGAACATGTGGAGCAGCTCTGTGACACTTGCGTCACGACGAAGCACCGCCGAGCGCCGTTCCCAGTCAAGGCTAAGTACCGCGCAGATGGAGTCCTTGACCTTGTCCACGGAGACCTTTGTGGCCCCATCACTCCGGCGACTCCAGGAGGACGCCGTTTCTTCTTGCTGTTGGTAGATGATGCTAGCCGCTACATGTGGTTGGCACTTCTCGCAGCGAAGAGCGATGCAGCAGCAGGGATCAAGAAGTTTCAAGCTGCTGCAGAGGTGGAAAGCGGGCGCAAGCTGCGGGTGCTACGGACGGACAACGGTGGTGAGTTCACTTCTGCCGATTTCGCGCGCCACTGTGAAGACCAAGGTGTCCAGCGGCACCTCTCCGTGCCATACGCGCCACAGCAAAATGGCGTTGTGGAGAGGCGGAATCAGACGATTCTCGCCACCGCTCGCGCCCTCCTGAAGCAGAGGGGCATGCCCGCGGAGTTTTGGGGGGAGGCGGTGAGCACAGCGGTGTTTCTCCTCAACCGGGCGCCGACGAAGAGTCTCGCCGGCAAGACCCCCTTCGAGGCCTGGTACAAGCGCAAGCCGGCGGTCAGCTTCCTGCGCACATTCGGATGTCTCGGGTATGTGAAGGACACCCGCCCGAACTTGCGAAAACTCGACGACCGCTCCACTCCGATGGTTTTCATCGGGTACGCAGAAGGATCCAAGGCGTACCGTATGCTGGAGCCCCTGTCTCGGCGAGTCTTCACCGCCCGCGACGTCGTCTTCCAAGAAGATGTCGGCTGGGACTGGGTTTCGTCACTGGCGCAAGGCGAATCGGTGACAAGTGACTTCCAGGTGGAGCTCGTGGTCAACTCCATCTACATACCAGAAGACACCCCGTCTGCATCGGCTCCTTCCGCGCGCGGCGCTGGAGGAGCGCTTTCGCCCGGAGGAGGTCCTTCCGCGAGCGGCGCTGGAGGAGCGCTTTCGCCCGGAGGAGGTCCTTCCGCGAGTGGCGCTGGAGGAGCGCGCCGCCGAGTAGGTTCTTCGCTCATGAAGCTATTGGAGGAGCGCCGCCGGAGAGTGGCTTCTGCTCCATCTGCAGGCGACGCGAGCACGCCCGCTGGGGTGTCTTCATCCGCAGCCTAACCCGTCCGCGACTGGCGATCGTCGCGGGACTCGCTCTCCCGTCGACCTCCTCTGCATCTGGCGACGAGGTTGAATTTGTTTCTCCGCCGCCGAATGATTCTCCCCGGGTGGATGCCTACCACGACACCACTCCTCTCCGCTACCGTCGCATCGACGACATGCTTCAGGGGAGAAGTCTGAACTTTGCTAATCGTCTTGCCGCGTGGCGACGCTGGCGATGCTGGCGAGGAGTTACTGCTGACCAGCGAGGAAGGAGAACCTCGCTCCTTTGCTAAAGCAGGGGCCGATCCAGCCTGGCAGGCGGCTATGGGTGAAGAGCTGAACTCCATCAAGCAGAACGGGACGTGGGAGCTGGTGGAGCTTCCGCATGGCCATCGTCCGATTAAATGAAGCTGGTCTTCAAGCTCAAGAAAACGCGAAAGCGCCGTGATCAAGCACAAGGCTCGCCTCGCCGCTAAGGGATATGTGCGGCAAGGGCATCGACTTCGATGAGGTGTTCGCGACTGCCGCTCGCCTCGAGTCCCGCGATCGCCGGTTGGTCGTTGTCGCACAAGAAGCTCGCGGTGCATCACATGGATGTGAAGTCGGCCTTCCTCAATGGAGATTTGAAGGAGGAGGTGTCGTCGCCTGACCACCGTGTTTAAATCCTCGTCGGCCAAGAACACAAGGTATTGCGGCTCAAGAAGGCGTTGTATGGGCTGCGACAAGCGCCACGGGCCTGGAACGAGAAGCTTCACTTCACTTTGCAAGCTCTCGGGTTCAAGCAGAGTGGGCATGAGCCTGCGATGTACAGGCGTAGCCAAGGGGGAGCGCTGCTGCTTCTCGGGGTCTATGTTGATGATCTGATCATCACTGGATCGGTCGAGGAAGAAATCAACCGCTTCAAGGAGGAGATGAAGGCGAGGTTCAGGATGAGCGACTTGGGTTTGCTCTCCTTCTACCTCGGGATTGAAGTGCAGCAGATTGGCAAGAATGGCGGCATCACGTTATGCCAGGCACATTATGCCAAGCGCATCCTGGAGATGGCGGGGATGCAGAACTGCAATCCCGCCGCACACACTCCATGGAAGAGCGGCTCAAGCTAAGTCGTGGCAAAAAGGCGGCGAAGTAGGCGTGACGATCTGGGAGGATCATCGGAAGCCTTCGCTACCTCATTCACACACGGCCAGACCTGGCATTCAGCGTAGGGTACATGAGTCGCTTCATGGAACGGCCTACGGAGGAGCACATGACGGCAGTGAAGAGAATCCTACGCTATGTGGCTGGGACTCTAAGTCTCGGATGCCATTATAGGGGGACAGGAGAGGCCCGACTCATTGGGTACACTGATAGTGACCTTGCCGGAGATGTTGACACAATGAAGAGCACTTCCGGCGGCCTATTCTTCTACGGGAACAGCTTGGTGAGCTGGCACGCTCTCAAGCAGAAGATAGTTGCTCTCTCGTCTTGTGAGGCAGAGTATGTCGCTGCTACTACTGCTGCCACATAGGCGGTGTGGTTAGCTCGGTTGCTCGGCGACTTCAAGGGAAGGGATGCCGACACCACCGAGTTGAGAATTGACAACAAATCAGCCTTAGCGCTGATGAAAAATCCTGTCTTCCACGAGCGTAGCAAACACATCAAAGTGCGCTACCACTTCATCAGGGAGTGCTTGGAAGATGGAAGGATTAGTGCTAATTTCATTGGCACTAAGGATTAGCTCGCTGACATTCAAACGAAGGCACTTGGGCGGGTCAGATTCCATGAGCTTCGAGCAAGGATTGGGATGGTCCAGATTAACTCCAAATCAGCACACAAGGATTAGGGGGAGATTGTTGGAAAGTAATCCTGTGTGTGCGTCCAGATTAGGTTTTTAGTTCTTCCCTTATTCTAATTCCTTCCTTAGAATAGTTTCTTTCCTTGTTTGGTTTTAAGTCAGGCAAGAAATCAGTGATGAGATAGGCAGAATCAAAGGGGCATTAATAGCCTTGATTAGGAGATTATCTCATTCCAAATATGTAATAGTGAGCTGTGTTTAAATAAAGAAGAAGATCAGAAAAGCTGCAAGCCATTCGGCAGCACCAATCCCTGTGTTATTGTGTTTAGGCGTGAGTTCTTGGGCAAGTTTTGCTTTCAGGCACCAATTTGTTGAGCGAAAGAGAGAGATAGGTGGAGAGAAACATGGGGAAAATGTGGATTAATTGTGCATTGGCTCTACTCATGGGATTAAGTGGCTATATATTCGTGGGTCAGGTCTCAGGTCTTACAAATAAGGAGTTGTGGTGCCCCTAAGTTTCAGCATGGCAAAATTTGGATATCAATTAAACCACCTACCTATTCGGGAATGCCATGCTGTAGAATCAGTTGGCTGTGGAGAATATTTGCCATATGCCCATATCTTAAAAATTTGCCAAATTAGTTAATAAATACTTAATATACCCAAATCAGTATTTTGAAAGTGCTTTTTGAAAAGCTACCCTTCTCCGAATGGAAATTTGAGACTTGTAGGTTTCTAAGTTGATCAATCCGAGCAATTTTATGGTTTATGTAATAAGTACTTACCTTCTAGTCTATGGATTATAAATAATGCCAACTATACCCAAAAACACGTATTGGGGGAAGCATTCATTAATGGGAGATTTACTATTTGGGAAGTAAATATTTTCCATACACAGTATTGGCTATTGGGATGGTTGAATAACTCTGATCTGCAATTTTGAAGGCTTTGAGCATGACGCCATAATGGTAATACGCTAATGAAACCTACTTGTGGCATTTGAACATTTTTTTCATCCTAAATTTCTGTTTGAAATATTACATTATTATCTTCATTTTTCAAAAATGTCACTGGACACTCTCTCTGTAGAATGGCTTGTTTGTTCTGTATGATATGTTGCAGTGTCACATTTTCAATGTCCCTGTAACCTATTTTGGTGATAACACTAGGGTCACTTGTCCATGTTTTTTCTGCATTGTTTAGTGATCTATTTGCTACTGTAGGTCATTGGATATGGTTTCAGGGGGGAATCCAGAGCGAACCTACGACCTTCTATGGTTTGGTACATGAAGCCATTACTGAAAATTGCTCTCAGGTTTTTAAGGTGCCCTCTGAATTGCATGAGGTGATTACTACCTACCAGAAAGAGTGGTTGGTGTGCTGCTATGAATTCAACATCAGTTAGCATGCAATGTTCAAGATATTTGCCTCCCCATGTCATGTGGATAATATATGGGAGCTTGCTTAGGAATTTCAGCCCCCTGTTTTGTGTTCTGCATGAGTGTTTGCATTGTAACACTTCACCTGGGCTTATTGATTCAGGGTCCTTCGCCAATTAATAATAACGATGCTGTATTCCATAAAGAGAGCTTGGTGGGACTCATCAGAATAGCTTTAGCTTTAATTAGGGATCAGCACTGGTGCGATGACATACGCTCCATATGGCATCTCACTGTGGGATCTCCTGACTTACAACTGGTTTTACTTGTAAGTCAACTAGAGTTGCTATTTGTTACATTGTATTATAAGTAACTGGGATTGGATTTCTCACCTAAATATTTTTCTTGCCAGATTTCAGTTTGCTGCTTTCAATTCGCAAGTAGAATCGACATCTTATTCAACTTGGATGGGTTGTAGCTTCAAATGTGTTTGGCTTCGAATCCCACCAAGCAAGGATTATGAAGAGCTACCTTGGGGGTATATGATTTTGGTTAGCATGGCATACTTCAATGATTATTTTGACTGCTTCCAGCAATTTGCCTTGCTCTATACAAATGATTCGCCATTCTGTGAGAACTGGAGGAGGAATTCATTCCCATACTCATTTTCAAGTGCCACCTGCTGCAGCTCAAAATACAGGAGATCACATATTCAACCTATAAGATCAAGAAGCCTTGCGGATTGCTGTACTGTTTTGAGCTGTGGTAAAAAGGTCACATATGCCATATAATACTGTTGGCACAGCCATGGTGTGGTTTGTGTTTTGCTGGATGACTTCTAGTTGTGGGATGTGTAATGGACATTTCATGGCATAATTTGCATGGAGTCAATGTCTCAGTCCATTATGATTTTAGTCATTTAGTTCCAAATGAAAGAATGTTTTGGCTGTTGTTTTTGACGTGGAGCTTGCATTTGTTTGAAACTCGTTTGTGTTTTGCTGGATGACTTGTAGTTATGGGATGTGTAATGGACATTTCATGGCATAATTTGCATAGTCAATGTCTCATTCCATTATGATTTTAGTCATATAGTTCCAAACGAAAGAAGGCTTTGGCTATTGTTTTTGACGTGGAGCTTGCATTTGTTCGAAACTAGAGGAACGCAATGGACTGCTTATACCATTCTGAAGAAATCAGGTTGTCTGCTGCGGTATTTATCAATAAGCTATGTGTTTTGTCATTTTGTAGCTAATGTTACAGGTTGTTTGAATAGCCATCGCGGTGAGGATGTATGGTGCATTACACGTTAATGCTTTTAGTGCTGTTGTTTTCATGTTTAATGGTTGATCTGTTTGCGCATTACTTCTGGATGTTGAGTGCAAGTTGAAGTGAAATTTGATGGTTTGCTTGAAACAACCATGCAATTGTATCCAAAACCTCTTTCATTTTTGATGTGGATCAAAGCACGCCTTGCAATTTATCTAGACTGTCCAGTTAATATAACTTTTGTTTAAAGTTCTTTTTGAAATGCTCGATCATCTTGGAATTGGATGAAAAAATTGGTAGAACGCTGTTTGTTCATTATTGTAGGAAATGTAATTTCATTCTTGATTTTGGGCAACAGTACAACACGCCTGTTAAAATGAGGCTTGAAACGAAGCAGTTGACTCCAGCACCTGCTCGAACTATTCATCTAAGCTCTCAATGCCCTATGTTTGTTATTATTCAGACATTGGTAACTTCCCAACTGGAGTCGGCACTCAATGCCCTCTGTTATTATCCAGACAATGCAATTGCAGTTCTTTGCAAGGCGTATAAGCACATTTACAGCGGTGGTAACAAAGGAAGGTTACGTGGTCGCAAGTCAATGGCCACACAGGACCAGACGACTAGTAAGCAGTTTTGAGGTACATGGTTGATCCGGTTCTTTCGCGAAGCCAGTGCTGTGGACAAACACCTGCATGATAAGAGAAGGAAGAGCCTAAGTTTGAACTGACTAGCAGGCAAGGTTCTTTAAAAGAGCAGAGCATCTGAAGATTAGCATGACGGAAACGCGAGCTGATACCGATTTCCAGACATCAGGTTACAGGATGGATGTGATCTTGGTGCTGATCCCTGGCAATGGCCCCGTGGCTCGGCATTACGCGCCTCCGAACGACTTCAACACCTCGGTGATCTCTGAAAACGTTCCGCGACTCGGCACCGCGGCAGTCTACATCTGGCGGCGGCAAAGCAAGGGAATATCCTTAGTGAGTCTTGTCATAATCGGTGACACCATAGTTGTAGGTCACTCAAGATCGCATTCATGTCTTCAGGTCAGAACCCATCATTGCTACAGCGTCTGAAGAAATTGTCGATTAGTCCTTTGCATGACCATTTGTACAGATCATCACATCACCTTGTATTCAGGATTGTCTCGGCTTAGTAGCGACTCCATACCACCGCCTAAGTTTAGTGACAAGAAGAGCCATAGCAATGAGCGACAAAGCGCGAAGATACCGTGGAATTAATCGTCATGAATAGCAAAGGTGTCACATGGTATTCAGATGTCTACCTTCTCGTAGAAGCAGTGGTGGACGCAAGGAGAGGACGTGAAGGGACTGGAGTACTAGCTTCGACGATCATACCTGTCGGCATACTTTACGCCGGAGTGCCCTCTCCGCCACAGTCTGGTGGGCCCGCATGGTAGCTGGTGGCGGGAGAGGCGACCAGCCCGAACGCATGAGCGGCCGGTCACGTGGCGACTGGCGGCGAAGCGGCGACTAGGTCCCGAACGCCATGATCGCCTGACGTGGCGACTGGCGAAAAAGCGGGCGACGAGCCCCGACGCCAGGCGGCTGTGGACGGACGAAGGAGTCAGGAGGTGCTCGGAAGTCAATCGCCGGTCAAGCGTAAGGGCATTCGCGAAAAGAGTAGGAAAGAAGCTCCACCTCGAAGTCTTCTCCCTTGTCAAACCGTGCTAGGGCCCTTGATTGCGTATGGGTCCACTGACAGTACGATGGCTTGTCCTTCTGACACCTCCCACCTAACCCATCTCAGGCAAGTCGCCTCCCGGGCGGACCAGGCGAGATCGAGCGATGGCACAAAGAATGGCGTCGATATGACAAGACTACAGTGACTGGTGTAATAAATGAAGTGTAATCAGTATGACGTCTCCTCCCTACCTGCTCGAGCCAGCTCGGCCTATATAAGGAAGCTCTGGTGCATGGGAAAGGGGGACCGGGAAAAAAAGGAGAGAACGGCAACAAGCTAAAAAAAGAAGAGAGGCATTGTAATCTGCTCGATATTCATCAATAAAGATCTAGCAGGACGTAAGGCTATTACCCACATTGAGGACCCGAACCAGGGTACATTGGTGTATTCCTTAGTCTGTGTTCTTAGGATCCCCCGGGAGAGTCCCTAGGTTGTCCAATCGCGAAGACGCCCTCTACTGAACCTCATACTTTGTTCTGGGAACCTGCTGGCAAAATACGCCGCTAGGGGCGCGCCAGGTAGGGGGGCTAGCGGTTGGCTCACCCTGCCATCTCTCCAACGGATCCTGGTCTTCTGTCCGAAAGTGAAAGTGCATCTAGGCCCCTCATTGAGTTTTGGTGATTTATGGCAACACAATTATGTATACTAACGTTGCAAATGAGATTCTATGCAGTGATCAATACGATATCATTGTTGGAAAGGCGATTGGAGATCCCCACTATATTTAAAATTTGAAAAGGCGGCATCAAGACGTCAGTTGTAAATCTTTTATTTCATTGAGTCTAAGGATAGCCGTTCTATTAAGGGGGATACGACAGAAAATCGCTTCTAGGATATGCTTGTGCTCATAGAATGAAATTGCATCTCAAAAGCATTTTAAAACAGTGCATTTCTTTTTAAAGGGTACTCCTGGCCGAGGAGGTAAGGCCGGAGTATCCGGACATTAAGTCCGGACACTCCGGGCTTGGGTCCTCGGTTGGTTTTCTCTGATAAGTCCGGAGTATCCGGACATTTAGTCCGGACACTCCGGGGTTATTGTTCGGAGTATCCGGGGTCTGTGTCCGGAGTATCTGGAGATTTTGTCCGGACACTCCGGGCTCACCCTCTCGGTTGTGCAATTCTATTTAAGTCCGGACACTCCGGACTATTTGTCCGGACACTCCGGAGATTGCGCAGCACAAGAGTAACGGTTGGATTTTGGGAGACCTATTTAAGCCCTCACTTCATTTCTAACCGTTACCCACCTCATTCATTCTGACATTCAAGTCTAAAGCTCTCTCACACTCTCTCAAGCCCTAGCTTCTTTCTCCCACTTAAATCTTCGATTTGATTTGCATCTTTGGGGAGAAAGAAGGGGATTCAAGTGCTTGAGCTTGCTTGTTTGATTCTTGAGCACAAGTTTCATACTCCAAGTTGATTTAGCGGCGTATTTATTACTCTTGGAGTTTGAAGGGCTCCTAGACGGCAAGGAGTCACCGGAAGCCTCCAAGACTTCGTGTGGAGAGCCTCGGTCGTTTGTGAAGGCAAGTCTAGCCTCCGAAAGGAAAGAGACAAGAAGTGAAGACCGGCGAGTGCTTTGTGCAACGCTGGGAGGAAAGGGGTCAAGAGGGACCCGGGCTTTGTGCCTCCTCAACGGAGACGTAGGATTCCCTTCAAGAATCCGAACTTCGGTAAAAAATTCGTTGTCTTTGTGTTCTTCACTTGCTTGTACTAGGGTTTGAAGTTTTTGGAACTTTTGGTGCCCCGATCTACTTTGTCTCAGTGTTTGGCTCTAGATCTATATTTTCCTCAGGTACCAGACATCATTTAGAGTATTTGTATTCAGCTAGATTGTTGAAAATTTGCAAATATTTAAAATTTTATTTCGAGGTCACCTGTCCGGACTATCCGGACATTTAATCCGGACTATCCGGACATTTACTCCGGACTATCCGGATATTTTGTCCGGACACTCCGGGTTTGATCCTCGGGGAATTTTATTTAATTGCAAATTTTAATTCGCCTATTCACCCCCCCTCTAGGCGACATATCGGTCCTTTCAATTGGTATCAGAGCCTAATCTCCGTAATTTGGCTTAACCGCTTGGAGAATCAATATGTCGCAAGAAGATAAGAATACCGAAACCCATGACCAAGACAAGGGCACGGGCTCCGGTATTGGGGTTGCAATTCCTTTTGATTATCGTTCCCTCGGTGTCTCAAGCTCTTCCTCATATGTCTCCGTGCCCTCCGGTCGAGCGCCTCATTTCGATGGCACTCACTATGCGGCATGGAAACATAAGATGAAAATGCACTTGAGATCGCTTCACCCATCTATTTGGAAGATTGTGCAAACAGGTTTCAAGCCTAATGATCCCGAGAATATTACTCCCGAAGAAGATAAAGATCAACACTTCAATGATTTGGCAGTCAATGCCCTATTCAACGCCTTGAGCGATTCCGAGTTCAACCGAGTCGATGGACTCGAGGAAGCGAAGGCTATTTGGGATAGACTCCTAGTCAGTCATGAAGGAGTGTCAAGCGTCCGAGAATCGAAGATAGAGCTCATTATTGGTGAGCTAAGCCGGTTCACCCTGGAAGATGGTGAATCATACACTAAGATGTTTGACCGCCTGATGGTGCTCGTAAATCAAGCAAAAGGTCTTGGGTGCACTGATCTTTCTGACAAGGCCGTGGTGAAGATAATACTTCGCGTGATCATTCCTACCAACCGCAACCTTGTTCAGTTGATCCGAGACCGGCCCAACTTCGACACGTTGACACCTCATGATGTCATTGGCCGGCTCATGATGGACGAGATGATGGTGAAGGAAGCCGAGGTTGTTGAAGAACTCAAGTCTGGCAAAAAGAAAGGCATTGCCCTTAAGGCCGTCAAGATAGTGCGCCAAGCAGAAGAGAGTTCGAGCGAAGACTAAGAGTTGTGTGGTCCATTGACAAATGAAGATATAGCTCTATTTGTGCGAAGATTCAACAAATTCTTCAAGAAGAAGAACTTCAAACAAGGAGGTCAGTCGAGGAGTTTTGGAAGAAAGTCAAAGGGTAGACATTCTACTCGAAGATGCTATGAATGCGGTGAAACCGGCCACTTCATTGCCGAGTGTCCGCACAAGGAGAGCAAAGATGAGAAGCCTTACAAGAAAGACAAATACCGGGGCAAAGACAAAAAAAAGAGCAAGAAATTCAAGCACTACAAGCACAAGGGACAAGCGCATATTGGAGAAGAGTGGGATTCAAACTCCGATTCCGACTCAAGCTCCGAGTCCGACGAGGAAAGAGGAATTGCCTCCGTCGCCATTGCCGTGCCTACCACCTCAACAACGTCGAAAAGCCTCTTCGACAACTTGAGCGATGACGACGACAATGCTCCAATGTGCCTTATGGCAAAGGGGCACAAGGTATCATCTAACGACTACATTCCCTCCATTGCTAATGAATGTCTAGGTGAGCACGATAGCGATAGTGATGATGATGATGTTAACACCGTGCTTAAGTCTATGAAGAACTTTGACATTCAAAAGTTAGACATGCTTCTAAAAGATATTGAAAAATTGGAGGAAGTAGTCGAACAAAAGGAAGCTACTCTCGAGGCTCAAGAGGACTTGCTCATCCTCGAAAAAGAAAAGAATCGTGAGCTAGAGAAGAGCTTGGCTTTTGAAAAAGAGAAAAATGAGGAATTGGTTAAGAACTCAAAACTAATCAAATCCGAGGTGACTAGTCTCGAGATCACCAACGCTTCACTCGAAGATGAACTTGCTAAGACAAAAGAAGCTTGCAAGGCTCTTGAGTTGAAGCTTGTTGATCTCAAGAATAGCCCTCCGATTACTTCAACTATTAACTCCAATTCTTCATTACCTTCAACGAGCAATGGATGCGCTAGATGTTATAATGTCAATATTGATATTTGTACCACTAACCTTGAGACTTTGCAAGTACTTGCTCACGAAAATGAGAGGCTCAAGGGAATACTCGAAGATGGACTACAAAAGTCCTATAAGGCTAGCAAGGGACTAGAGGAGTTCCTCGGTAAGCGCAAAGGTAACCCTATGAAGCATGGGCTTGGTTATGTCCCTCTCAAGGGCAAAGGAAACCACATTGTGGTTACGTCTTTGAACAAGCCCATTCACTTCGTAAAGGGGGAAGCAAACTCTAAATATAAGGCTCAATCCACTTTCTTTGCTTCATATGTGCTTAAGAGGACTAGCCTCGGTCGAGTAGTTGCTCATCACATTGGGGGTAAGCCCAAAAATGCTTCTAGTGTGTGATCTATTTGGGTCCCCAAATCACTTGTTACTAACGTGCGTGGACCTAAACAAGTTTGGGTACCAAAGAGCAAAAATCTAAATTTCATTTTGTAGGCCTACATCTCCGGTGGAACAAGTTGGATCTTGGATAGCGGATGTACGCATCACATGACCAGAGAAAGGGCAATGTTTGCGCATTTGGAAGCCAATGGATCAAATAGTGAGAGCATCATCTTTGGCGATAATGGAAAAGGTGAAGTGGTAGGTTTAGATAGGGTATGTAGCGCATGTCAAGCAGGGAAGCAAGTAGGAGCATCTCATCCCGCGAAGAACGTGATGACCACCACAAGGCCGTTGGAGATGCTTCACATGGATTTGTTCGGTCCCATCGCCTACATAAGCATTGGAGGAAACAAGTATGGTTTGGTTATTGTTGATGACTTTTCTCGATTTACGTGGGTGTTTTTCTTGTATGATAAAAGTGAAGCCCAAGGATCTCTGAAGAAGTTCATGAGAAGAGCTCAAAATGAGTTCGAAGTGAAGATCAAGAGAATTCGGAGCGACAACGGCACTGAATTCAAGAATACCGGTGTTGAGGAGTTTCTCGATGAAGAAGGAATCAAACACGAGTTCTCGGATCCTTATTCCCCTCAACAAAATGGGGTGGCCGAGAGGAAGAATCGAACCCTCATCGGCGCGCACGATGCTTGATGAGTACAAGGTCTCCGACGTATTTTGGGCGGAGGCCGTCAACACCGCGTGTCATAGCTCCAACCGGCTATATCTTCACAAGATTTTAAAGAAGACGGCGTACGAGCTACTCATCGGCAAGAAGCCCAATGTATCATACTTCCGAGTCTTTGGGAGCAAATGTTACATCCTCAACAAGAAAGCTAAGTCTTCTAAATTTGCTCCTAAAGTAGATGAAGGATTTTTACTTGGCTATGGATCAAATGCTTACGCATATCGGGTTTTCAATAATACCACCGGTGTAGTTGAAATCTCGCGTGACGTAACATTTGATGAAACTAACGGTTCTCAAGTAGAACAAGTTGATTGTGATGTAATTGATAGGGAAGAACCTCCATGTGAAGCTATCAAGAAATTGGCCATCGGGGAGGTAAAACCGGTGGAGTAGGATGCAATCCCGAGCACCCCAACCCGGAGTGTCCGGGATAATGTCCGGAGTATCCGGACTTAACTCCGGACATTTCGGACAGCAGTGCTCCAAATGTTGATCCTCCCTCTTCCATTCAAGCTTGAGATGGTTCAAACCCCTCACAAGATGATGGAGGTCCTATTCAATGCTTAAATACAACAACCCCTCATCCGAGAGTTCATCAAAGCATACAATGCGATCATCCGGTCGACAACATACTTGGAGACATTAACAAGGGAGTATCCACTAGATCCCGACTTGCAAATTTTTGTGAATTTTACTCCTTTGTCTCTTCTCTTGAACCACTCAAGGTAGAAGAGGCTCTCCAAGATCCGGATTGGGTGATGGCCATGCAAGAGGAGTTGAACAACTTCGAGAGAAACCAAGTGTAGAAGCTTGTTGAAAGACCCAAACAAAACGTGATTGGAACCAAGTGGGTGTTTCGGAACAAGCAAGACGAGAACGGAATAGTGACTAGAAACAAAGCACGGTTGGTTGCTCAAGGCTTTACGCAAATAGAAGGTTTGGATTTCGATGAAACATACGCTCCAGTAGCTAGGCTTGAATCAATTAGAATATTACTTGCCTTTGCTACTCACCATGATTTCAAGTTATATCAAATGGACGTAAAGAGCGCCTTCCTGAATGGACCTCTCTCCGAAATGGTCTACATTGAGCAACCACCCGATTTCGAAGACCCAGATCATCCGGACCACGTCTACTTCCTACACAAGGCTCTTTACGGGCTTAAGCAAGCACCGAGAGCGTGGTTCGAGTGTCTTCGCGATTTTCTCCTCGAACAAGGCTTTGTAGTCGGAAAGGCCGACCCTACTCTTTTCACTAAACATATTGATGATGATTTTTTCGTGTATCAAATATATGTGGATGACATTATATTCGGATGTACTAATGAACATTTGTGCAAGGAGTTTGCAGGATTATGACTAAAAGATTCGAGATGTCCATGATGGGCGAGTTGAAGTTCTTCCTCGGATTTCAAGTCAAACAACTCAAGGAAGGAACTTTTATATGCCAAACGAAGTATATCAAGGACATGCTCAAGAAGTTCGGAATGGAGAACGCCAAGCCAATCAAGACGCCGATGCAAGCCAACGGGCATCTAGACCTCGACAAAGAAGGTAAACCGGTCGTCCAAAAGGTATATCGTTCGATGATCGGCTCTTTACTCTATCTTTGTGCATCTAGGCCCGATATTATGCTTAGTGTGTGCATGTGTGCACGTTTTCAAGCCGCTCCTAAAGAATGCCACATGGT
Organism: Guadua angustifolia; assembly: GCA_036346375.1. NCBI lineage: Eukaryota > Viridiplantae > Streptophyta > Magnoliopsida > Poales > Poaceae > Guadua > Guadua angustifolia. The sequence goes on along the minus strand of CM070502.1, from coordinate 55,294,824 downwards.
GGCTGTAAAAAGAATCTTGAGGTATTTAGTGCACACTCCTCATTTCGGCCTATGGTATCCTAAAGGTTCATCCTTTGAATTAGTCGGCTATTCCGATGCGGATTATGCCGGTTGTAAGGTGGATAGGAAAAGTACTTCGGAAACATGTCAATTCTTAGGTAGATCCCTTGTTTCTTGGTCCTCTAAGAAACAAAATTCTGTAGCCCTATCCACAGCCGAAGCCGAATACATAGCCGCCGGAAGTTGTTGTGCCCAATTGCTTTGGATGAGACAAACCCTAAATGACTATGGCCTAATCTATAACCATGTTCCACTCTTGTGTGACAATGAGAGTGCCATAAAAATTGCCAACAATCTCGTCCAACATTCCCGTACAAAGCATATCGATATCCGCCATCATTTCCTAAGAGATCACTCCACTAAAGGCGATATCAACATCCAACATGTGAGCACAAATGATCAATTAGCCGATATATTTACCAAACCACTTGATGAGAAAAGATTCTGTGATTTGAGGAGTGGGCTAAATATTCTTGATTCTCGTAACTTGGCTTGAAAAAGCGCACACCATTGATTGATGCTTGGAAAATGTTTTAGAAAAGTTTTTTTGGTCCTTTTTCTCTAATCTTTTTGTGTTGGTTGAAATCTTTGATCTTCAGATTCTGTCCAATGTCGTGTGACTATGGATTGTTTGATTGAATGTTCGCTAGTCACATAAGTTCAAAGGGCATTAAGGACCTCTTTTCTCATTGCTCCAAGCCTATCTCTCTATCCATTCCTTGAAAATTCCTAATCGGATCCCGAGTTGTCAGCCCAGACAGTCCGGACTAATTGTCCGGAGTGTCCGAACTTAGGTGGCTGTGGGTATTTAAGCCCGTGCGGGGGTCCTCCTTTCTCTCTCCTTTGCCATTTGCTTCAACCGACTCCTCCTCAAAATTTGCCCTAGCCGCCGTCCTCGTTCTCCCCTTCTCCTCCGGCGTTTTCCTCATCTTCCGGAGCCTCCGGATCGTCCTCAAAGGTTGGGGGAAGGATCTCTGCTCGGCATTTCTTCATTTGGTTGTTCATCCTTGCGGTATGACTTCGTTTTGCCCTAATTTTCTTTGAATTCTTGAAATGCCTAGGGTTAGGGTCCTCGTGCTAGAGCACATTCACCTCCCTATTTACTCTCTCCAATGTGCTCTTAGAAATCCCACATTGTGCACAATTTAGGTTTTTGGGTTAAATTCTGTACACCCCGGACTCTCCGGATATTTTACCCGGAGTATCCGGACTATACACCGGACACTCCGGACTAAATCCACGGAGTATCCGGAGTAATTGTCCGGATAGTCCGGACTAAATGTCCGGAGTATCCGAGCCGTACCCTTCGGCCCAAAAATTTAAATTGTAAAATTTGTTTTCATTCGAACCTTTTGTCACTCCAATCTTGTCTCCTATCAGATGTCTACTTCCCAGGGAGGTTCCGGTGCCGGAAAGCGCCCATTTGATTCACCTCCTTCATCCCCCACTACCGGTGCTTCCCGGAAGAAAAGGCAAGGCGTGAGGAAGATCAGTCAAGGCCATGCAAACCTCCTCACCGCTTCTCCCGCCGCTCCTCCTCCTGCTCAAGCTGTCCCCGAAGAGCATCCTGCCGATGAACACCCCGCGGATGCCCATGCAAGGCGTCATGAACAGAAAAAGAAGCAGTTTCAAGAGTCGAGAGTGGCGATTGGTCCCCTTGAGAAGCTTCAGCCTCAGTGGAGATATCCAGGCCAGATGATGCCGCTTCATGTGGTCGACTATTGTGTGGGGTCTGGAAAAGGCAAGGCTATTGTTGCGCAGAGGAACAAGGACCCGCTTGAGTTTCACCAAGATCAGTATGTCGACAAGCGGTTCTAGAACAGGTTCCATTCTGATTATTATGAGACTGTCCTTCTCCCCATGGAGCGCCCCGTGATGAAAATGAAGAGGATTGACTGGCTTTATATGACTGAGGCTCAAAATCCCATCTTCGACGAAGTCATCCAGATTTGTGAGCGACATAAGATAAAAGACATTATGAGCTTTATGCATTCTTGGAATGATGAGGTTGTCATGTAGTTTTATGCCACTCTATATTTTGACAAAAAGCAAGATGCCATTTGGTGGATGACCGATAAATTGTGGTATGTGGCCACCAAGAGGACCTTCGCTAGAATTCTGCGACTGAGGTCAGCCGATGGTGATGCTAAGTTACATGACAAGAAGGTATTGACTCCTGAGCAGCTTGAAGACCTGTATGACTCTTCTCAGCACTTTGTGGTAGGCACAATAAAGGGTCTCAAGCCAGTGCCAGCCGTCCTTCTCAGGTTGCTTCGGGTTACTCTTTGGCCCAAGGAGGGGGATGCGTCAGCCATCAGTTCGTATGTTCGGAATTTGCTATTTCACTTGGTTGAGCACACTCATGGCTTTGACGTGGTTGATTTCATTTGGGAGGCCATCCGCCACAATTCTTTGAGCCACTCTAGTAGCTGCGGGTATGCTCCTTTCATCATGGCGCTGATTGAGCATGTTTCTGGCCTCGACTTTGTGAAGGACGTGGAGCATGTATCCTATAAGGTTCGCCCTCAGGCAGCCTCGTCTGCTCCTGCAGCTCCTGTGGAGAAGCGTCCCAGGGGTCGTCCTCCTGTGACCAGGTCTTTTGCTCCTTCTGCTCCTCCACCAGCTCCTGCCGCTCGAGTCTCTCCTTCGGGGTCTCCTCGGTCTAGCAGAGACACAATTAAGAGGATGCTCAAGTGCTTGTTCTGCATGTGTTAGGAGGTCTCCTCTCAAGTCAAGGAGACTCGTCGCGAGCTTCGTGAGCACCGCCGTGAGTTTCGTGCCTACCGTCGCCAGCAGGGTGAGGACCTTCCTGCCAGCAGTGAGTCCGAGGAGTCTGTTGCTGCACCTTCAGTGGACTCTGCTACTCAGCAGCTCTTGACCTTGACCTCCAAAGCACCCAGAACGCTGTCGATGGCGGCGATGACAGCGAGGAGGAGGACTATCAGCCGTCAGGAGATGAGGAGTGATCGTCTGCCGTAGACTCTTTTTGGTGTCTTGATGCCAAAGGGGGAGAGAGTCTAGCGTTATTTTGTTATCTTTGTGTGCTTGCTTTGGTTATTTTGGTTTAATTATCATCTTTTCCTTCCGTTGAACTTGTGATTGTGTTTGTGAACTGGCTGTTGAACTATTTTCCTTCCGTTGAACTTGTGATTGTGTTTGTGAACTGGCTGTTGAACTATCTTTTGCTTAATGATTTACTTCTTTTTATTTATGCATTTGTGTGATATCATGTCATACTCATTTGCGCAAATTATATATATATCATGTTATATTCTCTCGAAGGCAAGCTTTTAGGGGGAGCCTCCGTAAACATGTGCAATTGATATCCAACTCAAATTCCTTCAATGCACATGTTTAGGGGGAGCTTCCTCGTGTATTTGGTATTCCAAATACTTTATTATTTCAAATTTATCCAAATTCAATTGTGTTGTCATCAATTCACCAAAAAGGGAGAGATTGAAAGTGCATCTAGGCCCCTCGTTGAGTTTTGGTGATTTATGGCAACACAATTATGTATACTAACGTTGCAAATGAGATTCTATGCAGTGATCAAGACGATATCATTGTTAGAAAGGCGATTGGAGATCCCCACCATATTTAAAATTTGAAAAGGCGGCATCAAGACGTTAGTTGTAAATCTTTTATTTCATTGAGTCTAAGGATAGCCCTTCTATTAAGGGGGATACGACGGAAAATCGCTTCTAGGATATGTTTGTGCTCATAGAATGAAAATTGCATCTCAAAAGCATTTTAAAACAGTGCATTTCTTTTTAAAGGATACTCCTGGCCGAGGGGGTAAGGCCGGAGTATCCGGACATTAAGTCCGGACACTCCGGGCTTGGGTCCTCGGTTGGTTTTCTCTGATAAGTCCGGAGTATCCGGACACTCCGGGGTTATTGTTCGGAGTATCCGGGGTCTGTGTCCGGAGTATCCGAAGATTTTGTCCGGACACTCCGGGCTCACCCTCTCGGTTGTGCAATTCCATTTAAGTCCGGACACTCCGGACTATTTGTCCGGACACTCCGGAGATTGCGCAGCACAAGAGTAACGGTTGGATTTTGGGAGACCTATTTAAGCCCTCACTTCATTTCTAACCGTTACCCACCTCATTCATTGCAGCATTCAAGTCTAAAGCTCTCTCTCACACTATCTCAAGCCCTAGCTTCTTTCTCCCACTTAAATCTTTGATTTGATTTGCATCTTTGGGGAGAAAGAAGGGGATTCAAGTGCTTGAGCTTGCTTGTTTGATTCTTGAGCACAAGTTTCATCCTCCAAGTTGATTTAGCGGCGTATTTATTACTCTTAGAGTTTGAAGGGCTCCTAGACGGCAAGGAGTCACCGGGAGCCTCCAAGACTTCGTGTGGAGAGCCTCGGTCGTTTGTGAAGGCAAGCCTAGCCTCCGAAAGGAAAGAGGCAAGAAGTGAAGACCGGCGAGTGCTTTGTGCAACACCGGGAGGAAAGGGGTCAAGAGGGACCCGGGCTTTGTGCCTCCTCAACGGAGACGTAGGATTCCCTTCAAGAATCCGAACTTCGGTAAAAAATTCGTTGTCTTTGTGTTCTTTACTTGCTTGTGCTAGGGTTTGAAGTTTTTGGAACTTTTGGTGCCCCGATCTACTTTGTCTCAGTGTTTGGCTCTAGATCTGTATTTTCCTCAGGTACCTGACATCATTTAGAGTATTTGTATTCAGCTAGATTGTTGAAAATTTGCAAAGATTTAAAATTTCATTTCGAGGTCACTGTCCAGGACTATCAGGACATTTAATCCGGACTATCAGGACATTTACTCGGACTATCCGGATATTTTGTCGAACACTCGGGTTTGATCCTCGGGGAATTTTATTTAATTGCAAATTTTAATTCGCCTATTCACCCCCCCTCTAGGCGACATATCGGTCCTTTCAGAAAGGATCGTGCCTCTGGTGATGGCGGCTTCACACTCACAGCAACAAGACCCGGCGGAAGCTAGCAGCGCCCACAACATGTCTCGGCACTTCCGCCGGGTAAGGGACTGTCTCACGTCTCCCTTGGAGGGAGGCGGCAGCGTCCCTCTGGCGGCGGCGGAACAGCCGGTTCGGCTGCGGCTAGCCATAGAGGAGGCCACTCCGGCTCAGAACCTGCATGCGGTCCGTCTCCTCTTGGACCACCCTCCGGTGGAACTTGCAGGAGATACCCCAGCCACGCCGTGGCTGCGGGACATCACTGGCCTGATAGACGCGGCCCAGCTCCGCGTAGGGGCATCAGATTGGCCGGGTACCATCGGTACTCCGCGGTCGGGGGTGGGTGCCGACCGCACCCAAGCTTCCAGCTGCCCGTGCAGGAAGCGCTATGGTAAGGAGGGCCAGAGCAAGGGGAAGGGATGCGGGACACATACCCCGTTCACGTGGGGGGCCGTGAGGACCTGAGGGCCCAACTGGAGAAGCGTCGCCGGCGGCGCGGCGATGATTTACACAATCTTCTGCAGCGCCATAGCGCCCAGGAGCAAGGCCGCGATAGGCGGATGGCTCCTGAAGATGAGGTCTCCTCCTGTGATCCCTACCTTCGGAATGAGGAGGAGGTCCTCTCCTCCGACTCTTTGGGGAGTCAAGATCCGCACTCCCCGGCATGATCTCCGGGCCGGGGTTCAAGTGGACGATGTGACCCCCTATGGCGTTGGGTGCCAAGTGTTTTCTCGACGGCTACGCCGCGTGGCGTGGCCTGAGAGGTTTCGCCTGACATCCATTGAGAAATACGATGGCACCACCAACCCGGAAGAATTCGTGCAGATATACACCACGGTGGTGCGGGCCGCTGGCGGGTCTTAAAAGGCCATGGCCAATTACTTCCCGACGGCCTTAACGGGGTCCACCCGTTCTTGGCTGTTGAACCTTCCGCGAGGGTCGGTACACTCATGGGAGGAGCTGTGTGGCCTTTTCGTCGCCAACTTTCAAGGCTCATACACATAGCCAGGCATAGAGGACGATCTCCATGTCCTCAAGCAGGAGAAGGGGGAGTCGTTGCGCGACTTCATTCGGCGGTTTAGTCATTGTCGCAACACGATCCCCAGAATCTTCGAGCAGTCGATCGTCATTGCCTTCCAAAGAGGCGTTCGGGACCACAAGATGCGGGAGAAGATGGCCACCCGTAACGTCACCACTACCTCCGAGCTGTTCTCCCTGGCGCACAAGTTGTCCAACCGGGAGAGTCCCTAAGTTGTCCAACCGCGAAGACGCCTTCTACCGAACCTCATACTCCGTTCTGGAATCCTGCCGGCAAAATACGCCAACAAACAATACCCCTAGTACACCCTTAGCCCTCAGCGGCACTAATATGAGGAAACTCAGCGGCACTAAGCACCCATTGTATTTTTCTCTAACGTACGGTACTGTTGAAGCCTGTGGCTTGGTTGAGGTCGCTGACGCGGAGCGTCACCTGGCACAAGGGCTCCGGAGTCCCTGGCCTCTCAAGGATTTCAAACTTGTAGCTGTCTGGATCCTCAACGAAGGCAATCATTGTCTTGCACCCTGGACAGGGCCAGATATCTATATGGTAGGAGTACAATACTAGCAGTAAAAATTTAGTATCTTATATTTATTCCAGTATATGTTGTGTATCTGTATCAAGAACATGGCTAACATGATTCTTGAGGATAGCAATAAAACTAAAATATGTATAAAGAAATGCATATCACAGATAGTTTATAATTGGAACCGTCTGTTATTTATCATTATCATTCTTATGTACTAACCGTTTGTGATCTATAATTAACATAGACGTTTTTTTTTTTGTAGATAATCGTCTGTGGTGACCACCTATCATCATCCACTTTTTTCACTGACGATTCCAAACTGTTTTTAACCATATTTGATTTCTTTTTATGTGCTAGTGGTAGTACGTGCGACTGATATACTGGCTGTGTTACCATTCATGCAGATGTATCCAAATGTACTATCTTGGTATGTACCACCTATTTGTCTAGCATCGCCGATCATGTATCCCGCTGATGGTTTCTTCCTCTCTCCCTTGTGTTCCTCACAAACACACACAACAAGGAAGAAGAAGCTCTCCATTGTTTTAGCGACGTGCTCTTACAACCACATCTTTTTTTCTCTTGCTTTTTGAGTATATACAATGGTATACAGTCAGCTATCTATAATAAATACCATGTAGAAATCTTGCTAAGTTGGATGAGAGAAAGGAAGAGAAAGAAGCAAGTTGTCTGTAAAAAAACCCGACGGTCGATTCGCCCACAAATCGACTTCCCTCGCGTCGTTGTACGCTTGTCGTCGATTCCATCGCTTGTAGCTGGATCACGTGCGCCACTCCTTGAGTCCTCACTGCCGAACTCATGATCTCTCCTCTTCTACCCCGTTGCGCGTGAAAACTTCTTCCTTTCGCGCGTGATTTTTGGCCTTCCCACCCCAACGGGCGCGCAATCTTCTCCCCAAGTCACGCGATTTCTCCTCCACGATCCTCCCTTGTGAACGGTTTCTTCTTCAGGCGCTTCCTATGGTGATTCCCCTCAAAGCATGCTCGCCTCTCCATGAGCACCAAGTGCCTCTCCTCCAATCCCAGGCCTCCCCAACGTGCTCCGCAGGCCAGGAAGATGGCTTGCTGAGGGTCACGGGTGGATCCCTCACCGCCGCCGCCATGGGGATCTCATCTGGCCTCCTCCATGGACCACGTGGATGCTGCCGCCCGCTCCAGCAATGCGACTTGGTGTGGAATGGCATCCTCTGGTACCCAATCCGTCTCCTCAACTCAAGCAGTCCGAATGGACAAGCACACAGCTGTAGCAGCTGAACCCGATTTTGCATGCCAACCTTCAGATCCAGAACATTGGTATGAGTTATCTCATCCTAATTTCCCGCCTTGTACATTAGCAAGGGATTTGCCAAGGGATTTGTTGGTCTGAAATTTACTTCTTTGAGTTGTTATGATTGTAGTTGCTGCGTCAATTTGATTGGATTTACGGTGGCTATGATTAGTTCTGTATATGCTATCAAAATATGATGGTTCTGGTGGCTATCTAATCTTTGCAATTCATTCTGTTGAACATAATTTATTAGATTGTTGCTGGCAGGTGGTAGCTCCTTGAGATCCATGTCTCAAATCTCCATGACATTGGGGATCTTGTAGCAGTAAAGAGGGCCTATGGGGTATTAAGCAGCCCAAATGTTACAAATTTAGTCAAGATTCCCCCCAACAGTGCACTCTAAACTGACAAATGGTAGCAAGTCGTGGACATCAATTCCTCCATCGCTTGACAAATTAGGAAAGGTATGGCTATGTTTTTTGTCGGGTCGAGTTTTACAAATCCAAATCCAATCCGACTTATTGCCATCCATACTATACAAGCTCGTCGGTACCCGTCGGATTTTGAGTACCCACCGAGTTCGAATTCGGGTATAGTTTTTTACCCGATAGGATATTCAGATTCAGATCGGATTTTTCAATTTGGATCTTAGATCAGGTCAGGTTTTAAAAAAACTCGTACCCGACCTGACCCGACTCATTGCCATCCCTAGCGGTGCCAAGGAGACGGTGCCTCCGATGATGGAGCTGGTGAGCCTGCGTCTTCCCCAGCGCGACGCCTGCGCCCTGCTCTCCGTCAGCCCCTTGTGCTACCGCGCCCTCATCGCTAACCCCAAGCTCTAGGAGGTACGTATTGCGTCGCGTGCACCCTCCCGTCCTCCTCCTGCCGCGCTTGCTCTCAGTGGCCTGTAACTAAAGATTGAGCTTCCCTTACCGGTTTCTACTCGTGTGCCTTCTGTTCATGGTTTTCAGCTGCGAATTGGTGCTTTAAATTTCTAATCCGTTGCTCCGGATAGACGGATGGTTCTAAATTTCAGTTCTTTGCTTTCTTGGGTTGACGAAATCAGGATATAGTATGCGTTTTCTCACGACTTGGCGTTCTAAATTGTTTTGACCGCCGTATAGTATTAGCACAATCGCTCTTTCGCGCGATAGGGCGTCGGGCGAAGGTCAGGCTCACGGCGACGGTGCGGGAAGCCGTCGAGTGGGTGGAGGCTGAGCTCCCAGTGACGGAATGGTTGCGGGCAGTGATGCCAGCGACGGCTAGCCAGCTTAGGGGAAGGTGGCACCAGCAGAGCGCTGCTGTGGCCGGGGGCGCTTAGGGCGTGGAGACCGACATGGCTGCAAAGACATCAGGTCGGCGAGCGACGGCTGGCTGGCTCGGGGAAGGCGGTGCCAGCAGGGCGCTGTTGTGACCGAAAGCACACGGGCATGGTGAGCCACCGATGATTGGCGAGCGGGAGCGGGGAGCAGCTGACGCTTCGGGCGCACGTGTCATGGCGCCTCCGCCGGCGTTGGGGGGTGGAGGTGCAGGAGAGCCTCGGGCGCGGAGCGCCTGCGAGGCGTAGCGGCGCAGAGCCACTGCCGGCTTGGGCGAGCACTTCATCCCCCCGCCCCCCTCCTTTTTATTGCGATCATAATGAACAGTAGCATAAACAGTAGATCAAAAGTAATTGGTGATTGGGTTAAGCATTTGATTTGTAATGATCAATCAATGGTACGCTAATGGTATTGCAAGAACAAAATAAGGTGCATACTGTGTAGAGGCAAATGGTTCTCTCTATTTATTAGATTAATTCTTTTTGTATAAAGAGGTGCTTAATATATAGCAAAATCAACTATAGATTGATTCGAATTCGTCCGTATATAGATAGAGTCCAATCATATTTGCACTTCGAGTTCACCTCTATCTTAACAAAAATAAAGGCATTTTGGTTAACATACAGTCAAATATTACAAACGTTATCTATCGACATTTTTTGAATATTTAGAAAGGACATATAAAAATTATATGTGTAGATTTGCCTCGAAAACTATTTTTATAATATTATAATCCTAGTGGATTTTATTAATATATTATAATAAAAATAAGTAATCAAAATTATATTTTAGAAATTGTATCGATTGCTATTTTTTTTTTTTTTGCTGGAGGTAAAACTCGAGGAAGGTTACCGACGGGCCCATACGCGTGGTGGGGGTGGACGTGAGGAAGCTGGTCGTGCAGCTACCTTTAAATTAATGATGCTCCCGGCCCTTTCCTGTCCTCCCCTTCCTGTGCATTACTTTGGCTTGACTTTGACTGCGGAGGAAGCTAGCGAAGGCAAGAAGGGAACCAACCCAGTAATCTGCTTCACTAATCGCCTTCGCGTGTTACCAACCCTTGATGACTTTCGAAGACTTAATATCTAACCGCTGTCGAGAGTACTAGGATAGTTTGCGCGGCGTATGCGTCGCGTGCGTTGTTTTTTTCACGAGAAAAAAATTTGGTTTTTTTTTCCATCGGCGTTTTTTAAAAAATCATCGAGAAGCGCGAAACGATTGAAAAAACAAAAGTGCATCTACATTTGCGCTAAATCGAAACGTCCTTTCCGTGTAAAACAGTCGGAGTGATCAAAACATCAACACGTTTTTTCGGTATCTATTTAGGATCTTCTCACGAAAGATCCAAACATCAATACGTTTTTTTTTGTATCTATCTAGAGGAAATATAGTGAAAAATTATTAGAGATGACAACTTTCTTTTATCGAGTCTAACACTCTACGCGTTCACCGAGTAATAATACATGTTTTAAAAAATATCAGAGATCGAGATGGAAAATCGAGTTGGGAAAAAATATAGAGATAGAGCTACACATCGCGGCGTAACACGCCGCACGTGTCGTTTTTTCGCAGAAAAAATTTCTTTTCTTTTCGGCGGCGTTTTATTTTTTAAATCGTCAAAATAATGAGCGAAACGGCTAAAAGAACACAAATTTTTTCGCGGCGTAATACGCCGCGCGTGTCATTTTTTCTAGAAAAATTTTCTTTTTTTTTGGGTGGCGTTTTATTTCTTAAGTCGTCGAAATAATAAGCAAAACGGGAAAAAAATAGAGAGATAGAGCTGTAGAAATATCTCTTTCGACGAATTATTTGAAAAATATTGGAGACCGAGTTGGAAAACTGCGGTGGGGAAAAAATGTTGAGGAAAAAGGTTGTAAAATTATTAGAGATGACAACCTTCTTTTGTCGAGTCTAACGCTCTACGCGTTTACCGAGTAATAACACATGTTTTAAAAAATATTAGAGATCGAGATGAAAAATCGAGATGGGAAAAAAGTTTAGTGATAGAGCTGCACACATATTTCTGGTGACGAAAATATTTTTTCTCGGAAAAAACGGAGAAAGGACCTAGACGTAAGGAGCAAGGACCTGACTGTTACGTTTTTGGACCTGTCCGCTATCATTAAAAATTAGAAAATGGGTTGTTCGCGATTTGAATTTAACGGGAGTTTTTTTTCCGTAAAATGGCCCACGTGGAACCCAAACGCGATTTTAGGGAAAAATATCTTCTCCTCACAAAAAATTACGAAGAACCTATTCATAATTTATAAAAGAACCAAAATACGAAAAAAAATTTAAGCCGAGCCGGCCAGTCGGCTCGAGCCGAGCGGCTCAAACCGTTGCGAGCGCCCGAACTCTTTCGACATTAGTATGGGTATGATGACTCGTGTTTCCCTCTGTAAACAATTTCTGACGTCTCTGCCCGATGAATCGTTTGAGAGTTTTCCTTCCCTAAAGAATTGCTTGCTGTACCTGCAAATAGTTGCATGGCTCGTTCCTAACGCAAGTAATCAGCAACCAATCAAGTAAGTTTGCTAGATAATTATGAAGCAAGAACAGAGTGTTCCTGTTTTGTCAATTGCTGGAATTGGCGGTGTTGGAATGACTACTTTGGCCCAGCACGTCTTCAATCATCTGCAAGTAAAATCTTCACGTTGATTTGATAATTTGGACTTGTGTCTTAGATGACTTTGATGTGAAGAGGTTAACTGAAGAGGCCATACAATAGGCCATACAATGTTCTTCTGGCAGAGGCAACAACTGGCAGAAAGGCCTTTCATGGTATCCCTGGTGCTACTGTACATTCGCACTCGAATGGCAGCTGCTGGCCAATGTCTGCAAGACTGCAATCAAGCATGTGCAGGTTAATTGCAGTCAATCATCACATGTTTGAAGGCAATAATGAAGCCCTTGTGAGTGAAGATGGGCTGGAGAGGGGAACGCAATAATGGAGCCAAGATAAGATTTCTAGAAAAGCCGGCCCAGGATGAACAGTGGAAATGACAGGAGGTCACAAGGACGATAATACCTGAAGGCCATAAAAGTCAAGGCTTCAAGTCTCCAGCCACGCAGCAACCACCGACAGAGGGATCCAATAAAATCAAGAACGCATCAGCTTCCTTCAAATGATGCTCCCGGGTAGGGGTGGGATCTAGGCCAAGCTTTTTTTTGAATGGTTCGAGGCACGCAAGACACGGTAAGGTTTAAAATCTGACCCGATACGAAGTGTGTCGTATTGGGCCAGCACGACAGTGTTGCACGGATGCGTTGAACTCGAGAACCAAGTACGATGAGTGGCACGGTCCGGTACGACATTGTAGCACGGGTCTTATCGGGCTCGATGACCTAGAGCATGAGGCAGAAGCTCGGTATGAAGGTCACTAACTCACAAAGCATGAGAGTTATGGACGTGCCCAACAGCATGAGCGCCACCCCTGCCGCTGACACCTGAGAGAGATGGGTCAGCTCTCTCTCTCTCTCACCCGTCTCTCTCAATTTCTCCCTCGCTCATCTGTCTCTCTCAATCTCAATTGTCTCTCTTCCTCACTCTCTCGTTGCCTTCTCTTTTGCTCATGTTCAGCACATCTCCTTGTTTTAAGAATAAATAAATTTTATTTTTTTCCATAATATTTGTGTCCAATATCTTAACTCCATGTGTCTTCGGTTCCTTTCCTCTCGTCATAATAGTGTAAATAGGCTGAACTTGGGCCGGCACAGCACGATGCGCAAATAGTTGTTAGTCCAAATCGTCTATAACTAAGACTCTTTGGTTATACAAAGCTAACTCCCTGTACTTTTAATTTTCTGATTCTTGGATTTTTAGCTTTTCTGTTTTTTGAATTTATAAATATGCCAAAATAGTTTATTAATTTTTTATATTTTTACTGTTGATGTTTCTATCCCTCTAGAAGATAATATAAAATTTTTTAGATCAAATTAATGCTGTATTTTTGTTTATTTAAATATGACAAGTTTACTGTAGTTAGTCAAGACTCATTAATACCCTTTCATTCCAAACTTAATTGCTTTGAGTTGAATTTTTAAATTTAGAATTAGATCTCTGAATATTTTTAGGATTAAATTTTTTATTTATTTCATTGTTGTAAGCTTTTTACTCTTTTCGTATCTATTACTTAAGTTTATATTAAAAGAAAGTTTCTTTTAGAACAAAAATCAAGAAAATCCAAAAAAGTCAATAAAATATAGAAAAATTCATAAAAATGTTAATAAATATAATTAAATATTAACATTTAATTTCCTATTATATTTTAAGTTTTGTAATGAAGAGAATATGAATTCAATAGAGATAAAAGATTTTTCTTAAGAACCAAAATTTAGAAAATTTTATATTAGTTGGAATTTCAAAGTAAATTTTTATTTCCAACTCATTTTCATATATTGTTTGATTTTTGAAGGAGCTTTATATTGCAACTCATTCTTTTATTAAGGTTGGATTTCAAGAAATTGAGATAAAAAGATAATATTTTAAATTAAACTCTTGATTCTTATTAAAAATTTTATTCAATTTCATTTTCAAGTTTAAAATCTTCATTTTTCTTATTTTGAAAATTTTGGGATGTTACATATCCCCTTCTTCTCTAGGTCTTCTTCTTTTCCCTCCTGTTCTGGTGCAGCCTGGTTGCCTCCCTAAAGGGCCTCCTTGAGCTCCATGATCCACTTCGTAGATGCGATGCGAGTCTCGTGCAACTCCTCGTCGGTGACCCTTAAAGCCTCGTTCACCATCTTCAATTCTTCGGCGGTATCCTTCATATAAGCCTCTTGTGTAGATGCAAGTTGAGCCAAGTGTACAACGGTAGCATCTTCCTCCTCGATCCTCCGCTGTTGGGAAGTACGTCCCATTGGGTGTAGCCTAAACACCGTTGTAAGGCCCCCATTTTTGATATTAAATACCAATAATGGGTTTCATATGCATACAATACTAGTCCCACGATCAGTGGCTAGTACGCATATTTACAACATTGATATCACATCCATACATAAGGCACATATATTTTATTAAATAAATTTTGGCTTACAAATGAAAAGTACATAAATATTGTAGCGGAAAAACAAAAGACTTGTAGTTTTCCCAATACTCCGACAGGCAATTGATAAGGTGTACCCCTAGAAAAATTCATTGTTAATATCCCCAAATCCTATGTCAAAGTATAAATCGCCGGGGCATTCTGTTTCTTCACCTAAAAAAAACAACAATAGTAAGTTGAGTACTTTACGTACTCGTAGAACTTTTTCAAAACCTATAATATATATAGGCTTGAATCAAGAGAAAGGCTATTGCAGTTAATTTGCATGGAGCCAATTTGAATTGTAAATACTGAATAATAGATTACAAACGGAATTTCAATAAAAGCAATTTGACAAGTTAATAAAATAACAGTATATGAGCATAAGTAATTGAATGCGCAAACCTTTAAAACGTGATCACCCCAATGAACCATTTCCCTCCATCACATGGCATAAACCAGGTTTTCATGAAAATGAAATATCTAATTATGTGATGACTTTACCAAGTGCCTATGATCGCAGACGTGGCTAATCGATTAGATTTACACTCTGCAGAGGTATACAGCTTTACCCACAAGAAATGATCGACCTCTTTTGCCTGGCCGTTAACACTTCCTTTGTTGTATAGGCAAGGTGATCATAACATAACCGTTACATTACTTAACCTTAACTTTGCACCAGCCTAGTGAAGACAAACCCATACTATTAGCAGAAGATGTGTGTATATAGCACAATTGTCCCACTTCTCCCATATAGCATGGTGTACACCGTTATATCAGCAAACGTTATTCCCAACACCTCGGCGTTGGCGCCCCTCGAGCAATATATAATGGAACAGCCCGTAGTACTCCAGCCTACCAATGTGCAAAGCTAGTTTTAAGTAATTTAATAGGTTAAGACCGTCCTATACCAACACTTTGGTTGTACAAGTTTCTTGGACTGAAAATAGCCCACAGTTTAGTGCTTAATCTGACATGAGTGATAATCTTCAACCTACACTACGTGCAAGTCCTTTGCACCTCCGGTTATTTCTAGTAATCATCCGTGTCAAAACTATAGTTTTATTTTTATTTTTAAGAAATTACCATTAATCACATTAACAATCATGTCCATAGTTCATCATAAATAGTAAAGCCTGCTGTGTGTGCGCGCTTATTTCTAAGGCATACTAAGCAAATGCATATATGAATAAATATACCCACTTTGTTATCATTGTGTGATTATTCCTATTCTAGGGTTATCAAGGTTCATATGTCAATTTTAATTAAGGAGATCCCATTAATAAAGGTATTACCTGCCAGATCCCATGAAATAGTAGAGTTTATAAACATAGCGCTTGCATGAAAGTTTTAATAAAATAGTTTTAAAATCTAGGATTAACATGGTCAAGAGGGGTGCTTGCCATGCTGATTGTCTTCAAAGTTGATCTTAGGATCATCGATGATCGTATCTGGGATGTCAGGTTCTACACGCCGTTTGTTGATAACAAAGAAAATAACAAATTTTAATAAGGAGAAACAAAAATTAGATGAAAAGTCAAACAAAGACTCGATAAAGAAACAGGCGAGAAGCCGTCGAGTGGGTGGAGGCTGAGCTCCCGACGTTGGAATGGTTGAGGGTAGTGATACCAGTGACGGCTAGCCAGCTCAGGGGAAGGTGGCACGAGCAGAGCGCTGCTGTGGCTGGGGGCACTTAGGGCGTGGAGACCGACATGGTTGCAAAGATGTCAGGTCGGCGAGCGACGGCTGGCTAGTTTGGGAAAGGCGGTGCTAGCAGGGTGTTGTTGTGACCGAAGGCACACAGGCGTGGTGAGACATCGATGACTGGCGAACGGGAGTGGGGAGCAGCTGGCACTTTGGGCGCACATGTCATGGTGCCTTCGCCGACGTGGGGTTTGGAGGTGTAGGAGAGCCTCAGGCGCGGAGCGCTTGCGAGGTGTAGCGGCGTAGAGCCCCTACCATCTTGACCGAGCACTTGATCTCTTTTTTTCTTTTCTTTTTTCTTTTTATTGTGATGATAATAAATAGTAGATCAAAAGTAATTGGTGATTGGGTTAAGCATTTGATCTATAATGATAATATGCAGGATCAAAACTTGCATAGATGCACTCACGTAGCTCGATCTTACGTAGAACTTGTCGCTGATTTAATCGTGTGTAGCAGGATGATTTTGATACAGTGTAGATTGATGTAGGCAAACGATCTCGATTGGTCTTGGTAGAACTTTGTACTGATAACGTGTTGTAAAACGCAATTGTTCTCCTTGGATCAATGAATGGTATGCCAATGGTATTGCAAGAACAAAATAAGGTGCACACTGTGTAGGGGCAAATGGTTCTCTCTATTTATTAGATTAATTCTCTTTATACAAAGGGGTGCTCAATATATAGCAAAATCAACAGGAGATTGATTTGAATTTGCCCACACACAGATAGAGTCCAACCATATTTGGACTTCGAGTCCACCTCTATCTTAACAAAAACAAAGGCATTTTGGTTAGCATACAGTCAAACATTATAATCGTTGTCTATCGAAGGGCATATAAAAATTATACATGTAGATTTGCCTCGAAAACTACTTTCATAATATTATAATTTTAGTAGATTTTTTAAATATATTACAATAAAAATAAGTAATCAAAATTATATTTTAGAAATTATATGATTGCTAATTTTTTTTTGGCCGGAGGGAATAATTTGTAAACTCGAGGAAGGTGACCGACGAACCCATACGCGTGGTGAGGGTGGACGTGAGGAAGCTGGTCGTGCAGCTACCTTTAAATTAATGATGCTCTGTCGGGACCCGAATATGCAAATCCGGACCCTCTGTGTGTACTGCACTAGTCCAGGATCATGCTAGTGCACACAGGCTCAACATTAGTGAATATCACAATCATACACAGCGGAAATAAGATAAAAGACATTATATACTAAATATTACTAGTTGAATGACCTTATGGTCAACTTACATAATGATGCCTCACAAGGCTGAACAACCAGATTGAAATGCAGCGGAATGAAGACGTAGATAAACCCTTCAGTATACCACAGGCAACTGACAAGGCTCGCACCCTAAACACTCGTCCCTTCATGATACACCTTCTTCAGCACTGATCATGTTGTAGGCAAGGGTGAGTACATAAAGCACTCAACAAGTTGTGCACAGAATGCAATTCTAACGTAACTATATGCAAGGCTTATTCCAAAGGAATGGCTAACAATGGCTATTTTACAGTAAAGCAGCATTTATGAACAAGTACAGTATATAGGTTGAAAAGACAGTAATAAAAAAAATAACAATAATAGATAGATTCAGTGTTTCTCAAGCAAACTAAGTTTCCAGTCCTAAGTCAGGATTCAACCTCTCATGGCAACCTGCCATCCATCTCAAGTTTTTATTTTGCAAAAGTCTAATCCCTTGACTGTAATCCCCGAGCGTTGCTCAATACTGTGAGC
Organism: Guadua angustifolia; assembly: GCA_036346375.1. Lineage (NCBI taxonomy): Eukaryota > Viridiplantae > Streptophyta > Magnoliopsida > Poales > Poaceae > Guadua > Guadua angustifolia. Next base: position 55,277,174 of record CM070502.1, on the reverse strand, counting down.
ATGGCTATCCAAATAGTTTGTACACTCTGCAGAGGTTATGCACTTTACCCACACGATATGATAATCTCTTTGTGCCTGGCCATTTAGCACACTTCCTTTGGTGTGCCGGCAGAGAATCATGACAAAGCCTTTACAATGCTCTGCCTTAACCCAGTATTACCCGTTGAGATTTCAACACTGATGGGCTGAACCACCACAACAGGGCCCCCCTCTTGCACCATGTGAGTTGATCCGTGAACCCGGACTCACACCACCAAAGCAGTACTAAAGCTAAGACATTGCAAATTAGTCAGCTAGGCTGCCCCATAACAGACATGTGGTTGGATGATTGACTCAGGTCAAAGGCTCGGAAGGTGTCCTTAGGGTTGATCAAAGCAAGACTTACACATACCCTTTGCCCATCGGGCCCACCCAGGCACTTTTGCCCTTGCCACTTGCTCCGATCTAAATCATAACCACCCCAGTTGATTACCAAGCACCACGTGCCATCAACAATTCAATATCGTTGCATGACATCCATCGCCACAACAACTCAATCTCATCGTGTGACCACACATGACACACAAATTCATAACATTGTTCCATATTCCATTAGTCAAGATTATTTATCAATGATTCAAGTACATGTGCTGACGTGGCATGGCTAAGCAATCTAATCCGATCTAACTATCCGATGTTGATTTTATTATTAATCAACTATAGTAAACCAATCTAGAGTGACAATAGATCATGGCATACAATCGACAAGGTAGGGTGTAATTCAGAGGGTATGATATCTAAATCCCAATTTAGATTGAAATCATTTATACACATGAAATAATATGCAATAAGGTAAAAATAAAATAGCAACTTTGCAAACATGGGTTCAACATGATCAAAGCACAACTTGCCTTAGGAAAACCCTTATCCATACTCTGGACCTTGGTCTTGAGTTGATGAATCTCCCCCGGATGCGTCGCACAATTTATCGTCTACGCGAAACGAAAGAGAATGCCAAATAAATACCAAAACAGAGAGCAAATAAACTCTAAAAATTAAACAAAAGCTACCACTAGATAGATCTCAATTTTGCAAATTTTTAGAAATTCGAATCACCTCAATCGGAGTTCGTATGAGAGAGAACGAGCTTTCGAAAGATTCAAAAATCATAAAAACCTGGAAATTGGGAAAACACCGAATTAGTGGAATTATTTTTATACTGAAAAAAGTAATTATTGCATCACGCTGACGTCGCAGAACACATGTCAACACCCGATTGGACCAACCCGAGATGCGATCTGGACCACTTGCTCGGATCCAACGGCTACCGATCACACGGCCACGTGGCACAAACTGGGACGTCCATCTTCGATCGAACGGTGGACATTTACCCGAGCGAGTCACTATTTACTCGACGACATGGCATGATCTGAGGCGCCCATCTACAATCGGACGCCCCCGATCTCCCGACGCTTAATCTACTCACCGAGCCGACACGGATTGATCCGAGCCGATCACTGCAGATCCGACGGTCGAGACTACCAGGGATGTTTACTATACCACGGGGCGATGTGGCTTCAATCCGTGTCGCTTACCTCCGATCCGACGGCTAGGAACTCGCAATCCCTTCGATGGAAACGCGACGGCGGAACTCTACCGGGGTTGGGGAAGACGGCCTTCGTGACGGCAATCCGGCGGTGGAACGGCGACCACGAGCGGTGGGTTCGGTTCGTCTTCACGCAAGGATCTGGATGCTGGAACCAGTGCGGCGCGTGACGGCTTGACAAAGGTGGAACGTGGGAGAAACCGAAGCGAACTCCGGCGAGCTTGCGCAGCTTCCTTGATGCACCTCCGACGACGATGCTGCAAACGATCGGCGCGGCGTGCTCTGATGATCCTCGAGATGCTACCCCCCTTAAATAGCCTCGGGAACACGCGGAATTCGGAGCCCAAGGCCCACACGGCGGCGCAATCTGAGTCCAAGATGGCGGTGGCTCTATGGGAATGACGATACACGGCCGTCCACATGGCTTGATGGACGCCCAAGATTTGCTTGACGAGATCTCATCCGAACCGCTCTCAACAACCAACGGCCGGGATTAAGTGGAGTCCTGCTTTAATACGACGAATGGCGACCGTTTGATTGCAATCGACGGCGAGACCTAGGGTTTTGCGATGACACAAGCCGCCCGATTGAGATCCGACGGACGACGCGAAGTCCTATGGCGACGGGCCGAGCGGGCTGGATTACAGCGCGGATAGGCCGCCTGATATCTGACCATGAGGAACGATCTTTGAGCTCTGACCCGATCTTATTCACGAGATTTTCTCGGGTTTTCTTTTTAAATTAAATACTAAAAATAGTTTTGATTTATTTGAGCAACTAAAAACTCCAGGAAAAATCCAAGAAAATTCTCAAAAATACTTTGAGACATCCTGGACCTAAATAAAATATTTTTGGCAAAACTTTATTTTAAACTTGTCTATTATAATTTGTTTTTAGCAAAAGGCTTATCATACTTAATTTAAAATAATTTCAATAAATCTTTGAAAAATCCAAATAAATCGAAAAAATTCTCAAAGAGCACAAATAGCAATAAAACACTATTAACTAAATAAAAAGCCAAAAATTTGGGATGTTACAAACTTCCCCCCTTAACAGAATCTCGACCCCGAGATTCAAGGCTGTCTAGAGAATAGGTTTGGGAATTCTGCTTTTAGGTCTTCTTCGCGCTCCCAGGTTGCTTCACTCTCTGAGTGTTTGCTCCATTAAACTCTACAAAAGCGGACAGAGACCTGTTTCTGGTCCTGCGCTCCATTACATCCAAAATCTTGATCGGCTGCTCTTTATAAGTCAAGTCCTCTTGCAACTCTATTGCTTCTAACGGTGTCTATTCTGCTGGCACTCTGAGATATTTCTTAAGTTGTGAGACATGGAACACATCATGCACGCCTGCTAATGACTGTGGTAACTCCAGCTGATACGCAACCTCTCCCCGACGGCTCACTATCTTGAATGGCCCAACGACCTGGGTGCAAGCTTTCCTTTGGCATGAAATCTTTTTACACCTTTTAAGGGGAGTGACTCTGAGATACACAAAATCATTGGTTTCAAAACTCAAATCGTGGCAACGATTGTTAGCGTAGCTTTTCTTCCTTGACTGCGCTGCTTTCAGCCTTTCCCTGATCATGGCAACTTGCTCTTCAACCTCCTTGAGAATCTCAGGCCCAAACACGGAACGCTCCCCCATTTCATTCCAATTTAACGGGGTACGGTAGGCACGACCATATAAGGCCTCAAATAGTGACATTTGCAAACTAGCCTGGTAACTATTGTTATAATTGAACTCTGCATATGGTAGGCCTTTATTCCAAAATGTGGCGTAAGCTAACGCACAAGCTCTCAACATATCTTCCAGAATTCGATTAACTCTTTCCGTCTGACCATCCGTCTGAGGAGGATATGTGGTGCTGAAATTCAAGTGAGTTCTCTTTGCTTTATGTAACTTGTTCTAAAACCTCGAGATAAATTGGATACCTCTATCGGACACAATCTTCTTGGGCACCTCATGCAGTCACTCAATCCCTGACATATACAGATCTGCCAAACGACCTTTTGAATACATAGTCTTCAGCGGTATGGAACGAGCAACTTTGGTAAAGCAATCAACGATGGTTCATATGAAATCATATCCTTTTTGAGTTATGAAAAAATTCTCACTACTATAGATACTTTTACTGATTTGCCTCCTACTTCCCCTCAGGGATCTGCAACGATTGTAATGAACCAACAGGTCACCAATGCATTGCCTTTATTCCCTGTCCCACATCACATAGAGCATCCTATCCAATAGCTTCGCTCTTCATTTTAGGCCACCAACACTTTTTCTTCAGACCTCATTACATCTTGGCACTTTCTGGATGAATTGATTACTTAGAATCATGGGTTTCCTCAAGTATCATCTGCTTAGGACCTTCCTATCAGGCACACTAGTTCAGCCTTAAATCCTTATGGTATCCTAATCGTTCAAAATTCTGTTTCTTGGCTAAGCCTTTTTCTTTCCTTGACTTGATTTTGTACCTCCTCTCCCTTCAAACTTCTTATGATCTGATCTTCTAATGTTGGTTTTATTTCCTAGGCAGCTATGAAACTTTGTCGAACATCTCCGATTTCAGCCTCTCGAATTCTTTGCATAACCCTAGTTGACCGCTCATTATCAACATATTTGCACTGCGGCCTCATAAATCAAATGTCGGCTACCACATTGGCCTTACTAGAATGCCCATGGATTCTGACACTAGAATCTTTGATCATTTCTAGCCATTTTCTTTGTTCCATATTAAGGTCTGACTGAGTAAATATATAACATAGACTCTTATGATTCACATCTATTTTCGTTGAGATAGTGACACCATATTTCCAAATCGACAGCTAACTCCAAGTCGTACGTAGGGTACTTCTCCTCAAGCTGTCTCATTTGCATCATTGCATAGGCAACAACCTTGCCATTTTGCACCGATTCGCATATCAGATCATGTCTAGAAGCATCACCATATATGTCGAAACTATTCTGCACTGCTGGTAATACTAACACAGGTGTTGATATTAACCGCTTCTTTAACTTCCAAAAACTCTTCATACTCTAGCGTCCATGCAACCTTTTCTCTTCAACAATCACTTAAGAGGTCTAGCTGTTGTCAAAAAACCTTCTATGAACCATCGATAATATCTTGCCATTCCCAGAATTTCTAATTTAAGTAACAAATTTTGGTTGCTTCCAATGTAACACAACTTCTACCTTGCTTGATTCAACATCAACTCCCTTAATTAGCAGTCTTTATATGACCACGGAATTCCACCTTTTTCTTCCAGGGATCACTCCTGTTGAACTTAGCATACGACTGTTGCTCTCGCAAAACTCATCTCAAGGTTCTGCATGTTTTCCTCTGGTCTTAGAGTATTCTAGAATGCCATCCATATGGCAATCATGAATTTATCCAAATAATCCATAAACAGCTTACTCATCATGTTCATGAAGTATGCGAGGCATTGGTCAATCCAGGAGATATAGCCAAAACTCATACTGTCCATATCGCGTAGAGAACGCAATCCTAGAAACATCCTTCACATGACTCCTTAATTGATGAAGTTTTATCCTAGAGAAATTCCAACTCTCTTCTCAACTGTCCAAACATGTTGTCGATCCTGACATTGGATACTCGTTTTCGATCTTTTCTTCATTTAGAGCATGATTCAGTGCACTTTCCCGATCTTTCATTTTTCTTTTTGATAAACAAAAGCTCACATGGTGACATACTAAGTCTTTTCAAAACTCTTCCTAGTAACTCTTTGATATGCTTTTCCATTTCCCACTAATTCCTTAGTAGACATTTGACATGGTCTTTTCACTACTGGTGTTGTAACAGGCACTAATTCGCTCACGAACTTGATCTCTCGTTATGACGGCATACCAGGCAAATTCTTGAAAAATATATTAAGGTATTCTCAAATTCCACACTATTATCCATCAGCTGGCTAACACAAACTGTCATCACTTGAAACTCTTTTTTTTCACATTCAGGATTTTAAATCGATATACTCTTCACCAAAATAGCCTTATGTTTGAGCATCTGACTAATTTCAAGGATAACATCAAAGGTCTAAGTATCCAATCACAATATGATTTGCTTGAAACTCTACCCATTCAATAGGCACTGAACCCTTAACATTCTGGTTGAATCTAGCACAACTGAGCATTTACTGATAATGACAATCCTCTGGTTAACAAGCTCACGCTAGGTACCACTGAACTAGCCACCATTGCACATGTATCATTTTCAGGTGAACCATAAACACAAGAATACTCTTAGAGAAGCGTCTAACTCATCACTTTACATCCTTGCCTTTCAATCCAATACTCTGTATACCAATGTATCAATTATTTCTGCTTTATTTCTCTCGACGAGAAAACCTTTACATGGAATTTATTACTAATCTCTTTACCTTACAAATAGGGTTACGACATTGCACTAAGTAAACTCATGGCTCCTGACTTCCTTGATTTAGCATTGGCGCTGGGGCTTCGACAGGGACGGAGTTGAAATTGACTCGAGCCAACGTGATTGCTTTCCTTTGAGGGCATTTATTGGCAAAATGCTCGGGCTTGTGGCAGATATAGCAGAGTCTAGGGTGAACCTTCTTTCTTGAGCATTCGTTGACCGGAATAATGTCCTTGCTTAGACACCTTTTCTTCAACTGGTTCCCTAGGCAAATTTCTCTCGCAACTTTACCGCTCACTCTTGGCATTATATCCCGGCTTGTGGTAACCTCCAGTATGTTCGCGGCTGTAGAAAATATTTGTCTTATCTGTGGACATTGATTAGCATAATGGCCTTTTCGGCGACAGTTGTAGCACAACCGTTTGCATCGTTTTGCCTTGATGGGTGCAACTGTATACTCATCATCGTCCCTCTTATAATTCAGGGCTGGTTGCTTCAAAGGGCACTCTCTAGACCAATGACCTTCTTTATCACACAAGAAACATGCCGTTGGTGATTGCCACTTACTGCTTTCCTGATGACGGTTGACAGGTTCTGGAGGGTGCGTTTTTAATTCTCCAAGCAACGTCTCCTATGCAGCTAACTTTCCTCCTCTTATTGATAATTCTCGAGCAAATAGGGTCCGTAGATTCTTCCGTTGATGCTGGATCACGGCAGCAACTATCGGATCTAGGGGACACTAAGGTGGGTAATGGTCTTGTCCCTCACAAAGGTAACATGTGATGTTGCCCATAGGACATTCTCCAGGAGAATGGCTTCTTTCACAGCTGGAGCAATTGATCGCATGCTTGACAGCGGTATGTCCTATTTCTCCACAGCGAATGCACGCATGATCTTTTGACTTGTTTAGCTGACAACACATCATAGAACAACGTCTAGATTTTGAACAAGGTGTAGGGATAGCGTCCTTCTCTGAATTCACTGTGACCATACTATTTCTTGGTGAAGCAAAGAGATCATGAAAGGCAGCAATAAATTCATTCCAAGTGATATTCTGTGGGGCTTCATGGTTAGCACAATATTCTTCCCACCAATCAGCAGCAACTCCTCGTAACTGATATGAAGCATATAATACCTTCTCATCACTTCTGCACTGAGCTATGAGTAGCTTCCTTTCAATGGTCTCGAGCCAATCTTTCGCTTCCGAAGGTGAGGCATTTCCTGAAAATGTTGGCGGACGTGTCCTTATGAACTCTAATAACCTTGAGTAAGCATAGGAATTATTGATGACCGTCCGAGACGCTTTATTGACATTAGCCTTCTTGGTCATATTCTGCATTTGTTTCGTCATTGCTTGCATCAACTGAGTCTGAGCGGCCAAAAACTCTTTGAAACTCTGCATATCTATCGGTATTGACGGCTGAAGGACTGATCCATCCTTAGAGCTTCCACTGAGTTGATTCCCACTTCCACTAGCTCCATTGCTATCACTAATCTGAACTATCTGCTTGATTACCTCAAAGGGGTTAGGGAAGAGGAAAATAGCATAGGTAAGGAGTAGAGATCCTAATACAGAGGAGATAGGTTTACCCCAATAACTTAAGCAATCAATATTAATAACTTGGTATGGTTGCTTATATAAGCCTAAAAGCTTTGCAACACATACTGCACACTCAGCAATCAAGAAGAACCAGTTCAACCTAAACACACAAAACTATCGTCTACATGGGCGATACTCCTAACTTAGGAAACACGACTCCCACACATGAGTCTCAACTGGCTATCTGAAGCACTGAGTCTTTTAGCTCTTGATACACTTCATTGATCCACTTTTCCACGAGCTTGATGATTATTTCCTTCATGATCGTTACGGTAGCAGCAGGCACTCGATGCCATGTCCTAAAGTGTGGTATATCGTTTTCTACTTAAGATAATTCAGGTAAGATTTTAACTTAATTCAGTAGAGGTAAGAGAAAGAAATTTCAGCAAGGGAAAAGGAAGAATTTTTTGTAAGGACGGAAATAGAAGACTGAGATAAGTCAAGAACACATTATTCTTCTAGGTTAGGTCTTTAATTTAGAAAATAATTTTGAAGGACCTATAGGGACGACCAACTATCTAGAGTCAAGACCTACAGTCAGTATGGCTCTGATACCACCTCTGTCGGGACCTGAATATGCAAATTCGGACCCTCTGTGTGTACTGCACTAGTCCAGGATCACGCTAGTGCACACAGGCTCAACATTAGTGAATATCAAAATCATACACAACAAAAATAAGATAAAAGACATTATATACTAAATATTATTAGTTGAATGACCTTATGGTCAACTTACATAATGATGCCTCACAAGGCTGAACAACCAGATTGAAATGCAGCGGAATGAAGACGTAGATAAACCCTTCAGTATACCACATGCAACTGACAAGGCTCGCACCCTAAACACTCGTCCCTTCATGATACACCTTCTTCAGCACTGATGATGTTGTAGGCAAGGGTGAGTACATAAAGCACTCAACAAGTTGTGCACAGAATGCAATTCTAACGTAACTATATGCAAGGCTTATTCCAAAGAAATAGCTAACAATGGCTATTTTGCAGTAAAGCAGCATTTATGAATAAGTACAGTATATAGGTTGAAAAGACAGTAATAAAACAAATAACAATAATAGATAGATTCAATATTACTCAAGCAAACCAAGTTTTCAGTCCTAAGTCAGGATTCAACCTCTCATGGCAACCTGCCATCCATCCCAAGTTTTCATTTTGCAAAAGTCTAATCCCTTGACTGTAATCCCCGAGCATTGCTCAATACCGTGAGCACGGCTATCGGAATAGTTTGTATACTCTGCAGAGGTTATGCACTTTACCCACATGACATGATAATCTCTTTGTGCCTGGCCATTTAGCACACTTCCTATGGTGTGCCGGCAGAGAATCATGATAAAGCCTTTACAATGCTCTGGCTTAACCCAGTACTACCCGCTGAGGTTTCAACACTGATGGGCTGAACCACCACAATAGGACCCTCCTCTTGCGCCATGTGAGTTGATCCGTGAACCCGGACTCACACCACCAAAGCAGTACTAAACCTAAGACATTGCAAATTAGTCAGCTAGGCTGCCCCATAACAGACATGTGGTTGCATGATTGACTCAGATCAAAGGCTCACAAGGTGTCCTTAGGGTTGATCAAAGCAAGACTTACACATACCCTTTGCCTATCGGGCCCACCCAGGCAATTTTGCCCTTGCCACTTGCTCCGATCTAAATCATAACCACCCCAGTTGATTACCAAGCACCACGTGCTATCAACAATTCAATATCGTTGCGTGACATCCATCGCCCAGTACTGTTCATAGGATTTTCTCGACTTTTCTTTTTAAATTAAATACTGAAAATAGTTTTTATTTATTTGAGCAACTAAAAACTCCAGGAAAAATCCAAGAAAATTCTCAAAAATACTTTGAGACATCCTGGACCTAAATAAAATATTTTCGGTAAAACTTTATTTTAAACTTGTCTATTATAATTAATTTTTGGCAAAAGGCTTATCATACTTAATTTAAAATAATTCCAATAAATCTTTGAAAAATCCAAATAAATCCGGAAAATTCTCAAAGAGCACAAATATCAATAAAACACTATTAACTAAATAAAAAGCTAAAAATTTGGGATGTTACATGCTCCCGGCCCTTTCCTCTCCCCCCCTTCCTGTGCATTACTTTGGTTTGACTTTGACTGCGGAGGAAGCTAGCGAAGGCAAGAAGGGAACCAACCCCAGTAATCTGCTTCACTAATCGTCTTCGCATGCTACCAACCCTTGATGACTTTCGAGCACTTAATATTCGTATTTTCCTCTGTAAACAATTGCTGTCTCTGCCCGATGAAACGTTTGAGAGTTTTCCTTCCCTAAAGAATTGCTTGCTGTACCTGCAAATAGTTTAATGGCTCGTTCCTAACGCAAGCAATCAGCAACCAATCAAGTAAGTTTGCTAGATAATTATGAAGCAAGAACAGAGTGTTCCGGTTTTGTCAATTGCTGGAACTGACGGTGCTGGAATGACTACTTTGGCCCGGCACGTCTTCAATCACCTGCAAGTAAAAGCTCGTCTTCAATCGTCTACTCAGTTTTTTTTTACCCGAGGGAATAAAGCAAGAGTTTCTTCCCACGTCACTTCATCAAAATTATATATCTTTTTTTTTGACGGAGAAGCAACAGTGGAGGCCACTGTGCGCGCGCGAGCCAGCGCTCGAACGTTGGCCGGCGAGGCAAGTCTCGCCCTCGCTCGCCAACCGGACGTTGCCCGGTTCGCATCAAAATTATATATCTTTGCCACTGCTCTTTAATTACCCACCTTTGCTACTTCTTTTTAATTACTCATCTTTGCCACTGTTAGTACTCTTTACAAATAAACTTTTTATTGTAAATTAAGTTTCCGTTTCAACGTACGGACGTATTGCTAGTAATTTGTAAACTCGAGAATGGTGACCGACGGGCCCATGCACCTGGTGAGGGTGGACCTGAGGAAGGTGGTAGCGCAGCTTCCTGTAAATGGTGCTCCCGGCCCTTTCCTTTCCTCCCCTTCCTGTGCATTTATTCGTGCCTTCGCTAGCCAAAGGCACGAACGGAACCAACCCCAGCAATCTGCTCCAAATCGCCTTCGCCTGCTACCAATCGAGCCAGCCGGTACATATCTGATTTTTCCACAAACGTCAGGTGATCGCTTAATAATCGGCGGATCGGCTGTCATAGCAAGCTTTATTTCAGCTCAGATATTGATTGATGTGCAGACGGTTGGTGATGCCCAACGGCCGGAAGGGTGGAGGCTGATTAATCCCTGGAGCTCGCCGAACCTCAGATTCTACTACAAGGTACCACTCATCTCCTCCCTCTTGTTCCCTACCTACTCCCATCAGATATATACGATGTCTTAGAAAGCATATAATAAAATTTCTTTGACTTTGATTACTAATATAACAAAAATTAGATTGGTCATGTAAAAATGGTATTATTAGATTAGTCATGAAAAATACTTTTGGTAATATAATAATTTTATATTATTTTATGAACATATTCATATAAAATGGAGTGGCCAAAGTTGCATTTTGTAGGTAGTGTCGATATCTGAAAAATTGTATTCTTGAATAGAGGGAGTATCGTATACATTTAACTCACTAATATACTTTATCTGAGAAAAAATGGTTGAAGCTTTACTCCAAACTATCATGTGGGCCACACAGTTGCGTATCTGATTTGTTGCGACATTTTAGAATTAAAATATAACTTAGGTGATCTATATATCTTTTATTAAACAATCGGGACATGTAGATCTTTCTAGATGAATACTTATAAACAATAATAAACCTTTGAAGCCAAAACATATGAGAGGAAATTGAAATATTTGATTAAAAAATCAATTTGAGAAATGATGATGTATGGGCCTAGGAACATAACATTCGAACATGCTTTCATCGAACGACAGCTTGATCCTAGGCCGGCTGTCATTAGATATGCGGCTTCTTCTATAATTAGTCCACGGTAGAGATATTGATATTTTGCATGCCTTCTTCGTGGGATCTAGCTAAGCAGCCGCACATTTGTATGGGTAGTTATATTATTTTTCTTTCTCATTACCGATTATAACAGTCATTATTTTCCAATTAATATATTCTTTTTTTTCTAACTTCAGATAAACCAATTGTCTAATGTTTCGGTAACATACAAATGCCGAGGATTTGCAAGTCTGGGCTCAGAATAGAATAATTATTGCTGAGATATAATTGGACTCTTAGTTTTGGTGGGCGAATTCTGAAACTACCTTTCAAGGGTTTTGGGTATAAATATAGCACCACATTGTATAAGAGAAGAAAATCTACAATCAATAAAGAAAAAAGAGCTGAGATCTTCTATATCTTGTGTTCATCTACTCTGTGATTGTTATTTGGGTATTCTCAATATTCTTGATTGGCATTGAGATTGATCTATGGTGATTAATTTATTATTCAACATGTTATCAGTATGAAAGCTCTCCAAGGCATAACAGTATGTTGCTGGATTCTCTCTTTTCAATCCCCATGCTATTAGATTAGTCATGTAGATTAATTTTTACTCTTCAGACCCTAGATGGTTTTATTGCTAATTAGGGTTCTATATTGATTTATACCCTAAAAGAATGGTATATCAGTTTTCCACTTTCACGGTAGAGTTTTTAGCGCTGTAGATTCCCGTCATCAGCCAAACTAGTAGTTTCGGTTGATTGCCCATTGTATTAAGTTGTGTTACATTGATAATTAAAGCTCTGCTCCAAATTTTTGCCATAATTAAAGCTCTGCTCCAAATTTTTGCCACTCAAAACTCTAAATTGACACTTGGATCCACTCCTATGAGAAGTTAGAGGAGTCAGAGGAACTGTTTGGTTAGGAAGTTAGCTCACTCCATGAATAAAAAGAATCTATGTAAAAAGACTACACTATTCTTAGTTTTATGACTTACAATTTTTCCCATAATGCTTAAATTATTGCTTAAGTTGATTTTCTGTTTTTTCCTGCCATGCTGTGCTTTTTTTTTCCCGGCATGCTGATCGTTATCTTAATCGACCCACCTATTCCATACAGGCAACAAAGAAGGGGAAAACAGATGAATTTACTCTGTTACAAATTCATATCAAGTTGTAAATGTTCAGACTTAGCAATTTATGAAACATTGCAGCTAACAAGCTAGAAGCTCCAAAAAAATGTGACTAAATAGTTATGTAAGCATTTTCTGAAACATGGCAGCTAACATAGCATGTTCCTGTACAAGGCTAAGCTGTAAAGAGCTAAAGAAGCACACAGTATAATACTAAGGGCCTGTTTGGTACGGCTCCAGCTCCACCAGATCCGTGAATCTGGTGGAGCTGGGTTTTCCTAGCTCCACAGATCCGTGAAGCTGGAGCTGTGAGTACATTAAGAATGTTTAGATAGATCATCTTGTTTATATTTTAGGCTAAAAATATAAACTTAATTTACTTTATTTTAGCCTACAAGTTTCAGATCTCAGGAGAAGCTGGGATCTGGAGCTCTACCAAACAGGCCCTAAATTAGTTTTGTAAGCATTTTCTCTAACTGCTTAGCTGTTAGCAGCAATTAGAAATTTCAGATATTACTAAATTAAGAATCAACAATGACTTGATACCAGAGAGAACAAATTATTATCAGATCAGAAAATCAAGAATGAATGTTGGGTCAATCCCCAGCAGATCTACGCACATATCGCTAGGTTCACATGAATCCCCACATAATCAATCAATACATGAGAGATGAGGTCAGTGAGGATGCTACGGAGGCAGGCTGAGGTGGCACTAGTGGGGAGGAAGCCAAGGTAGTCGAAGGTCACGCGTCGGTGGGGAGGAAGCCAAGGCAGGTGAAGGCGGATGAGGTCGCACAGACGTGGGAGAGGATGACTAGGTGGCACTCGCCGATGTGGAGGCAGTGAAGGCCCGTGGACAATGACGAGGTCATGTGGGCGTTGGGGAGGTAGCTGAGGATGGGGAGATGACGAGGCACAGTGGGGTCAAAGTCGCCAGGACTAAGGTCACCAATGCTACGAAGAGGAAGCCCATGCCCTCACCGATGGCCATCACGACCCAAAGGGATATCGTGGCGGTCGCTATCACGCTAGGGTTGTGGTACAGAGGAAATGGTTGAGGGCGGAATGGGTGCAGCAGAGAGGGCTGCGAGTGGAACGAATTGCTGATTTTGCTCTATGGCAAAAGGCGGTCCATACTTGCCCTTTTCCCTTATTAACATGGTTAGGAGTGAATGTGGTACCTTATTTTTTATCACTTTAATAATATAATTATGTAGATAGACAAAATACATGATAGTTTTGGTTTTAACTAACTAGCGGAATATCTTGCACAATTATGTGGTTAAATCCCTAAAAAATCACCATGTTGAGGAGATCCCATCATACCGAGCTAGTTCTCAGAGGAGGGTGTGTGACGCGAGGTGCTGCAAGAGATCCCACAACATCCCGAAATGGATGTCCTATACTTCACCGATGTACAGGGAGAGAACTTGTCATACCTCGCCAACCCTTGAATGAGGGTGCATGGCACAGGGTATCAGATGAGATTCTATCATACCCTACCAGCCCTCTAGAAAGGGTGTGTAGAGGGGTGCCCAGTCCTCTAGGGTGCTTTGCCGCATTCACGTCCATAGGACATAAGGCTCAACTCCTGCTTTGCGAGGGCATAGTCACAAGGGGCCATGAAGATGGATGGGTACTCTTGTCCCTCTAGGAATCGACTAACAAGTGAGGCTTACTAAGTTCCGTTGTCCCTATGCGGTTGGCCCTCGAACGATAGTCTAAGCCTTGGGACCTTGTGGGACCCTGGCCAGAGTAAGAGGCCTACCCCTACATAATGATAACATGTGATCAACTACCACCTCACTGGAATGACGAAGATGCCCATGCCTAAACCAACTTTCTAGGGATAGGATAATATTTGTGTAATCAGCTAGATACCTATAAAGGCACATTATAATTTCTACTTGTAACTTGAACTCTCATTGAATACAAGAGATATAAAACTGGTGTACCCTCAAGGAACCCAAACAAGGAGGTATCCCTCTACTCCTAGCCTAGGGGCACACCAATAAGAGTAGGGCATCTACTCTAGCGCTTGAACCTGTATAAACCTTCGTGTCATCTCTCTCTTGGACAGTGGCCCGTTACATGGCTAGCATTTGCCCTCACTCACATGTCCGTTTCCAAACATACGACACCCAAACAACCTTCATATATAACATCTAAAGACTTTACTAAAATTGAGATATTTGAACTTAAAATTACCAAAAAAACCTTCAACTAACATTTGGAGCTTTCAACTAAAACATAGCTATGACTTGGAAAAATTGCCCCCAATTTTCAACTAAAAATTTCCCTAACTTTGACATAAAAAATTCACACTTTCTGCACAAAAATCCAACAAATCAGTTGGAATTCACTCACTTTCAACTTGAAAAATCATAGTCATTCAACTTGTAGGATCGATATACACTAATATAGCAATTAGAGGGGGTGAATGATTGCACGGAAACTAAAACCAATTTTTTAGTGATTCTCAAAACACCCCTAAATGAATTATGAAAAATTGCTTCGGTTTCCATAAAAACAAAATGATATACATTCACTAAAATAGTAATTCCTAAAGATCCCACCATTAGATTGATGTAAAATGTTAACTGTAGAAACTAGATTCAGTTTCTAAACTAACCCAACAAGAGTTAGCTCGATCGGATCTATAGATCCAGAGTTATGACCTTCGCAAGATGATTGTAGCTAATAATGACGAAAATGATCAAACCCTAATTACGAGATTAATCAGGATCTACGGGGAATTGACCAATCAAACTTTTCAGATCAATCACTTGATGCCCTAGAAAGGTTTTGAATAGATGAAATCAAAATTATCGTAGTGAAACAATGAATCAATCTGAAAAACAAAACAGGCATGCAATCGAACAAGCAAACCTATTTTTTGTTTTTAAAAATTCTAGAAATTAATAAAATTATGATCAAACCTAGAGAATTAATCTAGAATAAATAATCTAATACCATAAAAGAACAATAACCGAACTAGAGAGTGCCAGGGTCTGAAGTAGTGTTTCAAACATTAGATCTGTAACCTAGAAATGCAACATGTGAATCCAAAGGGTGCCTTCAGTTCTGACAGAAAATGAGACTACAGATCTACATTCTGGAAATCGTACTCACAGGAGAAATCAACAAAGGAACTCATAAGATTAGTCAATGCATACACTAATCTACCTTTCCCTTTTTATTGATGCACATACAAACCTCGCTGCGACCGCTAGTAGCTTTCCTAGTGTAAGGACTCTCTGGCCGCTAGAAATTTGTGGCCGCCAGAAGCTTAGCACAGCCGGTCGGCCACCATGACTTCAGGCGCTAGGAGAAGTCGCCAGAGACACCGGTCGCCGCCACCTAAAGCTTTGGCCGCATGAAACAAAAACCCTAATCTCTACTCTCTAATTAACTGCATATATATATCCACCTGGCCCAATTATACATGGGCTAATACATGCATACAGCCTAAAATTCACACATACACGCATACAACCCACCTGCCCCCTCTCGCGTGACTTACTCATCTACACGTGTACCGTTTTCTAGTCCCAAACGTCTCGCATGACATCATTGACCACTAGGACCTCGGTTCCTCCTTTAACTTAGTTTCGAACCTCAGTTCCTCCATGAACCTAGTTCCGGTCCCGTCACTGACCACATTCGTCCTCAAGCAACACCTGCATATGAACAAACATGAAACCACGCGTATACGAGCACAAGTCCACGACTTGACAGTCCATGCAACCACTCATACGAGTGCGTTGTATCAAGCAAAACCATTACCATGCTATCACAAGCATATCAAATAATCATCTGAAAAAGCATATGCACAAGTACCACACATGCCATGAGCACAACCACTTTGCAATGCCAATATCATCACTAAGCCAAATTTTCAGCATATGATTTCACACAACTCAATCTATGAACTTTCACCTGGACTCCCTACAAGCATGACTACCTATGTCGAGTAGGAGCACCATAGATTCGATGGCAATGAGAAGAGAAAGTGAGGACGTGAGGCAAGCACACCACTTGTGGGATTTATGCAACCAGGTGTCTGCATGGCAGGCCAGCAAGGCTCAACCAGACATGGATGGGCCGGGCCAACTGCATAACAGAAGATGCTATTCAGGGGTGCCAAGGCGTGCCGAACAAGGAAGTCCTAGAGATAGCAACTAAGCCGGATTAGGCGAGATATGATTGTAATCTAAACCGTTACCAAAACGGATAGGAAAATCAGACGTGATCCCTGCTTTGTATCCGACTAGGACTCTTTATTGTAACCGCCCGCCTCTGCTATATAAAGAGAGGGGCGAAGGAACATCAACACACGATCTCATTAGTAATTAGCCAATCACATATAATTCCAGAGCACAGGACTAGGGTATTATCTCCACCGTGAGAGCCCGAACCTGTATACATCCGGTGTCTTGTGCTACCATCGAGTTTGGATCCAGCGCCCACCCCCCTTTTCATTATTGCCGACAACAAACATCGACAGTTGGCGCGCCAGGTAGGGGCTGCGCTAAGATCAAGCTCAGCAAGCTCAATGGCGATCTTCAACGAAGACATGGCCACCTTCGCTCCGGCCCAGGCGTTCCGCTTTGGAAGTCTGGATTTCATCGCTGACGATTTTGGCCAACTCATCCTTTTAGATTCGGATCAGATCCAATCTGGAAGTGACTTCACTGCTTTCCAAGCTGGCCAACCACTCGGATCGGAGACGGGCTCAGTCATCTGCCCCAGACAGTAAGCCAAAAGTTTGTCTCCCGTCTGGAGCAAGAATCGGCTAAAGGTGAGCCCCGAGTGGTGAAGGATGCTAGAAAACCACTCGGATTCGAAGAAGAAAGTTTTCAAGGCTTTCGTGGCGTCTTTGTAATCGAAGACCCGCGAAGTGAGTCCCAGCAGCAGAATGCTGCGAACACTGCAGAAGAAGAACGTCTTCGTCAAGAAAGCCGCGTGAGGTCTCTTCAGAACAGAGGCCGCAATGTTAATGAAGAAATTTTGCAGATAAAGATGGGGAACCAATTTGCTTTTCATACTCCTCAGTAGAACATCGTTGCCTCCAAGACGTTACTCGACACATTGGGACCAATGCTTGGTTCTGACAGCCCGGCTGCGCTAATTGTGGCCCAAGTGCAGGCCATGGTGGCGGCGGCTATCCAGCAACATCGGGAGGAGCCATAGGGAAGGGCGCATTCCCGCACTCATATAATCAACTCGCAGGCTGCTAGTAGCAACACAACTCGTAGTCGGGCAAGGCGCGAGTTTCGGCGAGGAGAAGACGCCTGGCAAAGCATTAGCCGTGATCTCCGGGCAGACCTGAATGCCCTACGGAGGGATCGGGAAGATGAAGAGCGTCGCAGGCGTAAAGATGATTATGAGCGTTTCGGCATCCGCCACGATGACGAAGACGACCGCAGAGGTTATCGCCGCCACAAGCAAGATGATAGAGAAGACCGCCGAGCCAGATCATCTCCCCAACATTCCCCACGCCGGCGCAGCGCCGGGCCAATTGAGGGCATTCGAGCCTTCACATCCCAGCTTCGCCGAGTGGTTTGGCCTGAAGGATTCAACCCTAAGGGCATCACTAAGTTTGATGGAGAAAGAGATCCAGAGGCTTGGCTGCAAGTCTATTCCCTAGCGATCATGGCGGCTGGGGGCGATCACAACGTGATGGCCAACTATCTACCCTTCATGCTTACCCCTTCGGCTCAGGCCTAGCTCATAGGACTTCCAGCGAACTCTATAGATTCCTGGAGAGATCTTTGTGAGCAGTTTATCACCAACTTTTAGGGCACTTACGAACGACCAGGGACTCAATGGGACCTGTATCAGCTCCACCAGAAGAACAGTGAAACACTCCAGGAGTTCATTCGGCGATTCATGCAAAAGAAGAACACAATCAGGGATATTTCGGAAGCTGCAGTCATTGCGGCGTTCCAAAAGGGCGTCAATGACCCCGACTTGATCAAGAAGATGTCCCGGAAGCCGTCGACTACGGTAAGGGAAATGTTCGAATTAGCGGACTGCTACGCGACCGTCTCGGATGCCTTGGCCGAGCGTCAGGACGATCGTCCATGGCATAAGGACAAGAAGGATCACGCCGAGTCCTCCCGACAGCGCGACAAGAAAAGAAAGCCTGAAGAAATAGTGGCAACGACCGAGCAGGGCCGACATCGCGCGCCACGCACAGATGATTACGATGCAGTAATGGAGGCAACTTGCCCTTTTCATCCTAAGGGGAAACATGCTGCGAAAGATTGCTTCACTCTGAGGAGGTTCGCCAAGGAGTCAAGAAAGCAGCCGACCAGGGGCGAGGCAAAAGATGAAGAAAAGAAAAAGCAAGATCCTCCTGAAGATGATGAAGGCGAATATCAGAAGATAGAGCGCGAACTCAATTACATATTTGGGGGTTTGGCTGCTTATGAGTCCAAGCGAAAGCAAAAGCTTACCGCTCGGGACATCAATGTAGTTATGCCGGCGACCCCCCAGTACCTCAGATGGTCCGAGGTCTCGATTGCCTTCGACCGCTCGGATCATCCGGATCACATTCCCTATCCCGGAAGATACCCGCTGGTGTTGGACCCGGTGATTCGCAGCGTTAAACTCAAGAGGGTGCTAGTTGACGGGGGGAGTGGACTAAATGTCCTCTTCTCCAAAACCTTCGATGATATGAAGATTCCTCGCTTGGAGCTAAAGCGGGGCTCATCACCATTTCATGGAGTAATTCCTGGAACTTCTTCAATCCCGCTCGGGCAGATCACTCTACCAGTCACATTCGGGAACAGAGAAAATTACCGGACAGAATACCTCAACTTTGAAATGGCTGATTTCCAGACAGCATACCACGCCATCTTGGGAAGGCCAGGTCTTGCTAGATTCATGGCCGTACCCCACTATACTTATCTCATCTTGAAGATGCCAGGGCCAAAGGGCATTATCTCCGTCCGGGGTGACGTCAGGCAGTCGTTTGTTTGCGACAGAGAGAGCTGTGAGATGGCTGAGACTCAAGAGGCGGCAGTCGACAGGGAAAAGATCCGATAGGCAGCCGCACATCAGCAGGATGAAGGGGAAGTTCCGGTCAAAAAACAAGCCAAGACAAGCATGAAGCAAGACGAGGGGACTAAAAAGGTAACCCTTGACCCGTCCAACTCGGCTCAGACGGCTCTGATCAGGACAGGCCTTGACCCCAAATAGGAAGACGTGCTCATCACCTTTCTTCGGGCCAACCGGGACATTTTTGCATGGAAGCCATCCGACATGCCCGGTGTCCCTAGGGAAGTGATCGAGCATTCCCTTAATGTAGACGAGAGAGCGAAGCCCATCAAGCAGCAGCTCCGACGGTTTGCTCAAGATCACCGGGAGGCCATTAGGGAAGAAATCACTAAGCTTTTAGCGGCAGGTTTTATAAAAGAAGTGTATCATCTCGACTGGCTAGCGAACCCAGTTCTTGTTCGTAAAAAGAATAAAAGCTGGCGTATGTGCGTTGATTATACCGATCTTAACAAAGCATGTCCGAAAGATCCTTTCGGGCTGCCCCGCATTGACCAAGTAGTAGATTCAACAGCAGGCTACGAACTCCTTAGCTTTCCAGACGCTTGCTCAAGGTATCACCAGATCAGGCTAAAAGAAGAAGATTGCATTAAAACTTCGCTCATCACCCCGTTCGGAGCATTCTGCTATGTCATAATGCCGTTCGGCTTAAAAACGCTGGGGCAACTTATCAGCGTGCAATACAGCGATGCTTTCACACCCAAATCGAACGCAACGTGGAGGCGTATGTGGATGATGTCGTCGTCAAGTCCCGTGCAAAGGAGGACCTCGTATCCAACTTGGTCGAGATATTTGAAAGTTTAAGGGCTTTCAAGATGAAGCTTAACCCAGAAAAGTGTGTCTTCGGAGTTCCCTCAGGAAAATTGCTCTGATTCATCGTGTCGCAGCGGGGCATCGAGGCAAACCCGGAGAAAATCAATGCTATCTTAAAGATGAAGCCTCCGGCTAACCAGAAAGATGTCCAGAAGCTCACGAGGTGCATGGTGGCACTCGGTAGGTTCATTTCCCGCCTGGGTTCGCGGGGAATGTCCTTTTTCAAACTCTTAAAGAAGCAGGGCAACTTCCAATGGACAGACGAGGCGCAGCAAGCTTTCGAAGAACTCAAGACATTTCTGTCATCACCACCGGTGCTGGTCCCACCGATGCCCGAAGAACCCCTTTTGCTTTACATTGCTGCAACGACTCATGTAGTCGGCACTACAATTGTGGTAGAGCGGAAGGAAGAAGGACACCTCCAGAAGGTCCAGCGGTTGGTTTATTTCATCAACGAGGTGCTGGGTGAATCCAAGGTGCGATATCCGCAGGTACAAAAACTATTGTATGCTGTACTGCTTACTTCTCGCAAGCTCAAGCACTACTTTCAAGAGTATTCGATTTCGGTGGTTATCTCTTTTTCGATTGGGGATATACTCTACAATCAGGAAGCCACTAGGAGAATTGCAAAATGGGTGGTCGAGCTTGGGGCTTTTGAAATCTCCTTCAGGCCGCGAACAGCGATAAAATCTCAAGTACTTGCGAACTTCACCGCCCAATGGGTGGAATTACAAACTCCCACGACAACTGAAGAACTGGAATACTGGACAATGTACTTTGATGGCTCTCTCATGCTCAGTGGCGCGGGGGCTGGTGTAGTGCTCATCTCCCCAACAAGCGAGCGTTTGAAGTATGTTCTTCAGCTCCACTTTCCGGCGTCAAACAATGCCACCGAATATGAAGCACTCATCCACGGACTCCGTATCGCGATATCTCTCGGCGTTCGGCGACTGACAATTCGTGGTGACTCCATGTTGGTAATCAACCAAGTGCAAAAAGACTGGTCGTGTGTCGGCGACAACATGGCTGCATATTGTCAAGAAGTGAGGAAGCTCGAAGATAAGTTCGACGGGCTGGAACTCATTCACGTGCTCTGCCATGACAACGAGGCAGCAGATGAACTCGCAAGACTAGGCTCCAGTCGGGCAACAGTACCGGCTGGCGTGTTCGTCGAAGAGCTCCATAAACCTTCAATAAGCCAACGGCAGGAGCAAAGCAAATCAGAAGAAGCGCCGACCGAAGAAGAAATCCTAGTCATCGATCCTGACTAGACAGCTCCTTTCCTAAACTACTTGATAAAAGATGAGCTACCCGAAGACCGCGTCGAGGTTGAGCGCATCACACGATGGAGTAAGAGCTACGTGGTGGTCGGTGGGGAGCTCTTCCGAAAGAGTGCCTCCGGAGTCCTAAGGTGCTGCATATCAGAGCAAGAAGGGAAGAATCTTCTCAGGGAAATCCACTCGGGAATTTGCGGGCATCATGCAGTGTCAAGCACCCTGGTGTGCAAAGCTTATCGTCAAGGCTTCTTCTGGCCGACTGCCGTATCCGACGCAGAAGACATTGTTCGCACTTGCGAGGGCTGCCAGTTCTTCGCTCGCCAAATACATGTGCCGGCGCAATAGTTGCAAACCATTCCAATCACGTGGCCATTTGCAATCTGGGGGCTCGACATGGTCGGCCCGTTGAAGAAGGCTCAAGGTGGCTTCACTCATCTTTTCGTCGCCATTGATAAATTCACCAAGTGGATCGAGGCAAAACCTGTCGCCACAATCACGCCGACCAAGGCCAAGGAGTTCTTCCAGGAAATCGTAGTAAGGTTCGGCGTACCAAACAGGATCATCATGGATAACGGAACTCAATTCCGAGGTGAAGAATTTCAAAGTTGGTGCGATCAGATCGGCATCAAAATCTGCTTCGCCTCCGTAGCTCATCCAAAAAGTAATGGTCAGGTGGAACGGGCAAATGGCATGGTATTACAAGGATTAAAGGCAAGTATTTTCGATCGTCTCAAGCCATAAGCTACTCGATGGGTAAAAGAATTGCCCTCGGTACTCTGGGGGTTGAGAACTACACCAAGCAGAGCCACCGGGCAGTCACCTTTTTTCCTAGTATATGGCTCAGAAGAGGTCTTGCCCACCGAGTTGGCATTCGGATCCCCTCGGGTTCGGAATTACAATGAGTCCGAGTCGGAGGAAAATAGGATAGAAGAGATCGACCGATTGGAGTAAGCCAGGGAAGTCGCAGCAATCAAGTCGGCCAGGTACCTCCAGGGCCTGCGCCGCTACCATGACCAAAATGTTCGGGGACGCGCTTTCTCTAAAGGCGATTTAGTATTAATAAAAATAAAAAATACAAGCACAAGCTCTCTCCAAGCTGGGAGGGTCCCTACATCGTCGACGAGTAACGCGCCCGGGGGCTTACAAACTAAAGCGGGAAGATGGTGCTATCATCAGCAACTCCTGGAACATAGAGTAGCTACGTCATTTTTATTCTTAAGATATTGAACATTAGCTATGCTATGCATAAATAAAGTTTTTCTTCTTGATTTGCTACTCAATTGATGCTCAATTAAGCAGTAAGTCGGGGGCTACACCTAATAGTGTTGCGCATGCACAACCCTTCTTGTGAATCATCTATTATCTTTCTTTTTTCTTAATGATCGCGATTAAATCCGAGTGGTTTAGTTCCCAAATGTGAAACCCTGACACATGAACGGCAAAATCTAACTACTCAATAAAAGGCGTGCCCAGAGGGAAGGGCCACGCGTCGGCGCACGACGCCTGGGGGCTAGATTAGTCTGTTAGGGCGCTTAAACATAAGGGACGAGGAAAACCACTCGGGAAATTCGAAAGAACAAAAAAGAAAGGGCAGACAACATTAAGATAATATTACATAAAATAATATTGTTCTGAATACTTCAGGTCCACATATGCCGCATAACTATTTCTTGCAGAAACTAAAGTAACTACACCCGGCGCGCACGCCCTACGGCCTCAATAAGGGCATCCCGAGCCTTGATGAGCCTCAGAACGGCCTCGATCAGGGCGTCGACGGTGGTGGTGTCTCAAGCCATGGCCTCCATCTCCGCAACCTCGGCCATGGCCAGTTCATATAGAGCCCAGTACTCGGCAAGGTCGTCCTCTTCTTCGGCAGGAGGCGGAGGATCCTCATCGCCAAAATCAAACACCAGCACATTCGTCGGGGGTGGAGACGGCGGGGCCTCGTCGTCGGACAAGAAAAGCTCGGGGGAAGACGCCATGAAGAACCTGAGGAAAAAAGCAAGAAAAAGAACTTAGAAAAGGGTGATCGCTTACGCAGTGGTTACATCTTTGAACAAACGCAGAACTAGCGGCGACCAAAGAAGATGTACGGGCGCAAGCCTTGAAGTAGCGGACGGGGGAGCACGTGAAGAGAGAAGATGAAGAGGTCGCTGCGTTCGAAGAGAGAAGATGAAGAGGCTCACCTTTATAAAGAGCGGCGTCAGCCTCTGCCTTAAGCGGGAAACGCTTCACCTTCTGTGTGTACTAGGCATGGCTTAGCGCACGTCACGAGATGGGCCGGGCGGCGTGCACGATAATGGCTATATGACAGGAGTCTCAAGATGGGCCGAATTCAATTTAGGATGCGGTATGCCCCACGATGGGCCGAAAGCCAATGACCGTACTGAAGATGGGAATTGGGTACCTTCTTAAGCGAATTCAACTCCAAAAAGACAAAAAGAGACCTCTCAACTACAGCACGCAAAAGCAAGACATAGCACGAGCAATCAGGCATTCCTCCAACAAGCAAAAAGAGCAAGTGCAAGGCAGGCTTTACAAGAACAATGTTTTACAAGGCACCCAGATCTAGGTTTTCAACTAAAGTGGAGGCAGTGTCCCTGACCTTGTCAACAAGGGCAAGCGCTTGATCATCGTCAACAATAGGTTCTCTGAAGGAAGAATCAGTCAGGACATGATCCGAATACAAGAAGAAAGAATGAACAAGTAAACCAACCTGTCGGATTTCGTTATTTTGAAAGCTGAGTTCTTCCGAGTAGAAGTATCGCTGGAACCAGTTTGCACACCTGGAGCGGGAGACAAAGGGTCCCTGGTTGGGAACGGAGGCAGAGGCACGTTGTCGGCCGAGTGCCGGGCCGGGGGCTCAAGGACCACTGGGGTCACAGACTGACTTGAAGATGACGAAGTTGTAGGGGGAGTGCACACGGCTGCCGAGTCTCGGACCTTCGGACCTCCAGTCAGGCGAACGTTTGCCGCCGACTTCCTCTTCTCTTCCTTGGACGCATGGACGACTTGGCGTTTTCCCTTCCCCAAGGGGTCCTTAGCTTCAGTCTCTTTACTCTTCTTGGCGCTCAAAGTCGGGGACGAGGGGCGGTCAGGCTGTTTTTGCTTGACACTCTTGTGCACTAGAAACTCGGACAGCAACGCGTCAGAAAAGAAGGCATCACAACCCTGCAAGTGTAGACAAAATGTATGTTCCATTACAGCCAAGCAAAATCAGAAAACCCAGTCCAGAGAAACAAGAAGGCAACTTATCGGAGGTGGAGGGTTCGATTTCTTGAAGGGTCTCGGGCATCCGTCATTAGCGATCCATACTCCCGGAGTGAACAAATTGGCTACGCGGTTAAGAAGTTCCTCCCTTGAAATTGGCTCAGGTACTTCTCGGGTAGGATCGTTTGGCCCTTCATGTTCATATCCAAGGTGAACTTGTTCCTTGAGGGGCTGGACTCGGCGCGAGCCAAAATTGAGAACAACGGCCACTCCGGTGAGCCTGTTCTCCTTCAATTCAGCGATCATCCCTAAAAGGTCTATCACCTGGTCCATCCCGTCGCCCGAAGGAAGCGATGTCCAATTGACCGAAGGCTTGGGTGGCAATCTGGAAAAAGCAGGTAGGGAGGGCTTAGGATTGGAACAATAAAACCACTCCTGGTGCCAGCCCTTATTCGAAGTTTTGAAGGGAGTGGCTAAGTAGGCTTTCTTTAGGCCGTCCCTAAGTTGCAACCCGGCGCCTCCAGCCGCTCTAGGGGAATTTTTGTTGGGGAAAGGCTTGAGGAGGAAAAGGTGGCGAAAAAGATTGAAATGTGGGCAGATGCCAAGAAAAGCCTCGCAAAGGTGAACAAAAATGGCAATTTGAAGGATGGAATTGGGATTGAGGTGAGTTAGTTCGATTCCATAAAATTCAAGAAGACCTCGGAAAAAAGGGCATGCGGGAAGGTCAAATCCGCACAAAAAGAAAAATTCAAAGACAACTGCTTCTTCAGTACGAGGAGTGGGGCAGAATTCACCGGCGGCGGGACGAGCAGAAAGCATCACCAGTGGGAGAAAAACGCCGGCACAAACTAGTCCCTCTAGTCGCTTATCCGTCGTCACCGAGGTGGTCCAATCTTTGGTCGACGCGGAAGAAGGAACATCCTTGGGAGGAGAAGAAGACATTTTTCGGGTGGAATTAACCTGCGATCGTGTTGGATTGAGAAAATGAAGGATGCTAACCCTAGCAGCGGAATTCGCGAGAAGAACGCCGAACAAAAGAAGATGAAGGGGCAAATGAATCTTGCTTGTGAAAACCGTTTGACCAGACTCGGCTTCATAAGGAGCGTAGAAGCTTCGCTCTGAAGGAAAATGCTTCGCCCTCCACACGACTTGGGGTTGCCCTAGGGTACGCTTCAAGATGGGCCCGAGGCCGTGTGCAGTGAATCACTGTGCATAAGCTCAATTGGGCCGAAATTGATTTGGGAAATGGTATGCCCCATGATGGGCCAAGAGCCAATGACCTCATTTAGACGGGATTTGGGTACCTTCCAAATATAGACATCCTCTTATGATATGCCTCACGACAGGCCGTATGCTGGATACCGTCTGGAACGGGATCAGATATCGTAAAGATGGTTTAAAACATAAATTCTAGAGGTACGCCTCATGACAGGCCAATAGCTGTATGCTCTGGTGCACGGGTACCCCTCGGTTAAAAGTCAGCTTAAACGGAGATATTCTCCGTATTGAGTCATGCGCTGATTCGAGAAATCGGGTCGAGAGCCATGCGGAATAGAGCCACGTGGAGTTCTATCGAGTCCTTCACGGCCAACTTGCCTACTAAAAAGCACTCGGCGACGCAAAAGACCAGTCGGGAAGTCTTGGGAGTAAAGGCAATCCGACTGCAAAGCACTCGGGGGCTACTGTGGGATTTATGCAACCAGGTGTCTGCATGGCAGGCCAGCAAGGCTCAACCAGACATGGATGGGCCGGGCCGACTGCATAACAGAAGATGCTATTCGGGGGTGCCAAGGCGTGCCGAACAAGGAAGTCCTAGAGATAGCAACTAAGCCGGATTAGGCGAGATATGATTGTAATATAAACCGTTACCCAAACGGATAGGAAAATCAGACGTGATCCCTGCTTTGTATCCGACTAGGACTCTTTATTGTAACCGCCCGCCTCTGCTATATAAAGAGAGGGGCGAAGGAACATCAACACACGATCACATTAGTAATTAGCCAATCGCATATAATTCCAGAGCACAGGACTAGGATATTATCTCCACCGTGAGAGCCCGAACCTGTATACATCCGGTGTCTTGTCACTACTACGGAAAGGGCATTTAGTACCGGTTCAAAAGAGCCTTTAGTATCGGTTTTTGAACCGGTACAGGCTATCCGGGACTGATGCTCAAAGGCATCGATCCGGTTCCACCCATCTCGATAGAGTATCGCACGGTTCAAGTCTGCGTGGCGCGTCGGGAACCCCGAGGATCACATCGAGACGGTTGGTGTCTCCAACCGTCATCGTCAAACCCTCATCGATGCCGGTTGGTTTCTCCAACCGATCGATGTTTTTATATATATAGGTCTATTTCTCCAAGAGCTATTATATATATGTGTGTGTTAAATCACAACTAATTAAAAGCACAGATAATCAATCATGCACTTTGCATGATAATTAAATCACTGAACATTCATTAACAAATTTAATTACATCTAATGTATTAAAATATGTACACATAATTTGTTCTTCGCTCATCGTCTAATGTATCAATATATATGTACACAACTTTAATTACAACTTTAGTATTTTTTTCCTTCTGTTCATCGGGATCTTTTACCCGCATCGCTCTTGCTAGCCGTAGATGTCGACCACGACAGTTCACTGGTCCTTGTCGAAGGGCACCACCTGTTAAAATTTCGTTTGTGAAACTCGCCTTTTGGATTTACGACCTCATCGTAAATAAAGCCGACGAGTTGTTCTTGGATTGCTCACACGTGTTTGCGCGAGAGTTCGAACCTTGTTCCGCCAAATATTGAGGCACCTATCGTTAAGTCATTAACTAATCAATACTTGAATTTGTACAAGATATAAGGAGTACCTATACACAATTAAAGCTAGTAATTATATTTACTCACCCCCTTGTTGCCTTTTAGCATGCGATTCGGTGGCTTCGGTTTGGGTGTGCATAAACTCGCATACATAGTAGCTACATAAATTGTTACCCGTGGTGAGTCAAGATCTGCGGTGGAAAAAGTTGAAAGCGTGAAATGGATGCAAAGAAATTAAGTTAACTAACTAAAAAGCTAGCATTATGATATACGTACATGAGAGGCAATTGCAATGTCAAATTTCTCCTTGAATACGCCCACGTTTTTAGCACGGAACCGTGTGAATGCACTACACATGTGATTACGAATTGTACATAATTAGAATTTGTTTCAAATTGAAGGAAATAGAGCTAGTACGATAATGAAAGGAACAAGAATTAATACCGGTCGAGCATGTTGATAAAGTTTTGATACTTTTCAATTGGTCTCCTTTGCGAGTCCATAATTGTGATCGAGCTACGATCTAGCTCGATCATAAGAAGAATCCAGTGAAAACTATACATAGATGTGTCAACGTAGATAACTAATTAGTTCTAACATCGTGTTATGAAAAAGGAGTAGAATGAGGTGGTACGAAAACACGTACTCAAATGAGTAGGCTAGATATATCTTTGACTTATATCTTTGACCCATTAGCGCATTGAATATGTTAGTCTCTGTTTCGCTTGGGTGATCTCTAACGGTTGTCTTGTTGATAACTCTGGGTCCATGAAGCCTATGTAAAATACGATCCCTTGGCATCTTTGTATCTCCATGCTACATAAGAAATTAGTTAGGCTTGCAAGTTAGTATAGTACAAGGAAGTGCACGATAGTTTTTGCAAATAATTAAGACACTTACAGAGTCCAAAGAACCCATCAAGCTCACGTTGAGGCGCCTCATGCAGTATAGATCATATATGTAGTCCCAAATCGATAAAAATTCACCTTCACGCGAAAAAAATCTTGTTGCTTAAACTTCACAAATAACATCAGAGACCATGCTTGGTCACGCCCAAGTACCATTCATGAAATTGCGAATCTTTGTCGTTAGTTAGGCGGCTCCTCATGCCCGACCAATGACCGCCCATTTTAAATAACCATTTTACTTGGGCAACCTCAATCTTTTCCGTGCTAATATTTGATTTGCGGTAAGGCGGTTCATGGAAGAATTGTTGCATCTCCTTACTCTTCCCTCGGTGACATCTTCTTCTTGGGGCATTCCTTACTCAATGTGCTTTCGTAGTTTGATTGGCGAGGCATTTCTTTTTATCCTTCAAATTTTTAATAGTCATTAAGCCTTTATAAAATTCTTCGTGCGAGTTGAACCTTCTTCTCTGGTGACTTGGGTTTAAGAAATTTAGTTACCTCTCCTTTTACCACCCTCTTGGTCTCCTCATCGTTCATATTATCTGGCCGCTTGAAGTTCACCACTTCTTGGATTGGGTGGAGGACCCGTCTTCTTGGGAGCTACTAGTCGAGCTGGCTTCTTTCCTTGATCGGCGCTTCGGGAGGAGACGGGCTTCTTGTGGCGCTTATGTGCGCGGGAGGTGGTGTAGGAGTCGGCGCCTTCTTGGGAGGAGACGGGCTTCTTTCGGGGCTTATATGCGCAGGAGATGGTGTAGGAGATGGGCTTCTTGTCGGGCTTATATGCGCAGGAGGTGGTGTAGGAGTCGACGCCTTCTTGGGAGGAGACGGGTTTCTTCTCGGGCTTCTTCGCGTAGAGGACATGTCCATGTTATCTCGAAAAATTATGTACCGCTTATGCCACAGATGAAAGTGTGTCTTGCCTCTCCTAGCCGTAGTCCGTCACCTCCATGAGTTTCGAGGTCAAGGTCCTCGCACAGGCAGACCTCCTCCACCGAGACCTTGGAGTATCCTAACGGTATCTGTTGGCCATGGATAAGCTGCCCGGCTCTAATGGGTAAGCCATACCATCGGCCGCCTTGAAGGTAAGGTTCGCGCTTGGATATGCAGCTCACAAGGTGTCCATTGTGTGATGTCGTCTCTACGGATACTTGTCCAAGTCCGCTACCAAATGACCCACCGGAAGCGCTTGCCATTGCCGGAGGGGCCGATGATGTCTGGATTACTTGGAGGTTCTTGGCCCGATCTCATGTTGTTGGCTCAAGGCTAGCTGCACCTCTCTTCGGATCTCTTCTTGCATTCTCTCATTTGTTTGATTCAAGCGTTCTTCAAGCGCACTAAGTTATTGTGTCTGTCGAGCCTTGCTCCTCGCGACTCCTATAGGTCTCGGCCCCAAATAAACCAACCTTCCACAGACAACGCCGACGCCTGCGTGTACGCCCAGGTGCTGGATTTTTCAAGGCCCTTGTTAGCTCGTCGTTCTCCTGTTTGGCACAAAGCTACCCCGGAAGTCTCCTCGATGGATCTGCACAAGCCTTTCGCCACATCTCTTAGCACCTCCCAAACAAGCATTGCCGTTATCATCAAGGGCACCGCCATGAGCATAGAACCAATGTTTTGCTTTGTCGGGCCAATCCGTTGTTGCGGTGCGATACCCTTCGCTAGCAGTGTCCTGTTCCCTCTTCTCCCATTTTGGTATTGCATGGCGGTAACCACCAGGGCCGAGTCGGTGGTGATAATTCTTCTTCTGTGCATTCAGCTTATTCTTCTCACTCAAACTTTGACCTTCGTCCCAAGTCTTGTATCTCACAAACGCATCCCAGTGATCTTGCAACTTTGGGTGCTTGTTGAAGTCGAGGCGTTCGATTCTTCTTGATATACTCGTGTTGACTTCTTTTTATAAGTCTGGAATGCGACCGCCATCTTCTTGAGAGTGTAACTCTTCACCTTCTCTTCGGTCCCTTGGGGGAAGGTGAATGTCTCCTTCACATCGTTCCAAAGCATGTTCTTCGTATCTTGAGGGACCTGATCCCATTTTGCTATGCTAATTGGCACGTGGTCCCTAACGCACGCCGCATGCCAATTGAACGCCCAAGCGCCCGAGGGTGCAAGAGGTCGGCCGTCCTCGCCGACTTCGGTGATAACATGTCTTGCCTTCTTCTTCTTGCTTGGACCTCGCTGACGTGATTGCCTGCCTGGTTGACCGATCTGAAAGCATGGTACAATCATGAACGGGTCAGGATGTTGGCTTAGCATGGTAGTGGAACCGACAATCATGAATGTGACTGATTGTTACCTCGCCGGCCTCATCGTGCTCTGCAGCCTCATTGGCCTCGGTGGCGGGTGCAGGCTCATTGGCCTCGGTGGCGGGTGCAAGCTCCGCCGTCTCATGATCATCACTTCCCGCAATCAAACTTCTCATAAATTCTTCTTCATCAATCGTCATTTCTTAGGCTAGAAGAAGCACTGAAAATTAACGAAAATAGATCACATTTCATGTAAAGCTGATGGTACTACTCTAAAACGACTTGGAAGACGGTAGGGAAGAGATGGTAGAGAGGATGGTAATGACGCCAAGATGTTCCTAATGTAAATCAGCACAAGTATACTTATACGATGGTAATTTTGCTAGAGTTGAGAGGAAATCAAGTGATCGATGTTGTGACCTCATGCTACAAACATGTGCACATGTAACTTTAAAATGATACTTATACATTAGAAAAAATTCATATGATACATATACATCTCGAAATGAAAAAATAATATGAAAAAATTTATATATACTCAAGAATATATTTGCTTAATAAAAAATAATGAATCATTCTTATTCCACACTAAAATGATTTTAAAAAAAAGCCCCTGCAAGTTCAAGAAGCATGGATGTGACGAGAGCGTCCGGTACACCGAGAGGCGAAGCCATGAGGAGGCAGGCTCGCTTGAAATGGACTTGGTTGATGTCTTCTTCGGCGTACCACTGTTCATAGGCTTCCTCCCGCTCCTCTTCTTCATTGATGCTGGAGTACTTACCTCGCACCGATAGCTTGGTCTGGATGACCCTAAATGATTTACTATTGTAGCTTGAGTGTCATGTTACCGGATGCCATCATTTATATACTAAAATGACACATTAGATTAAGTTCATAGACTTTGAACATTGAAGTATCAGTTAATAAAACATCTTCTGAAAAGTTCTTACATAAATCTTGCTCAATTTTCTCGAAACTTTTGTGACTAGTGCATTTATTCTAATCTTTTTACAAAAAAAATTACACATTTATTTTTATTTTTATTCCTTTTTCAAACAAAAAGTATACATTTTTTTGGGATATGATTAAATATTATGTGAAAGTGGCACAAAATAAACTAGGGACTTTTGCAAAAACCCACCTGCAAGAGGAGAGTTTGTCAAAACATACATATATCTCAAAATTCATCAAAAACCCACCGGAAGTTCAACGTGGTTGAAAATCCCCAACCCCAAGTGGGCAATTCACTTCTTTGAAGCTACTAGAAGTCAATAAACTGTTAATTTGGCTATCGCCCACTAAGGGCTCACACTCAAGTCCATCCAGATCGCAAAACTCCTCGCACATGGCCACAATGCTAGCAATTGTCTCTGATCATATTCTTTCTTGCCCCTCTATTCTCTCACCCCTACGTTACGCTTTATTATCCCACAATTACCTCGTGCACCCTACCCAGTAACGGCACATCTTTCCTTCTCATAGTCCACAGAACTAGTTCAATGGGATTTCCATGTAAGCCCTTGTATGAGCTTCAAGGAGTAAATTGACCCATGTGTAGGGGGACTTGCAACCACATAGAACTTGCAGGTGTCTTTTTGACTAACTCCCCTACTTGTCGATGGGTTCTTGCAAAAAACCTCAATAAGCTAAGAATAATATTTTTTAATTTTGTTGAGACATGTTCAGAATTTAGATAAAACACCTGTTTCAACCATATTTGTTACTTGGTCTGTATAGCATTAGTAAACCAACATGGAGAATCAGAAAAATGTTGGGTATTTAAAGAACGTTTTGGAGTTTTTTAGTTGAAGTGTTATTACGCTTTCCTCCTATTAAAACAAACCTCTATTAAATTAAAATCACTATTTAATAGTTGAAAGCACGCATTCAGACTTTCTAGGTAATGGTGTCCGCTCTCCTAGGAAAAATTCTTCGCACCGGTGCCATGTAGCACCCTTCTAAAAATTAGACATATAGCAAGCACAGATCTTAAAGTAGTTAAATCTTCTTCTCTCTCCCCTAATATACATCATGTGAGAGATGCCATAGATGCTTCTTTGGCACACAGTGCCAAAGAATTTTTTTCCGCTCTCCCTAGTCTGTGACAAAATACCCATGGAAAATAAGCTTCAAGGATAAATGTTGTTCTTCTGGAATAGTATGTAGACAAACTAAAAGTAGAAGCAGCAGCGGCAACTGTCTTGCTGTATTTTTGTAAGTATTATCTGAATACAGAAAATAGTTCTATATTTCTAATTCCGTACACTATTGCCCACAGGATGAAAAGAAATATTCGGACTCCAGTTACCATGAGCATATCGAAGACCATTGGGGTCATTAGTGGCATCAATGAGTGTGTTAATTTGTTTCAATGGGCTAGATCTGCCATCTCATTCCTGTTCCCCCGAGGGAACGGAGCACAGGATCAAAGACTTCAAGACGTATTACAGTTGCAGAGTGATCTCGAATGCCTCAGGGACTCTCTACCAGCAATGTACGACCTCATTGATCGAGCAGAGTGGAGGAGCCATGAAAAGTGTGTGGCCGAGCTCCTTCCAAAACTCAGGGATGCAGTTTATGATGCTGACGACCTTCTCGATGAATTCAGATGGTACGAGCAAAAGATGGAAGTGGAGGGCAATTTGAACCAATCACCTCCTATTGATTTCTTTAAAAATGTCATTCAAGGCAGCTTCAACAAAGTGAAAGATATCCAGGAAAGGCTAAAAAATCTTTCTAATCAACTAGAGAAGATGGGCTTGCGTGAAGTGACACAACGGTTTCACAAATCAGTCAGGCCAGAGACCAGTTCTTTCCCAACTGAAACAAAAATATTTGGTCGTGACGACGAACTGAAGAAGGTGATGGGATCGCTTGGTGTGCCTACAGATAGTAGAAGGGCTCATTCCAAACGCAAGAGAGCAAGCAACCAAGTTGGTTGTACACTAGACAATAATGAATCAAGAATGTCAGGTGTTTCTGTTTTGCCAATAGTTGGAATTGGGGGTGTTGGAAAGACCACCTTGGCCCAACATATCTGCAATCATCGACAAGTGAAGTCTCACTTCGACCCGATAATTTGGATCTGTGTTTCAGATGATTTCGATGTGAAGAGGTTAACGAAAGAGGCCATACAATCTTCATCTGTTAAAAAGGTTAAAACAGATCATTTGGCCTCTCTTCAGCAAACTACGGATCATTTGGATTCTCTTCAGCAAACTCTCGCTGAAAACGTGAACAATAAAAGGTTTTTGCTTATCCTTGACGACATGTGGGATGATTCCTTGAAAGAAGATATGCAGTGTTGGAAGAGGTTTTGTGCACCTTTAACATTTGGACTTCCGGGAAGTATGTTGTTGGTGACCACCAGATCTCCAGAGGTTGCTGATGGAGTGCAAACAATGGAGCCCATTCCATTAGAGGGTTTGAAGGATGATGTATTTTGGGATTTCTTCAAACTATGCGTGTTTGGATCTGATTGCTCAAACAATGATTCAGAGTTGGAGAGCATTGGTAGAAGCATACTTCCAAAGTTGAAAGGTTCTCCCTTGGCCGCCAAAACTCTTGGGAGGCTGTTACGAATGAACCTTGACCCTACACATTGGAATAATATACTGAAGAGTGAATTGTGGGAGCTAAAACAAAAGGAAACAGATATTTTGCCAGCCCTTCGTTTGAGCTACATATATTTACCATTTCATTTGAAGCGATGCTTCTCATTTTGTGCTGTGTACCCCAAAGATCACAAATTTCAAAAGAACAAGTTAGCTGAAATTTGGGTAGCAGAAGGCTTTGTGGAACCTCAAGGTGACATTCCAATTCGAGATATTGGCTGTCAGTACTTTGAAGACCTTGTGAATCGATCCTTCTTTCAAAAAGTTTCTGATACACACCACGTAATCCATGACTTGCTGCATGACATGGCCCAACTAGTTTCAAGGCATGACTGCTTCATCTTAAAAGACACAAGTGACTTTCAAAAAGTTCCTCCGAATGTTCGTCATATGTCAATACTCTCTAGCACAAAAGTTGACCGTTCCAATTTGTTGAGCCTATGCAAGCATACAAAGTTACGTACCCTACTTTGCAACAAGTCTTTCGGGAAAAAAACTTTGGACGGTTGGTGTAGTGAACTTCGGTGTATGCGTGTGATTTTTTGTGCCTATACATCTTTGGTACCAGACAGTATAGGCAACTTGAAGCATCTTCGGTACCTTGAAATCGCCAGATCTTGTCCTTTCAGGAGACTTCCTTCAGCCTTCTGTTGCCTCTATAATTTGCAGTTCATACATGCTAGCAAATGTAAACTAGAAAGCTTGCCCAATAACTATGACAAGTTACTCAATTTACAGGTATTTGAATTTACTCTTGCTAGTACACTAAGGATTGATGGAGCCAATAAACAAGGATCAGGAATTAGATTGTTGAAGAATTTGAACCAAATTTGCGCAGATTTGAGTATTTTTAATCTTCATGAGATAAGCAAGGATCATGCAGCAGAAGCCCAACTAAAGAATAAGAAGGATCTTAACGGCCTGTCACTGGAATGGTCTTCCCAAAGGTCCCCAGAGCGCAATGAGAAAGAAGTGCTTCAAGTTCTACAACCTCCGACCAGTCTCAAATCTCTCAGCCTCTGGGATTATCCAGGTGAATCACTTCCAAGCTGGTTTCAGGCACAAAACTTGCCAAACTTAAGATCACTTGAGTTTAGACATTGTCATGGAGTTGAGGACATATCATTTTCCAGTGTCTTACAGCACACAAACCTAAATGAGATGCCTGGGGTGCTAGACAACAACAATGGCAGCATTGGTACTTTCTCGTCCATCACAGACCTAACCATTTATGAGTGCAACAATTTAAGCCTCGAACAAGTTGAACATATGCCTGCAATCAAGAAAATAAGAATTGGAAAATGCGGAAGGTTAGTATCACTACCAACTGCAAGGTTTGGAGATTGCCTTGAAGAACTGCAGGTGACTGATTGTCCAAATATCTCCCAGCCCGGTCAAAGTTTCGCGAGTTTTCCTTTACTGAAGACTTCGGAGGTTATGGACTGTCCACGTCTCAACTGGCAAAGGGGATTTGCATTACCACCATCTCTCGAAAGCCTCTACTTAAGTCGTTGTGGGGATATCTCTGCCTGGTTTCCATCCTGCCTGGAGAACCTCACCTCCCTCGTGTCACTGAAGTTGATTTCATGTGCGTCCATAGAGTCCATTCCAGGCCACCTGTGGAGCAGTAATCTTGCATCACTCCGGGTATTGATTATTCTGGATTGTCCAGACCTTGTGTCAATTGGTGGACCAAACGCAATTGCAAATATAGAGATGGCGTACATCGAACGCTGTCCAAAGTTGGAGCAACCAATATATCCTTAATTTTTCCAAACGGTATGTGTGTTAACACTAGTTTCCCTTCTAGTTTTTATTCTGATTTTTTCAAAAACTTCTGATATACTACAAAACACTTAAGTATACGCACGTGCTGTAAAATTGAACTTCTTTCTTTAAAGCGCTGTCATAAAAGCACGTTCGATGACTTCTTGATGACCTCATTCCGTATAGTACCGTGACATCTTAACCTTTTTTTTCTAAAGTCTGCTGTTTACAGTAATTCCAAATAGTTCAACTAACCCAAAAAATTTTTTTGCCAATAACATAGATGTCCAGGTGCTGCCGTAACGTATGAAGTAATTTGGAACTATCCTTTATTTGTATGTTGTACGATGAATTCTTATTCTCATTGCAGCTTGTAGTTTGTAGTCTCATTTTCTGGGGAAAAGCTTTTTGCCAAGTGTGCTTTACTGACCAATGTTCTTGTTTTCAATAGAGGTTCCTGACTGGAGAGGATATAACAAGTGAACATTGCCTTCGTCTCGCTGTCACCGTGTAGCTCCCCATGGAAGAATCTCCTTGTTGCTCCAATTTTATTACACCAACCCTTCTCTCTTTAATCCAAATTTATGCTCGAAGCATTACCCTTCCTTGTTCTCACAGGTGGTGACTTCTTGTTTCAAATACTTAAGCATACATAATGTCATAATGTATTTCATGGGAGTTGACTTGTCCTCCCCAATGCGTCATACTCCTATTGTACCTTCTATGTCAAATAAGTGGGGGTAAAATATGCATGCTATTGTACCTTCTATGTTGTATGTACGTATGTATGTATGCCATTTGCTTTTGCTCAATCGATTGTATTACAATGTTAACCGGAATACCCTCCTGTGAGATGTTTCCAGATGTTCTCCTTGTAAGTCTATAGTAGTTTAATTTATTCACAGGAAGTGGTTTAGTGTGGCAAACAAGATAGTAGTCAGGGAACGTCTCAATTTTTTCTCCAATGAAAAAAGCCTCCTCCGTCCTGAGCCTGAAGTCCCTGAACTAGTCATACTAACCACCTGGAGACGCTTGTAGTTGGTTGTAGAATTAAAGAACTTTCCCATGACAAGATAAAGCTTTTATTCGAGTTCTATTGGTCAGGAGTACAAATGTCCCAACTAGTTGGCGATGCACCTAACATCAAAGAGAGATTCCTGGGCCATTAGGGCATGTACAATGGTTCAGACGGCTGCCGTCTACAAGAGTTTTGAAGATCGCATACGCATGTGCAGAAGAGATAACTCGTACAGTGGCTTGTCTATTAGGCTGTCTGTGTACTATTTATTTCATGTAAGGCCTTTATTGCTCTATGGTGATGAAATATACATATGATCTTTGTAGCCATTTTGTTACTTGTTTAAGAGAATACATAATAGGTACTCAAATAATGCACATGAATTTTGATTATCTAATTGTTCCCCAGATTGGATTTTTCCTTGGTGCATCTGCCATACAAAAATCTTGATCTTCAACGGGATTTTTGTTTTCCACATTACCACTAGAGATTTACTGATTACACCTCCAAATTCATGAATCTATATGAAGATTGAGTAGAAAACTCCCCTTTCTTCTCTAGAGCCCGGAATATGACATCCTCACTTTCACTCAATACAATTCTCTGTAATTTCCACATCAGTAACTCCCATTCATGTAAGTTATTAGGGGGCTTAATTCTGGTAAGAATTGATCAGATCCGAAGGCCACTTTCAACGCAGAATCTACAATGTTTGATGCATGGGGGAAATTTAAGTGCTGAAGCAAATTCAATTGGACAATTGAGGTTGGAGGTAACATTAGAAAATACGAGAGTACACTTATTTACATGGCATTCTGACTTCAGAGGAGCTTTAGAGACAGTTTAATTGCAGTTGCTGCAATAAACATTGTATATGAATCAGTTTCTGCGATAGACTTCAGAGGTTCCAACTTGACTAGGGGTCTGGTTGGCCCAGTATAGCCTCATCACAAGTCATCTTCATCTTCGCTCAGCTCTTCGTCGCTCGACTTATCTTCTGGGATTATACCAGCATCCTCTGGTTTGGCATATTTTTCGCAATATTCTGCAGAACCATGAGCAACGAAAGTCAGCTTTCAAGTACCGAGGAAGAGAGCACAACTCAATAAACATGTGCATGGTTAAGAGAATAATATCTTTTAACCAATGCTTCACTTAGTATATATCAGAACAAGTCTGTATAAATTTGATTCAATGAAATGATTTAGAGGCACTATATTCTAGTAGAAGCACCTCCAGCTACTCGTCAAAAGCACAAGCTGTACTAGCAACAGAAGTTACTGATTCAGCAAATGCATCAGAAGAAGTGGAAACAATTGAGCACTTAAGACACTGCATACATTGTGTCAAGTCCCGACATTTCCCAACCACAAAATCCATTGCGTTTTGCTTGAGATATACACGTACTTTAGAAGATGTGTTTTTCATGATTTCTTACAGATATAGAAGCCTTCCAGGGATACGGGCCTGTTTTTTGCATCACCCCATGATCTCCTATCCAGGATAAACCCATATAACCCCTTCAAGAAACACTGTCCATACTGTTCCACCCCATGCTAAGGACTGATAATTGGTTCTTGTCTAAATAAATACAGCGACATAAATTAAAAAGATAAGTCAGTGTTACAAGACTGCCATGTACAATGAAGGAGATATATTACCTCTCTTTCAACAAGTTAATGACATCCAAACAGACAGAACCAGACCTACATTTTGCATTCATCCAAAGTGGTCAGAAAATAAAAAGTTATCACGGTTTGAATCACTAGAGCAAAAATAATGAATATGAAAATACTCACATTTCATCAACATTTGGGTGATACATCTTATTGATGAAGCCAATTGATGGGGATTTGTAAGGATATGCATCGGGCAATTCTACTCTA
Organism: Guadua angustifolia; assembly: GCA_036346375.1. Taxonomy (NCBI): domain Eukaryota; kingdom Viridiplantae; phylum Streptophyta; class Magnoliopsida; order Poales; family Poaceae; genus Guadua; species Guadua angustifolia. Next base: position 55,237,950 of record CM070502.1, on the reverse strand, counting down.
ACCATCCATACACCACCTTGATACAGACCTATTAAATTCAACACAACACCAGTGAGATAGTTCAACTGCTCATCTTATTTTACTGACATGAAAATAGGACCGAAGCATAACAACAACAATAAGATAGTACTAAACGCAACATACAAAAGCAAAAAACAGCTAGTGCCATTAAATTTTGAGATCTACTCATCGTTGTTCTTAAGCTAAACCAGTATAAGCAAAAGGCCACAATGATCAAGAAAAAAAATCAACTTTCTCAGAACTTGCTTCGGTTCATCTAGATCAGAAATCAAAAGCTACAGAATCATCCGTCCAAGAAACTGAATCGAATTGGCTTTGTGCGTCAACACCATACTTTCATTAGGCCCACGAAATTCAACAAAGAACTCCTGCATCCCATCATTCACCATCTCGACCTTGTAGTCGCTCATCATCCTGCAAGCATCAACAGACACAGAAATCCAGATCACAGAATCCCCCACTAAAATCCCAAAAAAGAATCTAAAATACTCCAAGATCCTCACAGCTTCACGAGGTCCATCTCGTGGCGTTTGCTTGGAGAAGACATCCTAGAGAAGACATCTCGCGGAAGCAAGCGGGCCAGGCGTGGAGGGTTTCGCGATGCGGAAGCAAGCGGAGGGTTTCGCGATGCGGAAGGGGAATTTGTTGGCGCGCTGGGGATTCTGTTGCGCGCGCTGGGAAATTTGTTGGCGCACCGCACCAGATCGCCGCGCTCGTAGACGACCTCGATACAATGGTGGTTTTGCCAAAGAACACCCCGATCGGAGTTACGAGTCAAAAGTTATGACCATTTTAACAAAAGTGCCCGGATTTCTTATTTGCAAACTAGAATCGGAGCCCAAAAAAATATAATCGGAGAGCTCATCGTCTGATGATTCCGGAAAGCTCAAGAACACCAAAATCGAAGGTACGAGTCAAAAGTTATGATGTTTTTACAAGTTCTGTGAATAGTACTAGCACATTATATTACAAGCATCATTAATAGTCAAAAGTATGAAAAATAAATTTGAAAGTTTTAAATTTTACTAATTACCTCTATAGTTTGCTAATTTGAAATAATTGAAAATCAGTGTTTGGGTTCTTCACAGGGTTAAGAGGAGGAGGGACACATTATATATCAGATGTTATCATACCACCACTAGAGTAATGGATCTCATAAGAACTCTGAAGTTAAGCGTGCTTGATGGAGAGTAGTAATAGGATGGGTGACCTCCTGGGAAATGAAATCCGAATACAATTAGAATTCTGAAATTGAGTGTCCTTAGGCAAGAGGAGTATTAGGATGGGTGACCCCTGGGAAGTCCCCTCTAAATTAGTGTTTTTAAACTGCCAGTTAGCAAAAAAACACTAATGATAACATTATCAGTGACGGTTCTTGGCTAGAACCGTCACTGATAATATTATCAGTGGCGGTTCTAGCCAAGAACCGTCACTAATAATGTGATTATCAGTGACGGTTCTTGGCTAGAACCGTCACTGATAATATTATCAGTGACGGTTCTAGCCAAGAACCGTCACTGATAATGTTATCAGTGACGGTTCGAAAACCGTCACTGATAATCTCCGATTATCAGTGGCACTATATTAGTGACGGCTCGAAAACCGCCACTAATAGCATTTACGAACCGTCACTGATGTGCTTTTTTCTAGTAGTGGTAGGAGTTTTAGCATTTTTGAAGTTCTTAAGTAGGTCCTTAAGGATATGACGTACTCTCTCATAACCACATTAAGCATATCTCGCATTGGAAATGGTCTTGTGCCCTCAATTTTGCTTGTTTCGTAGTATTTGTCTATTTCTATGGGATGTATTGTCTGCTGTCTATTGAGGAAAGCAAATGTAGCTATTACAGTATTTCTATTTTCTACTCGTACTGTACCACAATATTCCACTTTCTTTAAAGTGGTTAATTTGTTGTCATATGTTATTTAGAAAGCTTATGTACAATCATTTCTCATTTTCATAGATTTTGGGCTTCCTTAATTAGTATTTGCATGGTAGGTTTGAACAAATACTGTGAAATGAAGGGAGTACCTACGAACTGAGCTTGTACGACACGTTACACAAGTTTGTTAATTAACTTTGCTCACTTCCAGTGATCAATCGACCATAGGGGTACTCCATTTGTCCATTACCCTAGCTCTCTTCCTCTTAATTGTTAGAATTTCATTACCATGTATTTTGTGATTTAAAATAAAGTAAAGCACATCAAAACACTAAATGATTTACTATTGTAGCTTGAGTGTCATGTTACCGGATGCCATCATTTATATACTAAAATGACACATTAGATTAAGTTCATAGACTTTGAACATTGAAGTATCAGTTAATAAAACATCTTCTGAAAAGTTCTTACATAAATCTTGCTCAATTTTCTCGAAACTTTTGTGACTAGTGCATTTATTCTAATCTTTTTACAAAAAAAATTACACATTTATTTTTATTTTTATTCCTTTTTCAAACAAAAAGTATACATTTTTTTGGGATATGATTAAATATTATGTGAAAGTGGCACAAAATAAACTAGGGACTTTTGCAAAAACCCACCTGCAAGAGGGAGAGTTTGTCAAAAACATACATATATCTCAAAATTCATCAAAAAAACCCACCCGGAAGTTCAACGTGGTTGAAAATCCCCAACCCCAAGTGGGCAATTCACTTGCTGAAGCTACTAGAAGTCAATAAACTGTTAATTTGGCTATCGCCCACTAAGGGGCTCACACTCAAGTCCATCCAGACTGCAAAACTCCTCGCACATGGCCACAATGCTAGCAATTGTCTCTGATCATATTCTTTCTTGCCCCTCTATTCTCTCACCCCTACGTTACGCTTTATTATCCCACAATTACCTCGTGCACCCTACCCAGTAACGGCACATCTTTCCTTCTCATAGTCCACAGAACTAGTTCAATGGGATTTCCATGTAAGCCCTTGTATGAGCTTCAAGGAGTAAATTGACCCATGTGTAGGGGGACTTGCAACCACATAGAACTTGCAGGTGTCTTTTTGACTAACTCCCCTACTTGTCGATGGGTTCTTGCAAAAAACCTCAATAAGCTAAGAATAATATTTTTTAATTTTGTTGAGACATGTTCAGAATTTAGATAAAACACCTGTTTCAACCATATTTGTTACTTGGTCTGTATAGCATTAGTAAACCAACATGGAGAATCAGAAAAATGTTGGGTATTTAAAGAACGTTTTGGAGTTTTTTAGTTGAAGTGTTATTACGCTTTCCTCCTATTAAAACAAACCTCTATTAAATTAAAATCACTATTTAATAGTTGAAAGCACGCATTCAGACTTTCTAGGTAATGGTGTCCGCTCTCCTAGGAAAAATTCTCTGGCACCAGGTGCCATGTAGCACCCCTTCTAAAAATTAGACATATAGCAAGCACAGATCTTAAAGTAGTTAAATCTTCTTCTCTCTCCCCTAATATACATCATGTGAGAGATGCCATAGATGCTTCTTTGGCACACAGTGCCAAAGAATTTTTTTCCGCTCTCCCTAGTCTGTGACAAAATACCCATGGAAAATAAGCTTCAAGGATAAATGTTGTTCTTCTGGAATAGTATGTAGACAAACTAAAAGTAGAAGCAGCAGCAGCAACTGTCTTGCTGTATTTTTGTAAGTATTATCTGAATACAGAAAATAGTTCTATATTTCTAATTCCGTACACTATTGCCCACAGGATGAAAAGAAATATTCGGACTCCAGTTACCATGAGCATATCGAAGACCATTGGGGTCATTAGTGGCATCAATGAGTGTGTTAATTTGTTTCAATGGGCTAGATCTGCCATCTCATTCCTGTTCCCCCGAGGGAACGGAGCACAGGATCAAAGACTTCAAGACGTATTACAGTTGCAGAGTGATCTCGAATGCCTCAGGGACTCTCTACCAGCAATGTACGACCTCATTGATCGAGCAGAGTGGAGGAGCCATGAAAAGTGTGTGGCCGAGCTCCTTCCAAAACTCAGGGATGCAGTTTATGATGCTGACGACCTTCTCGATGAATTCAGATGGTACGAGCAAAAGATGGAAGTGGAGGGCAATTTGAACCAATCACCTCCTATTGATTTCTTTAAAAATGTCATTCAAGGCAGCTTCAACAAAGTGAAAGATATCCAGGAAAGGCTAAAAAATCTTTCTAATCAACTAGAGAAGATGGGCTTGCGTGAAGTGACACAACGGTTTCACAAATCAGTCAGGCCAGAGACCAGTTCTTTCCCAACTGAAACAAAAATATTTGGTCGTGACGACGAACTGAAGAAGGTGATGGGATCGCTTGGTGTGCCTACAGATAGTAGAAGGGCTCATTCCAAACGCAAGAGAGCAAGCAACCCAGTTGGTTGTACACTAGACAATAATGAATCAAGAATGTCAGGTGTTTCTGTTTTGCCAATAGTTGGAATTGGGGGTGTTGGAAAGACCACCTTGGCCCAACATATCTGCAATCATCGACAAGTGAAGTCTCACTTCGACCCGATAATTTGGATCTGTGTTTCAGATGATTTCGATGTGAAGAGGTTAACGAAAGAGGCCATACAATCTTCATCTGTTAAAAAGGTTAAAACAGATCATTTGGCCTCTCTTCAGCAAACTACGGATCATTTGGATTCTCTTCAGCAAACTCTCGCTGAAAACGTGAACAATAAAAGGTTTTTGCTTATCCTTGACGACATGTGGGATGATTCCTTGAAAGAAGATATGCAGTGTTGGAAGAGGTTTTGTGCACCTTTAACATTTGGACTTCCGGGAAGTATGTTGTTGGTGACCACCAGATCTCCAGAGGTTGCTGATGGAGTGCAAACAATGGAGCCCATTCCATTAGAGGGTTTGAAGGATGATGTATTTTGGGATTTCTTCAAACTATGCGTGTTTGGATCTGATTGCTCAAACAATGATTCAGAGTTGGAGAGCATTGGTAGAAGCATACTTCCAAAGTTGAAAGGTTCTCCCTTGGCCGCCAAAACTCTTGGGAGGCTGTTACGAATGAACCTTGACCCTACACATTGGAATAATATACTGAAGAGTGAATTGTGGGAGCTAAAACAAAAGGAAACAGATATTTTGCCAGCCCTTCGTTTGAGCTACATATATTTACCATTTCATTTGAAGCGATGCTTCTCATTTTGTGCTGTGTACCCCAAAGATCACAAATTTCAAAAGAACAAGTTAGCTGAAATTTGGGTAGCAGAAGGCTTTGTGGAACCTCAAGGTGACATTCCAATTCGAGATATTGGCTGTCAGTACTTTGAAGACCTTGTGAATCGATCCTTCTTTCAAAAAGTTTCTGATACACACCACGTAATCCATGACTTGCTGCATGACATGGCCCAACTAGTTTCAAGGCATGACTGCTTCATCTTAAAAGACACAAGTGACTTTCAAAAAGTTCCTCCGAATGTTCGTCATATGTCAATACTCTCTAGCACAAAAGTTGACCGTTCCAATTTGTTGAGCCTATGCAAGCATACAAAGTTACGTACCCTACTTTGCAACAAGTCTTTCGAGAAAAAAACTTTGGACGGTTGGTGTAGTGAACTTCGGTGTATGCGTGTGATTTTTTGTGCCTATACATCTTTGGTACCAGACAGTATAGGCAACTTGAAGCATCTTCGGTACCTTGAAATCGCCAGATCTTGTCCTTTCAGGAGACTTCCTTCAGCCTTCTGTTGCCTCTATAATTTGCAGTTCATACATGCTAGCAAATGTAAACTAGAAAGCTTGCCCAATAACTATGACTAGTTACTCAATTTACAGGTATTTGAATTTACTCTTGCTAGTACACTAAGGATTGATGGAGCCAATAAACAAGGATCAGGAATTAGATTGTTGAAGAATTTGAACCAAATTTGCGCAGATTTGAGTATTTTTAATCTTCATGAGATAAGCAAGGATCATGCAGCAGAAGCCCAACTAAAGAATAAGAAGGATCTTAACGGCCTGTCACTGGAATGGTCTTCCCAAAGGTCCCCAGAGCGCAATGAGAAAGAAGTGCTTCAAGTTCTACAACCTCCGACCAGTCTCAAATCTCTCAGCCTCTGGGATTATCCAGGTGAATCACTTCCAAGCTGGTTTCAGGCACAAAACTTGCCAAACTTAAGATCACTTGAGTTTAGACATTGTCATGGAGTTGAGGACATATCATTTTCCAGTGTCTTACAGCACACAAACCTAAATGAGATGCCTGGGGTGCTAGACAACAACAATGGCAGCATTGGTACTTTCTCGTCCATCACAGACCTAACCATTTATGAGTGCAACAATTTAAGCCTCGAACAAGTTGAACATATGCCTGCAATCAAGAAAATAAGAATTGGAAAATGCGGAAGGTTAGTATCACTACCAACTGCAAGGTTTGGAGATTGCCTTGAAGAACTGCAGGTGACTGATTGTCCAAATATCTCCCAGCCCGGTCAAAGTTTCGCGAGTTTTCCTTTACTGAAGACTTCGGAGGTTATGGACTGTCCACGTCTCAACTGGCAAAGGGGATTTGCATTACCACCATCTCTCGAAAGCCTCTACTTAAGTCGTTGTGGGGATATCTCTGCCTGGTTTCCATCCTGCCTGGAGAACCTCACCTCCCTCGTGTCACTGAAGTTGATTTCATGTGCGTCCATAGAGTCCATTCCAGGCCACCTGTGGAGCAGTAATCTTGCATCACTCCGGGTATTGATTATTCTGGATTGTCCAGACCTTGTGTCAATTGGTGGACCAAACGCAATTGCAAATATAGAGATGGCGTACATCGAACGCTGTCCAAAGTTGGAGCAACCAATATATCCTTAATTTTTCCAAACGGTATGTGTGTTAACACTAGTTTCCTTCTAGTTTTTATTCTGATTTTTCAAAACTTCTGATATACTACAAAACACTTAAGTATACGCACGTGCTGTAAAATTGAACTTCTTTCTTTAAAGCGCTGTCATAAAAGCACGTTCGATGACTTCTTGATGACCTCATTCCGTATAGTACCGTGACATCTTAACCTTTTTTTTCTAAAGTCTGCTGTTTACAGTAATTCCAAATAGTTCAACTAACCCAAAAAATTTTTTTGCCAATAACATAGATGTCCAGGTGCTGCCGTAACGTATGAAGTAATTTGGAACTATCCTTTATTTGTATGTTGTACGATGAATTCTTATTCTCATTGCAGCTTGTAGTTTGTAGTCTCATTTTCTGGGGAAAAAGCTTTTTGCCAAGTGTGCTTTACTGACCAATGTTCTTGTTTTCAATAGAGGTTCCTGACTGGAGAGGGATATAACAAGTGAACATTGCCTTCGTCTCGCTGTCACCGTGTAGCTCCCCATGGAAGAATCTCCTTGTTGCTCCAATTTTATTACACCAACCCTTCTCTCTTTAATCCAAATTTATGCTCGAAGCATTACCCTTCCTTGTTCTCACAGGTGGTGACTTCTTGTTTCAAATACTTAAGCATACATAATGTCATAATGTATTTCATGGGAGTTGACTTGTCCTCCCCAATGCGTCATACTCCTATTGTACCTTCTATGTCAAATAAGTGGGGGTAAAATATGCATGCTATTGTACCTTCTATGTTGTATGTACGTATGTATGTATGCCATTTGCTTTTGCTCAATCGATTGTATTACAATGTTAACCGGAATACCCTCCTGTGAGATGTTTCCAGATGTTCTCCTTGTAAGTCTATAGTAGTTTAATTTATTCACAGGAAGTGGTTTAGTGTGGCAAACAAGATAGTAGTCAGGGAACGTCTCAATTTTTTCTCCAATGAAAAAAGCCTCCTCCGTCCTGAGCCTGAAGTCCCTGAACTAGTCATACTAACCACCTGGAGACGCTTGTAGTTGGTTGTAGAATTAAAGAACTTTCCCATGACAAGATAAAGCTTTTATTCGAGTTCTATTGGTCAGGAGTACAAATGTCCCAACTAGTTGGCGATGCACCTAACATCAAAGAGAGATTCCTGGGCCATTAGGGCATGTACAATGGTTCAGACGGCTGCCGTCTACAAGAGTTTTGAAGATCGCACACAGACAGCAGAAGAGATAACTCGTACAGTGGCTTGTCTATTAGGCTGTCTGTGTACTATTTATTTCATGTAAGGCCTTTATTGCTCTATGGTGATGAAATATACATATGATCTTTGTAGCCATTTTGTTACTTGTTTAAGAGAATACATAATAGGTACTCAAATAATGCACATGAATTTTGATTATCTAATTGTTCCCCAGATTGGATTTTTCCTTGGTGCATCTGCCATACAAAAATCTTGATCTTCAACGGGATTTTTGTTTTCCACATTACCACTAGAGATTTACTGATTACACCTCCAAATTCATGAATCTATATGAAGATTGAGTAGAAAACTCCCCTTTCTTCTCTAGAGCCCGGAATATGACATCCTCACTTTCACTCAATACAATTCTCTGTAATTTCCACATCAGTAACTCCCATTCATGTAAGTTATTAGGGGGCTTAATTCTGGTAAGAATTGATCAGATCCGAAGGCCACTTTCAACGCAGAATCTACAATGTTTGATGCATGGGGGAAATTTAAGTGCTGAAGCAAATTCAATTGGACAATTGAGGTTGGAGGTAACATTAGAAAATACGAGAGTACACTTATTTACATGGCATTCTGACTTCAGAGGAGCTTTAGAGACAGTTTAATTGCAGTTGCTGCAATAAACATTGTATATGAATCAGTTTCTGCGATAGACTTCAGAGGTTCCAACTTGACTAGGGGTCTGGTTGGCCCAGTATAGCCTCATCACAAGTCATCTTCATCTTCGCTCAGCTCTTCGTCGCTCGACTTATCTTCTGGGATTATACCAGCATCCTCTGGTTTGGCATATTTTTCGCAATATTCTGCAGAACCATGAGCAACGAAAGTCAGCTTTCAAGTACCGAGGAAGAGAGCACAACTCAATAAACATGTGCATGGTTAAGAGAATAATATCTTTTAACCAATGCTTCACTTAGTATATATCAGAACAAGTCTGTATAAATTTGATTCAATGAAATGATTTAGAGGCACTATATTCTAGTAGAAGCACCTCCAGCTACTCGTCAAAAGCACAAGCTGTACTAGCAACAGAAGTTACTGATTCAGCAAATGCATCAGAAGAAGTGGAAACAATTGAGCACTTAAGACACTGCATACATTGTGTCAAGTCCCGACATTTTTGCTTTAGTATACATATGTTCAGAAGTGTTTTGAGGACTGTTCATCGTACTATCCTTTGTACTTCCTAGCACACGTACTAGTGTATCTGCAATGAGTCTGACCATAGATGTACTATTGATCGAAGTGAGATACTGTTCCACTCCTATGCAACTGAGGATATATAGTTTACATTTGATTCAAAAGAGGTTACAGTCATTTGCTAACAAAGTAAGTAGTAGAGCAATCTAATCAATGGTTGCTTGCATGACAAGCAATCGCAAGTCTCCTGATAGATCCTCATCCCATGAGGTAAGAATACCATGAGATTGTTTTGAAGACTTCCTTGATATAAGTGATCTATCATCGTAATGTCATTCTTTGATAAATATCATAAACTTACAGACATTTTGCTGACTTACACGCAATACATAAGTTGATCTCAATATGATGATTATAGAAATTGAACAGTTGAATTTTATCGCCATTAAATTTAGATTACGTTGTCCATGTAATGAATTACTACTTCTAGTTCTATAGAGGAAAAAAAAACCATTCAGAATTTTGATTATTCTATTTTGTATCCATAATCTTGTCAACGATTTGTCAATTTACTGAATATCTTTTAACCAATGCTTCACTAATATATATCAGAACAAGTCTGTATAAATTTGATTCAATGAAATGATTTAGAGGCACTATATTCTAGTATTCTGGGATTATACCAGCATCCTCTGGTTTGGCATATTTTTTAATATTCCCAACCACAAAATCCATTGCGTTTTGCTTGAGATATACACGTACTTTAGAAGATGTGTTTTTCATGATTTCTTACAGATATAGAAGCCTTCCAGGGATACGGGCCTGTTTTTTGCATCACCCCATGATCTCCTATCCAGGATAAACCCATATAACCCCTTCAAGAAACACTGTCCATACTGTTCCACCCCATGCTAAGGACTGATAATTGGTTCTTGTCTAAATAAATACAGCGACATAAATTAAAAAGATAAGTCAGTGTTACAAGACTGCCATCTTAAAAATTTCATTGAATAGGTCTTCGAATCGTCATTGTAAAATCAATCAATTGCATAACTATAAATCTTCTCACTTGGATTTTAGCTGATTCATCACGATTCACTATCAGCAAATCCAACAGAAGTTACTGATTCAGCAAATGCATCAGAAGAAGTGGAAACAATTGAGCACTTAAGACACTGCATACATTGTGTCAAGTCCCGACATTTCCCAACCACAAAATCCATTGCGTTTTGCTTGAGATATACACGTACTTTAGAAGATGTGTTTTCATGATTTCTTACAGATATAGAAGCCTTCCAGGGATACGGGCCTGTTTTTGCATCACCCCATGATCTCCTATCCAGGATAAACCCATTTCAGAAGTTATCCAGGATAAACCCATATAACCCTTCAAGAAACACTGTCCATACTGTTCCACCCCATGCTAAGTAAAAGACGTCTGATTAGCTTAGACTAACCCTATAATTTTTGGCCCAATTTATTAGATGTATTTCACATTTGAAATTTATGGTCCTAGACATGACATCAACACAGAATTGCATTGTAAAGACTTATAATCAAGTTTTTTTATTATTCCTCAATAGCTCATCTATTATATAATTAGCATTAATACAGTAAATACATGCATGTCATAATGTCCTCTTTGAAAATGTTATTCATGTTGAAGCATTAGATTTAAATATTCTATAAATTTGCCCAATTTTGTGTAGTGTTATTCAATCTTTTTAAATAATTAATATAAGTTGTTTAAACGTTCCAAAAGAACTTTGTCATCAGTACAAATTACTGCAATAATTCAAACCGCACGTTTTCTCATAGAATTCACTAACAACTGATAACGTGAAGCATCACACAATGCATTTAATTTAAGCTATACGAATCAGTAAAATATTGTAATGCTAATTTCAATAATTGCAGCAGTAACATAAAGTCTTCATCTTCATTTACCATTAGGATAATACACATTCAAAGTTTCCTTTATCTAATATTTGTATTTGCTAATTCAAAATAATTGATAGGTTTTTACAGGAAGGGACATTATGATTCTGAAACTATAGTAGAGTATGTCTAATTAACTTTCATGTAACCTGAGTAACGGTTATGTGAAGCCATAATAATATGGACCAAAATTGAACAAATGAGTTGATAAGTTAATGATGCGCTCCTCACCTCTGCAATGTCATCAAATTTGTGTCTTAACGCTGTATTGCATCTAAATCACCACTGATTTACATTACTAACCAACTATGAATCTATGTCATCATACTAGAACATTCTTGGCCAGTGACACTAAGAATTATTCATCATCATCTAGGATCTCAAACTCAGAAATATTGTCTGACGAATAGTATGGGCAAACTAAGTAGAAGCATCAACCATTTGATGACGATTTAATAGAAACTATTATCAACGGATATTTATGGTTGAAGACTGATAATTGGTTCTTGTCTAAATAAATACAGCGACATAAATTAAAAAGATAAGTCAGTGTTACAAGACTGCCATGTCGAACTTCATGATCATCTAAATGACACTCTAAATTGATGGCATTGAATTGAATCAGGATCAACTGAAAGTTTTTACATACTCTTCGCAATTCGAATGTCAAATGAATGTCATTTGAAATTCACTTAATTTCAATTAAATGTTTTACATTCAAGTGATCAGGCAAAATTTATACATTGGTTAGAAGATGGATTGGATCAAACGGTTTATGCCAACAAGCTTCAGACGAACATAATGCGATACACAAATTAGATTCATCAACTGGTAGTAACGATATGAAGTTTCCCAATAAACAAGAGCAATTATTACATAGACATATAATCAACTGTTTGGCTGTCATTTGCCATTGAATGGGTCAATAGATTGCCAAAATGCAACATTGACTAGTAATCTTGATACGACTTGTACTATGATTCCAACTCAGATATGATGTATCTACCTACTATTCTTCATCTAAAAGTAAAGACATTGCTTCTTCCAACTCAGTAATATTCTCAAGCGTACAATGAAGTAGATAGATTACCTCGTACTGATCGCATGGTGAATACTTCACTAGAAATTAGTCATTGAAACGTATGACTTAACTAAATAGACAGTGCACTTATTTTGAAATAATTTCAGTATTAATGAACCAAAATGTTGATCTAACAACATGCAGGTGGAGTAAAGATTAAATACTTTAAATGATTCAAGAACTTCTCAATTGATCTTAAATTGCATTAAAAGTCAAGTAGACTAATTCATCGTTAAATTCTGCAAGGTTAAGATGAAATTTTCGTTGCTAGGTTCTCAAGATTCGGGGCCATAACAATTCATTATTTTCTAAGCAACTTGGAGATGATGACTGTATACTATAAGCTTCATGGATAAGCAATTTGATGACTCAATGAACGATATCTTGAATTATTCATGATGGTTTCCAAAGCTGGAATGAGCATGTTCATCTATAATTGCTTTTCAATCGTCATCAAGCCTTGAACCAGACCTACATTTTGCATTCATCCAAAGTGGTCAGAAAATAAAAAGTTATCACGGTTTGAATCACTAGAGCAAAAATAATGAATATGAAAATACTCACATTTCATCAACATTTGGGTGATACATCTTATTGATGAAGCCAATTGATGGGGATTTGTAAGGATATGCATCGGGCAATTCTACTCTAACCATCCATACACCACCTTGATACAGACCTATTAAATTCAACACAACACCAGTGAGATAGTTCAACTGCTCATCTTATTTTACTGACATGAAAATAGGACCGAAGCATAACAACAACAATAAGATAGTACTAAACGCAACATACAAAAGCAAAAAACAGCTAGTGCCATTAAATTTTGAGATCTACTCATCGTTGTTCTTAAGCTAAACCAGTATAAGCAAAAGGCCACAATGATCAAGAAAAAAAATCAACTTTCTCAGAACTTGCTTCGGTTCATCTAGATCAGAAATCAAAAGCTACAGAATCATCCGTCCAAGAAACTGAATCGAATTGGCTTTGTGCGTCAACACCATACTTTCATTAGGCCCACGAAATTCAACAAAGAACTCCTGCATCCCATCATTCACCATCTCGACCTTGTAGTCGCTCATCATCCTGCAAGCATCAACAGACACAGAAATCCAGATCACAGAATCCCCCACTAAAATCCCAAAAAAGAATCTAAAATACTCCAAGATCCTCACAGCTTCACGAGGTCCATCTCGTGGCGTTTGCTTGGAGAAGACATCCTAGAGAAGACATCTCGCGGAAGCAAGCGGCCAGGCGTGGAGGGTTTCGCGATGCGGAAGCAAGCGGAGGGTTTCGCGATGCGGAAGGGGAATTTGTTGGCGCTGGGGATTTCATTGCTGCTGGGAAATTTGTTGGCGCGCCGACAGATCGCCGCCTCAGAGACGACCTCGATACAATGGTGGTTTTGCCGTCGATGAAATCTGGGAGCACGAGCCGGAGCCGGCGTCTCGCGAGAAGACGACTGTATTCTCCCTCTTCATTTATTTGCGTCCACGTAGGATCCAAATGGTGACCTGGCAGTATATAGACGGGCTAATTAATGCTGTTGTACATGCCCTTAGGCTTGGGGCTTCTCCTCAGCTTTCTTTGGCTGTCATGAAAACAGTTTACAAACTTTTGCCAGTATCAAATTGACAGTACCTAGAAAAAAAAAGGTATAAAAAAATAATGAACCAATGAGAATGTCCTGATGATGATACGAAGAGGTCATCGAAACATCCTTCTAAATCAAAATTACACTGTTACACACAATAGACCTACAAGAATGACAATAGGTAGGAAAAGAGACAGAGGGGGTGGGGGATGATGTCATGTGGGGCCTCACATATGCTAGGCACAAGAAGAACACCGGGCCCGACACTCAGGAGGGTCCGACTTAGAGTTAAGATAGAAGTAGCATTAGATGGAATTGATCCTTTAGCAAGTAGTTTCCTTGTTTGTTACGATATTTCAATAGGCATAATAATTTGTTACCTTGTTTGTTAGATGCTTTCACTATATAAGGAGGCTAGGCGTCTACCTTTGGAAGATATCAGAAAATTGCTCCATATCCTGTGTTCTCCATCCTTCTAGGCGTGTCGCCCTAGCCACCTCGCCGCATGGCAGTCATCAAGGCAACCTCGTCGCGCCACAGGTGGGCTAGGGCGCATCCTCCCCCTTCTCACCATTACTCGCTTCGCTCCAATTCAGTTGTTGAATCATCGACGTGTGACAACTTGGTATCAGATTCTTCCGCTGTTTCTCTAATCATGTCCAGCGAGGATCCAATCGATCCGATTCTGGCGAAATTGGACGCTATCATGCAGTAGATGGCGACTGACAAGGTGATCATTCATGCCAAGATGGATTCTCTTACCAGCACAGTTCGAGACATCGACAATCAGCAGCGTGCCCACCACATCGCTATTGCCCGATTGGAGCATGTAGATGGGCAGGGCAGCAGCTTGCACGAGCCCGTGCCTCCAAACCCTAGCGGCCTCCTACCTACGCCGCACGGGCTACCAAGTCAGGAGGACTTCTGGCAGCTGGTGGATGAGGTTCAACCATAATGCAGAAAGCACAAGCTCCAATGAAAAATCAAGGCATCTTGCATTGCTAAAAAAATAAGAAAAGGCCTGCTTAGACACACGCACGCGGGAGGGGAGGGGAAGGGAGGGGGTGTGATTTGTTTTCAGTTCTTAATCCAAGGAATCCCAAAGGGACACTCCATCCAAATTACTCCTAAATATGTGTCACATGTAGGCATAGTAATAGTGGTCACTATTCATACACGTGGAGCAGCACCATTGTACTGTAGCACCTAGCTTTCTAGTATAAGGATTAGTTGTTTGTTATCTTATTAGTTAGTTAGGCAACTTCTCGATAATGAATAAGATGCATAGTTGAGAATAACAAAAATATCTCTTCTCGAATTCACAATTATAGCATGTAATTAGTTCAATTTATATTAGGCAAGCTCCAAATTTTGTCATATCACATGGAGAATCCAGCACTTCAACCATGTGTAGTTGATAATCCCATCCACTGTTCCCTTAGGTGGCTGCCTAGGCTCCACCCTCCCGCCTAACTGCCTAGGCCGATTTATCCGATGGCCGCCCAACCCACCTAATCAGCGATTAGGCGCTGGGCGCCATTCTGCCACCCGACTAAAGCCTAGCGTCTTGGTGAACACTAGTCCCATCATACAGGGTTAAATTCTTGAATCCACCACAGTTTGAATAGACAAAAAAACCATCAGAAGGACTATTTGTGGTTAGGCAGTTTTGATCTCTAGGAGTTAAAAATTATAGATCCTTGATTGGCTAGCAAGAAGCACTTTGCTAAATAAGCCAAAGAAATGAAGTACAAAACATACCACATTATCCTAGGTCACAAAATTGACACCCAATGAATGATAAGAGTAATTTTCAGCCTACTATATATTATTGTCGATATTAAGAAACAACAGCTTATAGGTAGCACCATTGAAATAGTGCATACTCTGCTAAATCATCTTTAACTTGCATCAAATCATTCATATCTTTTGTTTCCTTGTTTCCTAAATATTCCCAACAAAAAATATGTAGCAAGCTGCATGACTACAGGATATGCTTGTACAAGTACATATTGTACATCAATCATTGTGTGACCCCTCTACTGTTTAAACGAGAACACACCTTTCTGGTTAGCAATTTATATCATTAACCTAATTCCTACCTCTGTTGGGTAATTGGGTCGGCACTAAAATGTAATCCTAGGAGAAGGTATAAAGATTAATGTAATCCTTAAGTTAACACAATAATGTAACCAATGGAACAACAAATGTCTACTACACTTTGTAGTGAACAGAAGGACCTTCCTTCATTTAGTTCCCAAGTCTGATGCTCCCATTCCCCCAACTATATATAATAGAAGCACATCTTATACATGGGACACAAAATGATGTGTAGCAGCACATTTTATAGTATCTCTGATCACAATAAGATGCTTGGTACAGTGAACTAAATAAAAATAGAGCAGAACAAATCAACAGGCACACAAAACAGTAATTTTGACATATGTTCATCGAACATCCCATAAGCTTGTCCCACAGGGCATGCATGGGTGTCCTTCACCTCAAGATTACAACCGTACAAAATGAAGTGGATTGCATCAAGAAGTTGCTAATGAAAGTTCCATAGAGTATTCATTTAATCCAGTCAATAAAAATGAGTGCACAAAGACAATATGTTTGTTAAAGCATACTATATTTTTCATCTAATCTAATCATCAAATAAGAGTGTGGAAAAACCAAATGAGCAGTTGAAAAGATCACCAAAGCAAAATCCCCTCATCACAGCTGCTGCTAGCCTGCTACTAGTACAAAGTACAGACCAGATTATTCCAATATACTTCTCCATGATCACACGGCAAACATTAGTAGATTCCTCAGGTGTTATGTGAAACATGGAAGACACGGACCGACACTTTTATAGAAGGCAAAGCACCACATAGAAATTGCTTCCTCGTTACTAATCTCCCAAACGTAAACTTAGAAATTGCAACCATACATAGATTATTCCAATCTACATGTACACCATTGCAAAAAAAAAAGGTTTGATGAAACGAGCAGTAGTCAATTAGATTTTATAATCACCAATACACACTTTGCTAACGGGAAAAGATGAGTGGTAATCTACACAAATACCCGCGATTCCTACAATTGAGCGAGAGATTTGGTCACGAGGTAATCAGATACACCCATGCACGCACGGTGTTCGACGAAAAGAAATGCATCTAGGGGCAAAAAAAAGGCGCACCTATGAATGGGAATGACATGTCCAGCTCCCCCTCGGGGATGACGACGGGCCACTTCTCCCCAGCGTCACGGAACATCTGCTCGGTCTCTATGAGGCGGCCACGGGCAAAGATCTTGTCGCAGATGCCCTGCGCGGTGGCGCCGTCAGTGGCGACAAAGGCCTCCTCGCTGGCTTCTTCAGTCCTCACTGGCTCGCCGCCGCCGCTTTGCTTCCCGAAGATTTCGTGGTGTCGTGAGGCTTCGAGCTTGGCTGCAGAGCACTTTGGGTTGGGTCTAGTTCGGTTGGGCTTGAGTAAGGCAGTCAGGCTCTGGCCAGGGCTATACTGAGTCAATGTGTTGCAAATAACGTTAGTAAATACAACTCGATAGTAAATCATGAACTGATAAATTTTCGGACGAATCAGTCATGTGATCAAACTGACTAGTTAATACATTTTGTATTTTTTACACGAATCTACTTTCTCTTTGTTTTAGCCATATCTTCTTATTGGTAGCTCCGATTTACAAATGGTTTTCACCATTAGCTTACTAACGATGAGAGGAACAAAATGATATAAGCCTTCCTATTAAAACAGTAATTTTGCCGATTGGTAACAGAAATTACTATATGTACAATATGAAATAACTACATCTACAACATAAAATTACTATGTTAACAACATATTTTGCATGGATCAATCATTTGGCAGTAAAGTCCATGAAAACTATATGTACAAGTTCTAAAAAATTCTCAAAAAATTATCATATGTAGGGGATGTGAGCCTCTACTGTCCTGTAAATTTTGAATACCAAACTCATTCACATTTGAAAGATATGAAAATAATAAATTTATTATTCATCACTGATTAGCATTTGTTAATTTCATATATTTCAAATATGACTGAGTTTGGTATTCAATTATACAGAGCTATAGAAGGTTATAACCTCTATGTATGGCAATTTTTTGAGAATTTTTCAAAACTTATACATATAGTTTTTTAGTTATTTGGCAGTAAAAGTCCATGAAAACTATATGTACGAGATCTGAAAAATTCTCAAAAAAATTACCATAGCTAGCGGATGTGAGGTTCAATAGTTCTATAAAATTTGAATACCAAAATCAGATGGAAATGCGATTGAGTTTGATATTCAAATTTTACTGAGCTATAGAAGCTGATATCTCTTATGTATGGAGAATTTTTTAAAACTTATACATATAGTTTTTATTGAATTTTACTGCTAAAATGACTGCTCTGCGCAAGATTAGTAATTGGATTTTACTATTATACTATATATACTAGTAACAGAACTTACTACATACTGACTTACGTATGTTAACAGAAGTTAGTATATATACAACATAAACTTACTATATCTACAACATAAAATTATTACATCTACAGCATATTCTGCATAGATTAGTCATTTAGCAGTAAAGTCAGTCAAAACTATAATTAAAAGTTCTAAAAATTTTCAAAAAATTACCATAGGTAGATGATGTGAGGTTCTATAGTCTTGAAAAATTTGAATACCAAACTCAATCGCATTTAAAAGATATAAAAATGAAAGAAATTACTATTCATTACTAATTAGCGCTTGTCAATTTCATATCTTTGAAATTCTACTGATTTGGATATTCAAATTTTACAAGGCTATAGAAGTTCATATTCCCTACATATAGTATTTTTTTGAGAATTTTTCAGAACATATATATAGTCATTTGGCAGTAACATTAGCCACTTAGTCATTTGGCAGTAAAGTTTATGAAAACTATATGTAAATGTGCTAAAAAAGTCTTAAAAAAATTACCATAGGTAGAGGATCTGATCTTCTACAGCTCTGTAAAATTTGCATGTTCAAATTTTATAAGGCTATGGAAGCTCACATCATCTACCTATGGTAATGTTTTGAGAATTTGTTAGAACTTATTCATACTAAAAACTATATGTATAAGTTCTGAAAAATTCTCAAAAAATTACCATACACAGGGAATAAGCTTCTATAGCTCTGTAAAATTTGAATATCAAACTTAGTTGCACTTGAAAGATATGAAAAAATTGGCATTTGTGGCTAGCCTCAGGTAGCGCTAGCCATGCCCTCTGAGCATAATGAAAATAGTGTACAAAATAGTGTACATAAAATAGTCAAACAATAGTGCATAGAAAATAATCTAACTATGTATCTGTAATGAAGAAAATAATCACAGGCTGTCGGCGTAATTTACGCCAGGGTACCCTCTTCGCCGCACAAAAGCATGCGTGGCCCACGTGGCAGTCTAGCAGGCGGGTGGGTGTTTACACCCCGCTCACGGACATCGGTCCACGAGCGCGGCGGCAGCAGGGCGACCACGCCGCCGCCGGCGCCCGGCCACGTGGCGGCTTTGTCGGGCGGTGGGCGAAAGCACGCCGCCCACCGGGTGCCGGTCCACGTGGCGCGCGGCGAAGCGGTGGGCGACCACATCTCGCCGCCGGCGCGGCCCACGTGGCGGCTTTGGCGGCGGTGGGCGAGCACGCCTTGTCCACCGGTGCCGGTCCACGTGGCGCGAGGGCGAGCAGGTGGGCGACCACGCCCTGCTCGCCCGGCGCCCAGCCCACGTGGCGGCCTAGCGGGCAGGTGGGCGAGCACGCCCTGCTCGTCCCGCCGCCATGCAAAAAGGAGGTGGGATACGATGGCTTCGCCTCGAAGCCTCCTTCCCCGTCGTACCGTGTCAGGGACAGGTCTGCTGTGTCAGGCACATCGATTCCAAGGAATTCTGCTACAAGCCCGTTCCTCTGACGCCTCACACCTACCCATCGCAAAGGGGTCACATCCCGGAAGAACCGGGCAAAAGCATGCGTTGGCGCTAATTAAGACTGAAGGAACGGGACAGCGCATAGAGGCGTATTAAATGCGTGTAAGATAAGCATGATGATAATCCCTTCTCTGTCTGACCCATGTAAGCCCGTGTATATAAGGGCACTCTAGAGCATATGAGAAGAGGAGAGGAAAAAGAGAGGAGAGGAAAAAGAGGAGAGGCCAACAGAAGAGCGAGTGAGCCTCAAGCTTTGTAACCAAGTTGAAGATAAGCAATTCAAGATCAGGCAGGACGTAAGGCTGTTACCCTTTGGCAAGGGGGCCTGAACCTGGGTAAAATCGGTGTGTTCATCAAGTTCAAGAGGCACTAGAATTCGTTAGTGTGAGAGGTACTGGGGTTCTCTCTGTTAGGGTTTGCCAATTACCAAAGCCACCCCCCTGCCGAACAAAACCCGGTCTGTAGACTTGGGCCTGTAAGATGGAATACGCTGACAGAGGCGCGCCAGGTAGTGGCTAGTAGTTGGTTTTTCCGATCATCTCTCCGGCGAGTTTCGGTGCTTTCTTTCGGTCCCATGCATCTAGAGATGGCGGGTTCGCAGCATCAGGAAGGGGAAGAGTCGGACCATGCTCAGAGTGTGTCCCGGCAATCTCGTCGACCGCAAGACCGTCTCACTCCGCCATGCTGGCATCGGGCGATGCTCCGTGGCGGCGATGGAGCATCCGGTCTTGGCGCCATTGGCCATGGAAGCGGCCACTCCGGCTCAGAATCTACATGCAGCTCATCTCCTTCTGGACCACCCTCCGGTGGAACTTGCAGGAGACTCCCCGGCCACTCCGTGGCTGCAGGATCTCGCTGGCCTTGTGGGTGCTGCCTAGCTTCGGGTAGGGCCCCCCGGCCGGCCGAGTACCGGTGGTACTCCGCCACCCAGGGTGCGGGATGAATCATGTTTTATGCATTGATTGTAATGTATAGATATGAGATTCTTCTTTTTGTGGTGTATGGATATGAATTCTTCTTTTGATATGGCATATGTGCAATCTGCATTGCATTGTCAATGATGAATCATGTTTTATGCATTGATTGTGATGTATAGATATGAGATTCTTCTTTTTGTGGTGTATGGATATGAATTCTTCTTTTGGTATGGCATATTTGCAATCTGTATTGCATTGTCAATAATGAATCATGTTTTATGCATTGATTGTGAGGTATGGATATGAGATTCTTCTTTTGTATGTCTTGTGTACTTGAGCATAAAGGCAGCAAATAGAAACTGTAAATGGTAAATCGTGGAGCTAATGGCATTTATAGATTGAGGATTGAGTCGTGAACTCATCCAAAGGTGGCTATCGAGGTATGAGTACAGTTTAAATAATTCCTGAGTTGGTTGTGGTATTTGGAATTAGTTTTTGGTTCATTTATTTACCAAGTTCAGTCAAGTATTCGAATATGTTACTTTTCAAAGTTTTGGTATTTCGTTGGATTCGATTGCGTTTCTTATTTGTTGCACTTTGCTGAGTCTTGGACTCACGCTTGTTTGCTTCCTGTCTTAGGTACCTTGAAGCTGATTCATCGGGATAGGAGTAGTAACACGTGCACGACTGCGGTCTCCAGCAATTTATTTAATCAATTCGTCAAAACCTGAATGTAATTAATGTGATTGTAATTTATTATTCATCGTAGTGAGATTTCTTAAATTCTGTTGGGTGTGAGATTGCTTAACTAAGGACCTGCTAGAATGATATCATCTGTTGCTATTATTTTGTCTGCTGAGTGGATGTCCTCTATTCTAGAGAAGTCATGCCGAAATTTTGTAAATTTCGGTGACTTAGTTTTTTTAGGACAGTTAAGAGTTTAGTGATTAAATTCAGTTTCCGTCTTTTCGTAGATGTGTCGTTCGTATTTGGAGTTTTTGGTAGCATTCGCGGTGCGCTTGGCACCGGGGTGTTACACACGCTCCAGCTCAGCGTCAGTTCACTCCAGTCCCTGCTAGTAATCCTGGAGGCCAAGTTCCTAAGAACAACACAGCCACAGTAGGTATTCAGTATTTCAATTGCAAAGAGTTGGGGCATTATGCCAACAATTGTCCCCAGAAGCGCCAGCAGATGACCCCAGTTCGCTTCAACTTGGGATCTACTCCAGCCCGTGCCCCTACATCAGCTCAAGGTAGAGGAGCACCTCAGACTCCGCGTACCCCTCGCACAATGGGAAGAGGACGTGTGAATCACGTCACAGCAGAGGAAGTTCAGGACACACCTGATATGGTGTATGGTAAGTTCTTCGTCATTTCAGTTCCTGCTTCAGTTTTGTTTTATTCTGGTGCCACGCATTCGTTTATATCTAAGTTTTTGGTTAAAAAGAATAATTGGAAGTCTATTCAGCTTAAAAATTCCTTGTTAGTCCAATCCCCTGGAAAGGAATTAAGGACTACTTCAGTTTGCCCAAAAATGGATATTTTGATTAATGGGGTAAAGTTCCTAGTGAACCTAATATTGTTGGATACCAAGGGTATAGAGGTAATCCTTGGGATGGATTGGTTGTCCCAACATAGAAGTCAGATAGACTGTGCAAATCGGTCTATCACCCTTACCAGTTCAGACGGAATTCGAGTAGAATTCTTGTCTAATCTTTCCTCAAAGAAGGGTAGTACTTTGAACAGTATGAAAGGTACATCTTTGGAAAATGTGCCTATAGTAAATGAGTACTCATATGTTTTTCCGGAGGATTTGCCTGGAATGCCACCGGACCGAGATATAGAGTTCATTATTGAGCTTGTACCTGGTACAACTCTGATCTCAAAAAGACCTTACCGGTTGCCCGCTAATGAGTTAGCAAAGATGAAGAAACAGATTGAAGAACTACAAGAGAAAGGATTCGTCAGACCGAGTTCGTCACCATGGGGTTCACCAGTGATCTTTGTGAAAAAGAAGGATGGAAGTTTAAGGATGTGTATCGATTATCGATCCCTGAATGAAGTCACCATTAAAAATAAGTACCCTTTGCCAAGGATTGATGATCTGTTTGATCAATTAAAAGGAGCCCAAGTTTTCTTGAAAATTGATCTGAGGTCAGGATATCACCAGCTTAAAATCAGAAAGGAAGATATCCCAAAAACAGCTTTCACCACCCGGTATGGACTGTACGAGTTTACAGTGATGTCTTTTGGATTAACAAATGCACCGTCATATTTTATGAATTTAATGAATAAAGTGTTTATGGAACTTTTAGATAAGTTTGTTGTCATTTTTATTGATGACATTCTTATTTATTCCAAGAATAAGAAAGAGCATGAGGATCATTTAAGGATAGTTCTGGAGAAACTCAGAGAGCATCAGCTTTATGTTAAGTTCAGTAAATGCGATTTTTGGTTGAAGGAAGTAGCTTTCTTGGGTCATGTCATATCTGCTAACGGTGTAGCAGTTGATCCTGCCAAAGTGAAGGATGTGTTAGAATGGAATCAACCAAAGTCAGTCCCGAATATTAGAAGTTTTCTTGGTTTAGCAGGGTATTATCGGCGATTTATTGAAGGCTTTTCCAAGATTGCTAGACCCCTCACTCAGCTTTTGAAGAAAGACAAGAAATTTGAATGGACTGCTTCGTGTGAGCGAAGTTTTCAGGAATTGAAAAAGAGATTGACTTCTGCGCCAGTGCTTGTTCTGCCAGATGTTTGTAAGGATTTTGAGGTGTTCTGTGATGCTTCAAAGCAAGGCCTGGGTTGTGTTCTGATGCAGGAAAGAAAAGTTATAGCCTATGCCTTTAGACAGTTGCGGCCTCATGAAGAAAATTATCCAACTCATGATTTGGAGTTAGCCGCGGTTGTGCATGCTCTCAAGATTTGGAGGCATTATCTTACCGAGAATCGATGTGAGATTTTCACGGATCATAAGAGTTTGAAATATATTTTCACTCAGTCGGATCTCAACTTAAGGCAGAGAAGATGGTTAGAATTAATCAAAGATTATGATATCGGAATTCATTATCATCCGGGTAAAGCAAATGTGGTTGCAGATGCTCTAAGCAGAAAAACTCATTGCAATAATCTGATGGTTCAGAAATATTAGCCAGAACTCCATAAAGAATTCCAACGTCTCAATCTGGAATTAGTAAAAGAAGGTTGCATGTATAATTTGGAGATACACTCAACTTTGGAAGATCAGATCAGAAATGCTCAAAAGGATGACGGTGGTATTTTAGAAATCAAGAATGATCTGAAGAAAGGAAAATCTTCTGAATTTTCCGAAGACGAGAATGGGACCATATGGTTTGGAAAAAGAATTGTAGTACCGAATCAGCAAGAAATAAAAGATTTGGTTTTAAAAGAAGCTCATGACTCGGTGTACTCAATTCATCCGGGAAGTACAAAAATGTACTTAGATTTGAAAGAGAGATATTGGTGGCCAAATATGAAAAGAGAAGTAGCCAAATATGTGGCTCTTTGTGATATTTGCCAGCTAGTAAAAGCAGAACATCAGAGACCAGCTGGATTGTTACAGCCGTTGCAGGTGCCTGTGTGGAAATGGGAGGAGATTGGAATGGATTTCATTACCGGACTCCCTAGAACCAAATCCGGTTATGATTCTATCTGGGTTATTATTGATCGGTTGACAAAGGTGGTCCATTTCATTCCTGTGAAGACGACATATTCTGGTGATAAGTTGGCAGAAATATATATGGCTAAGATTGTGTGTCTGCACGAAGTACCAAAGAAAATCGTGTCAGATCGAGGATCCCAGTTCACTTCAAGATTTTGGCAGAAGTTGCATGAGATCCTAGGCACCAATCTGAATTTCAGCACTGCATATCATCCTCAAACGGATGGTCAGACCGAGAGAGTGAATCAAATTCTCGAGGATATGCTGAGAGCCTGTGCTTTGACATACAGTTCATCTTGGGATCAGAATTTGCCTTATGTGGAATTTTCGTACAATAACAGCTATCGGTCAAGCCTGAAGATGTCACCGTTTGAAGCTCTCTATGAAAGGAAATGTTGGACACCTCTTTATTGGAAAGAAGCAGAAGAGCAAGTCAGAACAATCCGAGAAAAGTTATGCAGATAATCGTCGAAGGGATTTGAGTTTTGCATCCGGTGATCACATGTACTTAAAGGTGTCACCTCTCAAAGGAATGCGCCGATTCAGAGTCAATGGAAAGCTCGCGCCTCGCTACATTGGTCCATTTCCAATAGTTGCCAGAAGAGGAGAAGTTGCTTATAAGTTGAAGCTTCCTCCGCAGTTGTCTGATGTGCATGACGTCTTTCACTTGTCTCAGTTAAAGAAATGCCTCAGAGTTCCAGAAGATCAGATGCCTTTTGAGAAATTGGATTTAAAAGAAGATCTTTCATATCCGGAGTTTCCTGTCAGAATTTTGGATGAAGCAGAGCGTCGTACTCGAAGCCGTGTGATCAAATTCTGCAAAGTCCAGTGGAGCAACCATTCAGAGAAGGAAGCCACCTAGGAGCGAGAAGAGGATCTGAAAGCAGAGTTTCCCAATCTTTTTCCTTCTCTGTCCGAATCTCGGGGACGAGATTCTCTCTAAGGGGGGTAGGTTTGTAACATCCCGTTTTCGGCCCTCTGTTAAAAATTTAATTTAAAGAGTTGAAGTTTATTTGGTTTGAATATCTATCCTGGCATCCTTTCCGCCCGAATTCAGAATTTATTCCAAATTCATCTGTAAATTCTAAAATTCGCTTCAAATCAAATCTAAATTTAAATTCAAATTCCAAATCAAATTCAAATCCTCCATCGCATTCATTCAATCCGAAATCCAATTCTGAATCCATTTTTAATTTTAGTCGTTTCTCTTTTGGGCCAAAATCATTTTTCTGTGGGCCCAAAATCCAAAAGTCTTCTTTTTCTCTTTCCTCTCCTTCTCTGTGCCTGTGCACGCCCTTTCCTCTCCCAAAACAGTCACAATATGGATTAATCCGCGAATCATTGCTCTTCCCATAACTCGGTCATTTCTTTGTCTCCTCGCGTGCTTGAGTACCCGATTTGTTCGTATCAACGCCCCCGTCGCGGTGCTTCCTTCACTTCTTCGTTTCATCATCATTTGGACCTCCGAATTTGAGCAAGAACCTCCGGCCGACGTCCGTCGTCGACGCCGTCGAACCATCTTTCATTCCAGAGAGCCAAACCATGCACCAACCGTGTCATATCAAGTCTCTTAGCATGTAGGTCAAAAGCCCTCAACAAAATATTGTTTTCGTTGCAGTTTCGGTCTCTGATTTGACGATTGTTCGTCGTCGACCGTTTCGTCGTTCATCGCCAATTTCTTGCAAATCGGTAATTCCCAAACCAATTCCTTGCATCCATATACTCATTCAATCATTCTCTATCTATTGTGTTCGCTATTTTTGCAAGATTTTGCGAATCGAAGCTTTCCCCAAAATTTCGCCAGACTATGCGTGCGCGTGTGTACAGCCACCTCCATGGATGCCGTCCCGAGCTTGCATCACCGCCAAAGGAGACCTCCCCGGCCATATCTAGCACGCGCATCCGCTCCGGCCATTCCCACCGCATCCAACCCCACCCTCGTCGGCCGCCGCCTCGCCGCCGTTCGCCGTCCCCGCGCAGAACCGACCGCACCGGCCATGGCCACCGTGGGCCCATCGTCTCGGTCATTCCCGCTGGCCACCAAGCCTTCCACCAGTTTCCCCGAGCACCACCGGTCCTCATGCGCCCCTCCACCGGCTACCTCCGCCTTCCGGCCAAGGCTAGTCTAGCTCGCCGCCGCCGCTATAGCCCTACGCTGCAAGCGTCTAGTCAAGCGCCGCTCCTTGCCGCCGTGCGCCATCGCCTCCCCATCGCGTCGCCGTTCCATTTTGTTGTACGCCATCGTCCGCCATGGTCCCAATTGCCAGCACCAGGAGAAGCCAGAGCTTCTCTGTGTTGCCATGGGAAAGGGCTGGAGGTTGAAGAAGGCCTGAGAGGATGACAAGCAGGTCCCACCCGTCATAGGAACAAAGGAAGTCAGAAAAATTCAGCCAAAAGAAAGATTCCGAGAATATTCCCTCGTTTTTCAATTTTCCAATCCATGCAACTTCAAACATTTTTATCTTTGTCATCCAAACTTCAAATCAAGTGATTCAAATTGCTAAATTCATCTAAAATCATCCTTTATCTGCCAGTATTTTTATTTTAATTTTTAGATTTTGTTTATTTTCTGTTATTTTATTTGTTGTCTCGTTTTGCGCGTAGCCGAAGATTCCACCGTTTGTCAATTCCGAAGAACTTCAGTGCATCGATGACTGTGTGACCAGAGGAGGCAAGTCTCCTTGATGCACTTTGATCCTATGTTTTAAAAGTCTTTTTATGATTTTCTCAAATGCATGGCTAGTTTGAGTAAAATTGATATTTAAATGGATAGGTTGTTTAGTTAAACCAATTTGTGGATAACTCCTTGCTGAATATTGTTCATGCCTTTGTAACCTTAGATTAATTCTCATTATCATTTATATCATGATTCCCCTTGATTAGAATGGTAGAACAATGCTTAGGTGCAAATTGATTAAAATGCCTATTGGGAAAGATGAGTTAAAAATTGTTATGAAAGCATATTTATAAAATGGTAGCAATGTATTTGCTACTGTATTTGCAAAATAAAATGAAAGTGAAAAATGGTTTTGACTTGAGCGGATCGGTCCGATGGGTGGTGCGGATGGAGCACTGACTTTTGGCTTTGTGCAAGTGCCGCTCAAGTTGATTAAGGACCGACGCTTATGATTGTCCATTCTAAGCAAAACAGTACAACCACATGTCTGAAATGGGTACGGCCTGGCCGATTAATTTGTAGTAATTTAACTTAGACTCGCCGGACGGTTGGATGTGGGTGCCGGATGGAGGCAGAATGGTTTTTTCCCACACGGCGCAAGAGGGGGCTTCTGACTGGGTGGATGGAACCCTTCAGCGGTGAAACATTAGCGGGTCGAGTCGGGTTAAATTGTTACATTATAAAAGCCTTGTCATGATTTCTCTGCCGACACACCAAAGGAAGTGTGTTAATTGCATGGCACTAAGGGTTGATCATGTCATGTGGGTAAAGTGTACAAACTCTGCAGAGTAAATAAACTATTCGAATAGCCGTGCTCACGGTCAAGAGCGGGCAAAGAATGCTTTCATACTGGTAGACTTGATTTTAATTTTGAAAACTGTGAATTTGGGAATTCAGGAGTGGATAGAACTCTTGGATAGAATTGGAGCTGGTTGAAACCTGTTTTAAAATCATGACGGATGGAGTCATTGAATGGTTTATCTCAATCTTTTAAGTTGTGCGGATAGAGCCTGTATACTAAGTGATGGTGGTTAGAACCATCGCTACAAATATTGATAAATTCAAATGTTACAAATAATTGATAAATCTGCTTTACAAAAATTATACATGTATTGTTTAATAAAATTTGCTTTGTGCAAAATGAACCATATTAAGCCTCTCTTTTTGAAAGCTTGCATGTTGCATAATTTCCCAGACTTGCGGAGTACGTTTGTACTCACGTGCTATAATTCAACCTCTTCAGAGCTGTTTGAGGATACCGCTAAGGAAGAAGAATTCTTCGCTTGTGGCTTCGAGGAGGGCGAGCCCGAGGAATAGGTGTGCGTTCCCGGTCGTTTGCCTGTGGCGAATGAGTCGGGCTTTTTATTTGTTGTCTTCCGCTGTGTGGTGCTGTTGGCCTTCTGACCTGCAGTTGTAATAAGTGATCTTATGATCAGTACTTCAGTTTATTATCGTTTAATACAATGTTCTGGTTATGAATATCACTGCTTCACTGTGTGTACTAGCAACTGATCAGGGACTAGTACGGATATGCACAGGAGGTTCCAGATGGTAAATCTGGGGTCCCACACAACGACATCAACATAATGATATAACTCACGCTAAGAAACTCAGTGTGAACTTATCATAAAATCCAAATGAATATATAGTGAATACTATATACTGAGCTAGTAAAAATTAACAAGAAGAAAAAATTCTTATTTCATAGCCATACAGATAGTAAGAATTATTGAAATCCATACACCAGTGCAGAACACCAGTTTACTGCCTGGTCCACATCGGCATCACTGTCGGATGTGGACCCGGCACAACCTAAGTGGCAGTGATAGTCGAGGACTATCACTGCCGAATATAAACCGGCAGTGATAATCACTATCACTGCCGGTTTATATTTACAGCTGGCAGTGATAATCACTATCACTGCTGGTTCATACTGTCCAACCGGCAATGATAAGTAACTATCACTACCACATTTTCAATAATATCTGGCAGTGATAAGTTACTATCACTGCTTAATTGTTATCAATATCCGGTAGTGATAACTAGTATCACTGCCCCTTTTTTCTTGTTAACCAGCAGTGATAACTCTGTGTCCTATTTTGATATCCAAAACTAGCAGTGATGGGTTTTTAAACCTTTTTGCATATATATTTGTTGCAGTATATGTTGTAGCATATATATATATATATATATATATTGTACAGTAGATGTATTCTGTACGGTATACGTTGTGCACAATAAAACTGAAGCATCGCTAAAGTGTAATTGAAATACATTGAAACATCATAATATTTAATTATTACATTGTTCATTCACTTTTCAAGCATTACATTGTTCATTCACAATTGTTGGCATGTCACTTAAGCTACAAATGCTCGTGAAACTTGCCCTTCGACCGGGTTGATAATTTCTCGAACGATGAACCCAGCTGTCTGCTCTCGAAGGGCTTCAATTTCATGGTCGAGCAGGCTGCTGGTGCCCAGCTTGACGCACTGTCGTAGGAGAAATTGAAGCATTAATTAGTATCATCGTCTTTATAAAGAAAAGTACGGGTCAACATGTAATGATCGATATACTAGCTCGCCGTTGTAGTCCATACTGTCAGTGATGAACGCGTGGATATGTGTCATTGCGTAGTATCCACATAAATTGTTCCCTTCGGGTTGTTTCAGGCATGGAAAATCAGTGTGTATTCTGAACTTTTTCGTGTATGGATGATACTGTTGGCTCTTCTTGCGGTATTTTGCGTACACCATATTCATGGTTTCGAGTAGTCATTAAAATTAATTATATTGTTATATGGAATAATCAATAAAACCTGGCTCTTATTATCGCATCTTTTCCAACATTCCAGAAATCCAATTTATATATCAATGGCTTTAGTGTCCTCAGACGCAATTAAGCCTGAAATCTTTGATGGGGCTGGCTTTAAACGCTGGCAGGCTAGGGCGAAGCTTTGGTTGATAGAGCTCGGACTGTTCTGGGCTATCACCAAAGAGATGCCCCCCTTCCAGGGGAAGATGTGACCGACGAGGCCGAGATAGATCGCATGATTGTGAAAAGAGACAGTTGGGAAAAGGCTAACACCTCGGCGTTAGCCCTTATCTTAGCCATTCTATCAAATAGGCTTTTTGACGTGTATGTGAACTTCACGGAGGCACGAAAGATATGGATAGAACTCAATGAGAAATACGCCGAGAGCAACAGTGGAAATGAGTTCTTCGTTACGGCTAAATACCTAAATTACCAAATAGTAGAAGACAGATCCATCATGGAGCAAATCCATGAACTGTAGCTCCTCGTACGCGACTTAGGTCAGTACGAGTGTGTCCTACCAGAGGGTTTCAGGTGAATGTGATCCTAGCTAAGTTGCCTTTTTCCTGGCGTGACTTTGTCACAGCCCGTTGACATTTGAAGAAGCGGCTAACGGTTGGAGAACTGGCTACCGCTATTAATGTCGAGGAGAAGTCCAAATATAGCTATGGAGTGATGAAGGCTTCCGCTCAGGCTAATTTTGTTGAGCACAAGACTCAAGGCAAGAATATGAAGAATATCAAGAAGCCGTCTCCTGTGAACAATGTCAAGACTAAAATCATGAAAAAGAAGAAGACGGAGATTGTCTATTTCGTTTGCGGCGTACCGGGCCATAAAGCCAATCGGTGCCGCAACCGAAGAGGGAAGGGGCCAATGCCTAAACAACAAAAGGCATCCAAGCCCCAGGTGCATGTGGCTGTTGCAGAGACTGGAGATCCCGGTGCAGGCACCTCCACTAGTGGGTACGTACCTTTGGCCTTTGTGGCAGATTCATCTTCCGATTGGTGGATCGATACAGGTGCTACTAGTCATATATGCACTGATCAGATCTTTTTCTCCTCTCTTCAAGGTGCAGCAGGTGGAACCATTTTGATGGGGAACGGTGCAGCGGTTGCAATTCGTGGGATAGGACAAGTAAGTCTGGAGCTGACTTCAGGCAAGACGCTTGTTTTTAAGGACGTACTATATATACCTGCGATGACTCGCAACCTGTTGAGTAGGTCAATGCTGTGCTAGCAAGGAATAAAGTTAGTCTTTGAGTCGAATAAGGTCATGTTGACCAAATTTGGTTTGTTCTTAGGAAAAGGCTATGATTGCGGAGGCATGTTCCGTATTTCTACTCTTGATAATAATATAAATATATTTCAGTCTTCATATCAGGATAATAATATTGACTTATGGCATTCTCGTTTATGTCATGTTAATTATGAAGCCATTGAGCGTTTGAGCAAAATGGAGATTATTCCTGAATATAAGTATGAGAAAAATCACAAATGTGAGGTGTGTGTTCAAGCTAAGTAGCCTCGGAAACCGTTTCATACGGTTGAGGGCAGAACCACCTTACCTCTTGAATTAATCCATTCTGATATTTATGAAATGAATGGTATAATAACTAAAGGTGGCAAAAGATATTTCCTTACTCTCATAGATGAAGCAACTAGATTTTGTTACATCTATTTACTCAAAACCAAAGATGAAGCACTAGAATACTTTAAAATCTATAAGGCTGAAGTTGAAAATCAACTAGAAAAGACAATAAAGAGATGAAGGTCAGACTGGGGAGGAGAATATATTCCTAAGGAATTCTCTCAATACTGTGAAGAAAGTGGAATAATACATGAGTTTACACCACCATACTCACCTCAATCCAATGGAGTGGCTGAAACAAAGAACCGAACTATTTGTGACTTAGTGAATGCTTTGTTACAAAGTTCAGGTATGGCTAACTCATGGTGGGGTGAGGCTGCACTCACAGTTAATTATGTCCTAAATAGGGTTGCACCTCGCAATCGTGAGGTTACACCTTATGAAGGATGGAAGGGGAGAAAACCTAACTTGTCATTTCTTCGGACTTGGGGCTGTTTGGCCAAGGTACATGTACCTCTACCGAAGAAAAGAAAGCTCGGTCCAAAGACTATGGATTGTGTCTTTATTGGGTATGCTCATCAGAGTACAACTTATAGATTTCTAGTGGTCAAGTCCGAGGTTTCAGACATTGCAGTAAATACTGTAATGGAGTCCCGTGAGGCGATATTCTTTGAGGATATCTTTCCTATGAGAGGAAAAGAAGATAGTACGCCTAATGGTTCTCATGAACACTCTATTCCTTCTAGCGTGGATGACACAACTCCAGATTTGGAGTTGAGAAGGAGTAAGAGGCAAAGGACTGAAAAGTCTTTCGACGATGACTATGTCACCTATGTCGTGGGTGACGAACCACAAAGTCTTCTAGAGGCATATGCATCACCAGATGCAGAATACAGGAAGGAGGCTGTCCAAAGTGAGATGGACTCTATCATCTCAAATGGGATTTGGGAGATAGCAAATCTTCCAACAAGTTGCAAGCCAGTGGGCTGCAAATGGATCTTTAAAAGGAAGCGTAGGCCCGATGGTACTCTTAAAAAGTACATGGCCCGTTTGGTGGCTAAAGGCTTTACGCAAAAGGAGGGCGAAGATTATTTTGACACTTACTCTCCTGTGGCTAGATTACCCACAATCCGAGTATACTTTTGGCACTGGCAGCTTCTTATAAACTCCTAGTACATCAAATGAATGTAAAGACCGCCTTCTTAAATGGAGAGCTGGATGAGGAGATTTATATGCAGCAGCCAGATGGATTTGTGGTAAAAGGACAGGAAAACAAAGTGTGTCAATTGATTAAATCCTTATATGGTCTAAAGCAAACTCCCAAGCAATGGCATGAGAAATTTGATAGTACAATGACTTCTGTTGGCTTTTGTGTAAATAAAGCCGACAAGCGTGTGTACTATCGATTCAAAGGGAGTGAAGGAGTCATTCTATGTTTATACGTAGATGACATATTATTGTTTGGGACCAATATGGATGTAATTAACCAAACAAAGTTGTTCCTCTCCCAGAACTTTGATATGAAAGATCTGGGTGAAATTGATGTGATCTTAAACATCAAGCTTATAAAGGGTGAGAATAGCATTACGCTGTCTCAATCCCATTATGTGAACAAAGTGTTGAATCGCTTTGGCTTTACAGATTGCAAGCCAGTTGCCACACCCTATGATCCAAACACTAAACTTAAAAAGAACTTGGGTCAAGGTAAAGACCAACACAGGTATTCACAAATTATTGGTTCCTTGATGTACTTAGCTAGTGCAACTAGGCCGGACATCTCATATGGTGTATGCAGGTTGAGTCGTTATACGTCCAACCAGGAGATGATCATTGGATAGCAATAGAGAGAGTCATTAAATATTTAAAGGGAACAGTGAATTTGGGAATACACTATTCTGGTCATCCTACAGCCCTAGAAGGATTCAGTGACTCTAACTGGATCAGTGACTCAGATGACATGAAGGCTACGAGTGGCTATGTTTTCACTCTAGCAGGTGGGGCTGTATCATGGAGGTCTTCCAAACAGACCATTCTTACACGGTCCACCATGGAGGCTGAGTTAGTAGCACTTGACTCAGCAGCTGTAGAGGCAAAATGGATTAGAGAACTCCTTTCTGTCCTACCAGTGCTGGAAAAACCAATTCTAGCTATCCTTACCTACTGCGATAACCAAACCGTTTTGGTGAAGATGAAGAGTAGTAAGGATAATATGAAGTCTTCAAGACACATAAAGAGGTGACTAAAATCGCTAAGGCATGCCAGAGAGACGGGTGTAATTGCTGTAGAATACATCCAGTCTGAAAGGAGGGAGGCAAGGGAGTGCTCTGGATGGAGCTAGCGCCGGCGGCTGCTTTTCCTCCTTTTGCTTTTTTGTGCATCTCCTGTGATTTTGTCGCATGCGGTACGCAAGGCCAGGTCCTCCTTTGCTTGGAGATAGGATATGAACCCTTGCGTTTTGGACGGTTGAAGTGGCAGCCGTTTTGCGGGAAAATCGCAGGAAGCCGGTGGATCCAGGGGCTGCTTCTTCCTCTATTTGAAGGAGGCCTCAACTCATCTTCAGAAAGAAGGAAAGCTTTCTTCTTTTCATTCCTTTCCCCATCTCTTGGCTTAGCTCTGATTGAAATTGGTGACTAATCAGATCAATTCTTCTGATTTTGATTTCGGGTATTTGTACACTGGAGTGTGATCTGCACTCATCTATTCAGTTGAGTGCCGATTTTCGGTTGAACCAAGGCGTTGTCCAGTTTTTGATTATGCCAGATTCTGATCTTGTATTATGAGTCATTGGTGGATTGGTGTGAGGCTTGGTCTTGCGTAGCTATTGTTTGAGGCTCAACTTCGTTCTTGGTGTGTCCCAAGTGCAGAAGGGGCTCTGTATCTCCAAATCTAGGCCGATTTCACCGCGGCACTAGCGGCGGCCATTGGATTTCTGGGACAACGAATTATATCGTGCCTAGCCCGTGCTTTTGAGCAGCTTTGAGTGCTGCTCTGTTGTAAGTTTTCCAATACTGCACTTGTTTCTTAAGTCTTGCTGGCTGAAGGGGAGGTATTGCTCAGTGATGATCTAGGGTTTATATGAGTAGAACATTTATTCTATGATCTGGGCCTTGAATTGGTAGACATACATGCTAGGAAGTTTGTTTACTACTCATTGATATAATCAATCCTCAATTTGTTCAATTGGTATATGTGTTTCTGTCAATATTAAGTTTCGGTTGAGTACTGAAAGAACTAATAGACTGTGGTTGATATTGATTCTGATTTGTTATCTGTTAAATCTGAACATAGCAAACACATTTATCTTCTGCTGATTAGAACATATTTGCTGATTCTATTGATGAACGCAATTGCTTGCTGATTTGTAGTCTTTTGTTGGTTCAGAAGGGAGAACAATTCAGAAATCAGCTTCTTCATATCTATATTCAGCTAGTAGGACAGATTATTGATTAGCATCTTACTGTTTATGTTCGGCTAGTAGAATTGAGAATTGATTTATAGTCTTCTAATGGTTCAGCTATAATTATTGTTTGGCTACTTTTCTGAACTTGATCAGTGCAGTTCTATTAGAAAAGTTGGCTTTAATTAATTATACACTGATACCTAAATTGGAACAGTAAACTTGTTTTAGATAAAACTTCATTGTGCATGTTAAGGTGGTAAGGGTTCAAGGCCCGATTCATTGAATAAGTTGTTAGTCCATTTGTGATTGAGGTGAAGATTTTAATCTTCATTCAAACCCAATAATCTGAGAGAAATCACAAATAATTACCTCCATATTGTCATAGTAGTCATGATTCATTATATAAATGACATAATGTTGCCTTTTTGTGATATGTTGCCATATGTGTCATTTCGAATGATCATGAATCATATTGTTTTGCTCATATCGTTATATGGAATAATCAATAAAACCTGGCTCTTATTATCGCATCTTTTCCAACACATTATAGTAAATATAGGTTATTTGTAGCTCTAATTTACGATTGGTTTTTACTAAAAGCTTGTTGACAACGACATCAACATAATGATATAACTCATGCTAAGAAACTCAATATGAACTTATCGTAAAATCCAAATGAATATATAGTGAATACTTGTAACGACCCCCATTTTTACACAGAATGCAAAAATGGAAATCTAATGTGCTTGCAGTACTAGTCCCTGGATCAGTAGCTAGCACGCACATTTCAACAAATGGAATCACAACCATACAACATATCAATTAAGCGAAGCGAATAATTACAAATAAATAATACAACTCGAGAAATATAGCAAAGAAGGAAGCAATATCACGTAGTTTGCCCAATCGACCAAGCAGTAACCCGACTGCATAAACTCCAGATAGAACACGCTTCAAGGAAGAACCCGCAACTGCGATGAACAACTTCTAAGCTTCGCTAGCATACACCTACAATATAATTAGGCAAGGGTGAGTACTTTACGTACTCAGCAAGACTTGAGCAAAACCTAAAATATATGCAGGCCATTTCAAAGGAGGCTACTACAGTTCATTTGCATAAAGCGAATTTGCATTTGTAAATCAAGTTATTTGCAAACGGAATTTATAAAAGCAAGTTTAATTGATAACAAATAGATACAACAGTAAGTAATACTCACAGTCCTCCATGACGTGAGCAACGAATCATTCACATTCCTGAAATCCACAACTGTCGGCCCTTCGACATAAAACATAGTTGCAAAACAAATAGAACCAAACCCATTTGAAAATAATAAAACATCTAACATTGGAATGACTTCACCGAGTGCTCATGACCGCGAGCGCGGCTAATTAATTAGATTTAAACTCTGCAGAGGTGTACAACTTTACCCACAAGGAATGATCAACTTTTGCCCGACACACTTCCTTAGGTGTGACGTCAAGAAGACCATACATAGTCATTACATTACCTAGACATGGCTTTGACCAGCCCGGGACATTAACCCCTGCCATAGAACTAGAAACACACACCCAAGCCGTGGATCCACTTTCACACACCCAACGCAACGTTTCTAAACACGGCAGTATGCACACCGTTGCATTAGCAAGTAGACTGACGGAATACCCCGTCAGGTAGACTGACCGAAAACTCCGTGCGAGCTCCGCCTACCAATGAACAAAGCCATGTCTAATTAACATAATAAGCTATGGCTAACCCATCCTCACCCTTGTGGTTGCACGGAAATCTCGGATCAATAGCGCCCCATTGCTCGGTCCTTAAACCGACACGGCGACACTCCACCCTACACTACGTGCAATTCATTTAGCACATCCGCTATTGCCAATAATCGCCGCATCAAAGCATAGTTTCATTTTGGGTTTTAATCAAAGTACCCGCAACCAACAAAGTGACATTTTCAATGTTTTCGGAAAACAAATACGATTTGATCATGCACATTGCTAATTCTAAAGCATGGCTAAGGTGTTAATATGAACGTATATACCCAAGATGACATTAAGAGATGTCTATCCTCAATCTATGGTTATCAAGGTTCACATTTCCATAATCATCAAAGGAGGATCACAAGACAACAGGTATAACTACCAATCCACAATATAGCAATTTACATAAAGTAAACGCATGCATAAAACAATTTGATGCACAAAAGGAATATAAAATACTGGGATCAATATGGTCAAAGGATGCTTGCCTTGCTTAACTGACGATTACGATGAAGGTGAGGATTGCAGTTGACGACGACGACGGAGAATAGGGACGTCGGGCTCTACTCGTCGAACAACGGAAACAACGCAAAGCAATATACTTCAATAAGAACGAAAGAAATAGAAAG
Source organism: Guadua angustifolia (assembly GCA_036346375.1). Lineage (NCBI taxonomy): Eukaryota > Viridiplantae > Streptophyta > Magnoliopsida > Poales > Poaceae > Guadua > Guadua angustifolia. Next base: position 55,200,709 of record CM070502.1, on the reverse strand, counting down.
CAAAACAAATAAACTCTTTACAAGGACAAGGATTGCTCTTTATTACTTTATTAATCTTATTTTACGAATTCAAGATGCAAAGATTGTTTGGATTAATAGAATTAATCATTAGCTGCAAATTCATTGGTTTTACTATGCACAATATGAGATGCCTGCCAATCCTTATAACTTACAGGTTTTGCTCTATTAAGATTCAGATTCAAAGCAAGGTGAAATAAGAATATTTTCTGATATTGCTGCAGATTATAACATAAAGGTCAATTCTAGACTATTCTTTACATTATTCGCATTTAGATGAGTTACTTTGCGAGTTAATGAAAATGCTTAAATGATTTCATTAGAGTATGAATGGTTAGCTTCTTATCTTTAATTGATTTCACTTAGCATTTGCTTTACGCAGATTAGATCTATTGATTCAGGCTATTGGCCTAACTTACATGATATTAGAGAAGGTTCTGGTGATAAAAACAACTTAACTACGGATTCCTTCATTATTACCTAAAGTTTATTCATTCGCATTAAGGCCTAAAGAAATGTGATTGCTTAGGGTTATTCACTATTAAGATTTGTATGCAAAACACTACAAAATATGGTTATTTCTTCATACTAAGATGGTTTATACTTTGTATAACAATCCTAAGCTGATTCCACAAATTTTAGGCTTTGGCTGATACATTATATTCATTGCTTAACAAGGCTTAAGTGGCATTGTAACGTTTACGAAATCGGAATCGGCAAGAAATGAAACTAAAGGTTAATCACTTAAGGGTTTTGATCTAATGAGATTAATAGGCAAACCTTAATGGAATAAGATTCTTTTTATAGATTATGGTAGTATAAACCTTGTATAGTGTTTCTAAACTAGTTTTACGTATTTTAGTGTTCCGATGAGTTATTTTATCTACTGTTGAAATAGCATAAATGACCATGTTGGAAAGCTTAATTCGGCCACAATTCAAACTTAGTTTCTAACTACACTAAACATGATTCTTGATTTATTTTTCAGATGTTAACCGGTAGCAATCCTAGGTATGTTTTAAAGTTGGTTTTGCATTGTTTTGACTTAAACCACAATAGGTTTCCTATTTGAGTATTATTACATTTGACATTTCTTTATGATCAAGGAATTCAAGTTAAACTCTATTCTAAATATTTTCACATATATGTGCCTTTACTGTTTTTAGGGACTTATACCAATTACATTATCATTGCTTTGAGCCATTATGCTATCATTTTGCTAATGGCCATATCATGGTTAATTCTCGATGTATGAAACAATTATGTTAAACTTGGCTCTAAGATTAAATGTTTTTGCATGATTAGGTTTATTACAACCCCAGAAGCACATAATCATTTCTTATATGATTTTATGAACCATTATACACTCATTTCTATAAATGGCCATTTTAAACATTATTAATGGTTGCTAAACAAATGCATTAAACTTAGTTCAAATATTTAAATGTATTTGTATATTCTGAATACTCCTGATCCTAAACTTCTCATGAATATTGATTTCATCATTTCATGGCTTATTATACACAAATTCTTATTAACATCCATATTAACACCATAATCAATGTTTAATATAAATAATTATTCCGCAGATCAAGAATTAAATGTTTTTACATATTTATGTTCTTTATGATTTTACATGAAAAATAAAATTTATCTCATTGAATTGTAATTAAGATTGCACAAGATATACAAGAATGAATTCATTTCAGAGTTGGAAATGTATTGGAAATGAAAATACGTTTTCGCAGCTGAGAGGCGCCTTTTGGCTCTGTTCTCCTTCAACCCCAGGCGCCTGACTTGCTGACCCCGATGCGCAGAGAGGGAAAACAGGGCACTTCTAGGGCTGGCCGGCGAAGGGTCTTCCGGCCACTTTCCGGCGACGGCGACGGCACCAGGAGGGAGAGCTCGACGAGGTGAGTCCGGAAGAGGAGCCGATTCGGCCGGGGAGAGGACGGAGTGAGCTGCAGCCAAGCTTGGGCGCAGGCTTCAATGGCGGCTCGGTGGAGAAGACAAGCAAGGGCATTAGAGACTGAATCGGTGGTCTTGTAAGCATCAGGAGGTGCTAGGGGTTTCATTTTCAAAGTTCACCTGAAGGGAGAAGGCCGGAGGAGCTCCGCCCACGTCGGCCGGACTTGGAGGAGAAGGGCGCACGGCGGCGGCGGAATTTCGCAACTACGGTTCCCGGGATTGTTGAGGGGTTTGATTCCTGATATGCCAGTGATGCTCTAGCCGAAGTTAATTAAGGAATAGCTGAGTAAATTGGCTGCAATGGAGTTTGAGCCGAGCTCCAGAGCTTGCGGAAATGGGGGCAATGCAGGGAGTTCTGGCGCTGGCTTGCGGGGAGGGAAGAAGAAATGGGTGGAGGGGGAAGTGAAGCACTGCGCCTGGTGATCTCTGAGACGCCATGTATAGCTCGGTAGTGGGCTGTACTCCATGCTTCGGGAGAGTTCGCTAGTGGAGCTAACCGAGTGGAGGGAACGGAGGTTGAAGGAGAACCTGGCTGCAGGGTTCTGGGAACCATTGTCAGTGACTGGAGTTTCTCCTTTGTGCCAACGGAACGGGATAGCAGCGGTTGGCCCACACGGCAGTGAAGGTCATGGTGGAGGCAAAGCAATTTGAGAATTTGGTCGCCACCGCATTTGAGATAAGGCTCAATGGATAGGTTATCTATCATGCCTGAATTTCGATGAGAGATTTTATTTAGTGATGAGTTGCCGTTATCGCCTCTTGTAAAATTTTAAGATGAAAATACTATTCACAAAATTATAATAATTCGGCGAATTACGAGGCACGATTGCTTTTCTGATTTTGATTTATCAGACAATTCAAATATTTTTATAACTTCTTGAAACTTTGTTTTTCAAAAGGATTTGATCTCAGAATGCTTTTATAAAATTTTTAAGCCAAAATATGGTTCCATTATTTTATGTAAATTCTGACACTACAGTATTTTGATTTACAAGTTATCTTTTCCTTTTATCTCTTCGTTTCTTTATGCATAATATTTCAATTTCTGACTAAAATGATTTAATTGAATGATCAGGGTTCTCATGGAAAATTTTCCAAATTTTTACATTTTACATTTTTGCCTTTTTACCATTATCCATTCTTTAATTCTCTTTATTGGATTTCTCATGCAATGCAAAACTCCAAGGGAAATTCAAATAAAACCAATAATGCCAAGAGACTCAGAAATAAATATTTTCAAATTTCAAATATTTATTTTTACTTAATTGCATTTTTCAGGATGTTACAATACTATATACTGAGCTAGTAAAAATTAACAAGAAGAAAAAAATTCTTGTTTCATAGCCATACAGATCGTAAGAATTACTGAACTCCATAGTAAGATCGGCTTATTTCATAGACATTACAGATAGTAAAAATTCTTATTTCATAACTATTACCGTGGTAGGGTCGGCTTGCACACCGCTGAAGCTCATGTGGCCGAAAAAAAGAGAAACAACCAAAAAAGTGATCATGCATGTTAAAACGTAAGGTGCCTAGGTCCATCGCTATTAGCATATAGTGCAACGGGGTCCACTGTAACATCCTAAAATTTTGCCCTAAAATAAAATTTATTATTGTTTTATTGTTATTTGTGCATCTTGTGATTTTTCTGAATTTATTGGATTTTTTTTTGGAATTTATTGAATTTATTTTTAAGTTAAGTATGTTGGCCTTTTTTAGAAAACTAATTATATATAGATAAAGTTAATATAAAGTTTGGCTAAAAATATTTTATTTGACTTCAGAATGTCTCAAAGTATTTATGAGAATTTTCTTGGATTTTTCCTGATATTTTTATTGCTTCTGAGCCCATCACTGTGCGTGCACGGCCCGCTAGGCCTACGTTTAAGCGCTTCATCGTTAACCGTTGGATCTGCATCGTGCAGTCATTTTCAAGACACGTCGCTGGTGTTATGACAGCCGTTGGATTGCAAAGGAACGACCGTGATTTGAAGATGGGGTGGGAAACCCTAGTGCTTATGGGATATTGGATCAAGATCTAACGGTGCGGATTGCGTTGCATTGGATTAGGACAGTTTAGATCGTATTTGTTGATTTGGAAAGGAAGGATCTGATCGTGCCATGTCATGAGTGATCTTGGCTGTTGATCGTCATCTCCAATCAGGACTCGGTGTCTGCCACCGATACATTGCGCCACCATGAAGAGCTAGGTCTCTACTTGGCATCCGTTTAACGAGGCTATTTAAGGCACAGACTGCACCCTGAGGTTCGTCATTATGTTGTGCATTTGTAGACACCGAGAGCATCGCTAGTATCGCCGTTGTTCGCATCAGGGAGCTTGTAGTAGTTGTTTGTGCGCCGCCACTTGTTTTCTTCGTTTTCCACCGCCGTCGAGCCGAGAGCCACCATTCTAGATCTGAACTCGCCACGTCGAGACGCGTTCACACTACCACTTCTTGGTCGCTGGAGGTCGTCGTACCACCGTCTTGGTCATCTTCGTCTTCAAGTCCGATGGAAGCAGCACCTCCGTGACGCCATCTGCATCGGGAAGCTCGGGAGCCGTCAGATCTTCCATCAACGATCAAGATCGAGCCACATCGCCATATCAACAGTAAACCCCATTGGTAAGTATGGGCCGTTGGATCTAGATCGGTGGTCGGGATTGCACCACGTCTCACTTAGGTGTAGCCGTTAGATCTTCCGTGAGTGATCCTGATTCCACCACACGTCAACCATCGGGGAAGGCATCGTGGGCGACACCGCGGCCAATCAGGCGAAGCCACGTGGCTGGCACAGTCGCTGAAGAGTCATGGACCAGGTCCACGGTGGACTAGATCCAAACCGTGAATTGGGTCTATGGACCGAGGTGACATGGCAGCATGTGATTGGTTCGGGTCATCGCTGACGCCACGCTGATGTCATAATCTAGATTTTTCTATTTTAAAATATTTTGGCTAGAAAATTCTCGGTGCTGCCGTCATAAATGTGACTTTTTAATATAAAAATAATTCGGTTTATTTCTGATATTCCAATTTTCTGATTTTTAGAATTTTTAAATTTTATCAAGCCTATTCTCCCTCATACGAGCTCCGATTGAGGTTATTTAAATTTCTAAAAATTTGTAAAATTGATATATATTTAATGGTGAATTTTATTTGATTTTTAGAGTTCATTTTCTCTCTGTTTTTAGTGTTTATTTAGTTTTCTCTCTCGAATCACGTAGACGTTGAGTTGTGCGATGCATCGGACGAGGATCCATCGACTCAAGAGCACTTTCAAGAGCAAGATCAGTACCTTTACCAAGACAAGTTGTGCTTTGAACATGTTACACCCATTTTTGCGAAATTGCTATATTGTTTTTACCTTATTGTATATTATTTCACATATACAAAAAAATTCAATTAGATTGAGATCTAGTTAATCTACCTAGTTGATCTATACCCTACCTTGTCATTTGTATGCCATAATCTATTGTTACCCTAGATTGGTTCATTATAGTTAGTTAATACTAAAATCAACATAGGATGGTTAGATCACTTTAGTATGCTTAGCCATGCCACGTCATCACATGTGCTTGAATAATTGGTAGTTAATCTTGACTAAGAGAATATGGAACAATGTTATGAACTTGTGTGTCATGTGTGGTCATACGTTGAGATTGAGTTGTTGTGGCGAGAGGATGTCACATAACTAGGTTGAATTGTTGATGGCACGTGGTACTTAGTAATCAACTAGGGTAGTAATGATTTAAATTGGGGCAAGTGGCAAGGGGCAGTATGCCAAAGTGGGCCAGCAAGGCAAAAGGTATGTAGAAGTCTTGCCCTATTCACCCTAATGACTTTACCTTGCAAGCCTTTGACCTGAGTTAATCATATGCAACCACATGTATGGTATGGGACACCCTAGCTGATTAATTTACACTGTCTTAGCTTTAATACTGCTTGTGGTAGTGTGAGTCCCGAGTAGTAGTAACCAGTCCTCGCGCAAGTAGACTCATATGGCGCAAGAGGGGGGCCCTGGATATGGTAACCAATCCCACCAGTGTTGAAACCTTAGCATGTAGTACTGGGTTAAGGCATGGCACTGTAAAGGCTTTGTTATAATCACTCGTCTATGTGGTGTATGGTTGTATTATGTGGTTAAAGTGCATAATCTTTGCAGAGTGTAAAATCTATTCGGATAGCCAAACTCACGGTATTGAGCATTGCTCAGAAATTACAGTCAAGGGTTAGACTTTTGCAAAATAAAACTTAGGATGGATGGTAGAATTGCCATCTTAGATTGAAACTTGACATATAATTGGAAATTTAATTTATTTGAGAAATGTTGAATCTATCTATTATTGTTATTTGTTTTACTGACTTTCAATCTATTTAATGTATTCTTTTAAAAATATTGCTTTACTGTAAAATAGCCATGTCAGCCATTCCTTTAGAATAAGCTTTGCATATAGCTATGTTAGGATTGCATTCTGTACATAACTTATTGAGTGCTTTATGTACTCACCTTTGCCAATACCAACCAATCAATAGTTGAGGAGGCTACATCTTTTTTGAAGGAGAACTAGGAGGACACGAATAATATGGTTCGAGCCTTGTTAGTTGCCAATGGTAAACTAAAGGGTCATCTACGTCTTCTACTTTCTACTGCATTTGATTTAATCTTTATTTCAGGATTAGCCCTACATGATTTAATAATGTAAGTTGGTCATAAGATCATACGCTAGTTATAATCAATAAATAGAGTTATATTATTATTATCGTTGTGTATGGTGTGATATGTATCAATGTTGAGCCTGTGTGCACTAGCGTGACCCTAGACTAGTGCGGTATACACAGAGGGTTCGGATTTGTATATTCAGGTCTCGACATCCACAGACATAGTTCTACCCTTGCTAACATTATATGTATCACTTTGATCGACTAAACTATCCCAAGTTGTGTATATAAACAGGTAAGGTTGAACTTCCTGAGACTAAAATCCGGATGTATAGCTTGAGGGTCTGGCTCTACTTTACTACGCAGCCTACAAAGACAAACGAAATATCAGACGACTAGTAATACTGATGCCCAACCTACTAGAAACTCTTATGTGTAATTTGTAGATGAATCTTGTTACCTTACATGTAGCTATAATTTTATTATTGTAAGCATCATTTACGATTGGTTTTAACCAAAAGCTTTCTAACAATTACATCAAATATAATGATTTTACTCTCGCTAAAAAACTCAGAGTTTATTCATGGAAAAATCCATATAAGCAGATAGTGAAATCTATATGCTCGGATAGTAAAAACTATCAAAAAGAGTAAATTCTTATTTGTTTTATCCATACTGACATCGATTGTAAGATCGTATGCAAACGCCAGTAAAATTTACTTTCAACGATGATGCCATTGTATATACTGACGAAGTAAAAACTATCAACAAGATGTTACTTTTATTTTTAAAAGTTCTTACTATTGGTTAACATTTTTTTTGATATACATGAAGTTTATTAGCTAGAATTATTTTGGTATATTGATCTTGTTGTTACCAAGCTATTGGTTAAAACCAACAGTAAATTTGTGATGCCAAAAAATTATATATCTAAGTGAAAGGTATCAACATTCCTATACAAAATACGGTCATATTTTCTAGTCGATTGGTCTTACGTTTTTCCATCCAGTTACACATGTTTTAAAGACATTTTTACTGTTTCAAAGTATAGGTTATTATCAGGGGTAGTTCATTTCTGGTTCAATATTTTATGCAATAAAATACACGTTATTCCTGGATCAAGATTTTACCATGTTATCTGTAGAAATTTTAGGGCCTGTTTGGTAGAGCTCTAGATTCTAGCTTCACCTAAGATCTGAAACTTGTAGGCTAAAATAAAGTGAATTAAGTTTATATTTTTGGTATAAAATGTAAACAAGATGATCCATCTAAACACTCCTAATGTACTCACAGCTCCAGCTTCACGAATCTGGTGAAGCTAGAATTTTTAGCTTCACTATATTCTGAATCCCTGCCAAACACACCCTTACCACCAGAGGTGAACAATTCTATCATCTAGTCTATTATTTCTTAACAATCTTGTCTGCTGATTTTTACTACTTTCCTTGTTCACTTCTACTATCATTTCCATATTTTACTATCATATTGGCACCACATTAATACCTTATGTTGTCTTTTAGGCCCGAGTTGTTTTTTGGGCCGCCGTTTCTTTGTATTTCTAGGCTAGCGCGTTTCTTCATCGGTTTCTTTGCAAATATGGACCTGGGATTGTTCGTGCATTTTAAGAGCATTACGACCCACTCGCGGAATAGCCTAAATTGCGCTTACACGTAGATTAGCACGTCCGTACATACATACATGTATGTACATATATATACAAATCACAGATGGTTAACAACAGTAATCGGAATTCTCTGTGACCCAGTTAACCCAACAAGCTGGCCAAACAAAGCCAGATAAATTAGAATTTAATCAGGTTACCAGAAACTTTAGGCAATTACCGAATTTGAATTCAAAATTGGCTTTAAACTTTTTACCTATTTCCACCAATTTCCCCCAAGCTTCCAGTTGATCTCGGTGACACACCCCTCTCCAACAGCTACTTTTTCCTATAGCTACAGGTCACAATTTGTGTGATGGATGCTGAAGCCAATATCGATGTGTGATGTTGTTTATCTTGCAATGACCCTGCATTTTTTGGCAGTATTGGAAGGAGGGTTCAAGTTTTCGTAGTAAACCGCTCGGTTACCGCAAAAACCACGCGTACCGTGCCGGTTCAGCAAATGGAACCAAGCGGTTTACCGCGTGATTCAAAATCAAATTCAAAAATTTCAAAAAATTTGGAAAAATTTATTCAAAAAATTCCTAAAATTAGTATTAATTCTTATGTTACCTATGGTGCAAAAAGTTTTTGAAAAACAATTATGTTTGGAGATGTTTTGCAGGCATTACAAATGTTGAAAATAGAAAAAAAGAAAAGAAAAAGGCAAACGTGCTATGGGCTGGCCAGTCCACCCCAGCCCAGCAAGGCCCAAGCCAGCCAAGTTGCTTTGATTAAAATGTGCACACTACATGCTGCCTCTCCAGCCTCAATCATTAAGCACTCACTTTCCCCACTCGACGCCCAACCACTCACACTGCCGCCGAGCCACTCCGGCCGCCTCGCACTGACGAACCACTAGTAGGAGCTCATTTTTCGCGTGGTTTTAGCGGTAAACTGAGCGGTTTTCTCGGTTTTTCATGGTAGCCTCGAAAACCGATGGTAGCGATGCGATTCATGGCTTGAGGTACATTTATCGCGTGATTAGTGTCGATGTTCGTTTGGTTTTGTGCGCAAACCGATTGTTAGTAGTAGACAAGTTTGTGAAGCTTTAAAATTGTGTGTAATTTGGCTAAGATCAATAGATAGGCCTAAGATATGATAGCCATATTTCTTGTTTGTATGGAGAAGGTTAGGTGCTTCTCAAGTTCTCATTGTTGATGAATGATGATAGCCTTCTAGATCGCCTTATTATTTCGAGGATCTTAAAATGCTACAACGCACAAGGTATTTTGGCATATAAATTTCATCTTATAGAAGCAACTCTTCATATAATAGTAATTTAGGATGCAGTAATGAGCTCTTTATTCTTACATAATATTAGAGTAAAGAATTAAGCACTAAAACAAGTAAGAAAGCATATTAGGTTTCATCTAGTTTTGTTTGTCGTTAGAATTAGAAAAAACATGAATTGAAGTATAGAAACTATTTATGTGGTATCATATATGGTTAATGAAAATTTTCATGTGATATGTCCTTATTTTCATTCTTTTCGGATGTTTCACTTAAGTGTTTTCATACTCGACGTGTGTAGTCACTATAGTTAAAAGTGCTAAGAAAGCCCTGAAGTACCTGAACACGGTAAATTCATAGATTTACGTAGTTTATATTAGTGTTATCTTACTAGAATGAACTTGCTTCATCAAGTGATTGTGAGGTATTCGAATGAGTAGTTGATGCGCTACTCGTTAGCGTGCTATCTGTGGATTCACTACATTGTATTGTTTTTGCATTGCAGACTACGGTTCAATGAACATGTACGTGTACACGTGGTGATTGTGATGGTTAGATTATTACCGTTGTGTGTGAATTGTGTGATCATTTTTTGCTATTGAAAACATACATAAGTAGATAATATGTTTTGATTATTACAATTGTGATAGTGATTTTGATCTACCATCATGTAGAAGGTCAAATTCAAAATTTATCTTCTCTAAGAGAAATAAAAGAGAGTCACATATGATGAATTTTACTCATTTGTTGCACATATAATGAAATTGGCTTACTGATGTATGCTTGTATGTAGTACCAATAATTGTGCAGGTATGTAAAGCATGAACATTTGTTATCGTATTATTTGTTCAAGTACCAAATGGTACTATTTGTTGAACTAGCAATATTTCTATGTATACTTAGTTTTGTTGTGTTGTTTTAACAGATGGTAGATATCGATGTGGTGTGGGAGCACGGCGAGAAGGCGGGTGCCGGATTTTGATGCAAGCACTGTCTCAAAGAGAAGAAAGGAGGAGGTGCGACCTGATTCGAACAGCACTTGACAGGACGTGGTACGGGTGTCGTCCATTGTAGTAAAGTTTCAACAGACGTTCACGAGTACTTTCAGCGTGAGCTGGACAGGATGAAGGATAAGAGGAAGGAAATGAGAGATGAAATGATGAGGAAATAAGCAGCAACAGCTAGAGATTTCCCACCGAGGTGAAGTGTATACTCAGACTACATGGGTAATACTGATGAGGAGGCCCAACTGCAGCATGCCATGGCTCGACTGGAGTGGCTCGACGGCGGTGTGCAGTGGCTGGGCGTCGGGTGGGGAAAGTGAGTGCTTAATGATTGAGGCTGGAGAGGCAGCATGCAGTGTGCACATTTTAATCAACGCAACTTGGCCGGCTTGGGCCTTGCTGGGTTGGCCAGCCCATAGCACGTTTGGCCTGTGGGCTAAAAGTCTACAGGCCACCTTTTTATTTTTTTTATTTTTCTATTTTCAACATTTGTGATGCTTCCAAAATATCTCCAAACATCAGTTTTTTGAAAAAATTTTGCACCATAGGTAACATAGGAATTAATACTAATTTTAGGAATTTTTTGAATAAATTTTTCCAAATTTTTTAAAATTTTTAAATTTGATTTTGAACTCACGCGGTAAACTGCTCCATGAAAACTTAACCTTGGTTGGTAGTACCAGGAGGACTAGCATACACAGGGTGTACGACCACCCCGATACCTGCCATTCACATGATGGTTTAATCTAGATTTGTCGTTCATCTAAGTATGTATATGTAACATCCCAAAATTTGGAGTTTTGAAATGTTTAAAATCACAAGTAAACCATTTGCATTTTCTTGGAATTAATCAAAGCTTAATTTGAATTTTCTAATAATGAGAAGATTTAATTTGATTAATCTATGCATCAAATCAAAGGTTTCCAGTTTTTGTTGGGTTCCTTGTGCTCCAAGGAATTTTTTTGCATTTTTGGAGATTTTTTTGATTTTATTTGATATTTATTTGAATTTATTCAGATTTATTCGAATTTCTAGAATTTATTAAAATGGAAAAATTATTTTTATTTGAAAAAGCTCTTCGGGCCGAATTCTTTCCTCAGCCCGTTCCTATTCCCCGCCGGCCCATTCCTTTTTCCCTCCATTCAGCCTGCCTTCGCGGCCCATCCCGCCGGCCCGTTTTGCTCGCTCGCGCCAGCCGTCCGATCCGCGCAGCTTGGACGGCGTAGATGCTGCCACGTCTCCTCGCCGCCGCCACGTTTGGGAAACCCTAAACCTAGCACCGCTTTTCAGCGTCCGTGCCAGGCCCGCCTCTCAGGGCTATTTAAGGCGCCGCCACCTCCCGTACGAGGTTCGCCTCGTCGTGCTGCTTCCGCCGCCACCTTTCCCATTGCCCGAGACCCCGCCGTCACGCCGAGTGAGCTCGTCGAAGTTCCGCCGCCGCCCGAAACCTTCTCCGCCGTGGTTTGCCCTCTCCGGTCATCCTCCGCCGTCGCCTCTTGCACAACCGAACTCCTCGCATCGTGCTCTCCCTGATCCACTGTGTCTTCCGCCCGATCCGCCACCCATTTGCCGTATCCCTTGTCGTCTTCTTCAAGTCTGGTGAGTGTACCGCCGTCCTCGCCGTCGTTTTCCTTCGCGAGTTCTCGGCCGTTAGATCGTCCACCGACGCGCCAAATTACGCCACGTCTCCGCCCCGATGCCTCTCCTCGTCGTCGTCCGATCTGGCCGTGCGGTTGGATTCGTGACGGGTGTCCCGCCGCGTCAGCCACCACCTCATTGCCTCATCAGCGCCCCATCAGCTAAGCCACCGAGTCAGCCCTAGCACTATTCCCGTGAGCCTGGTCCACCTGGACCAGATCTGCGCTGTGGACTCAGTCCATGGACCGTGGGTCCCGCTTGTCAGTGAGATACGAATTTCCGGATTTATTTTATTTCGAGAAAATCGTTTGCTGACATCAGCATTGCGTCATTAATCGATTTTTCAATAGAAAAATAAATTGGGAAATTCGGGTTTATTCTTTTTCAGCCTTTTTCCCTGATTTCAAACTTCTAGAAGCCCGTTCTCCTTCGTTCGAACTCCGATTGAAGCGATTCAAATTTCTAATTTTTTTGTAAAATCGAGCTCTACCTTCCAGAGCCATTTATTTTCAGTTTTGAGCTTGTTTGGTTTACTGTTTTGTATTTATTTGATTTCATTGCTTTCTTTTCCAGTAGACGTGAATCCCGAAGGAGCGAACGGAGACTTTGAAGACCAAGATTCAGCGCTTGATCAGCAAGGCAAGTCGTAACCTTTGATCATGTTGAACCTATGTTTGTGAAATTATTTTGTTTTGTACAATTGCATGCTATTTGTGTATCAATGCTAGTTTATGGGAGTAGCTATTCACCTGATTGACATTATGCCACCTTGATTATTGGAATGCCATATACCCATTGTTAACCTTAGGTTGGGACATTATTAGTTGGACATAATCATAGTACCAACATGGGATTATCGTAGCTATGCTTAGCCATGCTTAGTTGTCCGATGGGATTCATATTACCTGTGAATTAATGTTAATCTTGACTTAATGAGATATTGAATTGTGGCTGTTGACCACTGTTGTAAAACTTGTTGTACCATGGCAGGGGATGCCATTGGTCTTGGTTGAACAAAATATTTTCCCTCGGGCAAGTGATCGTGCAGTAAAGGGAGTGTTGTGTAGCACATTGGGATGTAGATGTCTTGCTTGAGACAAATTAAGGACTTAATCTTGTGCGCCATTGAACTGGGCCTAATCGTGCAACCACAAGTCTGGTATGGGACAGACCTAACTGATTAATTTGCAATGTCTAGTCTTGAGTACTGCCAAGTGTTGGTGTGGGTTCCGGGATGGACGGATAAACTTACACGGCTCAAGAGGGGGCCCCGAGGGGCGAAACATTAGAGGGCAGTACTGGGTTTAGACATGCATTGTAAAGGCTTTGTAGTGATCTCTCTGCCGACACACCAAAGGAAGTGTGTTCATAGCGTTTGGCACTAAGGGATGATCATGTCTTGTGGGTAAAGCTGTACAACCTCTGTAGAGTGTAAAACTATTCGAATAGCCGTGTCCGCGGTCATGGACAAGCCTGGGGATTTCACGCGGGGTATAGAGTGTTTCATGAAATGTGGAATTGTTGGAATGTGAACGGGGAGTTCACTGTTGTTTTGTTGGCTCAAGCTATATTGTTGAATTGTGTGGTTGAAACTTTGTTTCGAATGATGTAGGGTGATGCCTCGCCATTCTGTTCATGTTATCTATCATTGATTTACCAGTTATTTATTATTGCTTTCATCAATATGCTTTCAATCTACTTACTGTATTTCAATTCAAGTTATTGCTTTCTGCAAATGAACCTTATGACTATCCTTTGTCAAGCCGTGCATGAATATATTGCATCATTTCTCTACGGCTTGCTGAGTACGTTTTGTACTCACGGCTTTATGCCCTTGTTGTTTAGTTGCTGAGGAAGGATTAGGTAATGAATATCAAGAGAAGGAGTACTATGAAGACTACGTCGACTAGGATGGCGTTTCCCCAGATGATTGTCTGTGGCATGTCGAATGGCCCAAGTTATCTTATTTCCGCTGCAACAGTTTTATTTGTTTCTTAACCCAAGAGGCATTGGTGTATGAACCTTGACCATAAGGTCGCTTGCTTTATTCAATAATAATTTGCTTCTTTTTAGTTATTTCGATGTATGGAATGATATGTCATCTATGTTTCCACTGTGTGCACTAGCGTGATCCTGGACTAGTGCAGAATACACAGAGGATTTCGGATTTGCATATTCGGATCTCGACAGTATATATTTAGAAAAAAAAATTGCTCAACAGTTTTCTCCCGGATATGACTTGCATCAAGCATCTAACAGCTACTTTTTATAGCTACTGAATGCAGCTAGACGTGACTAGAGGTGGGGTTAGATGTTAGGATCTTAACCGTGGTCAAGAGTTGTGAAGTCTTCGAGTTCTTATCATTTTTTAGCCTTCGGGTGCATTTTTTTTTAAAATCTAGCTATCTTGTGAATAAATTTACAAAAATAGCCATCTCATGTCGTGTCCATAGACCATGGAAGCTAGCTCGCCTCACTGCAGCTGGCCGACAACAATAGCAGTAGTGCTAGCATGGCAGTAGCACTGCTCCCGTCTGCTGCTGAACTGCCCTACCTCAACATGTGTTGCTAACACGCTCGTGGTGCTCGGCACTTCCCTGCCGAGCTAGGGGTGCATGGCAGCAAATCTACCACGGTGGGCCCACCAGTGTTATCGTGGTCAGTTGGATTGCTGCGATCCAGCCATCTATTGCGATACGTGGGTGAGGAAGATAACACGTGTTATCTGACAACACTTCTATAGTTAGAAAAAGGGTTATTTTTGTAATTTTGTTCACAGGGCCAGATTTGAAAAAAAAATTAGGCCATTTACATGCTATCTTTGAAGTTTTCTCCAACCTACTTTTGTGCACTACGGAGAGGTTTCAAAAACCAATGAGATTTTACAAAGCTCGGCTAAGATCTCGAATTTTAGCTGGAGACGAGATTCAAAATCCTGGCTAGATAAAAAAATTTAAATTGCTACAGTATTTTTTTATAAATTTTAGCAAGATTTCACCAAATCTAACCAAAATCTCTTATTTTTTTAACGCAATTTGACTTTTCTAACCTTAATTGATTAGATTTAGCTAAATAACCCTTAAGAAATTTATCTTCCATGAAAATTTATTGAAAAACCAAAATTTTGAGATGATTTATAAATTCGGCTGAAATATTTTGAGATTTTTATAAAATTATACAAGCTTGATCATACTCTCAAAAATTTATGGTACTATCTTTATCAGAGTAGGATCATAAAAAAATTTCAAAAGAATTTAACTTCATTTGTTATCTTTAACAAATCAAAAATAGAATAAACATAACTAAGACAATAACTTTGTCAAAATTTTATAAATTTTCTTGAGTGTGATCATGATCCAAAATTTTTATGAGAGGTTAAGAATTTCCTTAGAACCTTTTTCTAAAATTTTTAAAAATTTTAAACTTTTTTGTTTGCTCAATCAAATCTATAGACGCATTGAACTTCATTTGTTATCTTTCAAAAATGAAAAACACCAAGAATACAAATGGTATAGTACCATTGTAAGAATTTTATAAATTCACTGGTATGTGATCATGATCCAAAATTTTTATGAAAGATTAAGAATTTTCTCAGAACCCTATTATATAATTTTAAAAAAATTTAACCCTTTTTTGGTTGCTTAATCAAATCTATCTATTGATCATCAGGCTTTTATCAGAACAATAACACTGTCATAATTTTTTTAAAATTCCTCAGACTTGATCATGATATGAAAATTTTATGAAAATATTAGTGATACTTCAAGACAATCCAAAATTTTTTTAAAAAATTTCTAATGTTGTTTGAATCATTTTTCATTTGGTTGAAATTTGTAGTTAGCCTTCAGTAGCACTTTCCTAATTTTTTAAAATTCCTCAAGCTTGATCACCATCTAAAAATTTTATGAAAACATTATTTGTATGTCAGAACCATCCACAATTTTTTTAAAATGTTCTAATTTGGTTTGCACTATTTTTCATTCGGTTAAAAATTTGTTAGTTTGTCTTTTATCAGGACAGTAGCAATGTCAGAATTTTTAAAATTTACCCAGGCTTGATCATCTTATAAAATTTTTATAAGAACATTAGTAATGTTTCAGAACCATAAAAAAATTCAAAATTTTTAATATCATTTCAACCATTTTTCGCTCTATTGATGATGCAGTGCAGCAGCCAGAGGGTCGTGCAGACGAGTGAGTCACGCGAAAGCAACAGGTGAGCCGTACACGCGTATATATGTGAATTTTGAACTGTGTGCATGCATTGAGGCATGTATGTAATTGGGTCAGGACATGTATACAGTTAATTAGAGACAAGAGATTAAGGTTAGCATGGGGGTATAAAAGGCAGTGGAAGCCTGGAAGGAGACCTCCCGTATGTGCGCTGTTAAAAAGAAAATAGAGCCGCACGGGAAAAAAAAAACCCGCTCCGGCAGCGGCATAGGAGCGAAGAAAAGAGATCGGCGCTACAGGATTGCTACAGTTCATCGGCTACAGGGATCACTACAGTGCTCGTGCTACAGTAGTCGCGCTACAGGGAGTTGCGCAGGAAAGCGGCAGAGCAGCGCGCGTGAGAAAAACAGAGAAGAGGAGAAACATTAAGGAAAAATTTTGGAAATTATTTGAGGTGTGTGCATTTATGTAAAAAGATTTATATACATATTCTTTGAGGAAAATTATTAAGTATAGATTCCAATCTACTAATTATTATTTGCGTACAATTATTTTTTAGCATGTATGTAGTCTAATTTTTTTTCTTGGCATTAGATTATTTATCCTAAATTGATTTTTCAAGTTTGATCGTTATTTTATTAATTTTTAGAATTAATAAAATTTAAAAAATAATTTTAAATATTAGTTTGCACTAATTCATCTTACTCTTGGTTCTGGTGCCTCCATCTTTCAATTTCTATCACTAAATATATATGTCCATGGCTTGATTGATTTGACAGCCAGGTGGGACAAATCTACCTTAGCCCTTGTCATGAAACGGATGAGTGATCGATTTGAACATTTATTGCACTTGTACTATCCGGATACATACATGTTTAGTTTGAATTATCATTTTTTCCATTTATTTGTGTAATACTGCGACCTCCAATTTTGGGCTTTCCTCTATGTGATCTGTGGTTTGTCTGGCAGAAAATCTCAGAGGTAGCTGGCCGTGTTGGGAGTGTTTGGGTTGGGGTTTTAGGTTTTGGAAGGGTTTTTCTGGAATTTTTCCCCTCCTCACCTACCTTTTTCCCCTAACCTCATCTCCTTCCTATTTGGATGTGTGGCTGTCATTCGTTTCTTTGGGGGGCCAGATATTTTCCCCAAGCTAGCTGTCGACTCACTTGGCTTCCCCAGTGCCTCCCTGCTCCTTCTTGCCGACGCCTCCTGCCTGATCATTGCTTTCGTCATTGCCGTTCCTCGACGATCATTGCCCATCCCTGTCGAAGTCCTGCCGGGCGCCGCTTCTGGCCGGCGCCTCGCCGATTTCTGGTGGTGACCTTTCAGCTCTGCCGAAGTCTCGCTGTCATTGCTGAGAGTCTGTCGGCGCTTGTCCCAGTCTTGCCGCTCCTCTGTTCGATCTACCCAAATGGCTGCCGTCTCCTCCTAGCTCCAAATGAAGCGCCAACCAGCAGCCTCTGCAGATGCAGCAGCAACCCTCCTCCGGCCAGCACTTCCCCCACCTCCCTCCTTCCTCCATGGATGTGCTATGAGGTAGTCAAACTTGGGTATTTTTCCTTGCATGCCAAGTGTTTGATGATATGCCTAGCTAGGTTTTCTTGAGATGAAATGTTTGTGCATGCCATGTGTTCGATGAAATGGCTGTGAGGTGTGCGCGTGTGTTGATTCTAGGAGCACGTGAAATATGTTATCCGGTTATTATTCGTTGATGTTTATACTTTAGTGCAGATTTTTGTAATCACCCCTAATGCTCGATATCGATATCTTGTTCTTCAATTGTCCACAGCGAGTATTATCCTATGCTTTATTTTGTTATGTGTTATTCATTTCTGCCAGGCTTTGTATTGAGTACTGTATGCTTATTTCCAGTTCTGAATACAAATCAGTATCAGCTCTTTTATTTGTGACGCATGTTCCTCAGGGCTTGCACTTGGAGATCTGACAGACAAAGCATTTCACAGTTTCAATCTAGGCTGATATTCTATATTAACTGGTCAACTGTCAGCTCAACCAGTAGGTTCTATCCTGGTTGGTTTAAATCTAAATGGCAATTCTGATTTGTTAGTTCTAGGTTTCTAGCACTGACACAAACTGGATTGTTGGTTAGCAAAATAGATTTTTAGATATTGTCCTTAAATCTTACCTTACATATTCAATTCATCCGGTTATTATGTATCTTGTGATATCATGGTATCCTGCTGTAGCATAGATTCACCTGTCCTTTTCAATAATAATATGCACTAGAGATTGCTTGCAATGTACAGATAATGTGGTTCTGATTGTATAATCCTAGACATTTCTTTCTTTCCTGCTATTCCTTTATTTCTTAAACACTTTAAATCTTGAGAGCTGTTGAGCTTAATCTGTTCTGATGGCTTTTCCTAAAACCAAATATTTGATGGCATAATGTGAATGTATCTGTGTATTGGTGATCGGGTTTCTATGGCAAGTAGAAAAAAAGAGAGAGAGAAAATTTTCAATAGAGCTCGGAGGTTGCAGCTAATTTTGAGGCAATGGCATGTGAGTAGTATACCTTAGATGAAATGTATACCAATTGTTAGTCTAGGGTGAAGTTTTTCTTTGGATCGGCTTGGATAATCCTGCTCATGATGAGGTGCACCTTGTTGGCTAAGATATTCTTTGTAACTTCGAATAGATTTTGTACTAAATTCTTATGAAATTTTCCATTTCCGTTCCCGTATCCACTCCGTTCCGTTTTCACCCATAACTATACCTATGATATGCAAAAGAGTTGATTTCTTTTGTCGCTTGTATCGAGTATGCATAAAAATTAAGTTGGGTGAATATTGTTTATTGGCAGGGAAGGGGTCTATCAGGAGTGGCCTCATCCGTATGCCACTCCATTCTTCGTCGGTAAAAGGCAAGTGCATTCTCTAGACTGTGGCTAGGAGGATTAATCGATTGTTGCTCTTAGCATAAGTAATTGCCGGTGCATACGCAAGAGGTAAGCCTAGCTTGGATATAACTAGAAAGTGCTTCACAATGCTCGCTCACCATGTGTTCGAGTGATTGGGACTAACATGGGTTTGGTTCAAACGGTTGAATCTGCTTGTACAAGTACCACTAGTGACTTAGGAATGTGAGAATTGGCGATGTGTGTGTATGTGGTTATGGTATGTTTGTGTAGGCATTGAATGAAAAGTTGCATTTCATTCATGAAAATTGTATTGGTGCATTCAAAATGGAAGAGGCGACCCATGCTGATGCGGGCCTCTGTGTTCACACGTAGTGAACACGAAAGTCCTACCTCGTAGTCCCATTCATCGAGGTGAATGGGAGCGAGACAGTAAGAGTGGGCACCTTCCATCTACGGGATGGAAGGGACGTGAGGGTGCACACCGACGGGTGGGCACTCGGCAGTACCGGTACGTGCATGGAAATGAGCATTCATGTGCATTGCATCTTTAATAATGAGTGTTGTGGTAATGGTGTGTCATATAGATGGTGATTATGGTAATTGAAGGTTTAGTCGTGGATTCAACCCATAAAGGGGAGATTGAATTGAATTGATGAATTAGCTCATGTCTTTTCTTTGCTTTGCTAATTATGTTGTATGAATATCGTGGAGTGAAATTTGAGTTTTGAACTCGAATAAAGTCGATGAAAATGGTTTGAGTTGTACCAAGGGGTGATTGAGTCGGAAAACGTATTGACTTACAGCTACAAGATGCTTCTTTTACGTTGAGTGATTTTATTATCAAGTTGATGACTTGTTTGTGGTAAATTTTTGGGTATGGTCAAGTTATTGCTTAAAATGGGTATAAATGCGTAATTTCTGGTAGTTGTTCCAATTGTATTGCTTGCTCTATAGTTAAACTCTTGTTTTACCTCCGATAAATTGGAATTTTTATTCTCGTGTACTTTGCTGAGTTTGAACTCACGCTTGTTATTTAATGTTTGTAGGTGTTTTGAAGCCGGCATGCATGGATGGGGTTAGTGGCACAATCACGTTCACATCATCACCGTTCCATCATAATGATTCTTAATGATTCTTAATTCTGATCTTAATTGCTCGTGAAGAATTTTTGTAAAAGGTTGTATGTGGTTTTGTTTAATGAGTTCCTGTCCTGTAATAGTCATGTGGTGGAGTTGATTAAGTTCTATTAGATGTGTGATTGGTTAACTAAGGACCTGCTAGAATGATATCTTATAACTGCAAAAATTTTCTGTCTGCTGAGTGGATGTCCTAGTTTTAGGGGAGGTGCTGCCGAAATTTTTAATAATTATGACAACCTCTTAGTTGTTCGTTTGCTTTGCGAATATTTATTCTTGTGATTTGTAGTTCTTGGTGCTAGAGAGTGTAACATTCAGGGTACGGGGTGCCGGGGTGTTACAATTTGAGTTCTTACTACATGGACCATACGGGCAGTTATGACACCGCCCTACGAAAACTGAAACCTCTATCAATTCAAGTGCAGAAAGGTCGTATCCATGAGTTGGGCGAAACAGAAATTATGACTCTCTTTCATTGAGTGGCATGCGGTAGCAAGGGACTACAATTGTCCTTCAATATCAAGTTTTAGGGGGTACAAATTGATTAGCTTATTTCTTCAATCGTATGGAGATCCCAACATCTTATTTAGGCATCGTATCCCATCAACCTGCTGGGCATTCTAAATGGCAACCTGCTGTTGCAATTAATTAGGGTTTAGGAAGCTATCTTTGAAGTCTTAGTGATCAAGGATTTCATACGAGACATTCGAACTAGAGAACAGTGTATGTGGAGGCGAGTAATTCATGTGAGAGTGGCAGGTGGGCTGTATATATATATGCATGTGTGAATTTTAGGTTATATTATATGTCGGGACCCGAATATGCAAATCCGGACCTTCTGTATATACTGCACTAGTCCAGGTTCACGCTAGTGCACACAGGCTCAACATTAGTGAATATCATAATCATACACAACGTAAATAAGATAAAGACATAATATATTAAATATTAGCAGTTGTATGACCTTATGGTCAACTTACTTAGCAATGCCTCACAAGGCTAAACAACAAATTGAATTGCAGCGGAATGAAGACGTAGATAACCCCTCAGTATACCACAAGCAACTGATAAGGCTCGCACCCTAAACATTCGTCCCTTCATGGTACTCCTTCAGCACTGATATCTTATTTATCATGTTTATTAGATATGTGGGGCATTGGTCAATTCAGGAGATTTAGCCAAAACTTATATTGTTCATGTAGAGAATGAAATTTTAGAAACATCCTTCCCATGTCTCCTAAGTTTATGATAGCCTAAGCGAAACTTTGTCCTAAAGAAATTCCAATTCTATTCTCCACTGTCCAATTATGTAGTCAATCCTGATATTGAATACTTGTTACTGATATTTTATTTATTTAGAGTACGATTTAGTGCATTCTCCTTGATCTTCCATTTGCATTTTAATGAACAAGAATTTTCATGGTGATATACTAAGTTTTCAAAACTTTTCCTAGTAACTCTTCGCTATGCTTCTCTATTTCCCACTAATTCCTTAGTATACATTTTGACATGGTTTTTTTTCTATTGGGGCTGTATCAAGCACTAATTTACTAACGAACTTGATCTTTCGATATAACAGCATACCAAGCAAATTCTTGGAAATTATATCAAAGTATTTTCTGACATTTGATGCATCTTCTATTTGGCAAATTCCACACCAGATTACTCTTAGATTGATATCTAACTCATCATCACCATTTTTTTATTGCTCTTCATTCCAATACTCCGTATACCAATGCATTAATCATTCCTACTTCATTTCTTTCGACAAGGAACCTTTACATGAAATTCATCACTAATCTCTTTACTTTACAAATAGGGTTATGGTATTGCACTAAGTAAACTTATAGCTCCTAACTTCCTTGATTCGGCATTGGCGCTAGGGCTCTGACAGGGACGGAGTTGAAATTGACTTGAACTAACGTGATTGCTTTCCTTTATGGGCATTTGCTGGCAAAATACTCAAGTTTTGTGGCAATTATAGCAGAGTCTAGGATGAACTTTCTTTCTTGAGCATTCGTTAATTAGAACAGTATCCTTTACCTAAACGCCTTTTCTTCAATTGGTTTTCCAGGCAAATTTCTCTCGCTACTTCCCCGCTCACTCTTGGCGTTATGTACCGAACTGAGGTAACTTCCGGTATATCCACGACTTCTAGAGGCGATTTTTTTTCTTGAAATGTTGGTGGATGGGTCTTTATAACTTCTAATAACCTTGAGTCAATACAGGGATTATTATTAACAGTTCGAGATGTTTTGCTGGCATTAACTTGATTAGTCCTATTCTGTATTTGATTCATCATTGCTTGCCTCAACTGGGTCTGAGCGGCCAAAAACTCTTGAAACTCCGCATATCTATCGGTAGTGACGGTTGAACAACTAATTCATCCTTGGAGTTGATTTTCACTTCCACTGTCTCTATTGCTATCACTATTCTGAATTATCTGCTTGATTACCTTAAAGAGGTTAGGAAAGAGAGAAAATAGCATAGGTAAGAAGGAGAGGTCCTAATACAGGGAAGATAGGTTTAACCCAATAACTTAAGCAATCAATATTTATAACTTGGTATGGTTGCTTATGTAAGCCTAAAAGCTTTGCAACGCATACTGCACACTTAGCAATCAAGAAGAACCAATTCAACCTAAACACACAAAAATACCGTTATCTTAGGGAACGCGACTCTCACACATGAGTCTCAACTGGCTATTTGAAGTATTGAGTCTTCTAGCTCTTGATACACTTCATTGATCCGCTCTTCCATGAGCTTGATGATTCTTTCTGTTATGATGATGGTAGCAACAGGCTTTCGATGCCTTCTCCTGAGATGTGGTATATCGTTTTCTATTTAAGATAATTCAGGTAAGAATTTAACTCAATTCAGCAGAGGTAAGAGAAAGAGACCTCAGCAAGGGACAAGAAAGAATTTTTGGTAAAGACAGGAATAGAAGAATGAGATAAGTCCAGAACATATTATTTTTCTTGGTTAGGTCTTTTACTTAGAAAATAATTTTGAAGGACCTATAGAGACGACCAACTATCTAGGGGCAAGACCTACAGTCAGTATGGCTCTGATACTACCTTTGTCGGGACCCGAATATGCAAATCCGGACCCTCTGTGTATACTGCACTAGTCCAGGATCACGCTAGTGCACACAGGCTCAACATTAGTGGATATCATAATCATACACAACGTAAATAAGATAAAGACATAATATATTAAATATTAGTAGTTGTATGACCTTATGCTCAACTTACTTAGCAATGCCTCACAAGGCTAAACAACAAATTGAATTGCAGCGGAATGAAAACGTAGATAACCCCTCAGTATACCACAGGCAACTGACAAGGCTCGCACCCTAAACATTCGTCCCTTCATGGTACTCCTTCTTCAGCACTGATGATTTTTGTAGGCAAGGGTGAGTACACCAACACGTACTCAACAAGTTGTGCACAGAATGCAATTCTATCATAGCTATATGCAAGTAGGGTTGCAATCGGATCGGATATTTTCCGTCCGACCGACCGACCGGATGAGTTCGGATCGGATTCAGATATTTTTTTCGGATATTTTTCGGATTCGGATTCGGTTTCGGATATTTTATTTCGGATTCGGATTCGGATTCGGTAGATAACTATCCGTCGGATCGGTATTTTTCGAACATTTTTTCGGATATATCCGGAGTTCATTTTGCGGATATCCGGCCCACAGCCCAGTTAACTGGTAAGTGTCGGAGAGAGAGGCCGGCTGTGGAGAGATATTTGTTAGCGTGCGCAATTTGGGCCTTGTAAGTGCTTCGCGTGCATGGGTTTGATGGCATGCGGCGTCGGCTGCATGGGGAGGTGCGAGCCTACGGCCGAGCACTTGGGCCCGCGTGTGAGCGTGCGCCGGCCGCACTAAAAGAATGTGCGTTCACCACCTCATACATTGATAGATGAGGCCAACTAATAGGCAGGTACAAACGACAGAAGCGGTGAGCCGTGACTCACGCACAGACGTTGAGAATCTCCTGCATGCAGGCATGAGGAAACGCTAAGCCTGACCAAGTCTACAAGACGTGTATAAGGTACAGCAATACATGTATACGGTACAAGATACAAGTCTTCCAATACGCACGAAGGCAGAACGCGTGGGCGCGTGCATTGCGGCCGTGTGGGACGCGTGCATGCAAGCGATCGAGGCAACTCCTTTGGCGCAACAAGGCGCGGATGGGCAGGGCTCGACAAGAACGAGGGCATACAGACTAAGTGATGTGCTTTATGCGGTATCTGTTTTTGCGCGTTATCCGATAAAAATTATTCGATACCGTATCGATTCCGCTCCGTATTCGATTCGAATCCGCTACCGATATTATCCGTGCCGTATCCATATCCGGTGCTATCCGAATCCGATTCCGAATCCGACAAAAAATATGGTTTAGGATATGGAAAGAGCGATATCCGACCGAATCCGATCCGATTGCACCCCTATATGCAAGGCTTATTCCAAAGGAATGGCTAAGTGGTTCTTAAGCAGTAAGCAGCATTTTCAAACATAAGCAATATGTAGATTGAAAAGACAGTAAAACAAATAATAACAAGTAAATAGATTCCATTGTTTGCAAATCAACCCAAGTCTCAATCTAAATCAAATTCCATTACCCACATGGCATCCTGCCATCCCATAACAGTTGTTCATTTTAATTAACTACCCCTTGACTATAATTCCCGAGCATTGCTCAATACCGTGAGCACGGCTATCCGAATAGTTTGTACACTCTGCAGAGGTTATGCACTTTACCCACACGACATGATAATCTCTTTTATGCCTGGCCATTAGCACACTTCCTTTGGTATGCCGGCAGAGAATCATGACAAAGCCTTTACAATGCATCATCTTAACCCAGTACTACCCGCTGAGGTTTCAACACTGGAGGGACTGGTTACCACACCCAGGGCCCCCCTCTTGCGCCATGTGAGCCACCCCGAGCGAGGACTAGTTACCACTACCTGGGTCTCACTCCACCACGATAGTACTAAAGCTAAGACTTTGCAAATTAGTCAGCTAGGCTGCCCCATAACAGACATGTGGTTGCATGGTTGACTCAGGTCAAAGGCTCGCAAGGTGTCCTTATGGTTTGATCAAAGCAAGACATACACATACCCTTTACCCATCGGGCCCACCCAGGCATCCTGCCCTTGCCACTTGCTCTGACCCAAAATCATAACCACCCCAGTTGATTACCAAGCACCACGTGCCATCAACAACTCAATATCGTTGCGTGACATCCCTTGCCACGACAACTCAATCTCATCGTGTGACCACACATGACACACAAGTTAACATCATTGTTCCATATTCCATTAGTCAAATTTAATAATCAACATTCCATGTACATGTGATGACGTGGCATGGCTAAGCAATTCTATTCCGTTCTAACCATCCATGTTGATCTCATTATTAACCAACTATAATTAACCAACATAGGGTGACAAGTGGATCATGGCATACAACTAGCAAGGTAGGGTGTAATTCAAAGGGTACGATAGCTAATCCCAAACTTATGTTGGAATCATTTATACACATAAAATAACAAGTGCTAAGGTAAATCAAAATAGCATGCAATCTAGTTTATGGGTGCAACATGATCAAAGCACAACTTGCCTTTAAGCTCCTGGTATTGTTCCGTAGATTGCTCTTGAAATAATAATCCTTCTTCCGACACCTCGCTCAACTCAACGTCTACGCGAATCGAGAGAAATAGCAAATAAACACCAAGAACAAATAGCAAATGAACTCGAGAATTCAAATAAAATGCACCATTGGAAAGATCTCAATTTTACAAATATTTCGGAATTTGAATCACCCAAATCGGAGTTCATATGCAAAAGTTATAATATTCGGAATTTTAGTTAATTCTGAAATTAGAATTTCTTATTCTCCCGAATTATTTGTGTAAAGGAAAATACGGATTTTCTCGCCCCGGCTTGTACGGACAAAACGTGGCAAAATCTAAACTGATGAACTCAATCTAACGGTTATGGGTAAATCTACTACGTGGCCTAATATCAACCGTCCGATCTAAATCCAACGGTTGGTACTTAATCGGAGACGCTTACCGATTCCGAAGCGACGTGGACGAATTCCGTGCTCTTGATTACGATCCGACGGCTGACGAAGCTCCCGATCGGCGAAGAAGCGACGGCGACTTGCATTCACCGGAGACGAAGATGACGAACTCGGCAGCACGCGCTCAGAAATCTCTTGGCGACGCTGCGACTTCACGACTTTTCCTCGACGACGTGACTCGCTCGGCGCTCACGATTTTTCTTGCCGCCTGCTTCATTCGGGCCACTTGTACTCTTGGCGACGCCCGCACTCCTCGGCGAAATCCTTCGTTCGTCGACACGACTCTCTCGCGATTCCTTTCCTTCGCTCGGTTCTAGCGACGCGCGGCGACTTCTTTTCTGGCGCTTGCTTCTTTCCGCGACACTCGGCTCACATCCCCTTTTTTTTCCTGTCGCCCGATGCTTCTGGGATGCCACGCGCAGGCTTAAATAGGCGAGGTGTCCTTCTCCCGCCCGAAAGACTTCGCTCCTTGCCAAACTCGGTCACGCGCATGCTGCTTTCCCCGCCCGGACGGTCTCCATGCTCTTACTGATTTTGGCGCCAGCTTGGAGAATTTGATTCGGCCACGCCACTTCCTACCGGAAGGAACTCCGTTTCCTTCAACGATTTTGGTGCCAACTTCAGGAGTTCTAATCGGCTACGCTACTTCCTGCCGCTACCAAATTCAATCTCGGCCACGTGCATGCTGCTCCCACGCGGATGCCTGGCTTCGGTCCCTTGCCGAATTCGGCCACGCTGGAGACTTTGAGTCGGTTACGTGCCGAAGAAACGTAAGTCCTTCCATGTGCCTGCGCTAGCGTCCAGCCCGTCTTCGCTCGGAGAAATAACTCACCACGCGCCTGAAGACAACGGAGGAATCCTTCGCGCGTCTGGTCTTCGGCGGAGACGCGTGCAGTGGTCTTAACTTAATCCATATCGTCACTCAAACAATTTCCTAATCCGGTTCAATCAATCCGATTTCTATTCCGATTTAATCCCGGAGAGAAAAAGAATTCTAAGAAAATACTTCGAGACCTTTTAGACTCAAATAAAATATTTTTAGGCAAACTTTATTTTAAATTCATCTATTTATAATTAGTTTTCAATAGGAGACAATATACTTTTTAAAATAATTCGGATAAGTCTCAGGAAATTCCAATAAAACCAGAAAATTCACAAAAATCATAAATTGCAATAAAATACTATTTAATAATCGAAAAGTCAAAAATTGGGATGTTACAAACCTCCCCCCTTAACGGAATCTCGACCCCGAGATTTAGGGCTGACTAGAGAATAGGTTAGGGAATTCTGCCTTCAGATCTTCCTCACGCTCCCAAGTTGCTTCATTTTCCGAATGATTACTCCATTGAACTCTACAGAAGCGAGTAGATTTATTTCTGGTCCTACGCTCCATTGTATCCAAAATCTTAATAGGCTGCTGTTTATAAATCTTCTTGCAACTCAATTGCTTCTAACGGCGTTTGCTTAGCTGGCACTCGAAGACATTTCTTGAGCTGATACACATGGAACACATTGTGGACTCCTGCTAGTGACTGCGGCAACTTCAACTAATACGTAATCTTTCCTCGGTGGCTCAGAATTTAAAATGGTCCATTTACACTATGTATCATTTTAATGATTTGCATCCCATAGGAATTTTTAATGATTTGCAACGAACCTTTAGATCTCTAATGCATTGCCTTTATTTTTTTATTATTATTTTTACATCACATTGAGTATCATAATCAATAGTTTCGCCCTTCACCTTTAAGTCACCAAAACCTTTCCTTAACTTGATTTTGTACTTCATCCACCTTCGAACTTCTTATGTTCTGATCTTCTAATGTTGGTTCTATTTCCGAGGAAACTATGAAACCTTGTGGGGCTACCTTTAATTTCAACTTCCTAGATTCCTTACATACCTAGATTCCTAGATTCCAAGATTTTGTACTTCTTCCACCTTCGAACTTTTTACATTACAGTGCATTTATGTTCTTTCTCTTTTGGTTTTTGCAATATAGTATAACAAATGAAGTTCAATGGTTTTATAGATTTGATTGACCAATAAAAAAATTTGAATTTTTTTTAAAATTTTATATAATAGTAATAAGAAAATTATTAATCTGTCATAAAAATTTTAGATCATGATCACACTTGAGAAAATTTAGAAAATCTAACAAGTTTACTGTCCCAATTATGTCCATTCTGTTTTTTATTTTTTAAAGATAACAAATGAAGTTTAATTATTTTGAAAAATTTTCTGTAAGATCCTACACTACTAAAGATGGTACTATAAATTTGTCAGATCATTATCAAGCTTATAAAATTTTATAAAAATCTAACAATTTTTCTACCCAAATTTTAAAATGTCTCAAAAAATAGTTTTTCAATAAATTTTCATGTAAGATGACTTTCTTAAGGGTTATTGGATTAATTCCGGTCAAATCCGGCCCTAAAACATTAAAATCTGGATTCAAAACCCAAAATTTCTGAAATTACTGTAGAAAATTCAAATTTTTTTTCAAAATTTTAAATTTGGCCGGTGCTCCAGAATTCGCCCAGTCCCAAAATCCGAAATTTTGTTGAATTTCGTCAAAATTTTGTTCCCTGCGATATGCATGCGTGACTTGAAGTCTTTTTTTCCCCTGTGACTTGGAAAGAACGGGCGGCTTAAAGACAAAAGAAAAACCACTATAATTTTGATTTAATCTATTCAAAATCTTTCTAGGGCATCAAGTGATTGATCTGAAAATTTTGATTGGTTAATTTCTCGTAGATCCGGATTAATCTCGTAATTAGGGTTTTATCAATTCTCGTCATTATTAGCTATAGTCATCTTGTGAAGGTCATAACTCTAGATCTGTAGATACGATTGAGCTAATTCTTTTTTTGTTAGATTCGAAATCGAATCTAGTTTCTACAGTTAAACTTTCACATCAATCCAACGGTGAGATCTTCTAGAATTAAGTTTTTAGTGAATATATATCAATCTGTTTTCGTGGAAACCAAAGCAATTTTTCATAATTTGTTTAGGGGTGTTTCGAGAATCATTAAAAATTAGTTTTAGCTTTCGCACAATCATTCACCCCCCTCAGATTGCTATATTAGTGTATATCGATCCTACAATTTCTTGAACCAAATTAAAGTTCAAGTTACAGCCTATGACTTCATGCTATGCCGAAAACTGCACATGGAACACCTTGACAGCCACTTATATTCTTTTTGAGGGCAACACTTTTATTATAGAACATACCCAAAGATCAACCATCCCGGCCTAACTAGTAATAAAGGAGCCAAGATTTTAGACCTACAGGACAGTACGTACACTACTACAGAACGACACATCAGAATCGATTCTTTTTTAGCATTAGAATCGGTTCTAGTGGCGATACGATGTCCTTAGATAGTGATGAGGTGGAGCTATCAGAATCGGTTTTGACCCGATCATGATAAAATGTCATCAGAATCGGTTCTTTAAGGGAAGTGATTCTGATGACCCCCTCATCAGAATCGGTTCTTTAAGGAAGTGATTTCGATGACACCCTCATCGAATCGGTTCTTTAAGGGAAGTGATTTCGATGACACCTATCATCGTAATCACTTCCTTAAAGAACCGATTCGATGAGGTCATCGTAATCACTTCCTTAAAGAACCGATCTCGATGACCCATTGGGGTGTGCCATTTTGCAAATTCTCCAAAAAAGCACATATTAAATTCTCAATACAGAATGCACAATATATATCATCACATTCACGTAATGTAACACGGGATGCATATATCACATTCACGTAATAGAAACGCTTTAATTACAACACATATATATCATAGTCGCTCACAATATACATCTCAAAAATGCTTGACAATCAGTACATGGACTTCCTCTGATACATATCAAATTGACATATATTATTAATATTGTTCACATATGGACTAGTAGGATGCTTCAGGATCTCTATAACTTCTAACCAGTACCACTGGCATAAGTGGTCTCGTAAATTGTTGAGTGCTTTGCTGTCTAAACTCTTCGGGGATATTGATCTTACGCAAAATGAAATGAGTGTATTAATTTCAGTTTCAAAATTTCTATGTAAAAGGCTAAGTATATTATTATGCATGTACATATACCTTAGGAAATGTTGTGAGTTGCCGACCACGATGAGCATGTCTTGCATGACATAGAAGCAGAATGGTCACCGCTGCCTGTTGATGGCACTGCGAAGAAAGAAAAAGAAATTCAGCCCACGAAGATTAGATGTCAAAAAAATTAATCATATATATGCTAGGCACTTGTACGTGTGTTTGGTTGCCTGCATGTCCTTAGCCTGGTTCGTACGAGACATGCGGGATGGTGGGAGGTAGGATGAGTAGATGCAAGAAAGTTTGTTTGGTTGCCTGCATGTGTTGATTCAGGCTGAGCTGAGAAGTTGTTTGGTTGGATGCATGAGGGGGCGGATGGGATGACCAGATGCAAGAGAAGTTGTTTGGTTGGTTGCATCTAACTGAGGTTGGAGGATGGATGGAATATTCATGCTTTTATCGCTTTAAGGTCCTGACTACAGAACATGAAGATCAAGCTATTGTTCTGGACTCCAAGCAGGCTCAACTGAAGTATTTTCACGTCACAAATGAGGCACTTGCTACAAGTTTTCAAAGTACAGACCAAGTCTTAGCACGAACTCAAGATGCAAATAAAACATCTCCTTAAAAACAAGCCCTAATCGATACCAACAACCATTAAACAAAGCCTAAGTAGAACAGATTAAGAAAGCACACATCCTCATCGCCTGATTGTAAAGACTTGGGACGAGCCTCACACAACAGCATAACATGTTGTTCAGGAAATCTGAAGACCTCCCAGGCTCCTACAGAGTACAAACCACATTTAGGAACAACTGCCTACATTAATCTGAGACAAACATAGTAACTTCTACTCATATAGCAGAGTGCAAGAGGGTAGCATACAAGCTATACATGAATAGCATATCCAAAAATGCACGACACTCCAACCCATGAACCCAGTCAATATCCAACAGCAATCAACCAAGACGACATCAAGAATACTCAACCACCAAGAATCAGGGCAGCCAAAAGAAGCCAAACTCTTTATGTCATGAACATTCTTATCCAAGGCAGATTATCATAGAAATTGTAAAATTCTTTATCAGATTGTGAACAATCTCTCCCAGATACATTCCAGAAATCATCTTAACAACATTGCCGCCCTACTAGCATCTTGGTGAACGCTGTGCTTATTTAATTAGTGGCGATGTTGGTTGAACTTTCGTCACTCACTATATTTGGAAACAACCGACCGCTGTTGTGCCTGAAGTGATGCATAGGTTGGAACTAAAACTGGCCAATATTGTTGCTGGATCTCCAGGACTTCTAAAACAGTCTGCTTGCCCTCCTTTGATGGTGCAGCTGCAACTGTATCATAAAAGGTCTAGCTTCTACAAGTGAGGAAGCCCAAACAATACATAATTTTCCTATATAATGTGAAAATAAAAGGTTAGCCTAAGTTCTAAACAGGAGAAAGTCCTCTACATGAGTCTGAAGTCTTAACACGCATTTCCATAGTAAGGAGGTAGAAATATATCCCAGAATCATCACAGTTGTCTAAAATAATGCATTCACAGAAGGGGAAACTAACAGTTACATTTTAGAATTGAGCATCTAAAATTAGGGGAAATCTTACATCACAACAACCCAAAGGATCACTCACCCCTTGCTGCATCAAACCCTGCAGATATAATGGTGATGTCTGGCGCAAATTCTGCAGCTGCCAAGAAAAATAGCACCCTGCCATATCAAACAACTTGTTCAGCTCAAACTCATTGATGATTGGGAGCTATGCTATTCTGTCCATTGACTTAAAACTGAAAAGCTGCTCACCTCATTGATGATTGGGAGCTATGCTATTCTGTCCATTGCCTTGCCCAGAAGCTCCCATCCAGATCAGCATCGACTATCACAGGAATCAATAATAGATAAGAGTTGAATTGCAGCATAAGAGTAGTATACAGATGAACCATGCAAGAAATATGATAGTACAGTGCAGGAATTTAAGCAAACACCGTCATATTGATTGCATTGCATAGTACAGAGAGATAGTACCAGTATAAAATGGTGCAAGAATCACTTGTATCAGCATTACTTTTGCACTCATAAGAATAGTAAAGAGTAAAGCCAATGGGGGAGGTAAACTTTGATTTCTATTTTACAGCAAGCAGAAACTAGTACCCCAGATCATATCTACACCACCTCATACAGCACAGCAGAATCAAAACACAATAAAATGTTTTCCTCTTGTTGTTTGTTAACTGCACGGGCACACATAACCAAAAAAGATTCAGAAAAACAAAAGGAGATTGAGGAGAGGAGGATCCTACACACTCACAGCATAGCAATCTCTCTGTATACTACCTGTTCATAATCTTGTTTCTTCCCAGACTTATTTATCCCTCCAAAAAATAAATCTAAATTCTAAACTGTGAACACCACACCAACCATTGCTTTCTTGGTTTGCTTAATTCTACCAAATTCCAAGTAGGCAGAGCAGTGAGCAAATGAGACCACATCAAGACCATCAAGGCGGTATCTTGAAGGCTTGCACGACGAGGGAGAAGCCAGGTGCGGCGGCCTCCTCCTCCAGCCATAGTCTGGCTCTCGGGCTGCAAGCGCTCCGAGCAAAGACCACAGCAGCAGCCCGGCGGCTCCGGAACCACCACCGTGGAGGTCCCACATGACGTTGACGGGCGCGCCGTCGATTTAACACCGTCTGGTTGCCCCTAAAGTTCCACCGCAGCCGCCGGCTCGCACGGCCCGCTTCCGCCGATGCTTGACCCACGTTCCTCCCCTCCCAGAGCACGTCGCGCACCCGACGCCGACCTCGTGCTCGGCGGAGTGAGGCGATAAGCGGCATCGGGAGCTGCGCGAGGGAGGCGAAGCGGACGAACCCTAGACGCGAACGGAGGGACTCGCGCGTCAGATCCGACGGGCCATCCCACGATGCATCGGACGGGCTCGACGTGAGAGAAGCCGGAATCCTCCGTTTTTCGGTCCGAACGCCCGATGCAAATACCGCACCCATCGGGCCAAAAATCTCAAATGAACAGTGAACCAAACAGTAGCATCTCTCATTTATATTGCACCCACTCATGCCATACAAGGTACATGCAGTGAACCAAACATGCCCTAAATCGCTTATACTGCAGTGTCTTGCCCTTTTTGTCGTCGTGCGGCCCTCCTTCATCGACATAGTCTGAGAAACCCCTACATACATTGGAGAGCACCATTGAGTCAAAAAAAATAAACGTAGTTAAATTCCTCAGATGTGTTAGGTTTCAATAATGCGCTTACTTCTGCAAAGGAGGCTTGATCGCGTATGCCATCGGTCTCTTCTCGATCGAGTTAAATGTGTGGACTGTGTTTTCACTCGGAACGAGGACGAGTAGAACCCAATGGTTGCTTATTAAATAAAATGTAGTGCAAGGAAATAAGTTCACATACGGTTTTAAGTGCGTATAAGTAATTGAATCGAAAAGTACTACTTACTCCTCGTACGGCAATACAATGAAGTCCTTCTTCGACTCGACTTGCAATACCCCTTGATGTAGCTAGCAACGAACCCGGTTGAAGCCTAGCCATGATCGCAGACACAAGCTCGGGTCGACAAACCCAACGTCGTGTAGATTAAATCACGGCTCGTTGTCTCATTATCCCGCAACTCGTGTTGAATGTGAGAAAACATAATGCAAAATCCTATAAAAGTCATGAGCGCAAGCTATATGGTGTGATACTCACGGCGTCCATGATCGTAAAGTAGAAATATCGACGGCTTTCATTTGGTACACACGGAATAGATCCTCAAATCGACGGGAATGTTCCATGCTCCTCACGGTAAAATGTACCATTTTATACTTCACGTTGAAGTCGACTCGACGCTCTTCCCCTTCACCTTATCAAGGTACCATCCATGGAGGAGGCGAGTTCACTTGCCTAGATCATTCGGGCCATGCGATGCAATCGGGGCTTTCCATGCTCGTAGGCCTTATAATCATACAGGTGCTGTGGCTCAGGCCGACTCTTCTTCTCGGGCGAAGGAGTCTCCGAGGTCGGGCAATGGGCTTTTCAGTACCTTAAGGGGCTGTGGCCTCTGTCTGCCTTTGCCCTCTTGGCGGAAGGAGTCTCGGAGGCTTCTTGTGGTTCTACGGAGTCTCGGAGGCCTCTGTGGTTCTCTGGGAGCAGAGCAGGAGGAGGCGCAAGCGCAGGAGCAGGAGCAAGAGCAGGAGTAGGCGGTGTAGCAGAGCAGGATCGAGCAGGAGAGGAGAGCAGGATCAGCGCAGAGAGGAGCAAGGCGCAGGAGGAACCTACTGCACGCATATATTTAACTTATGCAGAGTACCGAATGGTAGAGAAGACGTGGAGGGACTTTTTACCTTGACCAAGACGACACCGTCGTGGGCCACTTGATGAACGACATGCGTGCTTGCCCGAGAGTGGTGATATCTTTGTTGGGGGGGAAATCGAGCACATGTGATAAGAAGTCTTCGTGGACGTAGTCCACCTGCACCCTCATGTAGCCCTTCCCCACAGGGCTGACCATGCACAATGTCGGTCTCGTTGCATGGAAATGCAACCCAGGCGACCTCGACGGAAATCCATCCTCCGTCATGATGGTGAGTGGCGCCGCAGCACTGCAAGAAGTGTACAACTTGAGGAAAAACATTGCAGAGTTACACTCGTAGCTTTAACTCGGGAAAAATTAATTATTACCTTCACCGGGACCGGTCTTATCATTTTTGGAACCGCGGTTGCTAGGTCGGGCACGACTTCTATGACAAATCGAGGGCATCCGCTCGACTGGGAAATCATCGCCATCATCTCGGCCCTCAGCGATCCTCACGTGCCATCATCTCCCTCTTATCTCCTCCTCACGTTGTGTCATCTCCCCTCATCTCCTCCTTAATCTCCTCCCTCACCGCTCTCTTAGTGTGTCCTTGAGGCGCCTCACGTGCTCGCCATGACCTTGATACGGCACTTTCAGCGTCATGTTGAAAGTAGGACTTCTTCGTGTCCCGCCTCACGGCAAGCACCGCCCTTATGGTCGGACTTCCCGATCGCAGACGACGTGATGTCCTGCGACCCTTGGCTCAGAAGGTCCCTGTTCTTTTCATCGGCTTACCTCTTCCCTGTAATAAGCGAGTACGAATTAGATTTGAAATACAACAAGTTGGGTCAATTGTATTGTACTAAGTTAGATGTCTTACGATGGTAGAGACGACTTGAGCGGTAGCAGGGTTTGCAACTACAAGCTGCCCGTCAGGGGTTTTCTTTGTCCTCGCTAATACCCAGTTGTGTGCCCGCTCCTCAGATATGTGGGAGTAAGGCATCACCGTCCCGGAGTGAGCGACTCCTCGGCTTGTCGCGCCCACTCGCCTTCTTCCCTCATAGCCGCTGTCTCGAGGTGGTGCGGGTGCGTGTTAAGCCTCTGGACAGCGGTGTTCCTCTCTCTCAGCTGCTCTGCCTCGGGCGTACCCTTCATCCTCGTGAACTTCGCCCAAACATCAGGGGTCACAAATGGATACTTCTCGAATGGTGCACGGCCTTTCAAAGACGTATCATTGTGCATAAGGGTCTTGAAGTGCCTCAAGGCCACACCCATCCTCTTCAAGGCGCACTGCCTCATTGTGGGTTCATCGTCCTCCTCTATAATCCATTTACTCTTAACCTCATCCCACAACCGATTCTTACGCTCATGTGACTTCCTTTCTCCAATCCTTAATTGTTATGGGCACTCTCTCCTCACCAATTGGCCAAGAAATGACCGGTATCACCCCATGTACTTAGGAGGGCCGTGCAGGACCCGTGGCATTGAAGTGGAGAACTGCGGCGTTCTCCCCAGAGCCCCTTTGTTTGGTCCTCGGGTCTTCCTCACCTTACTCGGCCCTTTAGTAATTGGAACCATGCTCGGCCCTCAAGAAGACCTTGTACTGTCTCTGCACGAGCCGATGCTCTCTAGTTGCGACATTTTGAGTTTTCTTATCTGATAAGGTCATATGTGTGACATGAGAAATAGCAATTTGAAGCTACTATATGCACTTGACAATAAATCTTGTAAAGGATCAACAGATAATTCATAGTATGCAATTGTTCCGAACAAAAGTCTATCTATTGACCAACTAAATAAGTTCGAATGATAACTCCTAATCTCTAAATTCAAACGGATACATGTGGGTTACGCAACTTGAACTCTAACCTATGCTCAGATAAAAAAAACAAAATCCCATTCCATATGACAAGTGAATTTAGCACTAGCAGATGTTTACTTATACCAACAAGTTTCAGATTTCACAACATCAACAGAGAATTTGAGCATTAATGTACTAATGCAATGGCAATAATACTTGCAAGACAATGGGAACAATAGGCTGGTTTTCGATACTTGCAAGAATAGCAACACAAGAAGGTCAAGTTAGTGTTTACATAACATGCAATATCTGTTGACCAACTAAATACGCACTCAACGATAACCCCTAATCTCTAAATAGGTTTGGTCCTAATCCCATTCGAGGATATGTGGTTCGAGCAAGTTCTAAGCCGTTGTACAACCGGAGAAAATTTGGCGAACATCTTCGCCGTTCTCCGGATACACGCCTCGACAACAGTCAAGAGGGTGTGTATCCGGAGAACACCAGGAAACGCTATCAAATCAACTCAAGTTGTACAACATAGCTCAGAACTTGCCCGAACCACATATTCTCGAACCGCCCAAAAACGTGGACAATTCGAGATCGCCGCTTATAAATATGCTATTCAAAGATATTTATAAATAAGCACTCTCGAACGGGAGACGAGGTTACGCAACCTAAACTCTAACATATGCCGAGATAAAACAAAAGTAATATGTTGAAAGTAAACACATGTCTAAACAAAAGTAATATGCTAAAAGTGAATATTACCAAGAAGCAAGAACTAAAGAAAATGACAAAGGAGCAAATTCTCGAATGAGCATTTCTTTGTGAATGACAATTACACTAACCAAGTATATCACAATTATATATATATATATACCAGATCACAAGTTTGTTGTCACAAATCATCTATTCCAAATTCCCAGATATCCTCACGAACACTTAAGCCCTCATGCAAGGTCCCCAAGTCAAACACATAGATCGCCCTTTGCATTCACTTAAAAGAATAAGGCATGTATATAAAATACTTACAGACGGTGGCGAATCTAAATGCAAACGGCTAGGCTTAGAATTTGAATCTACTTCCAACAATCTTATCCTGACCTGCTAATACCATTTTCCAGAAATTTACCACATTGAAATCTATATATTGTAGAAAATGATGACATTGTATGCTCCTAATAATATAGCACCATTTCTATAACCGATAGCATGCAAAATCGATCCTTTGCTACATTCAGAACAAAACAACCCGGGATATTCCCCACGATCAACATTGCACTCAAAAACAATCGAGTCTTTACGAGCGATCGGGGGGAGACTGGAATCCCACCTGGGAGGAGAGGTCGGCGACAGTGAAGATGGCGGCGGCGGTGATGTTTTGATCGGCCGATAAAGCCGCGCCGAAGCGAGCCGAGGTACCACCTCGAGCGAAGCGGGCGGGCGGCGTCGCCGAAGGGCACCGGGAGTGGGCGGCGTCGGCGTCGGGCGGTGTGGGGGTGGCGTGGGGCCTCGGCGACGGCGACGGGGCGGGGAGGCGTCCTCGGCGTCGGCGGCGGGCGGGAGGCGTGGAGGCGGCGGCGGCAGACTCGGCGGCTAGGGTTAAGCGCAGGAGCGAGTGGTGCGCGAATGGTTATGGGCCGGGTTTTAAGAATTGCGTTAGTCATTAGTATCACTCTTTTAAGAAAACCGACATCGATTCTTAATCATTAGTATCACTCTTTTCGAAAACCGACATCGATGCTTCACCATTAGTATCACTTTTTAATAAAACCAATATCGATGCTTTATCATCACTTTTCTAATAGAACCCGATATTAGTCATTAGTATCACTTTTTAATAAAACCGACATCGATGCTTTATCATTAGTATCACTCTTTTAAGAAAACCGACATCGATGCTTAATCATTAGTATCACTCTTTTCGTAAAACCGACATCGATGCTTCACCATTAGTATCACTTTTTAATAAAACCGATATCGATGCTTTATCATCACTTTTCTAATAGAACCACGATGTTAGTAATTAGTATCACTCTTTTAAGAAAACCGACATCGATGCTTCATCATTAGTATCACTCTTTTAAGAAAACCGACATCGATGCTTCATCATTAGTATCACTCTTTTAAGAAAACCGACATCGATGCTTCATCATCAAGATCACTTTTTAATAAAACCGATATCGATGCTTGATCATCACTTTTATAATAGAACAACGATAGTTAGTCGTCAAGATTACTTTTTAATAAAACCGATAATCGATATAGTTTATTGCACTATTCCTTTTCAGACATCTGCAAGTTCTGAATTTTCAGCATTTCATCAAAGAGAGAAAATGCCATAACTTTGTCATACATTGTTGAAATTATTAGAAATTTTGCAGAAACATATTTCAGGATACTGCAAAACTTTTCATAAAATAATTTTTGGAAAAAGCGACCTCATTCAAGAAATATGCCAAAATTCATTTCAGAGACATGATTTGTGCGTAAAGCGAGAAAAGTCAAAACTTTTTCAAATTAATCTGAATTGTACGAAAATTTCCAGAAATGAACTTTCGACTATTTACAAGCTTTCCCAACAATAATTTCGTCAAATGGAATTTTCTTTCACAAATTATGGCACAAAGTGCAGGCATAAAGAGAAATTGCATGCATTTCCATCGAAGCCTCCAAACAGCAATTAATCACCTTGGATTTACAATACTATTTTACATACATTATAATAGTCCATTTATTTACAATATTGCCCTTCATGATGATCTACTCGCATGTAATTGGCTCCATGTGTGTCGTCATCCCCGCTAAGACAAGCCCCATCTCAGAAATGAAGGTATCTCATCGAATTGGTTATACTCTTCTTCATCTACAACATCTTCAACTCCTACGATCCGTCTCTTACCATGAAGAACGACGTGCAACCTTGATTGGCCGGATCGCAAGACGTAAAAGACTTGAGTTGCTTGCTTCGCAAGGACAAACGGATCATCTTTGTAGGCGAGTCTACTGAGATCCAGAATAGTAAAGCCTCTCTTGTCGACCTTCACTCCATGTGGAAATCGTACCCACTTACATCGGAACAATGGAACTTGGTATATTCCATAATATT
The DNA here is from genome assembly GCA_036346375.1 of Guadua angustifolia. Lineage (NCBI taxonomy): Eukaryota > Viridiplantae > Streptophyta > Magnoliopsida > Poales > Poaceae > Guadua > Guadua angustifolia. Next base: position 55,160,954 of record CM070502.1, on the reverse strand, counting down.
CGAGCTCCTAAATTTCTTCGATCATCCCATAGTAGGAGTTCATTGCGGTTGGGGAGACTGTTTTTGAGTGATGATCATCAGAGAAAGCATTTATACTCACACCACTGTTTTGGACAGTACTCTTGGCATCTTGACTCTCAGTGTAAAAGGTGTAACCATTAATATCGCACTTCGCCATGTCTCAGACATTAAATCTTGGTCCGTCACCAACCATTTTACATTCTCAAGAAGGAGACCTCCGCTTTTCTTTGAACCATGTGAGGAATCGATCATTGTGTTTTGTGCGATGGAAAGCTCATCCATTTGTGGATTCTCTTCCGTAATATCAACTTATGCTGCTCGATGTATGGGCGAACCTGCGCTATTCGCAAGATCGTGAAATGCGCCTTGCAATACATATCAAACCTCTGACTCATTAGTTTGGACCCAACGGATCCTTTACCAGCAAGTCTGCCTCATGATGAGATACAGAACACCGATTGCTTGTCTTTTACCCGTAGTCCACGCAAAACTCAATAACCTCTTGGTCCCATAACCTTCAACAATACTACCTCAAAGCTTCGATCGATTCCTCACGTCGACTTTAATATACCCATGTACCTCTCGAACGGATACATGTAACGAGGAAAGCGGGTCCACATATCTTAATCCTCCGACAAGGTGAACAACAAGGTGGACCATTACGCCAAAGAACGACGGTGGGAAATGCATCTCAAGGTGACATGAGTCGCACCACCTCACTCTGTAAGTTGTCTAGTACATCGGGTCAATAACTTTGCAGAGATCGCATTGAAGAAATAACACAACTTTGTGATTGCCAACCCGACATCCTCTCGGGAGAATATTTCGGATTGCAACTGGAGCATTTGGGTCATCAAGACATGGCGGTCATGGGACTTCATGCCCAACAACTTCAAATCATCCATAGACACAAGCTTCTTAATGTTGGCGGAGTAGCCGATGGAACTTTAATACTTTGGAGACATTTGCAGAGATCTTCTTTCTCCTTCTTGGACAGGTGTAGCATGCAGCAGGATGTACGGGCCTTTTCCATCCTCCTCTATCACCGCAAGTCTGGGCCCGATTCCCATGTAGGCCATGTCGCGACGAGCATTGACACCATCTTTGGTCTTCCTGTATGTTCAAGCAGATGCCAACCAAGTTGTCGCAGACATTCTTCTCAACATGCATGACATCAATACAATGCCGGATATCTAACTCCTTCGAAGACGGTAAGTCCCGAATATTGACCTCTTCTTCTAAATGGTCCTAGGATCTAACAGATTTACTGGCTCTTTCCGATGAACATCGATATCCTCTACACGTGAATATACTTGGCTTCCACTCATAGGTGCGGTGCGAACGGACTTCCCTCTTCCCATCAAATTTGTCATCCATCTTACGGTATCGATGACTTCGAGGTAGAAACCTACGGTGACCCATATATACAGCTTTTCTTGGAATTGGCACCATAGACTCTCGGTCTCCTCTTCACAAATAGGACATGTTTTGGCTCCTTTCAGATCAGAACTCGCCAAATTACCAAGGGCCGGAAATCATTTATGGTGCAAAATACCATAGCCGTAGGGTGAAATGCTCTCTTTGTACGCATCCCACACGACGACCCCTCATTCCACAATTTTACCAAATCCTCGATCAATGGTGCAAGGTACACATCAATATCATTTCCCGGCTGTTTGGGTCTCGAGATTAGTAGTGACATCATGATATACTTTCGCTTCATGCACAGCCAAGGAGGGAGGTTGTAGATACACAACAGAACTGGCCAGATGTTGTGACGACTGCTCATGTTACTAAACGAATTCATTCCGTCGGTACTCAACCCAAATCTTATGTTCCTCATTTCGGCACCAAACTCCTCATGTTTTCAATCGATGTTTCTCCATTGAGCCGAATCAGCAGGGTGTCTCAGCTTGCCATCTTCCTTTCGAGACTCGTAATGCCAACACAACAATTTTGCCTCTCTCAGATTTGCAAACAACCGCTCCAGATAGGGAATGATGGGCAACTACTACAATACCTTGGCCGGTGCACCTTTAGTGATGACCTCTTCACCGTCGTTGCCCCGGCTCTTACGCTTCTTGTCGTTACGCTTCTCCTTTTGTTTGTACCGGGGCACATCGCAAACTGGACAAACATGCAGCTCCTGATGTGCGTTACGGTACAAGATGCAATCATTCGGACATGCATGTATCCTTTCTATTTCCATTCCCATGGGACATAGTAGCTTCTTCGCTTCATAAATGCTTGTTGGCAACTCGTTTCTCTCCGGAAGCAGATCCGATAGAAGAACTAGTAGTGCATTGAAACTTGTATCCGCCCAACGGTGTTTTGCCTTGATTCGAACAATGCAAGGATCGAACCCAACTCGTGTATTCCGCTTTGCAACTTTGTGAACAGCGGTTTGGCATAAATCTTCTATCAAGCTTTTAAACTTTTCAAACTCTCTTTCCGTAATTACCCTCCACATCCCGCAACATTTGCTCCAAATTATCCTCCTCAAACATATCAGTCGCAACTCGTCATCCGGTTCCACCGTATCTTCGTTGCATATCGGAGGGTACTACCGCCTCCCGTGATGGATCCAACATGTGTAATTCCTCACGGCCACGCCGAATCGTGGTCCTTAATTTGAGATGAGTTGTTAAGTCTCCTCGATTGGTGCAATCAATGCAAGGACAATATATGAAGTTTACACCCTCCCACCATGTCGTCTTCGCAATTTTTTGAACTCCTTAACACCCCTCGAAATTCAGCACTCACACGACTTTTACGATACATCCATTCCTCACGGTCCATCTGCAATTAAATTTTGCACAATAAATTAAGGAAGAAGCTCGAGCGACAACTAGCTATAGCTATTTTAAATATTGAGACATCATTTCAATTAATATTACCTTTGCAAAATAGTGGATGTGTTCCAAGATATATAAATGTACTCACGATCGATACCTAGCTTCTTCCCCGGTTTAAAGCTTCCAATTCCTACATAAGAGACATAAATTTTAACATCAACAACGATATCAAATAATCTAATTATATAGCTAGTGCAAGAGCTTGCAAATCTTTCTACTACAACGAAACAAATCAAGGGTACCAACGATGACTCCTAATCTCTAAATAGGTTAGGTCCTCATCCCATTCGAGGATATATGGTTAGGGCAAGTTCTAAGCCGTTGTACAACTCAGAGAAATTTTGACATCTCACTGTTCTCCGGATACACGCCTCGACAACAGTCAAGAGGGTGTGTATCCGGAGAACACTAGAGAGACGCTACCAAATCTACTCAAGTTGTACAACACACCAGAACTTGCTCGAACCATATATCCTCGAATTGTCCAAAAACGTGGACAATTCGAGATCGCCGCTTATAAATATGCCCTTTCGCTCAAAGATATTTATAAATAAGCACCCTCGAACGGGAGACGAGGTTACGCCGCCTAAACTCTAATAACAGTTACTACATGATAGCAATAATAATTCCATATATATAAACAGGAGATCGCACTACAAAATTAAATAGATATGCGCTTGTCAAATAACGAGTGTGAAATCTGAAAGCACGTACACAATTCCAAAGGCAACCTAAACTTTATTGACGACATATCGAAATTACCGAGCAAAATTGAAGGGGTTTAAAGAATTGCTGCTCACATTTTGAAGAAAACCGCAATAGAGGGCAAAAAGAGGGGAATCTATTCAAGATAGGGTTTCAATTTTGCCCTCTTAATACCCACCCATGAGGACTTCAAATTTTCTCACCCAACTATTGCTTCCAACCACACAATATGAGCTATTTTCTCGGTGGCGGCGAGAAATCTCCTCCGAGCAAAAGTAGAGAAGAGTTCAAGTCTGAGTGGTATATATAACCTAGCGAGGCACATCGAATCGGTTCTTTTCAAAAGCGATCTCGATGTGCACGGCCATCACTTTAGACATAAGCACGAGCACATCGTAATCGGTTCTTTTCAACAAGTGATAGTGATGTGCACGGTCATTACTATCGCTTCTATAAAAGAATGATAGTGATAACCATGTGCACATCGAATCGGTTCTCTACTAACAAGTGATAGTGATGTGCGCGGTCATCGAATCGGTTCTTTTCATAGAAGTGATAGTGTCACTATCACTTCTATGAAAAGAACCGATTCGATGACCGCACATCACTATCACTTTTAGTAAAGAACCGATTCGATGTTCCAAAGGCTACATCACAATCACTTATAATCTCGTAACCGATAGTGATTATTACTAACACCCTCCGGTTACTTATCACAATCGTTTTTTCAAAAACTTAAGAACCGGCTACGATATGATGATAGTGATGTGTCGTTCTGTAGTAGTGGTAGGTACTTATATAAAGTTATAAATACCTATGAAGTCCATTTCATTCAATTTTTTTCACTACATGAGGACTTTTCCGTACGTTCTACATTTCTTTTTTTTTTTGGCAAAAAGCTTTGAGGACTATAGAGGTGTAGGGGAACAAGAACTGATGCGTAGCTGGAAGTTTTCTGCTATGAAGTTTTCATGGATGGGAGGCAGCCTCATGCTTCTTTCCCAACTCTTAGTTACTGAAGTTAATAGATATTAACCTCAGCTAGTTGTAATCACTTGATTGATCCAAATCCTCTCCTTTCTCTCTTGCTGTTTTAGTTTTTTGAGGCAAGCAATGTCGGCATGCCTGCTTCACTACCTGGGTGTTCCATGCTCAGCTAGTCATGTGCAGTTGCAACTACTGCACAGGCCCGTCATCACATCATTCTTCTGTCGCTGTTCCTTAGATAATTGTGTTCTGTCATCCCGAAACCTACCATTCCTGTATAATTCCCCTACTCTCATTCATCTAGTTACTCCAAGTTTCAAGAAAGAATTCAACACTAGAAAAGAATACAAGCTGGCAATTACATATGTCTAAGACCTGTTCTCTTACTTTTATTTCCCATGGCTTACAGATACGCGATGCATATGGTATTTTATAGCTGCTGGATGGAAGCAATATAAGTTTACTAGAGAAAGGGTTAGGATCTTAACCATGGCACACTGGTAGCTGCAGGTGCGGGATGCAGCCTTAGGACCTGCTTGGAAGCTTTGAATTTTTTTACAAATATAAATATCTTACACTTGTATATTTGTGGGCACAAAGAATACATTCGGATTTATTTTCCCTTGTAAAAATTTCTAATTGTTGTTTGGATATTCCCATTGAAAATAAATTTTGTAAGCCATTCCATCGGATACCTCCCTGCAGCTGCCTACACTACTTCATCCCGGCAACAGCTTGTGGCATCAGACACCAACTATACTGGCCATTAGCTAGCTATTCCTCCCACAACAAAGGTAACTGTCGCAAATTTGCACTTGCAATTGCTGTGATGAGCGAGTTGGCTACTGTGAGTGTCCAATGAACTCCATCTCAAATTTGCAATATTGCAGGGCTGGAGGCGCCGAGGAACAGCCTTGAGCTCGACGGCGAACAGCACAAGGACATTCAGGTCAATCAAGTAGTAATTAATCCGTTCCATGGTCTTTGCAGTTTTAACAGCTAGCACTTGCTTCGTCGTTACTCACTCTTGGGTATGTTTCTGCAGATTGGTGTACAGATCGAGCCGGCTTTTGACGCCTTGGCGAGGAGCGCCATGAGGCCCAAGGCCACCGCGCCGTCGTCGGAGGTCGAGACGCCCAGGACGCCCAGCCTCGTCGCGCGCCTCATGGGCATCGATGGCCTCCCCGAGCAGTCGTCGCCGTCGCCGGCTCTCAAGAAGGCGGCCAATTCGAGAGCGTCCACGGACAAAGCCAAGAATAAGCAGGAGGATCAGTCGTCGACGGTCAAGGAGAAGAAGAAGCGCGTCATCCCTGAGTCCATGAACAAGGAGCTCCGGCAGCCTCTATGGAGCCTCAGCTGCAACGTCCCTGGAGAGGCGCTGTAATACCGCAAATATTCCTTGCAAGGGTTTTTGCCAGAAATGTTTTCATTTCCGTGATTCAGGGATTTGTATTCGGGAGAAAGTATTTATCGTTGCGCAAGTGAAACTTTTATTAAAGGGTTGGATTTTTGCTCAAGTTTTCGGAATGAGGTATCTTCCGAGCTGTCTAGTCTTGCGGCAAGTTTGTTTTTTCGAGTAATTGTCTTTTCGCGCCAAGAGTTGAAATTTAATTGGTTTGCACTAAGGTTTTAAAGTTGGACTTTGGATTTTGTTTCTTTTTATTGGAGGGGTTTCTTTTCTTGTTGTTCCTAGCCTTTTTGGTTAGTCACCAATTGTTTAAGTATAAAAAGAAGAGAGAGGGGGACCCTAGGAAATTTCCCCCAGTCAGCACCTTCAACCTGGCTCCCATTTCTCTTCTCCTGCCGACTCCCCAGTTCTCCTCTTCCCTGGCGCCACTTCCTGGACTGAGTTCCCCCTGGCGATTCCTTCTTCCAGCCTCCTTCCCCAGCCGCCTGCTTCCCCTGGCGTTTTCCCCTGGCTCCAGCGCCCCTAGCTGCTCCTGGCGCCTCCCCCTGCTGCCTCTTCTCCATGGGCGACCCCACCTCCAGCTCTAGCTCCGGCGACCCCACCTCCGGCCAGCTCCGGCGAGCCCCCTCCAGTGGCTGCTCATCCTCCCCCGGCCGGCGTCCTTCCTCCCTTCTTCCTCCATAAGAAGGATTGAGGTAAAACCCTAGGTCTTTGGGGGGATTTTAAGACTTGCATGCAAGGTGTTTGTGCTATTGCCTAGCTAGGATTCATGATTTTGAGATGTTGGAGGTTGGGGAAATGGAGAGACTAGAGTGAATGAGAATGTTCTGTTCGGACAGATTTTCGTCCTTGGTTAGAGCTGCTAATGGAAAATTCTACAAGCGTTTCCTGGGGGTTTGGCTATAACGAAAGATGTAGATAATCGAATTACCTTTCAATAGAGACCAAAATCGCTAATTTTCGTTCAGCCGTTTGAAAGTTATGGCATTGTTCGTGAGGGCTGTCCAGAGTAAGTCGGGTAATCTGTATCCTCTGTTCGTCTTCGATCTGGGAGCAGAGGGTGCGTTGGCTGAGTGAGCGGCTGTGATATATGCGTAGTTTATCTCCTCACGGTCATTTCAAGTGCAAGAACGTGAAGATCCGATAAGCCAATGAAAAGTTACGCTATTTGGAAGTTTTGTCCCGAAGCTGGGAATTTCAGCGAGCTCAGTTTCTCGGCTGAACTTTAGTGTGTGATTTGGTGGCCTTCGTGGCATCTCTCGCGTGAGTGGCCATGACGTTGCTGTAGATTAGCCTCTTATGGTTAAATAGAGGTAAGGATCCCATTTTTCGGCTAAACCAATTAGGAGTTAGGCTCTTTAGAGCGCTGCTGTCCCGGTTAAGCAGATTTATGTTTTTCGGGTCTGAGAATGGATCGTAGGATCGAAGTCGTTATAAGTCTTGTATTTGTTTTGTTGGTATGTTTTGAGTAGAATGTATTTAATTGCAGGAGGTGTGACCCCAGGTGTGGCATCAACCTCTCGCCACTCTAGTTCGAGAAGTTAAAGGCAAGTGCAACCCTTATAATGCTATTAGGGGAAATAAGATGAATGCTTGCTTGTTGTACGTGTACGTTTACGCTACGGTTTACATTAAGGAATAGGTTAATGTTCATGCAAATGCAAATGATAACCGTGTTATGAGTATAACTAAAGAATGGATCATAGTATGAAATTTCTTATAATGAAATGTTGAGGGAAGGGATGCAGGCGCAGGCGCATCCATTCGAATGTTAATAGATGGTTGAGTTCATTTCTTATATTCTACGCATGAAGATTCTATGTTGTGTGTATGAGTAATATCTAAAAGAGCGTTTGTATTATGCTCAAGGAAATGAAGATTTGTGTCTATGAGAAATACTAGAGTAGTTCATTTCATAAGAATGCATATTGTGGCTATGAAAGTAACAATTGCAATAATATGTTAGTAATAATTGGTTTTGGGGTGTTCCCCACTACTAATGATGAGACTGGAACCGTGTTGTGCTTATGCTTATGTTTTTGGTCACAATGCAGAGCAAATGATTTCGATACTGTGTATGAATTATTTATAAGCATCATTTGCATATGTGCATTCATTACAGAAGAGGCGTCCCATGTTGATGTGGGCCTCTGTACTCACACGTAGTGAGTACAAAAGTCCTACCTCGTAGTCCCATCCACAGATGTGAATGGGAGCGAGTCAGTAAGAGTAGGCCCCTCCACGGGATGGATGGGAGTGAGGGTGCACACCGACGGGTGTGCACTCGGCAATACCGGTATGTGCTAATAAAAGGAGCATGAAATGAGCATTGCATGATGCATTACATGGATGGGAATGAGAATGCCTAATTGATATTGTGATCAAAGAATTTGTATGGATTGTTCTTCGCATGGTTTAGTTTATGAAGACTATTTACATGTATGTTGTATGTCGTTTTCTTGTTTCGTTGCATCACACTTTGCTCGGTATAGCCTAAAAGATTGCATTGTGAGCATGAAAGTATGAACGCATTCCATTGCATTGTGTGTTGCAACTGTTAAATGTGATTGATGAGAATGGAAAGGACAGGTTGAGGATTGAGGCGTGGACTCATCCAGAAATGTTTATTGATGCATGGGTAAGATTTAGTTATGTTTTCCAGTTGGTTGCGGTAAGTGGAGTTAGTTATTTCTTCTTTTACTGGTTGTTTCCCATTTAGTAATGGCTATCTTAAATTCTAGAGTAAAGGCAATTCGGTTGAATTCATTACTTTTCAGACTTGATTGCACTTTGCTGAGTCTTGGACTCACGCTTGTTTGATTTCTTGTTTTAGGTACCTTGAAGCTGGCTCGTCGGGTTGGGAGTAGTACACGTGCACAACTTCAGTCTCCAACCATTCATTTAACCAATTCATTAATTTTGGATGTAATTAATTCGGTTTATTGTGTTGTTGTCGTGGTGAAGTTTATTAACTTCCATTGGATGTGTGATTAACTATCTAAGGACTTGCTAGCATGATTCATTCTATTTTGAGAGAATTGGTATATCATATAACTGCTTTAGTTCTTTTGTCTGCTGAGTGGATGTCCTCTGTTTTGAAGAGGTCATGCCGAAATTTTGTAAATTTCAGTGACTCAGTTTTAAGCTGGGTTTTAGAAGTTAGTGCTTGGTTGCAGTCAAATTAGTGAAGGTATTAGGTTGTTATGTCTTCTTTGGTAATTCTCAGTTCAATTGATTTTGTTGTGGAGAATTATCGTGTGTTGGTAACCCCTTTGGACATGTGTGGGTGCGAGGGTGTCGCTAGTGAAGCGAGGTTTTGGTAGCATCCCGGCGCGTTGGCGTCGGGGTGTTACAGCGTGCGTCCCTCCTCGACGCTTCGCCCACGCTGCTGGCAAGTAGGTCGTGGGACGTCGTGGACCACCATGGCATCGCGCCACAGTGCTCGAGGAGAACGTCCTCGACAGACCTGCAGAAGACATGTCGCTGCCCACCTCGCCGACTTCGTGCAGCGCCATCCTCTCAAGGGTTCCTCTCGAGACGAAGCAGCGATTGTGGCTCGAGCGCTGCGCTTCGCGAGTGAGTCGGTAAGAAAAAGTCGGCTACTGGTGCGGGAGAATTTTTCCCAGTGTTTTGGCCCAAACTAGTGGTAAAATAATTGGGCTACCGGTCCATCCAAGCACTATTTTTAAGCCCAGCGTGGAAAAAAATTTGTCTCGGTAATTTACACTGGTTTTGGGCAAAAACCGGGTTTCCAAACAGGCCCTTAGTTGTACGGTTTTACATATTCTACCAACCATCTGGCCAGTGATGTACTATTTCATTCATCTATTTGGAATCTATTATATCCAAAAAGACATGATATCTATGGCCATGTTCTACTTGTTTTATGAATAGCAACACATTGAACTTGCAATGAACTATTGCATCTCTCCAGATCTCACTAGTCTAGGAAGTATGTAAAGTGTAATGAACAATCTTTACAGGTTACATTTAGTCACCAGAGAACCACCTTTCATGCTTCCATTAGGGGTAGCAAAGAGAAATATTAGCTTGTCAAGGACTATAAATGTGACAAATTATACAGTTGTTGTTAGGCTGCAAAAGGTTGACACCACTTATGTGTATTGCCATGAGAAGTTGTATACAACTGAAATGCTGTTCATAGGTCCAGAGACTTCATTATTTTAGCACCTATATGTAATACCTGATCTCTCTCTCTTTTCTTTGTGTGGTTGGAATGCTTGGAGACAGACTTTACTTTTTCCCAGCCATCACTTTTCCCCTTTGCTGGCGTCCAACTCCCTGCCGATTCCTCCCCATGGCTGGCGCCCAGCATTTCCTTGGCCGGCCTCTCCTCTCCAGCCGGCACCCCTCCTTGCTCTCCTCCCTGGTCAGCAGCGACAGCAGTTGGAGCAGCAAGCAGCAGCAGCAAGCAGCAGATGTGGCAGCAGCAGCTCGATCTGGCCCTCCCCCTGCCGGCGGCGAGCTCCTCCCCAGCCGGCGGTTCCTCCCTGCGTTTCCTCTCCGGCAGCAGCTCCTGCAGCCCTTCCCCACCTCCCTCCTTCCTCCCTGGGCTCTCCTTGAGGTAAAAACCCTAAGTAGTGGGGATCCCTTTGGCTTGCATGCAAGGTGTTTGTGCTATTGCTTAGCTGGGATTCCTGATTTTGAGATGTTGGAGGTTGGGGAAATGGAGAGACTAGAGTGATTGAGAATTTTCTGTTCGGGCAGATTTTCGTCCTTGATTAGAGCTGCTGTTCGAAAATTATGCAAGCGTTTCCTGGGGCTTTGGCTATAACAAAAGTTGTAGATAATTGAATTATCTTTCAATAGAGACCGAAATCATCACGTTTCGTTCAGCCATTTAAAAGTTATGGTTATTTTACCGAGTGCTGTCCAATTCTTGTCGCGATTGGTTCAGTCTGTGTTCTTCTGCAGATTAGAGCATCGTAGAGGCTGAATTAGACTTTTTCATTGCCTAGAAAAAGTTAGGATTTTTCGAGTAGATTGAGAAAATGTATTCGTTTATGTGATTTGGAGTTGTAGAACTCAAGTTATGCTCATTTTGGTGTATGCTGTCCAGATCGAGTTAATTCTTGCGTTTGTCTGCTGTTCGTCGCAAAACTGAGATTAATCGGTGTGTTTCCCGATCGGTCAGTTGTAGAAGAAGTTGTAGAGTTGTCTCTGGCGATCGTTTAAAGCCTGAGTTCATCCTTTTCGGAGTAGCCGTTTGGAAGTTGCGGCATTTTCAATGCCAGCTGTCCAGATTTGCACTTAAGTGGTTATGAGGGATGTTTTGGTTCCGATTGTAGATGTGAATATGTGGAGTTGTTTTCTTCTATCGCTTGTACCGAGTGTGTATGAATTTGAGTTGGATGAATATTGTTTTATTTGCAAGGAAGGTTCTGTCGGGAGTGGCCTCAACCGCATGCCACTCCATTCTTCGTCGGTAAAAGGCAAGTGCATTCCCTTGATTGCGGCTAGGAGGATTAAACGATTGTTTGCTCTTAGCGTAAGTAATTATCGATGCATACGCAAGAGGTAAGCCTTGCTTGGCTATAACTAGAAAGTGCTCCCTCTTATGAAAATGTCTATGATGATTAAAAGTTTAAGGGAATTGATGCAAGTACACCGTGTTATTGAGTGTGGATGTGTGTTCATATGTGATGCTCCTTAGTTTAATTGTTGCTCTGTTAATTAGATGAACTCTAAGTGAGACCGAGCTTTTAGTAAGGTTGATTATAGTGAGTAGATTGTTCGAGTGATTGGGACTAACATGGGTTTGGTTCAAACGGTTAAGTTCTTTATAAAGATAGTATACGTGAGCATTTAGCGCAAGTGTATTGTGTGAACATGGTTCGGTGGCCGAGGATGTGGTTGCATGATAGAAACTTGTCATGAGTTGCCATGCCTCATTGTTGAATCTGCTTGTACAAGTACCGCTAGTGACTTAGGAATGTGAGAATTGGCTATGTGTGTGTATGTGGATATGGTATGTTTGTGTATGCATTGAATGAAAAGTTGCATTTCATTCATGAAAATTGTATTTGTGCATTCATAATGGAAGAGGCGACCCATGCTGATGCGGGCCTCTGTGTTCACACGTAGTGAACACGAAAGTCCTACCTCGTAGTCCCATTCATCGAGGTGAATGGGAGCGAGACAGTAAGAGTAGGCACCTTCTATCTACGGGATGGAAGGGACGTGAGGGTGCACACCGACGGGTGGGCACTGGCAGTACCGATACATGCATGGAAATGAGCATTCATGTGCATTGCATCTTTCATAGTGAGTGTTGTGGTAAATGGTGTGTCATTTGGATGGTGATTGTGGTAATTGAAGGTTGATTCATGGACTCAACCCAAAAAGGGGAGATTGAATTGAATTTGATGAATTAGCGCATTTCCTTGTCTTGCTAATTATTGTAATACCGCAAATCTTCTTTGCCAGGGTTTTCGACCGGTAATGATTCCACCTTAGTGATTCAAGGTTTTGTAGTCGGGGGAAAATATTTATCGTCGCGCTTTTGAAGCTTTTAATATAGGTTTCGGAATTTCCCTCGTTTTTTGGTTGAGGTATCTTTCGAGCCGTTTAGTTTGGCGGCAAGCTGGTTTTTCTTGTCAACTATCATTTCGCGTCAAGAATTAATTATTTGGATGGCACTAATGGTTAAAAGTTGGACTTTTGTTTTTAGGAGGGGTTTTTAGGACTTTTCCTCCCCCACCTAACATTATCTCTCCTTCTTTACTTGTGTGGCTGGCATTGCTTGGGGCTGGCGATTTTTTCCCCTTTTTGTTTGCTGGCGCCCTGATGGCCGAGCCTCCCTGGCGACTGCTCCTCCCTGCGCCTCAGCCTCTCTGGCCGGCTGCTCTCTTGGCTCCTCCCTTTACCTCAGTCTCCCTGGCCGGCGAATGCTTCCCTGGCCGACGAATGCTCCTCTGGCCGGCGCCTTTCTTCTTTCCCCTTGGCAGAAGAAGAAGAAAGCAACCGGTAGCAACAAAGAATTAACCAGTGTCCTTCCCCTGAAGCAAATGAGTAGTGAGAGTAGTGGCGAGCCCTTGGCTGCTCCGGCCGGCGATGGGCTGCCCTCCGATCGGCGATCTTGCCTCGGTCCGCTTCCCACCGCCGTCGACCTCTCCTCCGGCCAGCATCTCCCCCACCTCCCTTCTCCCTCCATGGATTGGCTTTGAGGTATTCTAGCTTGGATATTTTCTTTGCATGCCAAGTGTTCGATGAAATGCTTAGCTAGGGTTCTTGTTTTGAAATGCAAGCACAGATGCATTAATAAATCTATGTGTATGAATCTGATCGCAGCAGAGAGTATTAAGCTATTTTCTTTGAAATTCCTGTGAGCAATTGATGGTAGGCCATATGTTTTTGAGGTAGCCAATTTATGTGGGTGAACTGTCTTAAACTATATTGTGTGTATGAGTAATACCTAAAAGAGTGTTTGTATTACGCTTATGGAAATGAAGATTTGTGTCTATGAGAAATACTAGAATTGCTCATTTCATGAGAATGCATATTGTAGCTATGAAAGTAACATTTGTGATGATATGTTAATAATAATCGCCAGGGGTGTTCTACCATCGCCGATGATGAGATCGAACCGTGTGGTGCTTATGCTTAAGTTTTGTCATAGTTCAGAGCCATTGATTTTGATACCGTGTATGAATTATTCATAAGCATCGTTTGCATATGTGCTTTATTATTGGATTGGAGCCTAGTATTCATGGTTGTGCATGCTATTTGGTATATGGTAGTTGTCACTTTAGGGCCATTACCGATATGCGACCACCTATAAATTTAATGATGATCATAGTAACCAAGATAGAGACCCTTCTTCATTGACACAAGTCCTAGCTTAGTTATTGAACATTCGCAATTCAAGCATAGATAATGCTTTACATTTGATAGCTTGAACCAAGAAACTTAACTGGTGAAGTTTACTTGTTTATATGTCCTGAGAGAAGTATATGTGTATTTCCTAGTGGAGTTTAGTAGCCGAACTCCAGGAAGAGTGGGTGGAGAACGCCGATCGCTAGGTTGCTGGTTTCCTAGAGAAATTTGAGGAAGGTTGCCATTCAATGGTTAATCTTGAAATGTATAAAGTCCCATATCGAGTAGTGTGTTATTATTATATTCTTATGTAACCTTGCTTCTTTAATTTCCGATAAGTTCGTGAATGTGACAATCGTGCCTTGCCCTATCTTGGATTTCTGTCCTCTAGGGTTGGTGGTTGCTACCGCTGCAATGGGCCGTCTGTTCCTCGCCGAGGTTAAAGGCAAGTGCAACTCCTAGAGCGTTGTTAGGATGTTAAATGCTTTGTTTGCGATAAGATTATGAAAATTCTAATGATGTGATTATGTTTATTAGCATGTCTAGAAGTTGTTTTTAGTATGGTGATGAGGATGGATGAATGTTAGCAAATTGGTAAGTAAGTTATTCAATTCCTATTTATTGCATTGCATTACGAAATTGTACGAACTAGTATGTTTATGTTGATGCAAGTGTAGGGACAAGTTTGCACTATAATCACCTAGTTCATATCTGTAAATTTAATCTACTTTATAGAAATTATGTGATGCCTTTCCCTGAATTTTATTCATGACTTTATTTACTCTCGAATGAATCACATTGGGGAAATAGCAAGTTAATTGGTACTTCCATATTGGTTATGGCTATGTGTGGTGAAAATGAATGAGGGATGAAATGCATTCACGTCAATTGCATAATTGCATTCATGATGGACGAGGCGTCCCATGTTGATGCGGGCCTCGGTGCTCACCCATAGTGAGCACAAAAGTCCTACCTCGTAGTCCCATTCATCGAGGTGAATGGGAGCGAGTTAGTAAGAGTAGGCCCCGCCACGGGATGGTTGGGATTGAGGGTGCACACCGACGGGTGTGCACTCAGCTATACCGGTATACGCTATGACAATGTGCATTATAAGCATGCATGGTGCATTCGTTGTTTTGATTCATGAGAAAAAAAGGATGAGAGCATAAAAGCATTGCATTGTGTGTTGCAATTGGTAAATGTTAATTGATGAGAAGGGGAAATGACAAGTTGAGGATTTAGTCGTGGACTCATCTTGGAACGATTATTGAGGCGTGAGTATGGTTTAGTTACGTTTCCGAGTTGTATGTGGTAAATGGGGATAGATTCTGCTTCTTGTACTGGATGATTTCAATTAAGTATTGGTTATGTCAAAAGATGAAGTAGTTGTGCTCTTATGTTTGGTTGTATATTAATTCAAACTGTTTCTTTTATTTACGGATAACAATTAAAGAAACTTTTACTTTATTTCTTGTAGCATCTATATTCTAGTCGAGTTCATTATTTTTATGCCTGATTGCGCTTTGCTGAGTCTTGGACTCACGCTTGTTTGTTTTCTTGTTTTAGGTACTTTGAAGCTGGCTCGTTGGGTTGGGGGTAGTAACACGCACACGACTTCGGCCTCTAGCAATTTGTTTAATCGATTCATTCAGTCTTGATGTATCTAATAAGATTGTAATGTGTTATGCATCGTGGTGGAGTTTATTAAATTCTATTGGTTTTGTGATTGGTTAACTAAGGACCTGCTAGAATAATATCCTATTGCAAATATTTTTCTGTCTGCTGAGTGGATGTCCTGTTTTCTAGAGAGGTCATGCCGAAATTTTCTAAATTTCGGTGACTTAGTTTTAATCTGGTTTGGGGAGTTTCAAGGTTGGTTCAATCTTTTAGTAGAGGTATAAGGTTTAAGGTCTTTTGGTAGCATTCGCGGTGCAGTTAGTGCCGGGGTGTTACAGTTGGTATCAGAGCGGGCTTCAGGTCTATGGTGTTGAATGTAGTGAGTAATTCTAGAATGAATTAAAATTTTGCTGTGTGAAGGTAGAAACATGGTTTAGGTTGAATCTTTAAAATGTGGCCCTAGGGCAATAACTTTAAAACTTGATGTAGAATGGTTAAATAATTTAAAACTTGAATACTATCCGATATGCACAATCGGATTATCCGATAAGAGCGAGAGCAATCAGGTTTATCACAAGTTAGAGCTAGACTAGGGTAAGCAACAAATGAGTAGAAGGCTAGCTATAACAATTACTTCAAGGCAAATTTAATTAAAGCAACAAGAAAAGACCAAACCAAAGATTTGATGCACGATTGGTTTTTCCCGAAGTTCGGATCCTTGAGGGGATCCTACGTCTCCGTTGAGGCGGCTCGGTTACACTTGAGTTGGGGTCTCTTTCAACCCTCTTACTCCCGGTGTTGCACAAATGCACTCGCCGGTTTCAACTCCTTTGACGCTTGAGCCGGGGTCTCTTTCAACCCTCTTCCTCCCGGTGTTGCACAAATGCACTCGCCGGTCTTCACTTCTTTGATTCCTTCCCTTGCAGAGGCGGAATCCGGCCTTCACAAACTTCCTACGGCCAACCACACACAAAGCTCCTAGGCTCAGAGGCGACCTCCTAGCCGTCTAGGAGTCCTCAACCTCCAAGAGTAACAAATGCTCACGAAGAACAAGCTTGGAGATGAAATCAAGTGCTCAACAACTCAAATCCACTCAATCTAACACCTCACTCCTCAAACTCTTCCCTACCCTTCTCACAAAGGGGATCACTTAGATCTAAGGGTAGAGGGGTGTTTAGGGGGCTCAAGAACAATAGGAGAACCCCTCAAAGCTGCAGGATAACGACCACCTTTCAAATGGGAAGGAGGGGGCTTTAAATAGAGGCTCCAAAAAACTAGCCGTTATGCCCTGGTCAGACCCACATCGGACTATCTGATATTGAACATCGGACTATCCGATGTGTGTAAAACTCCAGATCGACTCCACTCGGAATTTGAATTCTTTTGAATAAAAAGCACAGATCGGACTTTCCGATATGGAACATCGGACTATCCGATGTGTGTAAAACTCCAGATTTCCAAGAGAACATCGGACTGTCTGATATCAAACATCGGACTATCTGATATCAAACATCGGACTATCCGATATTTCCAGAGAGTACCCATTTTCAAATATGTTTCAAAGATTTTTCTAAGTCCTCATCGGACTATCCGATGTCAACATCGGACTATCCGATGTCCACATCGGACTTTGACATCGGACTATCCGATATGCACCGAGCAGCTCGACCAAAACGAGCATAACTTTTGACTCCGGACTCCGATTTAAGTGATCTTGGACTCTATTGAAAGGTAAGAACAAGGGCTACCCAACTAACAAGGTCTCACTACCCAAATCTCAAAAGATAATTTCAGATTTCACAAAGAATCCAAAGGAGACCTACAACTCTCACTTTTCGGCACCACCAACACCACTTTCTCTCTAAGTTTCACAAGGATGGATCACTTGAGCACTTGACACATCTAAAAGTCATTCGACATCGCATCCCTCTTAATAGTACGGCAATCCTTAGACTCAAATTCAAACGAGAAATCTAAGTTTTACATTCAATCCGCATGCCGACTTCTCTGTGGATGCAATGTGCATGATGTCTTTTACCAAATGATTGATAACGTCTTCGCCTTGTCCAACTTGACTCGATTCACTTCATGAGACTCTCGTCCTATCGACCTTGACTTGATCATCCTCTTCGACGATCTCCACGCCAAGTCGATCTTTGACTTAGTCCTCAACTCTTGGTGACACCGCCGTCTTGTTGACCTCGGCTTAACGATCATCCTCCAAGATATCTTGGTCATCATACACACACGGGACCTAATTCTTTCCAAACCACTCATGAAAGATATTAGTCCTAAAGGCTCAATAGATATGAATGAATTGATATTTGAGAGCAATTGATTACCACAAGTGTTTCATATAAAGAAGCACAATATAAATTAAAACACTTGACATAAGAAATGTTCTCTACTAAGTGCATCATGATGAATATGTAATTGATCTATATGCACTAGAGAGATAATTGCCAATATGACGAAACAATTAAATCATGGCAAAGGATCACAGTCTTTACTTTAAATGAAGCACATGAAGAATATACACGAATTGTACATGTGCAATTAATATTCGGAACAAGAGTAAATATGTGATCCAACTCTAGATTAAACTTCACTAAGAGAATTGCATGAGAAGATACGCAACTAAAACATGCATGCACCAATTCAATCTATAGCAATGTGAAGTTTAACTCTAGTTAATACATGCATACTAAAAGCAAAGCACATAATGAACTCAAGTGAATATATATGCACAAATAAATATGGTATGAACCAATGTGTATATATATAATCAATATGCTACTTGGAGTTCACTATGCATTTGCACAAAAGGAATGCAATAACAAATATAGAAGAGATACCAAAATTGCATACCTTATCTTTGCTTAACCATCCCGCTTGATTTTCCTCTAAATAGATGAGACTGATACTCAACTAGGCAATAACATGTTAGTCTCATAGTAATGGTTGCACCCATTATAGCGGGAGAAATCCGCGTGAGACCAGGAGGGCCACGTGCCCTCCAAACCGTTTTGCAAAAAGCCCCTTCATTTCTTGAAAATTACAGATAGGTCCTTCCAAATTACAGATAGGTCCTTTGCGATTTTTCTGAGGGGAAGATAGTTTTTTTTTCCTTCGCATTTAGGTCCCTGGCGCAGTATTTTGCGGAAAAGGCCTCCCGTAAATTCAAATCGTGGGCAAGCCCTTTTCTAATTTTTCAGGATAGCGAACAGGTCCAAAAAATTAACAAACAGGCCCCTGTTTCTTACGTCTAGGTCCTTTCTCCGTTTTTCCCAGAAAAAAATATTTTCACCACCAAAAAAACACGGATTCGTCTCCGTTTTTCCCGAAATAAATGTTTTTGCCACCAAAAAAATGTGTTTTTCCCGGAAAAAATGTTTTCGCCACAAAAAAACACAGATTCGTCGAAGGTTTATAGCAACTTATCGATTTACTGATCCGTTTTTCCCGGAAAAAATGTTTTCGCCACAAAAAAAACACAGATTCATCAAAGGTTTATAGCAACTTATCGATTTGCTGATCCGTTTTTCCTGGAAAAAATGTTTTCGCCACCAAAAAAACACATTTTTGCCGGAAAAAAAGTTTTCGCCGCAAAAAAAACACAGATTCGTCGAAGGTTTATAGCAACTTATCGATTTGCCGACGGGTCTTAGCCATCGTTTTCTAAAAAAACACGGATTCGTCAAAGGTTTATAGCAGCCCATGGATTCGCCAACGGGTCCTACCGACCTCCGTTTTTCCCGAAAAAAATGTTTTCGCCACCAAAAAAACGCGTTTGTCCCGGAAAAAAATGTTTTCGCCACAAAAAAAACATAGATTCGTCAAAGGTTTATAGCAACTTATCGATTTGCCGACGGGGCTTAGCCGTCGTTTTCTAAAAAAAACGCGGATTCGTCAAAGGTTTATAGCAGCCCATGGATTCGCCAACGGGTCCTACTGACCTATTTTATTTAAAAAATACGGAGATCGAAAATTCAACCAAATTTTTCGTTTTCTAAAAAAACACAAATTTAATCGAAGGTTTATAGCAGCCCATGGATTCGCCGATGGATCTTATCGACTCTACAAAACGGCGCAGCGTAGCACGCTATTATTGCTAGTATAATCATATTAGAGGTTTGTCATTTGTTAAGCACTAAGTTAAGCATTTCCTCAATTACATAGATTGTCATTATATGCGTTTGTCATTAATCACCAAAATAACATTAATGCCTAAATGCACTTTCAGGTTCGTGTCCCCAACCGCTTGTAGAAGCCCAGTTTTCGAAATAATAAAAGGAATGCATGCCCTACTCTATCAGAGAGCACGCGTGGGTGGGTTGGTTAGATGGGTGAGACGTGGGTCACGAGGAGGGGTGAGGAGGTCATGAGTTCGAATCCCAGTCCTCACAATATTATTTGTCTTTTGAAGTGACTTCTACAAGCGGTTTTATAACCGCCAGATATCGACGGAGTATCACACTTGTTAGCTATAAGCGGTTCTAAAACCGCTTCTAAAAACGGTTTCAAACCGCTTGTGATAGTCCCATCTGTAGTAGTGGTTTTGGACTACTCCAGTTCATTGAATTATGCCACTCCGTGGTCGTGGCAAGTTATTGGCTCAAGATATGATTGCGGAATCTACACTCAGCGTGTATGAATGGATTGTGCCTTTTTTTTAGCACCTGGGCTTTGTTGTCTTTGAATTTGGTATCTAAAAGAAATGAATAAATGTAGCGGAAAGCGTTGGAAGCTCTTGAGTGAGAGATAATGGTATCAATAGCTCGATTGGAGTTGGATTTAAATAAAATAGGAGTGATCTTTGTGAGTGTTCCAAAAGGTGGAGTCTCTTGTGGGTATTAAATGAGATTCTTATTGGTGAAATGATTTTTCGTCTGGGAAATGAAAATTTTCCCTCCCTGTTGGGAGAAAAGTGTTGGTTTTGGGTGATATCTTTCTTTTGGTAATAGTGGGTTGCCTCTTTT
Organism: Guadua angustifolia; assembly: GCA_036346375.1. Classification (NCBI taxonomy): domain Eukaryota; kingdom Viridiplantae; phylum Streptophyta; class Magnoliopsida; order Poales; family Poaceae; genus Guadua; species Guadua angustifolia. The sequence goes on along the minus strand of CM070502.1, from coordinate 55,140,546 downwards.
CCAAAAGCAGTATCAAGAGATTTCTTTTCCCAATGCCAATAGTGGTTGGAGTGATTTGGAATCCTGATGCCTACAATTCCTATACTAACCCAGTGACAACAGAAACTTCAATTCGGGAGTATGACCCCGACCAATACAATCACGAGATGCTAAAATATGTCAGCTCCTCTCGTCTTACTACAATTTCTTCTTGCTCCTCCTTGGTTGCATATAACTATATAAGAGATATATATGCCATTTCCAATTTTCCATAGGTGTCTGTCAAATGTAGTGTTAACTGAAGGTGGGTGCAACATGCGATGTGAACATAGTCAAGAAGAGTAAAGTCTTCTACCTATAATCTATTGTGTACGATCTGTTTCATTCATCTATATGTGACTATACATTATGGTTCAAAAAGCCACATTAGTTCGGTGACGCCGTTTTGATCATGAATAGTGACACATTTTTATGTACTAGTTACAACGAACTATTTATAAGCAGAGACTTTCTATCATCCTTAGAATGTACCAAAATATATATTAAGCAAGTACCAAAAGGTACCAAAAATTTAAAGAGTAAAGATACCAGGAGGTACAAGAGTTTAAGGGTTATTTGGTAGTACCTTCCGAAGGACAGTAAAAATTCTATTATGAGCAATTTGTATTATGTACTGTCGTTGCACTGAATCACTAGAGAACATATGTAATGCTTGCTCGGAGAAATCCTAGAGAAGGCACTGCCGTTGCACTGAGCAACTAATTCTTCAGCATAAAAAGAACATGCGATTGGTTTTGAGACCAGCACGTAATGGATAATTTTTCAGCATACCAGAAGATTTTGTGGCTTGATATCTCTGGCAAACTCCAATGCTACCATGAATGTAAGCCAGTGCCCTACATATCTATCAAAAACCAACAAATATTGGATTAAATTCGTGATGAAAAAATTAGCTTGATTCGGATCTAGCCAAAGCTGTTTGAAAGCATCTTTGCTTTCCTCCGAAATAAAACATGCCAGAACAGTACTAACCAAGAACAGTACTTTTTTTTAGATAAAAGATTAAAATCCGGTCTCCGCAAACGCACACAACCGAATGTTACAAATGTCACAACCTTAGAGCTGTAATGAAAAACATACGAAGAGATCTAAAAATCAAAAGCAAATTCTATAATTGCTTATCCATCCATTCTTGGCAAAGATGTCTAACGCCACAACCTCCAATACCCTACTTGCTAGCCTGATGATCTCCCTGCTGTTCTCATACTGCAATAGTGCCTAAAACCGAAGCCAATATGTGCCCCTAAAAGTAGCCTGCATAAAAGAAAAGTATCGTTTTTTTCTCAAAGATAATATCATTGCGAGTGCACCAAATAGCCCATAATATAGCAGCACCCCCCACAAGAAGCAGTCTTTTAACCCATTTCTCCATGCCTGCTAACCAATGACCAAGCATATGAGACATAGATTTCGGCGGTGATAAACCAGTAGCAATATGCACAATTCGCCAAATAGTTTTTTAGTGCTGACACTCAAAAAATAAATGTCATATTGTTTCATTACAATTATAGAAACAACATTGTTGATTTTCATCCCAATTTCTTTTAGCTAGATTGTCCTTTGTTAAAATAATTTCTCGTTGTAAATATCAGAGGAAATTTCTTATTTTTAAAGGAAGTTTCACCTTCCAAATGAATTTACTAAAGAAAGGGGTACCCTGGTTCATCAAATAAACGTATATAGACCGTACAGAGAACTGTCCATGTCTATGTAAACCCCAGTGAAAAAAATCCCTTCCATCAGTAAGCTGACAATGAGCTATTTTAGCTACTAAATTATACCATGCCGTCAATTTATCCCCCAATAATAACCTTCGGAAATGAATATTTGGTGGCATCTGTGTCATGACTTCTGCGACAGTATTATGAGGATATAAACAATGTTATACATGCTAGGAAATTGAACCTTAAGTGGTGAAGAACCCATCCAAGTGTCCTCCCAAAACCTGGTTTGTGAACCATCTTTAATCCGAAAGGATCCACAATCTAGGAAATTATTCTTGAACTTTAAGAGCCCTTTCCAAAAATGTGAGTCCCCAAGTTTAATACGCACTTGGGACAAACATTTGGAACGGAGATATTTATTGATAAGCAAGGATTGCCAGATCCCATCCTCATTCAACAGCTTAAATAACCATTTGCTCAGAAGACATTTATTCTTAATATGCAGGTCTACAATACCTAGTCCTCCTTGATCTTTAGGACAACACAGGATATTCCACTTAGCAAGGCGATATTTTTTCTTATCATTATTACCTTGCCAAAAAAATCGAGATCGGTAGTAATCCAACCTTTGAAGAACACCCTTAGGAATTTCAAAAAATGACATCATGAACATAGGGAGACTACTAAGCACAGAATTTAATAAAACAAGTCGACCCCCGTATGAAAGATGTTTGGCCTTCCAAGTACTTAGCTTTCTTTTAAATCTATCCACAATGACGCCCTAGTCCGCATTACGGAGCTTGTGATAGTGCATCGGAATACCTAAGTATCAAAATGGGTATGATCCTAGCCCACAACCAAACAAAACAGAGTATTCTTGTTTGTGATGTCTAGCATCACCAAAGCAAAAGATCTCGCTTTTGTGAAAGTTAATTTTTAGGCCCGATAACTGTTCGAACACACAAAGCAATAACTTCATGTTTTTAGCTTGCTCAATATCATGGTCCATGAAAAGGATAGTGTCATCAGCATACTGCAGAATCGATAAGCCATCCTCAATAAGATGAGGAATAACCCCTCGAATCTGGCCATCCTGTTTCGCTCGCTTAATCAAAATAGCAAGGATGTCTACCACAATGTTGAAAAGGATTGGGGACATGGGGACACCCTGCCTGAGCCCTTTTTTAGTTTGGAAGAAATATCCAATATCATCATTAACATTAAGGGTTAATTGGATATATGCCACTGTAGGAACCGCTTATTCGAGATTTGCCATCGTTCCTTCGCTTTTTCGAATGATGCCATTATGAAATCGTGCTTATTCGAAATATGCCACCACTCGCGACACGTGTCCCGTCCGGTCAAACCGAGCGCAATTCGGACGATTTTGCCCCTCCGCATCAAAGTCTTGTCAGAATTTTGTAAAAATCTCCAAAGAAGATCTGAAGCTAAGATTTTTACCTTGGTGACTCGAGATCCTCATCTACCTCTGGTAAAAATATAAAAAATTAAAACTTACATTTGAAACTTTAGGAAATTCAAAAATAGAAAACAAATAATGTTCAAAATAGGAAAATAGCAATGTTAGAATTTTTAAAATTTAAATATAAAAGATAAAATTTTCAAAACTTTATATAAGATTAATAATACTATTTCAAATCTTGATAAAAATTTTCATAAAATATTAATACCATTTTAGCCTTAAATTAAATATAGAAATTCAGAAGTACGGAGGGGCAAAATCGTCCGAATGGGCTGAGTCGTGCGCTCGGTTTGACCGGATGGGACACGTGTCGCGAGCGTGGTATATTTTGAATAAGCACGGTTTCATAATGGCATCGTTCGAAAAAGCAAAGGAACAGTGGCAAATCTCGAATAAGTGGTTCCTATAGTGGCATATATCCAATTAACCCTAACTTTAATGCCCACACTACCTCCAGTGGCAAAATGTTCGACCCATGAACACCATCATATAGAATCGTCGTGTGCCCGAATTTGCAAATCCGACACTCAGGTATTCTCGTGACTAGTCCAGATCGCGCTTAGTGCACACAAGGCTAAACAGGGTTTAATGTACCACAAACATACGCAACGGAATAATAATAAAGTACATCAAACATGTATATAAACGAGTTGTTCGACCTTATGGTCCCTTACAATAGTCTGCCACACAGGGCTTACAATAGTCAAAGTAAACTAAGTTCAATAGCGGAAATATAAAAAGTCGTGGTGCTCTATCTTCTCCACAGACGCCTGACTAAGGCTTGCTTCCCTAGTTCTCCGGCTCTTCAACGAACTCCTCTTCATAAGCAGGCGTAGTCTCTTCTTCTCGTAAGTTTGTCCGCAAGGGTGAGTACACACCGTACTCAACAAGTCATGCACAAAATGCAAGTCTATTTACTACATGCATGGCTTATTTCAAAGGAATAGCCTAACTGGTTATTTTGCTTTTGCAACAATATTTTAAACTACTATCTATTTAGATTGAAAGCATCAAAACCTTATTATCATTATATGTCTCAAGTTGTTTTCCACATTGTTTTGGACACACAGTCCCTAATCAAGTTTCTTTGGCACACAGCCTTCACCCCATTTTATTTTCAAACACTACCCCTTGACTGTAATCCCCGAGCATTGTCCAGTACCGTGGACTCGGTTATTCAAACAGTTTTGACACTCTGCAGAGGTTGTACACTTTACCCACAAGATACAGTCGCACACCACAAAAGTGATTAACCGTAACAAAGCTTTTCAGAGACTTCTATCTCCACCTAAGAACCTCTCTAGGTTGCCTTCACTATCACTTCCCTCACTCAGAGCCGAAGTATAGGACCGACAAACACCGTTGGACGGGTACCAAGCCGTAGCACAGGCACGCTCCCCCATACAGTTACCCCATGTAACTATCACCCCGAGTTATCAAAGGTAAGACATCAGAATCCTACTAAACTAGGTCTTCCCATTCAGACATGTGGTTGTACGAGAGACTCAGGTCAAAGGCTTGCAAGATAAGGTTCTTAACTGACCAAGGCAAGACATCCTTCTCTCAGATTTTGGCACACAGCCCTCACAACACTCATTCCCCCCAACTGCCACACGGGCTCACCTGGCACAAAGCCTCGGTCCACTTGCCCCAGTCTAAATCAAATTCCATCCCAAGTTATTTAACAGTGCAACACATGCCCATAATCATCCTTCTTGTAGAACCACACAGGTCTCTACATTCCAGTATTAATACCAACATCATTCCACCTTTTGTTAAAATACATTCACTATTCTTTAGTCAATATTGCTTTTGTATTCAAAAAGACTATTCACGATATTTGCAGGACTAAGAACCTATTCACGGTCTAGCCTCCCGTGTTGGCACAATATTATCAACCAACAATATTACCAAACTTAGGTTATCGAAGGAATCATGTCATGCAAATGTTAATAACAAGGTGGCAATAACAATTAGGTTGATTAGCTAATTCACCCAAAATATTTGAACCCATTTCTAGTTGAATTAGCATGCATAGATTGGAACAAAATACATTTTCAAAATTTAGGCACAACATGGTCAAAGCATAACTTGCCTTCGAAAAGTTGCTGGCCCTGATCCGGGGTTGATTCTTGTTCTGGAAATCGTCCCTCGAAATTCCCCGACAAATCAACGTCTAATTAAAATCAACATACACACAACAAATATATTTTTCAGAGAGCAAATTCATCTCTAAAAATTCGACAAAATTCACCAATAAATAGATCTTGATTTTACAAATTTTTAGAAATTGCAATCACTCAAATCGGAGTTAAAATTCAAAAGTTATAGCCATTTGAAGATTTAAAACAAATCAAAAAGAATAAACCGAATTTCTTTATTTATTTTTATATGGAAAATCCGGAATTATGATGTCAGCGTGGCCAATAATGACGTCAGCATCTACCGTGCCAGCACTGACAAGTGGGCCCCATTGATGACATCATCATTTGACACGTGGCGAAATCTGGTCATGACACATGTCAACGAATTATCAATCCGCGGCTTGATTTAATCTCATCCGTCGGATTAAAAATGAACGGCTAGATCTTAACCGACGCTTCGGTTCGGTTACTCCGGAGTCAACACGTGGTGCAATATCAACCACTGGATCAAGATCTAACGGCGAAGAACAACCCGAATATCTACTCAACTGACCCGGTCAAACGCCAAGATTCGTGCGATAAGATCAATGGCCAAAATTGCACCGACACTTTGGATCGTTACTGCGGTGCTGACGCGTGGCTTATCCGTGACCATCGGATTAAAATCAAACGGTGACCAATAACCAGGTGACGTCGACAGCCACGGCGACTGCGCCGACGCTTCGGTTCATGCGCAACACGCGTCAACTCGGATTGGTTCGACGCGTGGTGGAATCCCGAGCGCTAATTTCAAAATCAACGGCTCGGATTAAAACCAAAATCCCACAGCGCAACAGGCGACGCGGCTACCCCGGCGCGCGACGCGTGGACGAATCCGAACCGCTCATCGAATATCTAACGGTCTACATTTAAATCCATCCTACGCTAACAGTACAGATCCTACGGCTATGGTTATTTAGACTACGTGGCTACATATGAATCATACGATCAAAATCTGACGGCGGATAATTGATAATGAGGTTTACTGTACCAGGGCTACGTGGCGAAATTCAGAGCACTGGATCTAAATCCAACGGCCACGATATGACCTATCTTGAGCTCACGTGGGTAGTCCCCGGCTTTGGGCACGTGGCGCTATCCTAGCCATTCATTTCAAAATCTACGGCTGAAATTAGAAGATGGCACTTACTGTTGCTAGGGCGACGTGGATGAATCAGAGGCGTTGGATGACGATCGAACGGTCGGTGAACCTTTCGAGTTCGACAACGGCGAGACGACTAGAGGTGGCCGGAGAGGAAGAAGATGACCCAAGCGACGGCGTTCCAGTGATGTTCCGGCGAAGTGAGGTAGCTCTTCGAGTGCGGCTTGACTCGAGGTTTACTCCGGTGACCTTAATTGCGACGGAGACTCACCGGAGAGGGAGCAAAGCATGGCGGAACTTCTCGGTACTACGGCGAGCAAATGCGAGCGCTACGGTGGTCCTTGGAATGCGTGAAAGAGCTCCACATGCGCGGAAGGGAGTGCTTTATACCGTACGTCGGTTAATGGGGCGACGGAGTCATTACAGCGGCAAGTAATGGCGATGGTTTCTGATCATAACGCGCGGCGGCAGTGGCGCTTCCCTTTCCCGTAGACGAAGCGATGCGGCACTATCGCAGACGTCCACGTAGCGAAGATCTAACAGCCGAGGCGATGAAACGACGTGGGCAAATCTCAGCCGTAGGATGCAAATCCAACGGTGGAAAAGATGCGGCGTTAGGGTTTTGGCCGGTGCGCACAGTAGTGGGCCGGGCCCTTTACTGTTCATCGCATTTTCAATTGATTTTCGAATAAAAATAATTCTAAATATTCGTTTAAATCATTTGAGGCACTTAAAATATCAGAAAAATTCTAGAAAAATTCCAGAAAATATTTTAGGACATTTTAAGCTCAAATAAAATATTTCCATATATATTTTACTAAAACTTTTCATTATTGAATTAATTTCCAGAGGAAAGGTTAATTCCAGAAATTATGAATAAATCCAAATAAATTCCAGAAATTCTCAAAAATTCAAAATTTCCAAATTTTGGGATGTTACAAACCTCCCCCCTTAACAGAATCTCGACCCCGAGATTTAGGGCTGGCTAGAGAATAAATCAGGAAACTCCTTCCTCAAGTCTTCTTCGTGCTCCCAAGTTGCTTCACTTTCTGAGTGGTTGCTCCACTGAACTCTGCAGAAGCGAGTTGACTTGTTTCTTGTTTCACAATCCATGGTATCCAAAATCTTCACTGGATGCTCTTTGTAAGTTAAATCTTCCTGCAGTTCAATAGCTTCTATAGGTGTTTGCTCCTCCGGTACTCGCGGACATTTCTTCAGTTGAGATACATGGAATACATCATGTACTCCTGCTAAAGATTGTGGCAATTCCAGCTGGTATGCAACTTCACCCTTACGGCTCAGAATCTTAAATGGACCCACATATCTCAGGGCAAGTTTTCCTTTAGCATGGAACCTTTTAACTCCCTTTAATGGCGTGACCTTGAGATAAACATAGTCTTCTGGTTCAAAACTCAAGTCACGACGTCGATTATCTGCGTAACTCTTTTGCCTGGATTGGGCAGTCTTCAACCTTTCTCGAATCAGAGCAATCTTCTCCTCTGCCTCTAAAAGTACGTCTGGTCCAAAGACATGACGTTCTCCCGTTTCATTCCAATTTAATGGTGTTCGACATGAACGACCATACAAAGCTTCAAATGGAGACATTTTTAAATTAGCTTGATAGCTATTATTGTAGCTAAACTCGGCATATGGTAAGCATTTGTCCCACGATGTAGTGTACGACAATGCACAAGCTCTTAGCATATCTTCAAGTATCTGGTTAACCCTTTCAGTCTAACCATATGTCTACGGATGGTATGCTGTACTGAAATTTAGACGGGTGCCCATTACTGTATGCAGCTTATCCCAAAATCTGGAAGTAAATTGAGTACCACTATCCGATATTATCTTCTTAGGCACACCGTGCAAACAAACAATTCTCGCTATGTACAGTTCCGCTAACTTATCTCCCGAATAAGTCGTCTTTACTGGTATGAAATGTGCAACTTTTGTTAACCGATCCACTATGACCCATATGGAGTCATATCCACCTTGAGTCCTTGGCAAACTGGTGATGAAATCCATCCCGATCTCCTCCCATTTCCATTCTGGTATCTTTAGTGGTTGTAGCAGTCCGGCTGGTCTCTGATGCATTGCTTTGACTCTTTGGCACACATCGCATAATGCTACATGCTCAGCTACTTCCTTCTTCATATTTGGCCACCAAAATCTTTCCTTAAGATCCTGGTACATTTTTGCACTGCCGGGGTGAATTGAATACTTAGAATCATGCGCTTCCTCCAGGATTAATTGCTTCAATTCTGGCTTATGAGGTACGCAGATTCGATTCTTCATCCATAGAGTACCCTATTCATCTACTCTGAAGTCTTTTGCGCTAAGTCTTCATCCATCTTGGACTTGATTCTATTTATCTTGTCATCATCCTTTTGACCTTTCCTGATCTGCTCTTCCAGGGTTGGCTTAACCTCCAAGGTAGCTAAGAATCCTTTCGGTACAACTTCCAATCTTAACTTATGGAGCTCTTTACATAAGTCTGGCTGATCTTCTGCTATTTTCAAATTCAAGCTATAGCTTTTCCGACTCAAAGCATCTGCTACTATATTTGCTTTTCCTGGATGGTAGTGGATTCCGATGTTATAATCCTTGATTAGCTCTAACCATCTTCTCTGCCTCATGTTAAGATCCGATTGTGTGAATATATACTTCAAACTTTTGTGATCAGTATATATTTCACACCGGTTTCTGATGAGATAGTGACGCCATATTTTAAGAGCGTGCACTACAGCGGCTAACTCCAGGTCATGAGTTGGGTAATTCTGTTCATGTGGCCTTAATTGCCTTGACGCATAAGCTACTACTTTGCCGTTCTGCATCAGCACACATCCAAGTCCCTGACGCGAAGCATCACAATATATGTCAAAATTGTCCTTAGTATTCGGCAACACCAAAACAGGTGTCGAAGTCAAACGCTTCTTCAACTCTTGGAAACTCTTTTCGCACTCGAGTGACCATGCAAACTTTTTCTATTTCTTTAACAGTTGCGTGAGAGGTCTCACAATTGAAGAAAATCCTTCAATGAAGCGGTGATAGTATCCTGCCATACCAAGAAAACTCCTGATCTGAGTAACAGACTTTGGTTGTTCCCAATGTAATACTGCCTCCACTTTCTTCGGATCGACAGCTACTCCTTCGGCAGTCATTACATGCCCTAAGAATTCAACCTTCTTTTTCCAGAAGTCACATTTGCTAAATTTTGCATATAACTGGTTTTCCCTCAGCTTTTCCAAGACCATCCTTAGATGTCCAGCATGCTCTTCCTCCGATTTGGAGTAAACTAAGATGTCATCAATGAACACAACGACGAACTTATCCAAATATTCCATGAACACTTTATTCATCATATTCATGAAATATGCGGGAGCATTAGTCAGTCCGAAGGACATGACCGTGAATTCATAATGTCCATACCTTGACGAGAAAGCTGTCTTTGGTAGGTCCTCCATCCGAATCTTTAACTGATGGTATCCAGATCGGAGATCTATTTTGGAGAATACTCCTGCTCCTCTTAACTGATCAAAAAGATCATCTATTCTAGGCAAAGGATATTTGTTCTTTATCGTTACATCATTGAGTGCACGATAGTCTATACACATTCTGAAACTCCCATCCTTATTCTTTACAAACAGTACTGGTGCTCCCCATGGTGATGAACTTGGCCTTATAAATCCCTTCTTCAACAACTCCTCAATTTGCTTCTTCATTTCTACCAATTCCTCGGTAGACATCCTATAGGGTCTCTTGGCTATTGGAGCTGTTCCGGGTACTAACTCGATTACAAACTCTATATCCCTGTCTGGTGGCATTTCGGGTAAATCCTCGGGAAACACATCCGAGTACTCACTAACTACTGGAACACTTTCCATGTTAACGGCCTTCACACTGTTGATCATTAGTTGACCATCTCGTGCCGCAAGTGCTTGAATCTCCACCTTCCTACCATCTGGGCTTTCAATGGTTACAACTCTCCGTCCACAATCCAGCATTGCCTTGTGCTTGGATAACCAGTCCATTCCCAAAATCACATCTATGGTTTGAGTATCCAGTATAATTAAGTTCGCTAGGAACTCTATTCCATTTATTAATAGTTTCACCCCAGAGCATCCTACTTTAGTTCGGAGTTTTGATCCAGGGGTTTGGACTATAAGTGTACTCTTAAGGTTGACTATATCCAAATCATTTTCCATAACAAAAATCCATGAAATAAATGAATGTGAAGCTCCAGAATCGAATAAAATTGTAGCTGGTACTGAATTAACTAGAAACTTACCCAGTACAACGTCCGTTGCATTCTGAACTTCATCTGTTGTGATGTGGTTAACCCTTCCTCGCACAACTGATTGTGGTGCGGCTCCAGCTTGGACAGGTGCTCGGCTTCCACCTTGAGCTGGTGTTCTTGCTGGCGTGTTACCCAAATTAAAGCGAACAGGGGTAACTCCTCCCTTCTTGGGACAAACATTGGCAAAATGCCCCATCTCATTACAGTTGTAGCAGCACCTTCCTGCCATTACTGAATTGCCTCTGGCTTGAGTAATTGCTCTCACTGGCGCCTGCGGATTCTGACCGATAGGGCGCTGTGCAGGTACTGGTGCTCTTGCACTGCTTCTTGGCTGAAACCTAGTGAATTGTTGGGGTACCACCCTTGGTCTCTGCTGACCCTGGCATCCTCCTTGCTGTGCCAAGCGACGCTTGCGGTTATCATCTAACTCTTTACGCTTATCTTCCAAAATGAGCGCCTTATTGACAAGCTCTTGGAAATCCGGAAATGTGTGGGTGATCAGTCCCACTTGAAGTCCAGTGTTGAGTCCCTTCATGAACCGGGACTGCCTAGCCTTATCAGTAGCTACGTCCTCCGGAGCATAGCGTGCAAGCTGTGTGAATTTGTTCAAGTAATTGGCCACTGACTGGCCCCCTTGCTTCAACGACCTGAACTCTTCTTTCTTGAGTTCCATCATCCCTTCCGGCACATGGTACTGACGGAAGGCAATGGTAAACTCATCCCAGGTGATTTCCTGAGGATGCTCATGGGATGCACAATAATTCTCCCACCATTCCGCGGCTGTTCCTTCTAACTGGTGAGAGGCGTACAGGACTCTCTCATTGCCGACACATTGAGATATGTGCAGCTTCCTTTCAATCGTCCTAAGCCAATCATCCGCTTCAATGGGATTGACGTTCCCAGAGAAGGTTGGGGGTCTAGTCCTCATAAAGTCTGACAATCCTGATTGATGTCCATGGTGTACAGCTTGGTTGTTGTTGTTAACTGCGGCCTGATTTTGCAACTGCTGCATTTGTTGCATCATCGTTTGCATAAGCTGGGTTTGAGCAGTCAAGAAAGCTCCTAGATTATTCATGTCCACAGGTGGTGCTTGAGGGTTTGGTGCGTTGTCTTGGTTTCCACCCTGCTGAGATCCGCTTCCTCCAGCTCCACGGCTTCCACGAGTGTTCACCATCTGAAGAACAAAGGATTTAGGGGAAAGAAGAAATAGAGTGGATAAGTATACAAGAATCTTATGCGGGGAGAAGATTTGACTCAAACACACAACTTTTATTCAATATTATGAAGATATGGCCGCTCACAGGTGCCTACGGGCATTGAGACACATACTCATTAAGCAACATAGAAATTGTTCAACACAAGAAACCATAACAACATATAAAGTTCAACCAACCAACCGTTCTAAAGACGGACTCGAGAAACTGACTCGATAAACTTGACTCAATACACGAGTCGACTCTGAAAGGAAAACAAAACACTCAGTCGTCAAGCCATCCTGGCTGCGGTCCTCCTGGCAAATACTGCGGCGGGTGCGGCGGCATAGGGGCGAACTGATCCTGGTGCCCCACTGCTGGCGGAACAAAAGAGCCCACCGACTCTGCTGACTCCGGGGCTGCATGCTCGGGTGCTGGTGGCTCTGGCTCCACCTGCACTGGAGCCTCCTGAACTGGTGCCTCCTGCACCGGCTCCTCCTGCTCAGGCTCGGCTCGTCAGGATCGGGGTCGTGTAGCTCCAGCTCTGGCTTTGACTCAGGTCCCTCCAGCAGCTCCTCCAACTCGCGAATCCTCCTGGTATACTGCGACATACCCTCTCTAACATCCTGCAGCTGGGTCCTGAGCTCCACAACCTCATCACGTGCCCTCTGCAGCTCCTGGACTGTCTCGTCCAAGGTCTCCTCCTGGGCGATGGCGTATCTCACCAAGTGGATGATCGTAGCGTCATCGTCGTCAATCGGAACCTGGTCGAAGTGGTTGTCCCGGTGTGGATGGTGTCGGAAGACGGTGCCCTCTAGCTCGGCGGAGTAGGTGCGGGCGATCTGCCGCATCGCAAGGCGTGCGGTCTCCTGGATGCCGGCCTCGAACGTAGACCTCCTGCAGCTGACGTGGACGGGACAACTCGCCCTCCCCCTGTCTCGCGCGTAGATGGTGACCTTCACGTCCCAAGCAATGTCCAGCCCTGCCCGGACCACAGAAGTACCCCTGTAGATCGGCCTCACGAAGCCCTCCAAAAACTGCAGCATAAACCACAGCTCGGCAGCAAAACCTCCGGTGCGCTCGCCAAAGGTGTGGATCCTCCTCATCTGTTAAAATACACCTCGTTAGAACTATATTTTAAAATCATAAAGTAATAACAGAAAATTGCAGCATAGGTGCGGATTAAGAAGAAAAAGATTAGTCAAGATCTCATTCATAATCTTGTGCAATTTTAATCTTTTAGAAATTAACCTTATCTTTATCGACCAGTCTATCCTAGGGTCAAGTCCTACAGTCAGTATGCTCTGATACCACCTCTGTCGTGCCCCGAATTTGCAAATCCGGACACTCTGTGTATTCTGCACTAGTCCAGGATCGCGCTAGTCCACACAGGCTAAATAGGGTTTAATGTACCACAAACATACGCAGCGGAATAATAATAAAGTACATCAAACATGTATATAAACGAGTTGTTCGACCTTATGGTCCCTTACAATAGTCTGCCACACAGGGCTTACAATAGTCAAAGTAAACCAAGTTCAACAGCGAAAATATAAAAAGTCATGGTGCTCCATCTTCTCCACAGATGCCCTGACTGAGGCTTGCTTCCCTAGTTCGCCGGCTCTTCAACGAACTCCTCTTCATAAGCAGGCGTAGTCTCTTCTTCTCGTAAGTTTGTCTGCAAGGGTGAGTACACACCGTACTCAACAAGTCATGCACAAAATGCAAGTCTATTTACTACATGCATGGCTTATTTCAGAGGAATAGCCTTACTGGTTATTTTTCTTTTGCAACAATATTTTAAACTATTATCTATTTAGATTGAAAGCATCAAAACCTTATTATCATTATATGTCTCAAGTTGTTTTCCACATTGTTTTGGACACACAGTCCCTAATCAAGTTTCTTTGGCACACAGCCTTCACCCAATTTTATTTTCAAACACTACCCCTTGACCGTAATCCCCGAGCATTGTCCAGTACCGTGGACTCGGCTATTCGAATAGTTTTGACACTCTGCAGAGGTTGTACACTTTACCCACAAGATACAGTCGCACACCATAAAGGCGATTAACCGTAACAAAGCTTTTCAGAGACTTCTATCTCCACCTAAGAACCTCTCCGGGTTGCCTTCACTATCACTTCCCTCACTCAGAGCCGAAGTATAGGACCGACAAACACCGTTGGATGGGTACCAAGCCGTAGCACAGGCACGCTCCCCCATACAGTTACCCCATGTAACTGTCACCCCGAGGTATCAAAGGTAAGACATCAGAATCCTACTAAACTAGGTCTTCCCATTCAGACATGTGGTTGTACGAGAGACTCAGGTCAAAGGCTTGCAAGATAAGGTTCTTAACTGACCAAGGCAAGACATCCTTCTCTCAGATTTTGGCACACAACCCTCACAACACTCATTCCCCCCAACTGCCACACAGGCCCACCTGGCACAAAGCCTCGGTCCACTTGCCCCAGTCTAAATCAAATTCCATCCTAAGTTATTTAACGGTGCAGCACATGCCCATAATCATCCTTCTTGTAGAACCACACAGGTCTCTACATTCCAGTATTAATACCAACATCATTCCACCTTTTGTTAAAATACATTCACTATTCTTTAGTCAATATTGCTTTTGTATTCAAAAAGACTATTCACGATATTTGCAGGACTAAGCAACTATTCATGGTTTAGCCTCCCGTGTTGGCACAATATTATCAACTAACAATATTACCAAACTTAGGTTATCGAAGGAGTCATGTCATGCAAATGTTAATAACAAGGTGGCAAAAACAATTAGGTTGATTAGCTAATTCACCCAAAATATTTGAACCGATTTCTAGTTGAATTAGCATGCATAGATTGGAACAAAATACATTTTCAAAATTTAGGCACAACATGGTCAAAGCAAAACTTGCCTTCGAAAAGTTATTGGTCCTGATCCGGGGTTGATTCTTGTTCTGGAAATCCTCCCTCGAAATTCCCCGACAAATCAACGTCTAATTAAAATCAACATACACACAACAAATATATTTTTCTGAGAGCAAATTCATCTCTAAAAATTCAACAAAATTCACCAATAAATGGATCTTGATTTTACAAATTTTTAGAAATTAGAATCACTCAAATCGGAGTTAAAATGCAAAAGTTATAGCCATTTGAAGATTTAAAACAAATAAACAAGAATAAACCGAATTTCTTTATTTATTTTTATACGGAAAAATCTGGAATTATAACATCAGCATGGCCAATAATGACGTCAGCATCTACCGTGCCAGCACTGACAAGTGGGCCCCATTGATGACGTCATCATTTGACACGTGGCGAAATCTGGTCATGACACGTGTCAACGAATTATCAATCCGCGGCTTGATTTAATCCCATCCGTCGGATTAAAAATGAACGGCTAGATCTTAACCGACGCTTCGGTTCGGTTACTCCGGAGTCAACACGTGGCGCAATATCAACCACTGGATCAAGATCTAACGGCGAAGAACAACCCGAATATCTACTCAACTGACCCGGTCAAACGCCAAGATTCGTGCGATAAGATCAACGGCCAAAATTGCACCAACACTTTGGATCGTTACTGCAGTGCTGACGCGTGGCCGGAGAGGAAGAAGATGACCCAAGCGACGGCATTCCAGTGATGTTCCGGCGAAGTGAGGTAGCTCTTCGGGTGCGGCTTGACTCGGGGTTTACTCCGGTGACCTTAACTGCGACGGAGACTCACTGGGGAGGGCGCAAAGCATGGCGGAACTTCTCGGTACTACGGCGAGCAAATGCGAGCGCTACGGTGGTCCTTGGAATGCATGAAAGAGCTCCACATGCGCGGAAGGGAGTGCTTTATACCGTACGTCGGTTAATGGGGCGGCGGAGTCATTACAACGGCAAGTAATGGCGACGGTTTCTGATCATAACGCGTGGCGGCGGTGGTGCTTTCCTTTCCCGTAGACGAAGGGACGCGGCGCTATCGCAGACGTCCACGTAGCGAAGATCTAATTCACGAGGCGATTTAAACGACGGTCAAATCTCACCAGAGGATGCGATCCAACGGTGAAAAGAAGCGTTAGGGTTTTACGGTGCGCCTGATGAGTGGGCCGCCCTTTATCGCTCATCGCATTTTCAATTGATTTTCGAATAAAAATAATTCTAAATATTCATTTAAATCATTTGAGGCACTTAAAATATCAGAAAAATTCTAGAAAAATTCCAGAAAATATTTTAGGACATTTTGAGCTCAAATGAAATATTTCCATTTATATTTTATTAAAACTTTTCATTATTGAATTAATTTCCAAAGGAAAGGTTAATTCTAGAAATTATGAATAAATCCAAATAAATTCTAGAAATTCTCAAATATTCAAAATATCCAAATTTTGGGATGTTACAGAAACCCTTTATACGAAGTGTTTGCTGAAGAAAAAGGATTTCACCTTATCATAGGCCTTTTCAAAGTCAAATTTTAAGATCACACCATTTAGCTTCTTCGACTTTAATTCATGAATAGTTTCATGAAGTATTACAACTTCTTCCATAATATTACGACCTGGCATGAAAGCGGTTTGTGATGGTCGTACTACTTTGTTAGCCACCCTCATAATTCTATTAGTAGCCAATTTTGTGAATATTTTGAAACTCACATTAAGCAAACATATAGGTCTATATTGTTGTATCTTTGTTGCCTCTTTAATTTTTGGAAGAAGTGAAATTATCCCAAAATTTAGGCTAAACAGAGGTAAGCACCCAAAATAAAAATCATGGAACAACGCCAGCAGGTCCCCTTTTATAATATCCCAGATGACCTGATAAAATTCAGCTGGAAAACCATCAGGGCCAGGCGATTTCTTGTGTTCCATTTGGAAAATCGCCTCTTTAACCTCTTGTTCAGTAAACTACGCAATGAGTATGTCATTTTCCTCAGTTGTTACCAGAGGCAAGTCATGATTATGCACCTCCACCAAACTAAAATTATTTTCTTCTGGCGGTCCAAACAAGCCTTTATAATAGTTTGTGATATACGTTTTTAATTCAACGTCACCCACAATTACACCATCTTCATGATCTAATTTGAAAATGTGTTGTTTTCTGTGTTTGCCATTAGCAACCAAATGAAAATATTGGGTGTTATCATCCCCTTCCAAAAGATCTTTTGTCTTAGCTCTCTCATACCATTTAATTTCTTCTTCCCTCAACAAGTGCACCAATCTTTCATGGAGGTAATTTTTCAAGTTTAATTCATAATCTGAGAGAACTCTATGTTCTGCCTTTTTATCAATGTCATCGATTATCGAAATAATCTTTTTCTTCTCTTTTTTGTTATGACCAACTGTATGCTTGGCCCAGCCTCTTAAAAATTGCCTAAGAGCTCTAATCTTGTTCTTCCATTTTTCCATAGTATTAGCCCCTCTGGTCTCTGATTGCCATTTATCAGTAACCAAGTCATAGAAACCATCTCTAATCAACCATCCACGTTCAAATTTGAACAATAGTGACTGCCTATTATGAGACGAACCCCTAGAAGTTAATAACAAAGGTGTATGATCTGAGGTACTCCTATCTCGAGCCTGCACAGTGGTAAGAGGGAATTTATTTTCCCACTCAGTACAGACTAAGACCCTATCTAACTTCTCAAAAGTTGGATCATCTCCACTACTCTCCCAAGTATATTGTCGACCAGACAAATTTAGCTCTCTAAGCTCTAACGATTGAATAACCATGTTAAAAAGATCAGGCCATTTCGTATCAAAGTTGTCCTTGCTTTTATCTTTAGGACCACACATAATATTAAAATCCCCACCAATAATATATGGTAGCGGTTCTTTGCTACAAATATGAGCCATCTCTGATAGAAAAGATTCCTTATATTCCAGTGAACTTAATATTGCGAAGAGTGAACTTAATATAAAAGTCCCCTTCATCGATGGCTCCAATGTCAAACACCGTTAAGTCAGCCCCTAGGAGCATCCCCCCGAACGACCATGAGGAGCCATGCAGTGCCAAATAAATTCTTTGCCACCACATAATTTTTTCAGGGTCCTATCTGGAAAATGATCCCGACCGTCTCCATTAGGCCAATAAAATCAATTTGCTCCTCTTTTACCATATCCTCTAGGTACCCATGTTTAGCTAAGTCTTCAAGACCTCTGCTATTCCAGAAAACACCTTTCATTTAATACTCAACTTAGAAGGTGTTTTTGGCTTTTTAGGGATCAATCCCCCTCTTGTAATATTTTTTAGTTTGAATTTTTTTCTACGAGGTGTAGCAACAAGGTCACTACAAATATGATCAAAACCCTCCTGAAACGCATTCTGATCAAATTCGTCACCAATGTGCTTGAGATGAGTATCGACAAAATCCTCTTCCTCCTCATCCAATTAAATTTTAGGTGAGGAAGATTCACGACTAGGACTTTTATTTCTAGTAGTGACCCTAAGCCTATCTATTTCTATGTTTTTAAGAGAAGTAATAGCAGAAGAAATAGCACTATTATCTCTACCCATAGAAACGCCCAGTTTTGCCATTCTAAAAGAAAAAACAGAATCTGAAATGGAAGGAAAAGATGGACAAGTACCTAACTCCAAAGAATTCTTTTTATCCACCAGATTCATCGCTCTCACAAGCATATTAGTATCCCCCATAGGAGCTATCCTCATACTAGATCTTCCTTACGGCACTCAAGTCCCAGCTGATGGATGCAGCTCAATCTCCTCCCAACCATTAATGTTGTCCAGGAGTTGGAGAGCATTTACCATAGCCATATTGGAAATATTAGCACGAATGTTGTTCTTCTTATATAAGGATTGCAACATATGGCGAGGTAAATCTTGTAACTGCTTACCCAAAATATCTTTAATTGGAACAAAATCCTCCCTTTCCAGAATATCTTGATCCTGTTCAGCCACCATCTTTGGTGCCCCATGCAAGACCTCTTTACCAGCCAGTATCTGCAATGCAACCGAAGAGAAATCTTTATTTAATATCCCAACTGGTACAATACTCCCTGAAAACGGATCTTGATCACCCTCAGTAGACTTTACTAGTTCACCAGCTTGAATAGCAGGCACTGAAGTATTCGAAATCTGCCCATCCTCCAGGCGCAAATCCCCTTCAGCCTGAATTCTTCTTACATAATGTTCACTTGGAATGAGCACAGTCTTTGTTGGCACCGATCGATCATCCTCAGCAGACTTAACTAACCCTCTTGCTATCTTGTCTGAATGCAAACCAACTTCACAACCTCCATTTGGAATTTCAGGTACAGGAATAGTCCAAGTCAGCCCATCCTTCAGCCGCAATGCACCTTCAGCTTCGATACTTTTGACAGAAAGTTCAGACTGGCCGCCCTTGCGATTTATATCAACTTCGGCCGAATGCTTATCACTTTCCAGAACAACCCTGTTACTAATATCATCCATCATGTTATCAACAAATGAATCAATAAACCTTTGTTCAACCTGCATCTCAGTAGCTTTTGAAACACCTGAAGACATCCCATTCACAATATGAATATTACCTATGAGGATATTGTCTGACTCAGAAATGCCATCTTTGCCACCATTAACCGCGTCTTCCATAAACTGATCATTGTCCTTGGTTTGGTTGTTCGGGTCATCGAGATCATCATCATCCTCGAACTCATCTGATTCCCCAACTTTATCATTGATGACCTGATCAACTTTGAAGAAGATCTCATAAAGGCAATCATCAACCACAATGTCAGCATCATCCGGTATACA
This sequence comes from Guadua angustifolia, assembly GCA_036346375.1. Lineage (NCBI taxonomy): Eukaryota > Viridiplantae > Streptophyta > Magnoliopsida > Poales > Poaceae > Guadua > Guadua angustifolia. Next base: position 55,120,848 of record CM070502.1, on the reverse strand, counting down.
ATTCACATCAAGGACAGCGACCAACAGTCTAACTACGCCAGTCTTTCTCATCGATCTCATGTCCACTCTTTGAGTAGCACCAAGAATGGTACCAACCGCCCAGAGAGACAAAAAAGATCTGATCTCATATGGGACACCATAGACATGAACCCATACCTTTTGCAACTTCTGTTTAGGCGTGATCTCCCTGTTCCACTCCTTAAACGACATCACTCCCTCGTTATTATCAGTACGGAGTCGTTTCATACTAACCATCCTGTGGAGTTCAACCTAACAAGGAAATGGAACAATGTAAGAGTTGGTCCCATGATTCTTACCCACCCAATTCCATTTCACCGGAATCGCTCGAGCCAATTCTTTTCTAACCAAATCCGCCGGTACCATGCCTTCAACAATTGTAATTAAAGCAGTCGCATAAACCTTGCAAGGAGCCTTCACAGCAGATGTATATGGAATGTGAAAAAATCCCAAAGCCTCACTAGCCAGCCCACTGAATGTGGCAGATGGCTTAGGACCATGTAACAGAGGACATTGCGGAGTGAAATGCTCATCTTCACATATCTCACAACACAGGATGACTTTTTTCTTCTTCTTCAACGCAGGTTAGCTACCAAATTGAGTATCTTTATGTTTACCTGCTTGAATTCCAGAACTTTCCCCCTTCTCCTTTGATTGCTTTGATTGATCATCTTCTGGAACCTTCCCAGCGTTTGCCGCCCGGTAGCCCCCAGTATACACAACATTCTGAGCGCCACCACCATGAATACTGCGATTATTAAAAACTCTGCGCCCCCCATACTGTTGAACGCGATCACGGCCTCCATACCGGCCATGACCACGTCCATGAAGACTTGGGGAACGACCACCACTGCCTGCCGCGCGAAGTTGACCTCCACAATTTCGGGCTTGATGACGATCTTCACCACCAGCCGCCGCCGTTCCGCCCGCCATGACAACCTGTGCATAAGAGTGTAACTCACGAACAGGTTTGTGATGAGTAAGCCGCTGGTGCAACAGAGCCAACCCAGGGTTTTGCTTGGACCAAACAGAATGCGCAAGCTTCTGGCCCACCATCTCAACCAGCCCAACAGATGGCCAATCAGACGGCAAATTTGAATTCTGAATTAACGGACAATCAGGAGCTAGCGAATAATCAGGATCACAGCTTTGAACATACGGACTTGAGCCTCCTGAAGAACTGCATCTCAGAGATCTTTCATCGATCAAAGGCAGCAAAAAATCCCCAAATGTTCTTGGCAATACATTCCTTGGTTTTGGCAAAGGACCCTTCCAACCTTTTTTTAGGGTTAATTGGATATATGGCATTGTAGGAACCGCTTATTCGAGATTTGCCATCGTTCCTTTGCTTTTTCGAACGATGCCATTATGAAACCGTGCTTATTCGAAATATGCCACCGCTCGCAACATGTGTCCCATCCGGTCAAACCGAGCGCAATTCGGATGATTTTGCTGTGTAGATGTGGCTGTATCCAAGAAAGTGATGTCATCATGGCGATGGCGGTCATGAGGGGGGATGGGGAGAGGCAGACGTGGACGGGGATGGGAGCCTACGCGCGCATAGAGGGAGAGGCGACGACGACACAACATATGGAGAGGAGGAAGACAGTGAGGGAATAGGGAAGGAGAGGCGGCACCTTCTATTTATCCAAGCTGGCGGCGTCGAGAAGAGAGGCGGGCGGAAGCGGTTGTGTGGAGAGGAGCAGCTTGCAGGATGGCGCGCTGGCGTCGAGAGCCGAGAGGATAGGCGGTGCCAGGAGAGGCGGCGGCAAGAGGGGACTTGGGAGTGGCGGCGTTGAGAAGAGGACCGGGAGGGAGACCTTCGTGTGTGATGCGGGCGATGCGGCGATACACGGACACAAAGTGGGCTCTGCGGGCTGTGGTTTGGGCTGCCTAATTTAACAAATGAGATGTGGGTGTCAGTACAATAGTTTTTTGTGGACTAATTTAAGTGGGCTCGCGGACACCTGTATCCACTTTCACCCCTACTCCACAGCCTGGGACATGATGAAATCTTGGATCTACCCCTAGTTACAACATATGGGTATGGGAAAAAAAAAAGAATGATATAACTCTAATTTCAATTCATCTTGCCATGGCCACGAGAGAAGGATAAATATACTAGTTATTTGGTGCGATCCAGGTATCGGTGAAAACTAATAAATTAATTTCTACCATCTCTGCTATAGTCGTATTAACAAATACAACTCTATTTTCAAATGTACTTCCCACGTTCAAAAATATAAGATATATTTTGATTTTGCATAAGGATTAAGGTTAAGATGAAATTGAGAAAAGTATGAGTGAAAATGACTTAGATATATACCCTCACTTAATTGTCTTGGGAAATGAGAGATGGTGGTTTGTGTGTGGTGGTAATGTATAAATGCATATCATTGAGAGTGGATAAATAAAGGTATTGTAAGAAAAATCTCATTAAATTTACATACAAGTATTATATTTCTGAACAAGATCATTCAAACTATAAGACTTATATTTCTGAATAGCGGGGGTATATTACAATATCAAGCGATGCAATATTTACGCGAGATTTAAGTAGTTTCATTTAATCATCGGAAGAACAACTCCCATGCCTCGTGATTGTATTGGCCCTGTATACGTACGCCAGACATGCTTAATCCTATTGATACTGCTGAAACTATCAAAATGATAAAATCTTCGAATTGGAGCACGTACCATTTATATTGTAGTCTTCACGATTGATGGCTCCACCTTGAGTCAGCAAATGAATTCTAGAAGAGAAGACCAATTTGTTGCCTTGGTTTTTCTCAGGGATGCTGCATCACTTTCAAGGAGAGTGGTCTGGCATCCTACCATTCCTAGGCTGATTCTCTTTAAAGCTTTTTCTTTCTTGCTTATCTCATTACTAGCTACATTCTTTTGTCTTTGCATATGGGCCATTTATAGTTGTTGGATGTGTCAACATCTCTTCTTTAAAGCAAGTACAATAATAAAATTCACTATTTATTCTATCTCACATCTATATCATCTAGAGTAAAAAATAGAGCTAGCTAGTTTGTACAACTATATCTAAATGTTGTCTTTAGATACTGTGCATTAATTATCTTTTCTCTCTTGTATATAACTAATTTACCTAATTTCCCGTACCATGTTGACTCTTCTCTAAGAGCCGGCTCTTCTTTTTTCTCACTCTTCTATATAGAACAAAATTGATATGTATATAATAAAAGTAAGTTGAGATACTACAGAACGGCACATCAGAATCGGTTCTTTTTTAGCATTAGAATCGGTTTTAGTGGCGATACGATGTCTTTAGATAGTGATGAGGTGGAGCTATCAGAATCGGTTTTGACCCGATCGTGATAAAACGTCATCAGAATCGGTTCTTTAAGGGAAGTGATTGTGATGACTCCCTCATCAGAATCGGTTCTTTAAGGGAAGTGATTCTGATGACCCCCTCATCAGAATCGATTCTTTAAGAAAAGTGATTACGATGACACCCTCATCGAATCGGTTTCACAAAAGAACCGATTTCGATGAGGTGTCATCGTAATCACTTTTCTTAAAGAACCGATTCGATGAGGGGTCATCGAATTACTTCCTTTAAAGAACCGATTCGATGACTCTATTGGGTGTGCCATTTTGCAAATTCTCCAAAAAGCATGATTAAAACACCGTTCTAGTGGTGATTTAAAAACACTAAATTAAGAGAGATTTCTAGATGTCATCCATCCTAATACCACTAATACTACTCTCGTCTAATTACCACTCGTGTGATCTTCCTAGACATTTTTAACACCACACGTGTGGTCTTCCCAGAGGTCACCCATCCTATTACTACTCTCGCCTAAGCACGCTTAACTTCGAGTTCTTATAAGATCCAAAGATTTTAACGGTGGTATGATAACATCGACATATTATGTCTCCTCCCGCTTTTAACCCCGTGAAGCACCTTGAACACCGATAAAGCTTTCAAATTTATTTTTCATACTTTTGACTATTAATGATGCTTGCAATATATGTGTCATTACTATTCACAATTACTTGTAAAAACACCATAACTTTTGACTCGTACCTTCGATTTTGGTGTTCTTGAGCTTTCCGGAATCATCACATGATGAGCTCTCCGATTATATTCTTTTGGGCACCGATTCTAGTTTGCAAATAAGAAATACGAGCACTTTTGTTAAAATGGTCATAACTTTTGACTCAGAACTCGATCGGGGCATTCTTTTGGCTCAGAATCGGATGGTCGGATCCTGTTTGGTTTGTGCGAGTCGCGCTTGTGACGAATTCCAAAAAAGGTCGTTTAGGGCCTCAAAACGGCCTCCGAAGTTTTGAATCTGTTTCGGCCGTTCTTTTTAATTATTGCAAATGGAATATTAGTTCTAATTATTTCAAATACAATATTATTTAATTTCAATTCTTTCAAATTAGAAGGCTGGAGAGGTAATTATCAATATTTAAAATTTTCTACTTTTTATTATTTGTGACGGTTTCAAATTAAAACCGTCTGTGATGTCGGGCGGGCGGGCGTATGGCGAGGGCGTCGGCTGCTGCCGTGAATGGATGAATGAGCTAGGTTAGACCGAAGGATTTTTTAAAATTTGGGTAAAAAAACTCTCAGATTTTTAAAAAATTTTAAAAGCCTGATAATCATCTAAAAAAATTATGGGACCATCCTTTGTTGTTTGGAATCATAGACAAAAATTTTCAAAATAATTTAACATTATTTGTTATGTTCAAAAATCAAAAACAGAATGGACATAATTGGGACAGTAAACTTGTTAGATTTTGCTAAATTTTCTCGAGTGTGATAATTATCTAAAATTTTTATGAAAGATTAATAACTTCCTCAGTACCATTATATAAAATTTTCAAAAAATTTCAACTTTCTTGGTTTGCTCAATAAAATCTATCAATGCAGTAAGCACTAAACTTAATTTGTTGTATTATATTTCAAAAATCAATTCATTTGAGCTAAGGATTTATCAGGCAATTCAAATATTTTTATAACTTTTTGAAATTTTGTTTTTCAAATTTTTTTGAGCTAAGGATTCTTGTGTAAAATTTTCAACTAAAAATATTTCTCCAGGAATTTATAAAAATTCTGACATTCAAAGTACTAGTTTTTAACTCTCTCTCTGTTTTTTAATTTTTAAAAATTCCTAAAATTTTATAATCATCTAAAATTTTTACAGAAATATCACAAGTATTTCAGTAATCTGCAAAAAAAATTTCAAAAGTTTCTAACGTCGTTTGTACTACTTTTCATCCGGTTCAAACTTGCCGATCTACGTTTCATCTACATAGTATCACTTGTTGAATTTTTAAAAATTGCACAGATCTGATAATCACCTGAAATGTTTATGAGAACATCTGTAGTGTGTCAGGAACCTACAAAAAATTTGAAAATTTTTTGACGTCGTTTGAACTAATTTTAACTCAGTGCATTTTGACCAAAAACTAGTACTTTGATGAGGGATCATTAGTATCACTCTTTTAAGAAAACCGATCATCGATGCTTCATCATTAGTATCACTTTTTAATAAAACCGATCACATCGATGCTTTATCATCACTTTTCTAATAGAACACTGATGTTAGTCATTAGTATCACTTTTTAATAAAACCGATATCGATGCTTTATCATTAGTATCACTCTTTTAAGAAAACCGACATCGATGCTTCATCATTAGTATCACTCTTTTAAGAAAACCGACATCGATGCTTCATAATTAGTATCACTTTTTAATAAAACCGATATCGATGCTTTATCATCACTTTTCTAATAGAACATCGATGTTAGTCATTAGTATCACTTTTTAATAAAACCGATATCGATGCTTTATCATTAGTATCACTCTTTTAAGAAAACCGACATCGATGCTTCATCATTAGTATCACTCTTTTAAGAAAACCGACATCGATGCTTCATAATTAGTATCACTTTTTAATAAAACCGACATCGATGCTTTATCATCACTTTTCTAATAGAACAACGATGTTAGTCATTAGTATCACTTTTTAATAAAACCGATATCGATGCTTTATCATTAGTATCACTCTTTTAAGAAAATCGACATCGATGCTTCATCATTAGTATCACTTTTTAATAAAACCGATCATCGATGCTTTAGCATCACTTTTCTAATAGAACAACGATGTTAGTCATTAGTATCAATTTTTAATAAAACCGACATCGATGCTTTATCATTAGTATCACTCTTTTAAGAAAACCGACATCGATGCTTCATCATTAGTATCACTCTTTTAAGAAAATCGACATCGATGCTTCATAATTAGTATCACTTTTTAATAAAACCGACATCGATGCTTTATCATCACTTTTCTAATAGAACACCGATGTTAGTCATTAGTATCACTTTTTAATAAAACCGACATCGATGCTTTATCATTAGTATCACTCTTTTAAGAAAACCGACATCGATGCTTCATCATTAGTATCACTCTTTTAAGAAAACCGATATCGATAGCTTCATCATCGGTATCACTTTTTAATAAAACCGATATCGATGCTTTATCATCACTTTTCTAATAGAACATCGATGTTAGTCATCAGTATCACTTTTTTTAATAAAACCGACACTGGATGTAGTTTATTGCACTATTCCTTTTCAGACATCTGCAAGTTCTGAATTTTCAACATTTCATCAAAGAGAGAAAATGCCATAACTTTGTCATACTTTGTCATACATTGCACTATTCCTTTGCAGAAATAAGCACCCTCGAACGGGAGACGTAGGTTACGCCGCCTAAACTCTAATAACAGTTACCACATGATAGCAATAATAATTCCATATAAACAGGAGATCGCACTACAAAAATTAAATAGATATGTGCTTGTCAAATAAAGAGTGTGAAATCTGAAAGCACGTACACATTTTGAAGAAAACCGCAAAAGAGGGCAAAAAGAGGGGAATCTCCTCAAGATAGGGTTTCAATTTTGCCCTCTTAATACCCACCCATGAGGACTTCAAATTTTCTCACTCAAGTATTGCTTCCAACCACACAATATGAGCTATTTTCTCGGGTGGCGGCGGAGAAATCTCCTCTGGAGCAACAACAGAGAAGAGTTCAGTGCGAGTGGTATATATAACCTAGCGAGACACATCAGAATCGGTTCTTTTCAAAAAGCGATAGTGATGTGCACGACCATCCTTTAGTAATGAGCACGAGCACATCAGAATCGGTTCCTTTCAACAAGCGATAGTGATGTGCACGGTCATCACTATCACTTCTATAAAAAGAACCGATAGTGATAACTATGTGCACATCGAATTGGTTCTCTACTAAAAGTGATAGTGATGTGTAGGTCATCAAGATCGGTTCTTTTCATAGAAGTGATAGTGATGATCACGCACATCACTATCACTTTATGAAAGAACCGATAGTGATGACCGTACATCACTATCACTTTTAGTAGAGAACCGATTCGGATGTGTCAAATCTACATCACAATCACTTATAATCTCGTAACCGATAGTGATTATTACTAACACCCCTCCGAAGTTACTTGTCACAATCGTTTTTTTCGAAAAACTTAAGAACCGACACAGATACAGTGATAATGATGTCTCGTTCTGTAGTAGTGAGTCTTATTGTATATACCCTTAGTAACATTCTTTTGTCTTTGCATATGGGCCATTTATAGTTGTTGGATGCAGCCAGTGTTGGCTGAATAGAGTGCTAGAATCCTAGGCCAAATGATGAGGAATAATGTTTTGTACCTATGTTAGTAATTCTTATCATAATTTAATTTCTCTTCTGGTGTACTCGAAGAAAAATCAGTAGATGGAAGCTGGCTGTTGTACGTTTGTACATTCTTTTACGAAACTCATGCAGTATACACAACTGAAGACTGTGCGTAAATTGGTCTCAGTTCAACCAATCATTTGACAAACAGTAATACAACTATTTGTTGTACAAGTGCATCTGCAGAAACCTCAAGTATTATAGGTTTATTAGACGGTATATATATAGTCCGGGTCAGTCCATGGACGAATCCTAGGATCTACTTGCACCTCTACGTTAGAGCACCGCCTCCATCCATGACCGACACATGACAACATGAGATCAGGAAACAAAGCAGTATGAATTGAGGAAAGTGCGTGCATATGTGTGGCACTGCACCTAGTGCATGAAAGCATCCAGGAGATGGGGTCGTAGCAGCATAAACCGAGCGGGCTGTGTTGATTGAGGGCAGTCCTCGACAACGACAATCTCAATTTGTGCGAATCAAAAGCGACGAGTCCTCGGCGGCGACGAGCGTAGCTTCGTAGACGGCAGCGAGGAAAGGGTTGGAATTTCTCATCTTCTGGTGTTGCTTGACCCTAGCTTGACACCAACTATCCCAGCGTAAAAGCGGTCTCCGGCTTAAACGGCTCCCAGAGAAGGTGCGGGTAAGAAGCAGATTCCATTTGGCCACGACCAATAGGGCCGGCCAAAAAACTCGTTAGGGTTTAGAATTAAAATTGTTTCGATCATAATAGTTAATAAGCTCAAAATTCAAATAAGTACATTTCGAATGAAAAATATTAACAAGGCTTGACTTGGTTCGTTGGCTCAAATTTAAAATAACCACTTAAATAATAACTAAAATAATTTTACATCAAATTATATTAATTTTTTAAAATTTACTAATAATAGCTCGATAAACTCGGTACACAAGCCAAACCTAACAGGCATGGAATCCGAATAATCCCCATCGCCAAAAGGGAAAACAATAAAGAAATGGAGAGGTTGTTATTCTTTTCCTTGCGTCTGTCTTTCCTGCCTTCCTTCGCGTCCCAAATTCACCCTTAAATCTGCCACCAACTTGTGCAATTCCGGCCTCCTCCTTCCTCCAAAGCAAGATGAGGGAGCTGCGCATCATTATCTTGATTATAGTGATATCTTTGCCTTCCTTCCACTACTACAGAAATCATTTGTACAGGCGGGTGGTAACCCATCTTCACAGGCGTTTTTGCACCCGCTCTGTAACTGAAGGTCTGTGTAAATCGGTATATTTGCACAGACGTTTCTAAGTACCGCCTGTAATAAGCATTTGTGCAGGCGGGTTCTTAAGCAGCCCGCCTGTACAAATTCTATTTGTGCAGGTAGGTGGCTTAAGCACCCGCCTGCACAAATAGCATTTTCACAGGCACAGGTTTAAGCCGTCCGCCTGTACAAACTGCATTTCTTAATCCGGTTGCTTAGGCAAACTATCGGTATAAATAGTTGTACCACATGCGGCACCTAAGGTGAACCGCCTGTACAGATCTAGAGAATCTTTTTTTAATAATGTTATGTTAATTATATTATAATATTAATAAATGCATACATTATATCAATCACATCGCTATTCAGCACAAATCCATACATAACAATGACACGGTTATATATACAAAGCACATATAAATCATAATTGCATTATGTATATACAAGGTTATATACACAACGTTATTATATATACATCAGTGTTCACGGCTCGTCTATCCTCGTCTCCCAATTACAAAGTCTAGGATGCTTCGGCCACTTCACTTCCCCAGTAAAAGAAACTACCTCTCTTATGGATGACTTCACGACGAATGAACTGGCACATGTCCTTTTGCACATTGCAAAGGTCATCATCAGTGAGTGCCAAAGTGGTCTTTTCAATCTTCACCTGCGATAATAAAGTAGGCAATAAAGAGGTTAAACAATAGTGAAATCGAGAATCAGACAATAAATAATCTTGAATCACCAATTTGTATAGGCTTACGTCCTAGGGGTTGCTTCAGACCTCCGCTGATCCCGAGGAACTTCAGACGTAGTATCCACAAAGAACACTACACGGAGGTTGCTTGTGGCACTTCAAATCAAATAATAATGTATGGAATTAGTACAGTTGGTAATACCCTTCCTTACTAGTGCAATTATGTTGAAGCATTACAAGTGTCTTCTTACCCATGGGTGGACATAGCAAAGCATCTTATTTGACCCCTTCGCAGGATCATGTTGCCCCCCTTTTTTGGTCGTCTAATTCTTGAAAGCCCTACTCGAATGTCAACAACAACAAGTAACTATCATATCATAAAACAAATTACGTTATATTATGTATGTTTGTGTATGTATTTTCTTATGCATTTAAAATGCGGGTGAATTGTAACATTCCAAAATTTGGTACATTTTTAAATTAATGGTTATTTTGAATTTTTGAGAATTTTTGAAATTTATTTGGAATTTTTGGAATTTAATCCTTCTTTGGAAATTAATTAAATAATGAATATGTTTTTGCAAAATATAAATGAAATTATTTTATTTGAGTCCAAAATGTTCCAAAATATTTTCTAGAATTTTTCTGCTATTTTTAAAGCCTCAAATGATTTAATTGAATTCTTGGAATTATTTTTATTCAAAAAATTTTGAAAAATAGATGAACAGTATTGGGCCGAGCCCAATACTGTGCCGTCGCCAGCCCAAAACTGAGGGACCCTAAACACCATTTCTCGATAGCCGTTGATCTTGGATCGGGTGGTTCTAATAAGGCCACGTCGTTTCAGTTTTAGCCGTTGTTGATTCTTTGCCACGTGTACGTCAGAGATTGAGCCATGTCGCTTGTCTTCAGTTTCTGGTAACGCCGCTGCCGTGCGTTACAGCCGAGGATTGCGCGCGCCATTAACGCCGGCGTGTTAATCCTCCGCCTTCATTATCTGGACACCGAGTAGAGCTCTTCATTCCACGTTGTTTGAGCCTTTTCTCGCCTCCTGAGACTCGCCGTAGACACCGTATGAGCTCGTTGTAGTTCCGAAGCCTTTCCGCCGTGTTTGCGCCTTCTCGGGTCACTCTCCGCCGTGTTGGAGGTCATCACCGAGTTCCTCGCACCGAGCCGCGTCGACTCGTCTACCTCTTGTCGCCGGAGCTGCCTTGGAACGTCGTCGCTGCCGTCGTCTTCTTCCTCTCCGGCAAGAACCGCGCTGCCAAGTCGTCATCGCTACTTTGAACTCCATCAGCCGTTCGATCATCGCTCAACGTCCCCGGTTGCGCCACGTCGTCGCCACAACAGTAAGCGCCATCTTCATCCCCTAGTCGTCGGATTAGATGAACGGTCCAGATCAATTAGCGTAGTTTTGCTTTGAAGTAATATTAGTCGTTAGATCCTTGGTGAACAGTTTAAATCAAGCCACGTTGATTAGGTCAACAGTGTTGCGCTTGGGTAAAAGATCACCGTTGGATTCAGATCCAATGATCTGTGTGATGCCACGTAGGGTTAGATAACTGCGTAGGATTGAATCATTGTGAGCCATTGGATTTTAATTGTGCGGTCGTGATGCGTCCACGTGTCGCGCACCGGAGTAGCCGCGTAGCAGATCGTCATTAGATTCAATCCAGGTCGTAGAATTTAGAATGGATGGTAGAGATCGCAGCGCGCGCCGGGCCAGTCCTGTGTCGACGCGTGTCGTGTGGAAACCGAGGAGTCAGCGCAACCGCCGTCTCTGTCGACATCGCCGATTTAATTTCAGCCGTCCGATAGTGATCCAATGTTCGTGGTGAGGCCACGCGTTAGATTTGAATCGAAACGTCGTATCAATCTCGGCCGTTCATTTTGAATCAGATGATCGAGATTGAATCGAGTTTTGGTTGATAATATCACACCGCGTGTCGCATCCAGATCATGCCGCGTGTCATGCCACCTATTTGTTATTGCCACCTTGTTAATAATATTAGTTGGTTGTTAATATTGTGCCAACACGGGAGGCTAGACCGTGAAGAGTGCTTAGTTGTGCAAATGACGAATAACCATTTGAAATGTAAACATAATACTGACTAAAGACTCTGATACCACCTCAGTCGGGACCCGAATCTTCAAACCGACCCTCAGTGTATTCTCGTGACTAGTCCAGATCACGCTTAGTGCACACAAAGCAAACAGGTTAAAGTATCACAATCATACACAGTGGAATAATAATAAAGTATTTCAAACATGTATTTAAACGAGTTGTACGACCTTATGGTCTCCTTACAATAGTTTGCCACACAGGGCTTACATTAATCAGAGTAATAAGAAAACAATAGTGGAAAAGTAAACTTCGTAGTGATCCATCTCTTAGCCACAGGCATCTAATGAGGCTTGCTCCCTAGTTCTTTGGCTCCTCGACAAATTCCTCTTCATAAGCAGGCGTAGTCTCCTCCTCTGGTAATTTTTGTCTGCAAGGGTGAGTACACACCGTACTCAACAAGTCATGCACAGAATGCAGTTCTATTACTACATGCATGGCTTGTTACAAAGGAATCGCTCAATTAGTTATTTTGCATTGCATCAATATTTTAACTGACTATTTATTTAGATAGAAAGCAGCAAAATCATAATAGTATAATAAGTTTCTTCAATTGTTTTCCACATAGTTTTGGACACACAGTCCTTAATCAAATTTCACCATTATCTCTGGCACACAGCCACTCATTCCTATTTTATTTTCAAAGATATACCCCTTGACTGTAATCCCCGAGCAATGTTCAATACCGTGAACACGGCTATTCAAATAGTTTGTACACTCTGCAGAGGTTATACACTTTACCCACACGATATAATCAACTCACCACGTCAGCCGTGAATCGCCATACAAGAGTATGCGAATGAGTAATCATAATAAAGTCTTTCTAAAACTTCTATCCTCGCATGAGTACCTCCCGATATAGTTCCCATTGTCCCTTCTCTCACTCAGAGTGGAAGTACATGACCAGCTTATACCGTTGAAGAGATGTAAGACCGCAATGGTAAATACTACACCCTTCTTCCCACATCCACAGACATAAAACCACCTAACGTCTCACATGCTAAAACTTCGGTATCATACTCAACCAGGTCTGTCCCATACCAGCCATGTGGTTGTATGTTAGGCTTAGTTCAAAGGCTTGTAAGGTTAAGTCCTTAACTGACCAAGGCAAGACTTCTTTTTTCCCCAAAAGTTTGGCACATAGCCATCTCATTTGCCACACAGGCTCCTTCTGGCACAAAGCCTCAGTCCACTTGCCCCAGTCTAAATCCTTTCCTACTCCAGTTGTTTACTGAGCAACACATGCCAACAATAACTCAACTTTCATGTAGAACCACACAGGTCTCTACATTTCCACTTCATCACGTGGCATTATCACAATATCATCAAAATACATTGCATAAGTCTTTAGTCAGTATTATGTTTACATTTCAAATGGTTATTCATCATTTGCACAACTAAGCGCTATTCATGGTCTAGCCTCACGTGTTGGCACAATATTAACAACCAACAAATATTACCAAACTTAGGGTGACAAGGATTCATGGCATATAAATATTATTAACAAGGTGGCAATAACAAATAGGTTGATTAACTAATTCACCCAAATTTATTAAATCCATTTTTAATTAAATTAGCATGCATAATTTGAATCAAAATACATTTTCAAAACTTAGGAGCAAAATTATCAACGCATAACTTGCCCTCAAACAGCAGCTGATCCTGATTTGGAGCTTGGTTTTGTGCTGGAAATTCCTCCTCGAAGCTTTCCGACAAATCAACGTCCACTCGAATAAATATACACATAATAAATATAATTTTCAGAGAGCAATATTAACTCTAAAAATTCCAAAAAATTCACCAATAAATATATCTTGATTTTACAAATTTTTAGAAATTGGAATCATCTCAATCGGAGTTAAAACGCAAAAGTTATAGCCATTTGAAGTTTAAAAATCAATTAAAAAGAGATAACCGAATTTCTTTATTTATTTTTATACGGAAAAATTCAGAAATATGACGTCAGCCTGACATCATCACCGAATGGAATTTCCATCAAATTATTTTTCTAAAATAAAATCGAATTATTGCGCAAGCATGACGCCAGCAGGTCCATAGACTTGGTCTACGGTTCGGGTTTGGTCCACCATGGACTCGGTCTACGGGAACAGTGTTTCTGACACGTGGAACCCACTGATGACATCATGGATGACATCAGCATCCTTAGTACCACGACTGACATGTGGATCCCACTGTTGACGTCAGCTGCTGACGTCAGCATGACACGCGGCATGATCTAGATGCGACACGCGGCGTGATATTATCAACCGAAACTCGATTCAATCTCGATCGTCCGATTCAAAATGAACGGCCGAGATTGATGCGACGTTTCGATTCAAATCTAACGCGTGGCCTCACCGCGACCATTGGATCATGATCGGACGGCTGAAATTAAATCGGTGATGTCGACAGAGACGGCGGCTGCGCTGACTCCTCGGTTTCCACGCGACACGCGTCGACACGGGACTGGCCCGGCGCACGGTGCGATCTCTACCATCCATTCTAAATTCTACGACCTGGATTGAATCTAATGACGAGCTGCTACGCGGCTACTCCGGTGCACGACGCGTGGACGCATCACGACCGCACAATTAAAATCCATCGGCTCACAATGATTCAATCCTACGCAGTTATCTACCCCTACATGGCATCACACGGATCATTGGATCTGAATCCAACGATGATCTTTTACCCAAGCGCAACACTGTTGACCTAATCAACGTGGCTTGATCTAAACCGTTCACCAAGGATCTAACGACTAATATTACTTCAAAGCAAAACTACACTAATTGATCTGGACCGTTCATCTAATCTGACGGGTAGGGGATGAAGATGGCGCTTACTGTTGCGGTGGCGATGTGGCGCAACTGGGGACGTTGAGCAATGATCGAACGACTGATGGAGTTCGAAGTAGCGACGACGACTCGGCGGCGCGGTTCTTGCCGGAGAGGAAGAAGACGACGGCAGTGACGGCGTTCCAAGGCAGCTCCGGCGACAAGAGGTAGACGAGTCGACGCGGCTCGGTGCGAGGAACTCGGTGACGACCTCCAACGCGGCGGAGAGTGACCCGAGAAGGCGCAAACACGGCGTAAAGGCTTCGGAACTACGGCGAGCTCGTACGGTGTCTACGGCGAGTCTCGGGAGGCGAGAAAAAGCTCAAACGACGCGGAATGAAGAGCTCTACTCGGTGTCCAGATAATGAAGGCGGTGGATTAACACGCCGGTGTTAATGGCACGCGCAATCCTCGGCTGTAACGCATGGCGACGGTGTTACCAGAAACTGAAGACGAGCGACGTGGCTCAATCTCCGACAAACACGTGGCGAAGAATCAACGACGGCCGAAACTGAAACGACGTGGCCTTATTAGAACCGCCCGATCCAAGATCAACGGCTATCGAGAAATGGCGTTTAGGGTCCCTCGGTTTTGGGCTGGCGGTGGCACAGTATTGGGCTCGGCCCAATACTGTTCATCTATTTTTCAAAATGTTCTGAATAAAAATAATTCCAAGAATTCAATTAAATCATTTGTGTCTTTAAAAATAGCAGAAAAATTCTAGAAAATATTTTGGAACATTTTGGACTCAAATAAAATAATTTCATATATTTTGCAAAAATATATTCATTATTTAATTAATTTCCAAAGAAGGATATCGAGCTTGCACTTGGTTGCCTCTGTGATATCATCCACAAGATATCGAGGCGTTGGGAGTGGCGCAGACCCGACGCTACTCCGGATGTGGGCTAGGCTCGGGTTGTCATCCGACCGCGCTTGTAACGCCCTTTTCGCCTCCTTCTCTTCCCACAGTCTTAAAAACTCTTGTTGGTCCAACTGTCTTATTGTATCAGCTATGGTCCTCTTTTATCTTTGACGCAACTTGTATTGGTCTTGATATTCTGGGAACCCATGCTTGAAGCCCACTCGACTTCCGACGCCACGAGTGCGACCTGGGTGTTCCTTGGTTCCCAAAGCCGTCGTTAGGTCGTCGTTCTCCTTGTTTGCCACGAAAGATCCCTCCGCTTGCTCGTGCGAGATCTCCTGCAGCTTGGCCGAAACTTCCAGGACCACAGGTCCATCGTGCTTTTGCGACCCTTCTTGCTGCTGGGTTGGCGAGCTAGGACCCAATTTCTGCCTCACTCGCTACAGCTCGTCAATGGGTTCTCTATCCCAGCACGGGCTTCCTCTTCTTCTTTACTCCTCCACTCAACAATCTTAGGGGCATACCCACCTATGCCCAGGTGATGGGGGTACTTGTTCTTCTTCGCGAGGGCACTGTACACCTCGCTCAATGCTACGGCTTCGCTTGTGGTCTTCTGCTGGACAAACTCCGCCCATTCACCCGTGGTGATTTTTTCATATTTCTGGAATGGTGTCCACTCCGTCTTCACAAAGTACTTGTTCAACTCATACCTCCAGTTCCGAAAGCTCTTCCCCATCACGTCCAAGGCATTCTTCTTAGCGATGGCCTCATACTCTGGGGGAACCTTATGATTTTCTGCAGCTCAGTCCAAAGGTGCGCCTTTATCGCGTCGGCCACCTTTCTTCAGTTATCAATCATGATGGAGACATTGTCCTTGACAAGACAGCCGCAGCTATTTCAAAACTTGGATAGTGCCTCATCAAGGTGCTAGGGGCTCTCCTAAAGGACCGACCTCCGTGATATACCAAGTGCCTTCCGGTAACTTGTTCCTACTTCGTTCCCCCCGTTTTCGTTTATGCGAGGTCGTGCTTGTTGCAGCAGAGGAATCCATGGGAACATGCCCAGAGGTATCTTCGATTACCTCTTGAACTGCAGCTAGTCAGCGTGATAGCCTTTCCGGCCTCTTCATAGAAATAAACACGAGGAATACGCAAACGTGAGTAAGCTCGGAGGGCTGAGAAACAGAAGCCGCAATCACCGGTGTCACGTCAGCAGCTGCTGACGGTGCAGCTGAGTCGTCTCGGTCCTTAGGTACAGAGCCTGTTCCACCTGCCTCGTGGACTTGGGCTTGGACTGGAGGAAAGTACTTAGGGTCTTCCTCCTCCTCGTCATCGTCATCCTAGTCAATATCAATGATCCACGCCAACCTAGCATGCTCCTCAGCCTCTGCTAGTGCCTGGTCCTCCCCTTGAGCGGTCTCTCTCAGTTCCTCAGGTATCTGCTCCTGAGCCCTCCTCATGGAGCGCTGGCCTCTACGTCTATCGTCAAGAGATGGAGGCATGTACTGACGAAGACTAACTCGCGCTTCCAGGTACCCCTCACAATGCTCGTCGGGAGCGAAGGTTCTGCATATGTAAGAAATTATATGCGCAAATGGTTGTTGTCTGGCCAAACTCATAGCATCTACAATAGCATCTTCAATCTCACAAATGATAAAGTCGAGAATGTCGAACGGCTCGTGAGATAGGATCGAATAAAGTAGCCACTGCTGCAAACTAGTGATCGTCTCGGCATCCCCAATCCTCGGCAATAGTGACATCCTCAAAGCCATGTGGACCGCCTTTTGCCTTAGGAGTGAGACGGTCTGGATGGCGAAGGGATCCAATGGGGAACGGCTGCTGGAACAAAAAGAGAATCTGGTCATCCGTCAGGAAACACCCTCCGGCCTTAGCACGACGAGACAGTGTGATGTCTGCGTACACCACCTGATGCAAAGCTCAGGCCTCCTCCTCAAAACCAAACAACTCAAGCAGAGTGGACCTGTACACCCTCTGGGGTTCTTCGTCGTGCATGGACTGAATGTATCTGTGCTCCGGGTCGATCCAAACTGTGGCATAGAAATCTCTGACCCACTTTTCCACTATCGTGTCGAACTCTGTCAATAGCCTGGTAAGACCTTCAAAATGGTCGAAGTGTCTCTGAACGTCCACCCCACCCACGGCCCTCTGCAAAGAGGCGAAGTTGAGCGTCCTGTGCATGCTCAACTGGACCCCGAGCTCTCTGTACGTAACATAGAAGTTCTGTTAAAGAACCGTCTAGAACCTCCTATGAACTCCAAATTTTCTGGCTAGCGGAAACCAGACATTGACATCAGAGAAACGAAGGCTCTTTACCCTCCGGGATGAGAGGTTCCGAAGGTCTCTAAGTCTTATCTCAGGGTCAGGATGTGGCACATGGTACTCCTCGTCCTCTTCCTTTTCATCGCTAGTCTCCTCATCATGCGGAACTATGTTGGGACGAGCACGCACCTGCCTAGAAGTGTGCTCAGAAGATATCGAACCACCACGAGTGCGAACGCGGCTAGAACGACGAGGAGGTGCCGCACCACCCTCTGTGAGTTGAGTGCCCCCCTCCCTCTCTGACCCCTCTGCTGCTGACTAGGGATGACAACGGGTCCGGGTACCTCCGGGTCCAATCTCCGTGGACCCAGACCCGAGACCCGAAGTTTGGACCCGGACCCGAAGTCAGTCACGGGTCCAAACTCGGACCCAGACCCGGACCCGATGGGTACCCGGACCCGTTACCATTACTTAAGGTGTGTATGCATGAGGTATTCAAATAAAATGAAAAAAAGGTTAGAATGGGGCTTGAACACAAGACCTCTTGATTCAATCACAGGGTTCCTTCCATTGAGCTATGGTGTGACTTATGACAAGGGTGCGTACCAATCTATTTGAGCTCACCTCACCTCTCACCTTCTCTAGTAACAGGTCCGGGTCTGGGTACCCACGGGTCCAAAATGAGACCCGGACCCAGGCCCGGACCTGGACCTGGACCCGGACCCGAAATAATATACCCGTGGGTCCAAATTTGGACCCGGACCCGTCGGGTCAGGTACCCGCGGGTACCCAGACCCACGGGTATTTTTACCATCCCTACTGCTGACTCTGTGTGTCTCTAATCTGCAATTGGCGGCCACACCGGCGTGCCTGAGCCAAATTCGCATCTGCAGCCATCTCAGCTTGCTCAGCTGCCTTCTGTGTCTTAGACTTTTTAGCCTGAGGCACAACAACTTCTTTTCCCTTCCTTTGTCCTACCATCTGCAGGTTGTACGGTTGAATGTCAAGAACTTGCGTCGTATTCATATGCATTTGAATGGAGTCCAAAGAAACCAGAGGGATGTGGATCTCACCGCTTACAAAGTGAAGGAGAGTCGATCGCTAGCCGAGGGCTCGGATTTGTCAGCGGCGACAAAACGGGTGGGGCGATTTGGCATGTGGCGGCGCCGAGGCAGGTGGAGGATTGGAGTACGGCGTCACAAGGCACAGAAACAGACTGCGTTGCAAGGCCGTGTGGAGGCGTGGAGAGAGGAATAGTTAGGTGCGGTCGCGATTAATGCTCCACAGACGGTTCTCTGAATGTTGAAGCATGTTTTTGGTGAAAGATAAGATCAACATACCAGATGATCCGTTATCGGAAACATCACCTGACTGGATTATTAGAGGACGATTGGTGCTGACACGATCAATGCCCCTGTTCGATTCGTGGCAGGATGATCCGGCTGAGGAAAAAAGAATCGGATCATCTGGTTCAGTGGAGGATGATCCGGCCACCTTAAGAAAAAAGAATCGGATCATCTTGTGTAGCTATGTGCTAGCACAGTCGCAATAATAGTGAACGCGGACAATACGAAGACCAGATGATCCGTATAGGAAAAGATAAAGACACTCTCGAATGCGGATGAAGGAGGCCTCGAAGCTAAGATTCACATACTGGACATTCCGTTAAGTCGAGAAAAAACCATACCGGATTATTGTCCGGACGAATAGTGCTTAGCTTCCATGGGCCTATGTTGGCTTCATTTTACAGGATGATCCGGCCTAATAGCGAATTACCTACCATACTATCCTGCACTTTCACGCAACAGTTTTACTCAAGTCCAATAAAAAATATAAGTTCTATTACATATTAAGTTTTTACACAACGTGTCCCTATTTGCCTTTAACAACTTTTCCGACGCAATCATCACGCATATATGGCATCATTGAAATATCAAGGGTTTTTTTACAAGTTTGATCCTCTCCGGATCTCTGAAAGGCGGCAGGTCGTCGAACTGATTGTATTCTGCCTCGTCGTGCACATTGTCAACTCCAACGATCCTTTGTTTTCCAGGAACAACTATGTTCCTTTTCTTATTATCGGGTCACTATGTAGAAAACTTACGAGACTTGAAGCTAGTATCCAGTGGGTCGGCTTTTGTGGCCTAGATTGTTGACGCGGATTGCCAGAACCCATAGTTGTCCACCTCCACACCATTAGGATGTTTGACCCGATTCTTGTGAAATAAATACGGGATCTCGCATATCCCTTCCATAGTCGAGTTCATAAATTTCTTCAATGATTCCATAGTAGGTGTTCTTCTCCCCTGTCGCATCTATGGCTTCTACCCAAACGCCACTGTTTTGGGCCAACATCTTCTTGTCCTTTTGAATGGTATAAAATGTGTACCCATTGATGTCATACGCTAGCCATGATGTTACTAGACTTGATGGGCCATGAGCCAACATTTTCAATGTTTCTGTATCTTCGTCCTCACCATCTGGTATGTTTTGGTTCTTGAACCATGTGGTAAACATGTGCTTATTCTCTTTCAGGACCCAATCAACTTGGCGTCTTGGATTTTCTCTTTCAAGCTCTTCTAGGTGTTGCTCCACGTACGGCTCCACTATCTTTAGCTGTTGCAAGACGGTGAAATGTGCTTGGTCCACATTCTTGTACTCATGGTCGATGAATCTTTTCTTTCCCTTAGTTCCTTTACCAGTCAACCTCCCCTCATGTCGAGGGACAGGCACACCAATCGGCCTTTTCAGTGGGCATGAAGTAATCCGTGCAACACTCAATGACTTCCTTAGTATTGTAGCCCTCAATAATGGAACCCTCTGGGTAAGCACGATTCCGTTGTAAGCTCTTAAGCAAGCCCATCCACCTCTCAAATGGAAACATCCAGTGTAAGAATACTGGTCCCAGTACCTTTACCTCCTCAACAAGGTGAACCAAGATCGGTGCAGCATGATATCAAAAAAGGATGGAGGGAAGCACATCTCAAGTTGGTTTATAGTCTCCACTATGTAGTTATGCAGATAGCTCAGTTGTTCATCATCGATTACCTTCTGTGAAATCGCATTGCAAAAATGACACAGCTATGTGATGGCCACCTTTACAAATGTTGAGTTGATACCCCTGATTGCAATTGGGAGCATTTGTGCCATTATGACGTGGCGATCTTGAGACTTCATACCACTTATCTTTAATTTTTTCATCGATACTAGGTTTTTGATGTTTGATGAATAACCAGACGGGACTCTGACCCCACGTAAGCACTTACACACTGATCTTTTCTCCTCAGCTGTCAGAGAGTAGCTTGCTGGGGGAAGGTAATACTTTCCGTGTGTTCTTTCTTGATGGTGTAGTTCTTTCCTAATTTTAAGTACTACTAAGTCTTTACGAGCTTTAAAACTATCCTTTGTCTTGTACTAATTGTCCAACAAGAGACCTAGCACACTTTCACAGACATTCTTTATGACATGCATGGCATCGATGCTATGGCGAATTTTCAAGTCCTTCCAGTAGGGCAAATACTTGTAGAAAATTGACATCTTTTTGAACAGGACAATAGGTGGAGGAACCTCCTCATCGGTATTCTTCCTCTTTCGACCCCTCTTTTGGCCCTACACCGGCTTCTTCCCGAAAACCACTTTGATGTTCTGGACCATTTCAAACACTTTTTTCCCGCTACAGCGCTTTGGAGCCACACCTTCCTCAACCGTATTGTCAAAATACTTGCCCATCTTGCGGTATTTGTGAGCTTTCAGTAAGAAACGGCGGTGCCGCATGTACACTAACTTTTATGAGCATGGAAGGAACATCGACACAGTTTCATCCATGCATACTACACAAACTGTCTTCCCTTTAATCTGACCTGATAGGGCTAGCAGAGCGGGGTAATCACTGATGGTAACAAAAATAATGGCTTTTAGTGTGAAGTACTATTGTTGGAACTGATCCCACACCTGGACCCCATCGTGCCATAACATGGCCATATCTTCCATCAGTGGTTCAAGAAACACATCAATATCTACTCCAGGTTGTCTCGGACCTTGGATAAGAATGGACAACATTAGGTACCTTATCTTCGTACATAGCTATGGAGGAAGGTTGTAGATGGACAGGACTACTGGCAAAGTGCTATGTGTGGCATTCCATTCACCGAAAGGATTCATACCATCCGTACTCAGTGTGAACCTTACATTCCTGGGTTCATTGCCAAAATCTAGATACATGCGATCAAAATTTCTCCATTGTCTACCATCGGTGGGGTGTCGAATCTTTCCATCTTTTCTGCGCTTGTCGGAATGCCAACCCATTAGTTCGGAGTCCCTCTCATTCGAGTACAAACGTTTCAGGCGGCCAATAACTGGCAAGTACCACATCACCAACGCAGGGATTCTTTTCTTCTTATTCGTGCCTGAAGAAGTGCCTTCTTTGTTATTACCAGTAGTACTATTCTTGTTCTTCTTATTCTTCGTAGTGCTGGTTGAAGAATCATCATCGTCGTGGGAGTCATCATTCTTCTTATACCGGCTCGCCTTGCACACCAGGCATTGATCCAAGTCCGCGTAATCTTTACAGAAGAGGATACAGTGGTTCGGACATGCGTGTATCTTTTGCACATCCAATGACATCGAAGTAATAAGCTTCTTCGCAAAATAAGTGCTCGTCGGCAAGGTGGGCAATCCATTAGTCTTCGGAAGTATTTCTGCCAAGAGCCTCAACAGATCGGTGAAACTCTTGTTCGACCATCCATTGCTAGCCTTTAACCGTAGAAGCATCAGCACCGTATGCAACACCGTAAACTCTGGAGGACAACCTTTGGATTCCTCATATAACGGATCATTCGCTGCTTTGTGTAACGCATCGACATTATCTAAACATGTCATCTCCTTTAAAACCTATGGTTCGGTATGGCGCATCATTTCCTCTACATCAGCGATGCGACCATCATCTAGCAAACGAGCATGCACGTGAGCTTCATCTCCCAAACCATCAGTGTCGCCTCTGGCACTTCGATCATCCACGAGATCGAGATCAACGTCATCGGTTGTTTGCGATGTACGTTGCTCGTCATGGTTGGACCAACATGTGTAATCCTCTATAAAACCTCTCATGATCAGGTGTGTTCTGATTACACTTAAATCTCCCCATCCTACATTGTTCAGTCATTGCATGGACAAAGTATTTCCATTTCCTTCTTAGTCTAGGCGTCCTTCTGAGCGGCTTTAATAAAAGTTTCGAGCTCTTTGAGGAATACACCCTTATTTTTTGGGGCATTGTACATCCATGCCCTTTCCATCTTGAACCTGAAACAGAAAATCAGCTCGAAATGTCAATTATTATAGAACTTTAACAAGAGAACCCTAAGTTAAGTACTATAAAATGATTTTATTAAAATCACGAAAGAATGTAAGGTCCTCTCCCTCTAGATCTAGAGAGGGGGACTGTTCTCTCCCTCTAGAGAGAGGGAGGGATACAAGATCTGTCTATAGATCTAGAAGGTGAGGGCTTCAACCCCTCTCCCATGCACATTCTATCTACACTACATCTTCCTCTCCACAAGATATAAACCGAAATTACACAATTTAAACAAGTATGAAACCTCTACAAATGTCAGGAATGAGATGCTCTTACCTTAGAGAGTTAACTATTCCAATGATTTCAAGTTCAAAACCTCCCCCTTTGTTTTCACAATTTTGGGGCCGCCCGGAACTACCGCAGAGAATGATCTGTTCGGAGCTTTAAAGTGAAGTTTCCACAGGCAGCTCCCTAAGACAACGGCCTACAGAAAAATAATAACGATAAAGCAAAACAGCACTACCGGATGATCCGTCAATGGACAAAAGAACCATACCGGAGTATTTTCCGGACGTTGGATTTCTCTGTGTAGTGCCGCTGTTGCAACATATCGGATGATCCGGTACGTCAATAAAAACTAATACCGGAGTATTGTCTGGACGTTGGATTTCTGTATTTTGCAGGTATTGTAGAACAAAGGATGCTCCGGTACGTACATGAAAACGCATACCGGCATCTCCTTCGTCACAAAATTTGCAGACAAGCATTTACAAAATTTGGACAGGCGGTTTGTTTAAGAACTACGCCTTTAAAGACTTGAACATCACCACAGGGGGTTCGTTAATTAGTTAGGCCATCAATATAATTAACTAAGGTAGTTTGCTTAACGTACCGCCTGTGGAAACTGCGATTTCCGCATGCGGCTTCGTAAGAAAGCCGCCTGTGTAAAGATCGCAATTTCCCCAGGCGGTTCCTTAAGATAGCCGCCTGTGAAGAGCATAGTTTCCACAGGCGGCATCTAAAGGACACCGCCTGTGAAAAGATCAATATTTTCACATGCGGTTTCTTAAGAGAGCAGCCTATGAAGATACCTTTACACAGGCGGTTCTTAACCCCAAGGACCGCCCGCAGTCATTTGAGGTGGCTCTCCTTCTAATCCGCCTGTGGAAAGAAATCCTTGATGTCTAGGAAAATCATTTCTGTAGTAGTGTTCTCAGCATCCGACCGTCAAGTTATAACTCCCCTCCCCTTCCTGCAAGATTACTCTCTTAACTACCGCTTACTTCCAAGCTTATGTAAATACGCATTGTATATACAAGTCACTATGTTAGCTTAACCGATACTAGTATTTTACATGTTGGCGCGATGGTAAAGGAATAATCTGTCGCTATGTTGTATTGATGTCACCACTTCACAGCAGCTTAGCTTACCCTTAATTACTTGATGTTAGCCCATAATTCGGAAACTGAGCGTCTCTCGGTTAGTACATGGTGTCGTCTACCAACAAGTACAGTAACAAAGTCTACTACTTACTTTATGCCGATCTTATCCATACCATTTAGAATAAGTAATAAAGCCAGTCTGTAAAATAACAATCTCTAAAAAATTATCTCTAAATGTTGTGTAATAACTATCTCTTCTCTATTGTACATAACTAATCTATCTTATTTCCTGTAACATGTTGGCTCGTACGTAAGAGCCAGCTCTCTTCTCAGGAATAAGAAAATCAAAAAAATCAAACACACGAAAATGAGAAACACTGGTCTTTCGCGCATAACTCAACTCATAAGAAGTGCATTGCAATTATATTAATTAGACATGTGACAAGCAATAGCTATAACCTCAGCCTAAAACTTCTTATGAGTACTATCTCATCTAGCATTGTCCTGGCCATCTCGACCAAGGTCCCGTTCTTTCTTTTCACTATGCTATTCACAAAAACTCTCAAAGTAGGAGTTTTTGAACTCCATGCTATTGTCACTACATATAACTCATAAATCACCAGGGAGCTCAAATGATAACCTACAGGCCAAACCCCTAAAATGAGTAAAAGACTTATCCTTCGAGGCTATGAAAAATAACCAAAAATATCTTTAAAAATATTGACAATGACAAGAACATACCATTTCCCACCCATTGATTGTACTCTTGTTGAACCAACAGTTTCCATATATAAGAGCTATCCTGATACATCAATCATCACAATAGTGATTGGTGATAAGAAGTAGCCACCATCTTGCAATGTTAGCAATAAAAGCAAACTAAGTCTTTGACCATCTTAAGTTTAGGCAAACCACGAATGAGATCATAGCTGCTTACTCAGATCAAATGATCAAATCCAATGTGACCAAGTCTCCTATACCAGAAGGAGAGATCACAGGACTTAGAAGCAATCAAACATCAAAGAGAGTCTCCAGAAAAAAATAGAAAAATGTGAGGTCCCGCCATTATAGAATGGAAGGCCTCCATGTTCCACAGTACTAGTCCCATAATCAGTGGTTAGTACACACATATTTACAATATTGGTATCACATCTATGCATAGATTTTATTACATGATGATAATACAAGTTTAATTATACAGAGTTCATACATAATGTATTACATAGCAGCAGGCCGGGATTTTTTCGGTGAAATTTCGCGAATTTTGGCCTTTTCGGCTCAGAGCGGAAGGTGGGAAATTTCACGAAATTCGGTCTTTGGTTAGATTTTGTTGTTGTTTGTTTGAATTTGGCTGAAATTTGGCCAAAATTTCACGAAATTCTGGATTTTCGCCTGTTTTGCTGGGGGCCAATATTTATCCCGAACCGAAACAAACAACCCTAGCAGTGGGAATAGAACAAGATTCAAAAGCCTTGTGATTAGTCCATCTAAACCCGCAAGCAACTAACAAGGTTAACCCTAGAAAAGGTCATTATCAAAGTCCCTATATCCTGCACTGAAGTACGAATCATCGGGTCTTTTGCATTCTTCACATTTTAAATCAACAATTTAAGCAAGTTTATGTACTTTTGTACTCAACAAAACTTATAGTGTTTCACAAATGCATATAATGTTAGAATGCAGGTTATGACAATAAAGAGGCTCTACAGTTATTTTGCATTAGCATAAATGAATCATAAGCATATGAATATGGTAGATTTCAAACAGAATTTGTAAAAGCTAGTATGATTATTAAAATAATGACTGAGTAATAGATTTCGTGACATAGTCTACCCGACTGCTTTGAGCCAAAACAATGTCGATCCTAACATGAAATAATGGTTGCCAAACTAGTTTCCAACCAAAGCCAGTTTAAAAAAATACCAAAACTCTAACTATATGATGACTTTACCAAGGGCTCATGACCATGCGCGTGGCTAATCAATTAGTTTTACACTCTATAAAGGTGTACAGTTTTACCTTAAGAAATGATCAACCTTTTTTGCTAGGTCAATAACACACTTTATTTGGTATGTTGGCAAGGAGATCTTAACATAATCATTACATTACCTAAACATGACTTTGCACCAATCCAGTATTGACAACCCTTACTATGGAGATAGAAATACATACCCAAGATATGATATCATTCACATCATAACCAAGATACTAGGATCTGCCATCACTGTGAGACCCCATTCCGAGGAACAGGAACTCCATGTGATTACCGTACTAGTCCCTGGATCAGTAGCTAGCACTCACATGTTTACACCATTCATATCACAACCAAAAGCCAAGCTTATATTACACAGCTTACTAAAGATGTTAATTATACAAGCATTAGTTACAAGCCGAAATAAAAACAGCGGAAGATACTAGCAACTTAAGATCCAAAAGCCTGGTAGCATGCCCAAACCGAAACCCCACAGGCATCTGACTAGGCAAACACCCTAGAAGAAGTCATCGGCGAATTCCCCGAGACCTACTTGAAGAAACGCATCATCTGGCACATCGCATAGATTCTCCTCTGAACAAAACAGGTAGCAAGAATGAGTACAATTTGTACCCAGCAAGACTTTAATAGCAAATGCAAATACTAGTTATGCAGGCTATTTCAAAGGAACAAGCTCTAGGTTATTTTGCGTTTTGCAAAAAGAATTTAAACATATGACATAATAGATTACAATTCGCATTTTCATGAAACAGCATGACTTTTGTATATCCAACAGAAGATAAATTTGCTCCAGGACATAGCATACCAAAAGGCGAAACTCTACAGAAGTCGGTCCTTTTGACTCAAACCATTTGTTATCAAAACAGAACCAACCCATTTGACAAAATGCAAAACTCTAACATTGGAATGACTTCACCGAGTGCTCATGACCGCGAGCGCGGCTAATCGATTAGATTTAAACTCTGCAGAGGTGTACAACTTTACCCACAAGGAATGAATCACCTTTTTGCTAGGCCATACGACACACTTCCCTTGGTGTGCCGGCAAGGAGTTCATACATAGCCGTTACATTATTCAGACGTGACTTTGATCCAGCCCGGGACGTTAACCCTCGCCCTGAAAACAGAGACACTCACCCAAGTCGTGGATCCACATTTATCACACCCAACACCACGTCTCTGTCCATGGCAAGGCGTACACCGTTGCACCGGCCAGGCGATTACCCATACGAACTGCATGGAAGCCCCTCACAAGCAATCCGTACCGGAAAAGCCTCCGCTAGCTCCCGCCTACCAATGAGCAAAGCCACATCTGAACAACTTAATAGGCTAAGCCTGTCCCATACCAGGCCTCATGGTTGCACGGAAATCTCGGATCAATAGCGTCCCATTGCTCGGTCCTTAATTCGACACGGGCGATACTCCACCCTACACTACGTGCAAAGCCCATATTGCACAACCGGCTATTGTCAATAATCGCCCGCATCAAAACGTAGTTTTCGGGTTTTCAAGTTTTAACCAACATATCAACAACCTTTAGTAGAGTAATAACCAGTTGTGGAATCATTTTAAAAGCATCATGACGATCTACGGCAACACTAAGCAGTGTATATTGTAACAGTTATACCCAACTGACATTTACTATGTCTAAGCATACTATGGTTCGCAAGGTTCACAGAACCAATCAAATTAAGGAAAACCATACATTCCAGGGATAGTTACTAACCTTACCCAAGATAGCAGTTTTTTTTATGGAGAAGTATCCGGATGCACTATACAGTTGCAAAAACAACATATGGTAGGTGAATTAGTAGGTTCAACATGGTCAAGGATTTGCTTGCCTTGCTCTTCGCCGCAAATGTCAAAGCCTTGTTCAGCAACTGCCTCCTCCTCCTCGATGGTATCAGTGTCTATACGTCGAAAACGAAAGAACCAACAGCACTTACAAACTTGCAAGAAAGAACGAAAGAAAACATATCGAAAGGCGAATAAAATCATTGCACAAGATCCAGGGTTGCCTTTACATGAATTCTTTAATTACCTTTTTTTTGTCTTCAAGATGCTAGAAGTGAGTAGCTTAATACGATCGCTCACTGGTTCCC
The DNA here is from genome assembly GCA_036346375.1 of Guadua angustifolia. Taxonomy (NCBI): domain Eukaryota; kingdom Viridiplantae; phylum Streptophyta; class Magnoliopsida; order Poales; family Poaceae; genus Guadua; species Guadua angustifolia. Next base: position 55,092,286 of record CM070502.1, on the reverse strand, counting down.
GAGATAATTGACCTTACTGCTCTCAACATACATTCTGGAACCACCTTGCTCATACATTTAGCTTGAGTAGCACTTAGAGCCCAAGCTAGACAAGCAAGATTGCTTTCCTTAGATTCTTACAGAACCTAACTTAGGGATCAACTCGAGGTTTTCTTTACAAATTTCAGGTTCGGATAAGTTGTTTTGCGGGTTAACGAAAAGTCTTAATTGATTACATAAGGTTATGAGTAATTAATTCCTTTACTTCAATTTGATTTCACTTAGAATTGGTTTTGTACAAATTAGATCTGCAATTATAGGCTACTGGCTTATTTTACATATGTTTTGAGAAGGTTCTGGTGATAAAAATGACTTAACTAGAGTTTCCTTCAATTGCACTACAGTTCATTCAGCCTCATTACAGCCTTCAATTACATGACTACTTAGGGTTACTAAGCTAGCAGAATTAATAGGTTACACATGTTGGAATGAGATTATTTCTTTTTATTTGGGTAATCTATACCTTGGACAATACTACTGACCAGATTTCATAAGTTTTACACTCTAGATGATACTTCATAATCATCGTTGAAAAAGCTTAATTGGCATTGTAAAGTGGACGTTTGCGAATCGGCAAGAACGTGAAGTGAAATGTTATCACTTAAGGGTTTTAGGTTGTCCAAATTAATATGCAAACCTTAACCAAATATAATCCTTTTTACAGAATATAACAGTATAAACTTTGTACAATGTTTTTGGGTTGGTTTTACTGATTTTAGTATTTGGGAAAGCTATTTAATCTACTTCTGAAATGGCATAACTGACCATATTGGTTAACGTCAAAATCGGCCAACTTAGCTTCTAACTAACCGTGCATACTTCCTGATTCATTTTCAACACACTCTAACTCCCAGAAGTTTATATCATCTACATTTGCTGACGTCCATTTATTTCCTCTTGCAGCATTTTATTTTATACTCATTCCCTTTTTAGCCAAATTAAAACATGAATTGATTTGACAAGGTAAACTAACTTTGAGTATAATTGTTTTTACAAACTTAAACTCATTCCAGAATAGGTATCTCAAAGACATTTGTTTTTATTTATTTTGGTGAAATCCTAACTAATCTTTTTCTTAGTTCATAACTACCTATTTCAGTATTTTCGTTTTAGATATTCTCACCCAAAACTCTCTTCCAAGAATACTTTTACATATTCTGGAACTATTGAATGTTGTATGACTTTAAGAACTTATTATGCTAAACTTTGATTAGTAGCACCCACCATTAGGACTAATTGGATTTGACTTGGTTTTGAAATCCCCAGACTAATTGAAAATGCGCTTTCACTACTGGGAAGCACATTTCACGCCAAAGTGATTCGGTTCAAAACTCCCCTGAGACTGACCATCTGGCCCAGGCGTCAGTGACTCAAAACAGGGGCCACGGTTTCTTCCTCACCGCCGGCGAAGCATCACCGGAGCGGCGGAACGGGGGACACCTACGGCTTCACCTTGTCAACCCGCATCTAGGGGACCTACCCATCTCAGCAGAGGTGGCCGGGAAAATGGTCGGCGCCAGCAAGGGGCGGCGGAACCACGGGCGAGTGCTGGCGACTCGCCGCCGGCGAAACATTCCAGTGAAGAAAGATTCGGCGAGCATCAGTGAGGGTAGGGGATGCTGATTCACCTGGTGCTCGGGTTGGAGATGAGCCGGAATGAGCTGCCGCCGGTGCGCCGGATCTGGAGAAGAAGACTCCTGCGGCGACGGCACTCCGGGCGGAATGGGCTGAAATTAAGCAGAGGAATGAGCTCAGGAACGCTTAAGGATACTCCAGACCAATCAATTCGCAGTACCTCGCAACCAGTCACGGGGATTTCATCCTCCACCCCATTCTTCTGTTCTTGGGCGAAAAATGGCAGAAGGGGAAGAAAAAGCAGTGTTTGCTCAGGGGGGAGTTGCCACTGACTCAGGAGGCCCTAAGCGACGCACTATGGCCCTTTGCAGCGAGCGAGAATGAGAACACCCGAATGCAGCGCCTGCACAGCCTCTCTCGGATACCACGGCGTAGTGCGCTGTAATTGGGAAGTCTCGGGCTTTGGCGAAGGCAGCGTACGCCACTGGAGCTTGCCATGACGCCGCTGAGTGACTCGGGAGGAGCTCCGGTACGGCCACAGGCGAGTGACTCAGCAAGGATCGGAGAGAGAGCGAGAGCAACTCACTCGAGGAGGAGAAGAACCGGAGCAAAACACTCAAAGAAGAGGCTGACTGGTGGGACTGAACCCACATGGCAGTGAGGGCAAGCATTTGCTTAAGGCTGGATTTTGGTCAAATGCAAAGGACTTGCATTAATTTTCCACTAAGCTTCTTTAGCACATTTTGCCCACTTCCTGCATACTCTCTTCTGGCAATAGACAAGTTTCTGGCGAAAACTGGGATCAAAATAGTCAGCCAAATTTTTACTAAAACTCTGATATGACATAGTGCACTGAATTTCTATTTCTGTGTTTGAATTACCAGACGATTCAAATATTTTGTGAAATTTTTGAAACTTTGTTTTTCAAATGTATTTGAGGCAAGGATCCTTAGGTAAAATTTTCAGCTCAAGATGTTGCTCCAGTAATTTATAGAAATTCTGACATTCTATTTCTCAGCTTTTGCTACTTTCTGTTTTCGAATTATTTAGGGCTTTATCCCACCGGATAACTTTCTGAGATTTTTACCAATGGTAAATACTGTATCAAAGATGACTTGATAATTTTTTCAGCTGGAGATGATCTTTGGATATTTTTCACAAATTCTGAGGGTGCACTGTTTCTAGTCAACTTGACCTCTCTTTTCATCTTTAATATTCAAATTGATAGTTGTATCTTTTATCAGTGTGTAATTCGATTTCTCCAGCTATTTGGATTCAGAAGATAAATTATTTCCAATTTTTCTTTGGGTTCATTTAACTTCTTCCATTTCCTTTAGTTGTTTTGGCAATACAAAATCAAAGAAATCGATTCAGGAAGAACCAAAACTCCATAACCTCAAAAATACTTAAAATGCAAATTCATATTATAGCATTTCACTGTTTAGAACTTTCAGGATGTTACAATCACCGTTTCTCCATATAACAAGGCATATATCATTGTATTAGTATGCATTTACCCATACCTTGGTGTGGAAGCCCCTACAAACAAACCTAACAGGAGAGCCCGTACTACTTTTGCCTTCTAATGCGCAAAGCCACATCTAAGTAACTTAATAGGATAAGACTGTCCTATACCAGCACTTATGGTTGTATGAATTCTTAGCCCGAAAACAACACATAGTTTTAACCTTAATCTCACTCAGGCGATAATCTCCCCCTATACTACGTGCAACCCATATGCACAATCCGCTATTACTAATAATCGTATGCGTCAAATCATAGTTTTATTTTTATTTTTAACCAAAAATACTAGCAACCTTTAAAAGTCATATCCAACCTTTTTAATCATATCTAACCTTTTTTAAAAATATGAAGAACTAAGTTCTTCACTAAGCATGGCTAAGTACGATTATTAAGCTATCCAGGTTGACATCATGTATTGTCTACTTTATGCTAAGGTTATCAAGGTTATCAATTCAACATTTAGTAAGGAAGTTCCATGAGTCTACTAGTATATCTACCAATGTTCCCAATATAGCAACTTATAGAAACATATGCGCATGCATAATAGTTTGATAAAACAACATAAAGTAATTGAAATAGTAGGCTCAATATGATCAAGTGGATGCTTGCCTTGCTGTTCGTTGTCGGGTATGTAGTCTGGATCATCGGCGACGTCGTGTCAACAAACTGAGAAACGTCAAAGTCTACTCGCCATCCAATAGAAAGTATTCAACAAATAGTAAACTTTAATAAGGATAAAAAAAGATAGACAATAAATCAAATAGAAACTTGCTATAGAACCAAGTGTGATTTTAGGTACTTATGTTTTAATTGATTTTATATATGCATGTATCAATTAGCAACTTCAGGTTAAACAATGATTCGGTTCCTTTTTGAAGATTATTTATTCTTTTTTTACGAATTCAAGAGGTTAAAATTATTTATTTTCATATTTTTGATTTTTGAATTCAAGAGGCTAAAATTATTTAAATTAATGTTAAGTCATTCAATCACCACATAATATAACATGTGTATACCCAATAGCTCATCCTAAGTATTTTGGCATATTAGGATAAATTACTACTCATTAAATCTCACCTTTATTAGAAATGGATCTAAAACAAGTTGAAGTGTGAATATTTTTACATGCTTGAGTTTCTTATGATCTAAGGATTTCAACAAAACTGGTTTCATTCATTTTTGAGTTCGTTTGTAAAAATTATCTATATAGCATATTTCAAACCTATACTTTAAATTTGAATTCTAAAATTGCACAATTTTCATTTTCAAAATGTTTTTGGATATTCTGAAACTGCAGGATTTTAGAAATTTATTTCACTCCATTTGGAATTATATTTCAAAAGTTATAAACACTTGAATTGGCTCGGTTGAAGAAAAGCATATAAATTTATAAATACATTTTCACAGTGCTGAAAATGCCTTTCCATTTTTGCGCGGGGGCTTTTAAACTTGGCTACAACCATTGACTGTTGGGACCTGAGGTCAGTGTCTGTGCGAGCCGAGAGAATGCGTGAGTGTGATGGTCGGCCTCGTGCGTCAGCAACACAGAACAGAAGGTGGAGCTAGGCACGCTGCAGGGGAGGCTACAGCCATGGGTTTGCTCGGCTGATGGCAGGGTTAGCTTCAGGGCATTATTGCGCACCTACTAGTGGGCTTTGCTACTACCGGTGATGGCTGGAGCTATAGTGGCACCATGGTCGAGCGGGGGCACCATGGCTAAGCAGTGGCGAGCTCATGAGTCAATGCATTTTCATAGGATGAGCTTTGCATGAGTACCAGAGGGTCCTATGGGTTCCATTTTACCTAAAAATGGCGGCAAAGAATGACTAAGGTTGGCTGCAACTAAGTGCCTAAGCCGGGGAAGAAAGACTACAATGTGACAGTGCTACGGCGGTTCAAGGCTGAAAATGACGATCAGTTTTAGGATGTGCTAGAGTACTATGGGTGCAACCAATTTGGAAATTGCTCACTAGTTTGGTTCAATTTGCCTTCTTCCCCCTTTCTGTGTTCTGGGCGGCAGCAGTAGTAGAGATAGCTTTAGTCACTGCGTTTGGCTGTGGGGGTTCCAGGGAGAAGTTCTAATGGCTATGAGCTTTCCTGGGTTGGCGATCATAGAGCGCCTCGAGCACAAAAGCACAAGCACCAGAAAGATGAACGCGAACACAAGGTGATTTTTGGTGCCGGGCAACAGCTCGACGTTTTCAATATGGGACTCAGTATTTAAATCAAAACATTGAGGACCACTTGAGTAACAAACAAATCTACCAACTAACAAATCATAGCGAACTACCGAATCTACCAACTAACAAATCTATCAACTATCTTCCTGCATGGCTAAGTACAGGATTTATTCACCAGCACTCAACTGGCTTTTACAATCGGGGAGGGACGGTTGCAGCAGGGTATAAATGGGCGGCCTGAGGTTAATCTTGCACACAGAGCTTGAGTTCACTGATTCCAGAGCACAGTCGAGATGACAGGCTAGCAAGGTATGGCTGGGTAGAGATAGGGAAGCAGGGCATGGTTGTCTTGTTGTCATTTACTCATTCCAGTAAAACTTGAGACTTGGCGTTGCAAATGTTTTGCCATGGCAAGCAAGGAATGTGGCGGGTCAGGGTTGCCACACGTGCTCTTAGCCTACAGGGTATGGGGTGAGGTCTTCGAGGTGTGGCATGGTAGCAGCGAGCAGGGGTGACACAACTGGAAGAAAGGTCGGGAGAGAGAGCAGGACAGTCATTCGGCCGGGGAAAGGAGAAAGAAGGAGGAGCGGTGAAACTGATGAGTGGGGATTGGGCCCAGGCAACAGAGATAGAGAAATGGAGTAGTTATAGTAATTCGGAAGATTGACGCCACTGACACTCTTTAAAATTCATGATTCACTTTATGACACCTTGGCCTACTGTCATAGACTCAGATGGACCCACATATCATAGACACATCGCTAAATGCCAACGAATTGAGTGTCACTGGACTAATTTTTCCCTAGTAATTCTAACAATGATGATTGTCCTACTTTCACATTTCTATTTTTCTTTTATTTGAGGATGAAAATGAGATAAAGAAATTTTGATAATTTTTGGGAGAGTTTTATATGGTCTAATAATGTTTTTGAAAAAATTTCAGATCAAGATCTTGCATATTTATTTTCTAATAATTCTAATATTGCAGACTTTAGGTTTTCAAGTTTTCTGTTTTTGAATTTTTAAAAGGTACTAAATTTGATTATTAATTTTTGATATTTTTTCAATGTTATTACTATTCTAGGAAAGACTTGCAAAATTTTCAACCAGAGATAAGTTTCAAAGATTTTAATAAAATTCTGACAACCACTATTTTGTAGTCAAAATAGGTCATTTCACATTTCATTTCATCATCTATGCACTAAAAACATTTTGATAGCTGAAAAAATCACTAGAGACTTCAAAAATTTTAATATCATTTTTTTAGATTTTTACTAATATTTAATTTTACCTTTTCACCTTTATCCTTTCACTAATTCCCTTTAGACTTCAAAAATTTTAATATCTTGCCCTTCCCTAGCTTGGGGCAGTTTGCCTGAATGTGGTTGGGGCCACCATGCTGGAAGCAGGTGATCGTGCTACCTCTCTTCCTCTCCCTCACTCTCTTGTATGTATGAGAAAATTTACGAGCTAAAAAGTTAAGCTTATTTTCTACAAATTTTTTCAGTTGTTTATCACTTAGCTTGCAAAGAGCAGAAAGGGAGAAATCAACTGAAGTCTCGTAACAAGATCTAATGTAATCGGTGACCAAAGGCATCGACTGCGACTTCATCTAACGAGAGCCAATATCGATCTCATGAGTCCTGAGTCAGGAATAAAGCCCATCAAGAGTCAAAGTCGATAAGTCTGTGGTGTCCTTTATGATGATCACTTCCACCTCCCAAACACGAAGATCGAGTGTGATCAAGAAGTGTCGAGCGTTCTCTAAGTCAGAGTATGTGCAACCAATTGTACGGAGATCACTCAAGATCTTTGTGAAACGACCAAAACACTCATCAAGAGTCTCACAGCGTGCTATTCAAATTTGTTGTCGTCACACTTGTATTAATCTTGTCTCATCATCTTGATTTGAGTGATGCCCTCGTGGTAAGCATCGAGGGTCATCCAGATCTAGTGAATAGATCATAGGTGAGATATCATGTTGTACTCACTACGGCTAATGCCTTGTATGAGGATGTTTCTTGCCTTAGCATTTGCCTCGATGTCAGGCATATTGCGACTGTGACATTTTTATTGGTAGGAATCTTATACGGAAGCTTCACATTCTACCAAATCAGGAAGCCCTCGGTAGTGATGTACGGCTCTATTCTGGATTTCTAAAAAGGAAAATCAACTCCAGAAAAAATTAGAATCTTGGTGGAATACTTATCCATCGCCATGGCTCTCAAGACTTGGTCAAGATCTATAAAAGAGCTACACCGGCCTTGATACCAATTAAAAAACCGAAATGACAATCAAAGATGGAGTGAATGATCACAAATAATTTCCCCCCTTGAAAAGAATCTAACCAAAACCCCACATGAAACGCTCACATGCAGGAGAGCAAAATCAGGAAACTCTATTCTGGTTGGTACTACTGTAGCACAGGGGGTGGTATTGCCGGAGGTCGGTACTACCGTTCATTCTGGGTGGTAGTGCCAGGTTCAAGAATAGAATAGGAACGAAAATTGATATAACTTTAGATCGGCTGGTCCAATACTCATGAAATTTTGTATGCATCTTATGGAGGTTAGGAACCTATTTCAACCTTCAATAACTAGAATTGATGTTAAAGTTTTGACCTTTCTCCAATTAAAGGAAGAGTGCACTAAAACCGGGCAAAAACCAAAATCTTGGTCTCAGGCTTGCTCTGGGGTTTTGATGATAAAGGTGATCTTGGATAACCTCCTACTTATCACAGCAAGTAAGAACACTAGAAAAGAACCACACAAATGCCGCTCTAGTCGGTAGTGCCGATTTCACTCAACCCAGAGACGCCGCTCGCTGGCACTACCGTCGCCATAGGTCAGTAGCGCCGCTGGTCGGCAGTACCACCATTACAAGGCATGTAGTACCGCTGCTGACTAAAAACAACTCAAATTGCTTTAATTTGAAATCTGAGTACTCTTAGCTCAAATACAATCAAAAACTCACCACCAACATGGATAGACCTTCACATAGTCTTTCATAGTTTTACTGTGCCCCACACACTAGTATATATGACGTGCTGAATGCACTATTTTCAGATTTGTGTATGAGAAAATCAAGGGTGGATGCACTCGTCCAGACAACACTCCCTGTATCCCCGTTCTTTAAATATAACATGCAAGTATGCAACATACCTTCAAAAAAGAAAGAAAAAAAAAAGAAAAACCTTAATCGTTGATCTCTCTCTCCCACTCCCTCCCTCCCTCCCTTTCTACAACCTTTGATTATAACCAGAAACTGTATTCCTCAATGGTGAAACATTGGTTTGAACTTCTGGGGATAATTTAGCCATTTAAGTTAGTTGATGACCATGGAGGGACTTAATTGCAAGTCATCTTTTGCTCAATTTTCCTATGGTTCTCAAATACCTTTTGCTCAAAAGTGTATAACTGACTTTGTTTCACCAGGAGATGCTTTAAATGATATGAAACAAAAACTGAATGTTACTGGCAATCAGCTTTCCGATTGGAACCAAAATCAATTTAACCCTTGCATATGGAATTCTGTGATTTGTGACAGTAACAACAATGTTGTCCAAGTGTAAGTTGGAGCCCTGCACCTTCTTGTCTTGTTTGTTTTGTTTTTCTGCTGATGTTTTCCTCTACTTTCCTGTCCTGTTCTTTTGGTTTTATGCTGATGGTCTCCCACAGAACATTGGCTGCACGGGGATTCACTGGAGTTTTGTCACCAAGAATAGGAGAACTGAAGTATTTGACTGTCCTGTGAGTACATTCTCTTATTTTGTAGATTAATAGTACTTGGGAACATCGTGTGGATAAGGGATGTTCAGTAGACAAAACTATTTTCTTGAACTCGGTAGGGGAGGACACTACCTTTATTAATTTAGCAGAGAATACAAATTCTTTTGCCAGAGTGTTACTACAGGTTGAAAATCAGAAGTTTATAGCATGAGGACATCCAAAAAGATTGCATTAACTCCAGCAACTGCGACTAAGAGTTGCCTGTGGTTCCATGTAGATAGAGCTTTCTGGCAGTTTTGCCGTATGTCTTTAGTTGAACTGGTTTTGCCAGCGACAATAAGATCAAATCGGAATAGCCATCTACGTGAGTGGTCCGATTCCTGATAGCCTAGCAAAAATCTCAAGCCTGACTGACATGTAAGAGTATCCATCTTTGCTAAGCATGATTTCTATTAAAATTTCTGGCTCTGTTAAGATGAATTCATCTACATGTGCTTGTCATGTGTTGACAAACAACTTTCTTGTGATGGCAGCCGGTTGGAATGCAATAATCTGTCCGGTCAAATACCTGGTGCGCTGTTTCAAGTAGCACGTTACAAGTATGTCAAAATCGTTCTAAAATTTTTTTAATCCAACATTTTTTAACCTAAGTGTCTGATAGAGGCTGTAAACAGCTTTTCTGGTAGTCACTTAAATTGCGGAACCAACTTCCCCCAACCGTGTGCATCCGACATGTCCTATCAGAGTAAGTTGTATCCTATCCGACATGTGTATCCTCATTGGTCTATTTATAGATGTGCTGATGCAGAGGAGCTTGTATGCTAGAATCCTAGAACCAATGTTCATCTTATATATTGTTGGATATTTAGTTATTCTGGATTATCTCCTCACAGGTGGATCCCATATATAGCTGAAAAATTGGCATCATACTTGCAACAGTTGGAGGAGTAATAGGGCTTGTCATTGTAGTGGGTTTGCTTCTATTCTGTAATGGAAGAAGGAAAAGCCATCTACGGGAAGTTTTTGTGGATGTACCTGGTAATGTTTCCATCCCTTGTTGATGTATGGTTCTTAGTATCCGTGCATTAGTTAATTGTCTTGTTTTTTTTTTGATAAAGGAAGCTTTTATTAATTTCAAGAACATTACATCAAGACGATACAAGTCCTTAAAATTACTCCCGGCCTCTGCTTAACGAAGCACACAGCCCATAAAAAGAAAAGAGAAAAAAATGCGAACAACACGCACACTCTAGTGACTATCAATCCGAAGACTAGACCACCACCCACACTACACCACGTCCTGGATTTAGAGACAGACCTCTGTCAGTAAAACTTGACTTTCATAGTCAAATGGTCTGTCGGTAAAAGTTTGTGGTAGAGCGTCTGTCGCTAATGCCCCCAAACAGTGACATTTCGTCTGTCGGTAATGCTATAGACATATAGCAACACGTCGCGTGTCGGTAATTTCATATCTATAGTCAGATCGTCTGTCGCTGATACTAGACCCGCCAAAAACCCGAAATAATTTGGCATATATATCGCGCGCGCGGGACCCTAACCCTAATCTTATAAGGGAGCCGGTTTTCCCCAAATTTTTCCCCTAGCCGCCTCCCTCCCGACTCCAGCTCCTGGCGCCGCCTCTGGCTCCTTCCCAGTGCTCGGCGCCACCCTCCCCGGCTCCTGGCCGACGGCGCCGCCCTCCCTCTCTCGCGCGCCTCCCCGAAGGGCTCCCCGACCTGCGCCGTCCCGGCTCGGCGTCGCCTCTTCGGTCGTCCTCCCGTGCGGCGGCGCCCAGCGCCCCGATCGCCGGGCGCCCTTCCGCCGCCTTTTCCCGACGGCCACCTTTGGTCCTCGGCGCACCTCTGGCGGGCTGCCTGCCGCCGTCAGACTCTGACCGGCCGGCTCTCCTCTAGCGCCGCTCCCTCCGTTGGTGCCCCCTCCAAGGCGCTCCCGGCCGACCTCGCGCCTTGATGCGCTGCGCCCGTGCTGCGCCGCCTCCCGAGCTCGCGCACCTGGCCGCGCCCGCCCGTCCGCTTTTCCCCCCTAGCACCGCCTCCCTCCGCCGATGCTCCTCTCCAGCTGCTGCATCGCAGGCCGCCAGCGTGAGCGCAAGCAGGTAACCAACAATAGCAGTGGATTCAAGGTGTTTGCTTTAATGCTCCAATGTTTTGGGCTCTGCTCGCCAGGTGCTTGTTGTAATGCCTACGTGTAGTTGCTTTGCATTTCGATGGCATCTCCGGGGTTGCAGGTGGTGAGAAGTCAAAAGTATATATTTTGCTTGCTAGGTAGTAATTCGTTCCATCTACAGCTGAACAATGTTAAGTATTTTTTTTGCGAGAGCAGCTCATGTTTGTTGTTTGCTGCTCCGAATGGTTTATTTGCGAGTTCGTTGGACACTTATTCAAACCTGGCAAATATTGCTGTAAAGTTTCAGTTTATTAGTCTAAGGTCGCATGTCTCTTGCAAGAACCAATGGCGGGCTAGTGATTGTAGAGGAACAGGGTTGGGGAAATGTATCAACAGTACAGGGTGATGAATTGATTGGGTTATTATCTTACTTATGATTCCTTTTTATCAGTGGCTACCTCCAAAATTGCTAGTTACGTTTTTACTTTCCTTTTCTTTTAATTCTGTACATTGGATTCCTGTAAAATCTTACTGGTAAAGTTTCTTTGTACAGGCAGAAAGATTTTAACAATGCAGTATTTGATGAGCGCACTGTGATACTCTGTGACCAAGTATGCCTTTTATATTTCTCAAATGTCATCCTAGATGGTTTCTGCTTATATTTAAATTATAATCCCAATACTAAACATGTTTTTTCTTCATTTGGTTTGATTTAACCTTCCTTCTTAATAATTTAGTGAAATATTTCTGATTGTTTGTACATATATGAAATATTTCTAAGTTACCTGATATACTTGGCTAACATGATTTTTTCTTGTGCTGTTCAGTGTGAGAAAGAGTATCACGTAGGATGTTTGCGGAGTCAATGGAAGGTAGATCTGAAGGTTAGAACATAACAGCCTTATTTATTCAAAACCACTGTTTATCTTGGCATCTAAGTTTGATTTGCATGGCATAGTCGCGGGAAATGAACAATGATGGCTTGGGTGAAAGCTTAGCTAACACAGTAGCTCGTTTTCTTTTCTACAGGAATTACCAGAAGGGGAGTGGTTCTGTTGCAGTAGTTGCTCTGAGATACGTTCTTCCTTGGACAAGATAATCTCTGATGGAGCTCAGCTGTTGTCAGAGTCAGATATTGATATCGTAAGGAAGAAACATGAGACGAGAGGTTTAAGCATGGACACCAATACAGATCTCAGATGGAGATTACTTGCTGGTAGAAATGCCTCTGATGATGGCAACTCATTGCTTGCTGCTGCAGTTCCAATTATTCATGTATGTGCTGCAGTATTTGGTCTCGTATATGGGCCTATTCTATAAAAACATCTGCATCAAATATTTTTATTTCTATTCTCTTTTTGCATGTGATTTTTTTGACCAGTAGCTGGCATTAATTTGTTTGTGTGAATTGTTCTTTTGTTTTCTTGTGAACGCAGGTTCTTGTCAACCATGCATGAATTGGTGGCTATAGTATATCACATGTTAGGAAAATATAGCTGTTTATTTGTAGTGGAACTGTGGTTAGTCCAATTTAGTACTAACGAGTTTAGTCCACTGATACAGTTAAAAAGTCCTAATCCTATGCGAACTTAAAGAATTTGTTTCCAGCATGTTTTCCTTCAAGTCTGCCTTTTATTTTTTATTTTTTAAAAAAATTGAAATTGTAGAGGACTAGAGGTAGGACAGCATCAGCACGTGTTTTGGGCTATCATATTAGAGGGGTTATAATACCTCTTAGCGCACTATCTTGGCAATGTTTTATACTGAGTGTTGCACTTGGTTGTTTTTCTGACAAATTGTTCCTTGCAGCAATCTTTTGATCCAATCATTGAAGCTCATACTGGCAGGGATTTAATTCCTGAGATGGTTAATGGGTAAGAAAATTGTCCTTATATATTTGTCTTAATGCTACGCTTTATGAATATGTACTTGCATGAACGAAATTTCTCATTTCCTCCTTCAATCTTCCAGGAGGAGACCTAAGGATGGAATGCCTGGCCAAGATTACAGTGGAATGTACTGTGCAGTCTTAACTGTAGGGTAAGAATTATTTATTGAAATTAAAATTTGGCTCTACTGTTGTGTCGGCTGCACTTTTGCGTGTCATGGGAGGTGGAGTGGCCGAACTGCCACTGGTTGCTACAAGTAGGGATCTTCAAGGGCTGGTGAGATTAAAGTGGCTGCTTAGTATTATATGCTTCATTGTATTATTCTTGTGTTCGGCGAATGCATTTTTGTAGTAGTACAACAATGGAGACTTAACTTTTTTTTTCTATTCCTATCCGGATATGCCATTTTGATTCCATTTCCTTTGTTTGTTCCCTTGTTAATAATTTATTCCAAACAGGGCTACTTCCAAGCCTTGTTTTCATCCATAGAGAGGATGCTAATTTCGCTGAAGATCAAGCACTTCATGCTTCCAGCCGCCAGAAGTGAAGCCATCCGGATGAGGAAATTTGGCTTTCTAAAATCCTCAGAACAGGTCATGATGAAGGATCAATTTGGTAACTATGTTGTACTGAAAGTCTGGAAACTTGTGATGATCAGCGGCGAGAGTTGATCTGTCACGAATAAAGGTTCATTTAAATGCATCAAGAAATATACATTTTATTGGTTCGTTATGAGATCCGTCATTTAAATGCAATCAAGAAATGATATGTATATGTGTCTGTCATGTTTATAATTATTGTCAACTATCATTTTATTGGTTTGTTATGAGATCCCTAATGAAATTTAGTCATGCTCATTTAAATATTTGTGCTTTTTTGAGTAGTGTACTCTAGTCAAGAATCTCGGGTTGAGTGCGATGTACTTCTGAAGAATTTGTGCTGTTTTTTCCATCGCTTATCAATCAACGCACTTCTACATGAAAAGTTTATCGCTATGCTCAAGAGAGCTCATCTTGATCTTAAACACATTTTGATGGAATGTGTATGCGTTGCTATTAAAGTGATGGTGGAGGATACTACATTGGTAATGGCAATGGCAAGTCGATCTTCGCAAGCAATGAAATGAGCACTGGCTGTTTGCGAACCCTGAATTTGGTAATCTTGAATCCTTGATTAATCCTTAACATTCAGCTGGGGGATGGTGTATTCTAGGCAAAGGCATGGCGGAGCCGGGAGATGCCCTGAGGCAAAGGCACACATATTTCATCTTATGTGTCAATCATCACTTTATTTATTATTGAGACCTTAGCTCATGAATTCATATTTTATTTGTTGCAAGAAGGCTTTGTGGCATAATTCCTTCGTGAACATATTTATGATCTTGCCATCCATTCATTAGCTTAGAATTTAGTTCACTTTCATTTAAGCCTGGTGACATATTAAGAGGAAGTTGTAAATAATTCGTTAATTCATTATTGAGGATGTCGCTACATCGTTGGGAGATTTTGCCTTATTTCCTTCTTCGTTGTTCTATTCTATATCTTTACTATTATTCGCCTATATGTAATTAATATACCATAACACTACATTATTGATTTCTTAAAGTCTTTAACTAAGGCTCGCCATTTCCTTTCTTATATACTTTTGTTGCTAAATGGCTCGGTGTCCTCTCGATCGAGAGGAAGATTGATGATGACATCGAAAGATTGAATCGATCTCCGATGTAATTAGAGAGCCAAAGAACAGATCGAGAGAGAAGATATAGGCACGTCAATTCTTCAGAAAGATTGAATCACTGTTGCATGCTCACACAACAGTATGTATTATGGGCTTTCAAGATATTTTTATTTGGGACTTTGAGCCACCATTGGAGTTACTACATGCTTGTTCCTTTTCTTGTCCAATTATTTTTGGATTGATCATTTCTGGCCTTACACGTGGATGAGCAACAACAATCTTAGCTAGCAAAATACAGACAAAAAATTTCACTAGTTAGATGCTAATTTGATTTTTGATGGATTTGCACTATCTAAACTTATATAGGAAATTGGTTACTGCATTATGAAGCATGTATATTGAAAAGTGCATTTCTGCTGAATTAGTTTCATGTATATTAGGGATGGCAGCTCTGAGTATATAGTTATCCATGGATTCATGGAATGGTGAGAATCCACTGTCTTGTTCTTCTTTTTGTTTTATACTACCTGTGAACGGTGAACCGACATTGCTTTGCTGGCTGTGCAGAGGTGAAACCATGGTTGGGGCTGAAATACCACCTATCCACCACTTGGCAGTGAGGTATGGGCAAGGGAATGGGCAGCTAGCTGCTTGGGGCTACGGAAGGTGCTGGTAGAGCTGAGGGTAAAGACAGTGGAGTAGCTGAGGGTTAAGACAGTATGGACCACTAAATGAAGTCTAAAAAGAGTTTTGAGAGTTAATCTCCTTTAAATTCTGATGTATATATATATATATATATATATATATATATATATATATATTGGACTGGTTTTGAAATGATCATTCTTTATGGACTTGTGAAATCTGTTATTTGTGAAGACGTGTATTGATTCTGTGATTTCTTTTTAAGCTATCGGTGTTGATGTAAAAAGATGGTACTGGACTTGTATCTTAATATAACTGGAATGGAATGAATTCTATTTGATATTCTTGAGTGATAATGTGTGGATGTTTAGTTGCGGTGTTATGATTGTTACCTTATGGAGTATATGTTTTCATCTGTTGAAAGTATTAGCAAGAATCTTGCAGTGGTTAGTCATCTGTTATAAGTGCTTTAAAAAAATGGAAAATTAATTTTAGCGCCACCACATCATCGGTAAAAGCTTTGTCTGTCGGTAAAAGGTGTCTGCTCGGTAAAGATTTGTCTGCTGTAAAAGTAGTAAATCAAAGTCAAACGGTGCATCGGTAAAGATTTGTCTGTCGCTAAAAACTTTTACCGATGTGACTTACACCGGCACCTCTTTTCTATCGGTAAAAGCTTTACCGACAGACATGCTGTCGCTATAGGTGGCTTTTAGCGACAGACAAGCTGTCGGTATATTTAGGGCATGGTGTAGTGCCATGCACCTGGGAATAGAAATCCATGGCCACCTGCAGCAACCGGCGAGTAACCTCCACCATAATAATTCGGGACTCCGGCTTCTGTAGTACAGCCCAAGTACGTAGCCGATGGGAAGTAACAAAGATAACCTGCAGGGGGGATAAGTTTTGCTTTCTTTCAAAGACTATATCATTCCTACTAAGCCAAAGAGACCAACAAACAGTAGCAGCTCCTAATAAAGCAATATTTTTAAGATCCTTTTGAAAACCATCAAGCCAACTCCCAAACATATGAGAAACACTCATAGGTCGAATAATACCAAAAGCTAGATGGAGAAAAGCCTAGACCATACGTGCAAAATGGCAGCGAAAGAACAAATGCCTAATTATCTCCAATTCATGACAAAAACAGCATATTTTACTACCCTGCCAATTACGTTTGGCCAGATTATATTTAGTAAGAATGACCCCTCGTCGGAGATACCACAGAAACACTTTGATTTTTAAGGGAACTTTCAACTTCCAAAGGCGCTTATTAAAATTAGGCACATCACATTTAATCAATGCCAAATAATGAGATCTCACTGAAAATTGTCCAGATTGACACAATCTCCAACGAAATTCGTCATCCTCCTGCGACAGGTTTAAGTTGGCGAGACGAGAAAGCAAAACATTCCATGCCACCAACTTAGCACCAATCAAAGACCTTCTCCAGGAGACGTTTAGTTGAGGGGTCGAGAAAACATCTGCAATAGTTATGTGTTTCCTCCTTGTAATGCTGTATAACCCAGGGTATTGGTCCTTTAAAGGACAACTTCCTAGCCAAGAATCTTCCCAGAATCTCACCTGTGATCCATTATTGATTTTGAAGGTACCAAAACGGAGAAAATCTCGTTTTACTCGTGATCAAATCGACCGTAAATGCGAGTCTCCTGGTTTCCACTCAACTTGTGCTAAAGGTTTAGATACAAGATATTTATTTCGAAGAAGCTGCTGCCAAGTACCATCCGAAGTCAAAAGCTTGAACAACCATTTACTCAAAAGAGCAATATTCTTAACCTTTAAATCATGAATCCCAAGACCCCCTTGATCTTTGGGTTGACATAGAATACTCCATTTGGCAAGACGATATTTTCTTTTACCCTCATCTCCTTGCCAGAAGAAACGAGAACGAAAATAATCAAGTTTTTTGAGCACACCTTTAGGCATTGCGAAAAAGGACATCATGTACATTGGAAGACTACTTAATACTGAATTTATAAGTGTTAATCTGCCTCCAACTGAAAGATGTTTCCCCTTCCAACTACTGAGACGCTTTTCAAATCGCTCCTCTACCCTTTTCCAATCGGAATTCCTCAATTTCTTAACGTGAATAGGAATTCCTAAATACTTCAGAGGGAAATCCCCTTGTTTACACCCGAACAAATCCAAAAACTGGTCTAAGGAATCCTGGGCATCACCGAAGCAAATTAACTCACTTTTATGAAAGTTTATCTTAAGACCTGAAATTGCTCAAACGCACACAATAATAACTTCATGTTGCGAGCTTTGGCCATATCATTTTCCATAAATAAAATGGTGTCATCAGCATATTGAAGAATAGATAAGCCATCATCCACTAAGTGAGGCACTACTCCCCTGATTTGACCCTGTTCCTTAGCCCTTTTAATCAAAACAGCCAACATATCTACAACAACATTAAACAATATAGGTGATAAAGGATCACCTTGTCGTAGACCTTTTCTAGTTTGGAAATAATGTCCCACTTCATCGTTTACATTAACCGCCACACTACCACCCGACACGAAAGACTTAATCCAGGAAATCCACTTGGATGAGAATCCTTTCATGCGAAGGGTCTGAAACAAAAATGGCCATTTAACCTTATCGTAAGCTTTCTCGAAATCAATCTTAAAAATAATCCCACTAAGTTTCTTTCGATGCAACTCATGAATAGTTTCATGCAGTATGACTACCCCTTCTAGGATATTTCTCCCACGCAAGAAAGCCGTTTGAGTTGGACTAACCACCTTTTCTGCAACCATACTCAATCTGTTGGTAGCCACCTTGGTAAAAATTTTGAAACTCACATTTAATAGACAAATAGGCCTATATTGCTGAATTACATTTGCTTCCTAAACTTTAGGAAGAAGAGTAATGATTCCAAAATTCAAACTAAAAAGAGGTAAATCCCCAGCGTGTAATCCCTGGAACATAAGCAAAAGATCTCCCTTGATAATATCCCAGAACTTCTGATAAAATTCTGCAGGAAAGCCATCTGGCCCAGGAGCTTTATTATGTTCCATCTGAAAAACCGCGTCTCTAACTTCTTTCTCAGTAAACTGAGCAGTAAGAAGAGCGTTTTCCTCCGGGGAGACTTGCAATATATCTTGATTAACATCCTCATCAAGAGCAAGCAAGCTTTCCTCAGGATCCCCAAAAAGTTCCTTATAAAACTTGGTTATAAAATCTTTGAGGTTAGCCTGCCCCTCATTCTTACTATCCTCATGGTCCAAACAAAAAATTCTTTTCTTTCTATGTTTGCCATTAGCAATCATTTGAAAGTATCTAGTATTATTATCCCCCAAAAGGACATCATTCACTTTAGCCCGCTGATAATATTTAATTTCTTCCTCTCTAAGAAGATGGACCAGTTGATCCCGAGCCCGAGCCAGAGTCCCACACTCCAGCTCAGATAAATCCCTAGCCTCCGCAACAATATCTAGCTCATTAATTGTTGCTTGGAGCTCACTTTTCTTTTGCTTATAAATACCATTATTATGAAGTGCCCAACCCCGAAGAAAACTACGTAAAGCCCCTATTTTGCGATTCCATCGTTGGACAGAATTCTTCCCCCTCACAGGTTTATTCCAAATTTCAATCACCTTATCATGAAGATCTTCTCGAGTTAACCAACTAAGTTCAAATCTGAACTGTTTAGCTATCCCAGAGAAGGCTGGATCTCCGGTATGTAACAAAAGGGGTGTATGATCTGACACGCCTCTATCCAACGCCTGAACAGAAACAAGTGGGAATTTAAACTCCCACTCGGTAGACATAAGAACCCGATCTAACTTCTCATAAGATGGACTGGGCAAAGTATTCGCCCATGTAAACTGACGACCAGTAAGTTCAATCTCTCGCAGATCAAAACTATCAATAACTGCATTGAATAAAAAAGGCCAACGATCACTGAATCTATTATTATTCTTTTCCGTACTTTTCCTCAGAATATTAAAATCCCCCCAATAATAGTCGGTAAATTATTGTGTTGGCAAGTTCTAACGAGTTCAGCCAGAAACGCTACTTTAAAATCGTCCTGGGCTGGACCATATACTGCCATTAGGATCCATTTAAATTTGTCTGTCTTATTACAAAGTTGGAATTTGATAAAAAACTCACCTTCCACAATCGAAGACAGAACAAAAGAATCCGTGTTAATTCCCAAAAGAATCCCACCCGATCTACCCCTAGGAGGGAGGCAATGCCAAACGAAATCTGCACCTCCAAACAAACGTGCAAGATTCGATTTTGACATATCTTGCTTACCAGTTTCCATTACAGCAACAAAGTCAAGATTGTTATCTTTAACCACCTCAGAAATGTAACGAAATTTAGCCAAGTCCGAAAGACCTCTGCTATTCCAAAAGAAACCTTTCATAATAACCTTTTCTGCTCTTTGGCTTTACGTAACCTACGAGACTTACGAGAGGAGGCCATGAGATCACATATCCTCATGTCCAAATCCTCCGACTCTAAGTCCACTTCTGACACATCCTTAATCAAGTGCCCAAGCAAATCACTATCATCCTTAGCGACATCTTCATCACTTGATTCGAATGGATTAACCTCCCTATTTTCCAACAACGAACCCCTTCTAGCACTCTTTTGTCTATCAGATTGATTCAATTTTAACCTATCAACCTCCATCCTTTTAAGTGCTTTAATCGATATGCCAGACCCAATATTACTCTGTTCCATCTTAAAACCTATACTTTCAAGATTTGCTACTCAACTCTCATCAGACATTGCAGCAAAAGAGAGAGAATTGGAACAGGGATGCGTACCAGTCTCAGGAAGTAAAGTAGTCGAAGGCGAATATGGTTTCTCAATTGAAGAAACGATCGTCTTGCTTCCTGAATCAACATCCAGATTTCTCACTGCTTTCCGTCGCATAGCCTTACTCAGTGAATCACCATCTGTCATAGATGTACCATCAGCAATTTGGACATTACATCGTAAGCTACGACGGAGACCATTAACATAATTAAAATGAACCGGACACATACCACAAGACGAATCAGAGACTGGAGCCATTCCTTCAGGTGAATTTGGCACCCCAGTGTTATGGACCAGGTTTTGTTCCATCTGGGCAGCACCCTTAATCACAACCCCAGCCCTGGATATATTACAATCCTTATGCGCTCCAGTTTCCTGCACAATCTCGAGCCTCTCCAAATCAGTATGAGTCCCATCCTGTGACTTCACCTGCGTCACCTGTGATTCAGTGTGAAGCCTTTTCCCTCCCAGCTTCTGGACAGCAGGCAACAACGCGTCCTTACTCAACTGCACCGACTGAACTGAAACGGGCGCAACCTTTTTATTCAGCGCCTGTGTTTCATTCAGCAAGCTACGCGCTCGTCCAGCCGGCCGCTTCATCAGCATGTCCGACATCTGCTCAAATTCAGCATTACAAACATGCTTGACTTTGTTTAGCGTCTTCAGCATGCCCGAAGTCTGCTCAAATCCAGCATTACAACCATGCTCAAATCCATGAACCTCCACTTGCGAGACCTCATTAAGACTTGACGCCAACTGCATAAGTGCACCATTTTCAGTGACACATACAGGAGATGATAAAGAATTGTTAAGAGGGGAAGGAAAAACCTGTGAAGTCTTATCTGGCAGTTTAGTAACCAAAATATTAGGCATAGACCCCTCAATGTCTGCTAATGAAAAACTCTCCAGGACGTTCCCCGACCGGCGTACAGGCGAGACACCAGCCGTCTGCATTGGAACTGGGCCACTTCCTGAAATTTTAGAACCGGAACCAGAAGGATCTTGCACATTCTTCATCTTCTTTACATGTTGATTACCTTCTCCGCCTTTGCTAGGCCCATCAGACCCTGAATCACCATTATCTTTCTGATCTGGATCATGGGGATTATGCGGAGGCATGGCCGGCTCAAACAAGTTATCCTCAATAGAGAAGAGAATATCATATCCCACCTTATTGAAAACCAAATCTGTTTTTAGTGGAAGCTGATCTCTATCAATCATACCCACTAAGAGCCGGATAACCCCTTTTTTCTGTATGTATACATATCAACATCAATAGTGACTCCGATCAAAGATCTAAGCGCCCAGAAACCCAAGTAATGTCTCCAAGCATGAGGTACACCCGTGACATGCACCCACACTTCATCAAGGAAATAAGCAGGTGCCACATCACCACTAAACTCCCACTCAGAAATAGTAAGCGTAACTTGATGATTTTTTAATTTGTATTCAATATCTGACATACGCTTCAACTCATCCTCAAATGGGAAAGCGACAAGAAAAGCATCATTGTCATGTGGCAAAGCCTCCCAAGTCCAATCAATTCGTGTTAATCTTGCAAGCTCACTCTGAACCGTGGCTGCATCCAATTTACCACCCGAGATCGTAACCAATGCAGTTGGTGCTGGATCAGGGGTTTCCAACTTATAATCGAACTCAGGAATTCTAAAGAAACAGAGTTCGTTCTTCGCACACCCGTACATAGAAGCATTAGGCTTCGGAAACTTAAGCAACGGGCACTTGACGGGCAAATGAGAATTGTTCTTATTACAGACATAACAATCTAAAATTGCTTGACAGGATGACTCTAGATGACCAACCATTTTGCATTGAAAACAGAACGGTGGACAAGGTTTTTTCACCTTTGAAATATCCGTTGTGGATCTCTCCTGCACTGCACCATTATCCTCAGTCACACCACCGTGAAAGGTCTGATTAATTGGCACAAAATGATGGCGTGACTGCACAGGAAGGCGTCCTCTGCCAGCAAAATTAGGAGGCCTATCCTGAGCACCGCGCCCCCTCAAAGCAGACACGCCGCGATCACCCCCTGCATGACCAGCAGACGGAGCGACCCGACCAGGAAAAACTCCTCGGCCCCCAATCCTGCCCCGCACCGGACCTTGGCCCCTCCCCCGCTGGGATCTGGCAAAGGGCGGCGCAGGCGCAAAGCGTTGATGATCCATGATCAGAGGCGGCGGCGCAAGAGCAGCAACAGCCGCGTAGGAACGCTGAACCACCCCGCCGCTGGACTCAATAGATTGGAACGAAAATTTCTGGCATGTGGACCTCCTCTCAACAGGGCGTCTAAAGATATTCCGAAACTTGCCATAACATTTAGCACGTTGAACTAACATACCGTGATTGTCGGCACTCAAATTTTGAATCGCTGCATGCCCGGGCGAAGCAATCTTCAGACTCTTCATGCCCACGGCAACCACCGGTGACCGATCGACGGCCTCTCCAGGCAAAACGCGCTCCATGTCCACAGCAGCCCCCGGTGCTTGGACGACGCACTCTCCATGCAGAACCTCCCGTCCTGACCCAGCCACCTTAGATTTGCTTTCGCAGGTGGAAGAAAAATGGGGCCAAAAAGCTTCGAGCGTCAGATTCGGCCGTGGCCGGGATTTTGGTAACAGCCCACACCATGGCCGAATCTTCGAAGTTCGACGAGGAGCACACCTACCCGGATTATCCAACAAACCCTTCTTAGATGTGCAATTAGTCGAAACAGCTGCATTGAGCAATCGTTGGCAAAGTCGATCACAATGCAAATCTGCTGCAACTATTGCTTGTCCGACAAAATCACTCAGACCTCTTGGGTTCACATCCTTGGATGATGGCCCATTTAGTACACCAACAATAGTTGAATTGGCATGAGGTAAGTCCTTTGAACGAACCACCAAATCAACATCATTAGGCATGATCTGTGATCCGTCACCATGTAAAACTTCGTGCGATGAAAATCGATCCGGATTTTCCCTACAATTTTTCTCGAACTGCATGGACTAAACGTACCTGATTCATTCGAAAACTCACGGAACAACCTCGCCCAGAACGCCACCCCGCCGGGAACTGCCGAACCGCCCGCCGGAGAAGCACCTACTATTCTGGGGGGAAGACGAGCGAACGATCGAGCGATCACGCAGAGAAGGTAGAGTTTTGACTGTTCTTTTGTCCCATGTTCTAATGGACTGATTATTCTAATTGATGACATCTGCTAATATAAATGTTAGAGAGGGGCTTCAATGCTCTTCCATAAATTATAAATTTGCAAACCTACCAAAAACAAGCAAGTACACTGATTCCCGGACTCAGGTTGATTATTAATGCATGTGTTCACTGATTTTCTAATTAGAATACATGAAGCTGTCTTCCTCACTTGGGCTTTGGGCTAATCATGAAACTTTTAAGTTTGCCTCGGAGCTGTATCCATTGAACTAAGTGATGTAAAAATTAATGCTACCCAGGCGAGGGGGTATCGACGAATCACATTTGGCCAGCTCAGAAGATTTGCATGGCAAGAACTACAAATTGCTACTGATAATTTCAGTGAAAGAAATGTTCTCGGACGGGGAGGTTATGGAAAAGTCTACAAAGGAGTTCTTCCAGAAGACACTAAGATTGCTGTGAAACGATTGACTGATTATGAGAGTCCTGGTGGGGAGGCTGCCTTCCTGCGTGAGGTGGAGCTTATCATCGTTGCAGTTCACCGGAATCTCCTAAGGTTGATTGGCTTCTGCACGACACAAACGGAACGCCTCCTGGTCTTTCCATTCATGCAGAATTTGAGTGTTGCCAACCGCTTACGAGGTGTCAATACCATACTAGCTTGTCCATCGATCCCATAATATCCTACTGTCTTATGAAGTTTGCTCAGATGTTCCACTGTTATTATCTGCGTTTCTGCATGGGTACAATTTCGTCATTTGCTTGATTGGCAGATGGTGGACATTGATGAACTTCTCACTTCTTAGTTTGACTTACCACTGTGGGCTGCAGTGCCAACAAATGGATTTTCCAACTAGTGGAAATAATTTGACTAGTTTAGCCTTGTTTGTTGTTCAGTATTTTGATGCCAGTCTCATGTCTATATATTGTGCTGAAAATGATGCAGATTTCGTGAGTGGTGCTTTGGCCCACTAGTGGGAGCGAGAGGCGCTCGCTCCGCCCGCCCGCATTCGAGTTCAGCTCGGCACGGGCGCGCGCGAAGGCGGCAAGTACTGCGCGGGCGTGCGTGTGTGCGTGTGTGTGGGGTGCGTGAGTGCGTATGTAGCTCGTCGGCTGTTTCTTTCTTCTATAATGAAATGCCAATGCTCCTGGCCAATTTTTTTTTAAAAAAAGAAAATGATGCAGATTTTAAGGCCGGAGAACCCACCTTAAACTGGCCAGCGAGAAAACGGGCGGCTATAGGCACAGCGTGTGGACTGGAGTATCTGCATGAACACTGCTGCCCCAAGATCATACACCGTGACGTCAAAGCTGCGAATGTCTTCCTTGACGAGGACTTTGAACCTGTCGTTGGTGATAATTTGGCCTAGCGAAGCTAATGGATGTGCACAAGACATCTGTGACAGCCAAAGTCTGTGGAACTATCAGTCACATAGCACCTGAGTATCTGTCCACAGGGAAGTTGTCCGAGAGGACTGATGTTTTTGGTTATGGGATCATGCTTCTTGAGTTTGTGACTGGCACTACTACAGAACTGGGCATCACAACCAGCCTATTAGAAGCGGTTTGGTGTGAAACCGTTGTGATGGTCACACCAGAAGTGATTCGTAGGCAACGGTCCGGAGAGGGCTTCTAGAAGCGGTTTGAGACACGAACCGGTTCTGGATCTTGCGTTTTAGAACCGGTTCTTTTCTCAAACTGCTTCTGGATTTCCACCACCTTTGCCACTACTATTTAATTACCCACCTTTGCCCGCGTCACTTTATCAAAATTACCCACCTTTGCCTCTACTCTTTAATTTCCAGAAGCGGTTTGAGAAAAGAACCGGTTCTAGAACACAATATTCAGAACCGGTTCGTTTCTCAAACCGCTTCTGGAAGTCCTCCCGCCAGCGCATTTAAACCCTTCTTCCTCCATGAGCCAGCAGATCAGGTGATCGAACAGGGAAGGGCCGGCCCAGTGCTGTTCTTGGGGAGGTGCTGTCCAAATTTTTAATTGGGGTGATTAGCTCCAAATTAAGTGTTTGAAGGTTAGTAACATCATGCCAACATCCTTCTCATCTAGATATTGCTATTTTTTTCAATGGATGTGGAGAAATCTTGAACTTTTTAGGCAAGACCATGATCAAATTGTAGGCAATTGTTCCCCAAAATTTATTTTGTATGCTTGTTTTTGTTATTGTATGAAGATGTAGGGTGGAGATGTAGTTCAAAATATGACATTACAAGGTAAAGGTGATTGGAATCTTTAGATCTAGGTGCTTGTTAGCTTTAGAATCTTAAATATCACAATAAGTTGGGGAGATCTAGGTACTTTGCAAGGAAGTAATTATTGGTGTATGAAATAAAATAGAAAAACATGTAGAAGGATAAAAAAATAATTACAAAGGTAGAAAGGGATGAAAAATAATTAGAAAGGTATGTCTTTAATTGGATGATGGTGTAGATGTAGTTTTTTTTTTGTTGGAGAAGGAAAAATATGGTCATTAATTGTAGACTCAAGAAGAAAAAAATAATTACAAAGGTAGATTTAAGTGCCTGTGAGTTTTAGATTTTTAAATGTACCTATAAGTTAGGTTATAATTTTTGTAATAAAATTTGTTATAATTTTTAATGAAATTATAACTTGGTGTAGATGAATCGACAATGGATGTACAATGCGGACCGTCGCTCGAGAGAGTTCATTGATGGCGTGCAGTCTTTTCTCAATGCGGCCATTGCATTCTTACCTCTAGGCAGCTTCATATGTTGTCTGTGTGTAGATTGCAAGAACGAGAAGGAGCACTCCCAGCGATGGCAAGTTATGAACCACTTGATCATGAGAGGTTTTATGCCAAACTATACCTGTTGGACCAACTATGGTGAAGTAGAGGCGATTAGCCAAAAAGACGATGAAGAAGGCGAGGAAGAGGAAGATGGATTCAATAGTATCCCAGACGGCATGCAATACTGTTCCGTGGAAGAAACACTTGATGACTTTGGTGATGATGAGCTAGACCAGATGCTGCGTGACGGAGAGGGAGACTACACAGATGAAAGACAGTTCGAGAAGTTCCAGCGCATGTTAGAGGACCACAGAATTCCTTTGTACTCAAACTGTGAGCAGGGCCACAAAAGGCTGCGTACCACACTGGAACTCGAATGGAAGGCTACAAATGGTGTGTCAGATAAGGGATTCGATGAGTTGTTATCACTCGTAAAGAAGTTGCTTCCAGAAGATAACACTCTGCCTGAATCTACATATGAAGCCAAGCAAGTCGTCTGTCCTTTAGGATTGGAAGTACAGAAGATACACGCATGTCCTAATGATTGTATCAGGTATCGCAATGAGTATGCCGATTTGGATGCTTGTCCAGTGTGCAAAGAATCACGGTATAAGGTGAAGCGTGACGATCCAGGTGAAATAGATGGGGAGCGTAAGAAGAAAAGACCTCCATCTAAAGTGTTGTGGTATTTCCCTGTGATCCCCGATTGAAACATATGTTTGCTAACAAAGTGCATGCCAGATGATGCGTTGGCACAAAGAAGAGTGTAAGGACGACGGATGCTTAGACACCTCAGAGATGGCTCACGGTGGAGGAAAGTCGACTGACGCATGCGGACTTCACAGATGAGGTGAGAAACATAAGGTTTGGGTTGAGTACCGATTGGATGAATCCTTTCGGAGAATTGAGCAGCAGCCATAGCACCTGGCCTGTTACACTATGTATCTATAACATTCCTCCATGGCTGTGCATGAAGCGAAAGTACATCATGATGTTGTTATTGATCCAAGGCCCCAAGCAACCTGGAAATGACATCGATGTCTACCTGAAACCATTGGATGAAGATCTTGTGACGTTGTGGGAGGATGGTGCAAGGGTATGGGATGAGTACAAAAGGGAGTATTTCACCCTATGTGCATTGTTATTTGTAACAATCAACGATCGCCTCGCTCTCAGAACTGCTCGGCCTAACTATCAAAGGATATAGAGCTCGATCCGATTAGCTTCGATGAAACGGATGGCATGTACCTGAAAAACTCTCGGAAGGTTGTGTACATGGGTCACCGTAGGTTTCTTCTTATGAGTCACCCGTTGCGGAAGAAATGCAAGAAATTTAACGGGCAACCAGACCTTCGTGCAAGGCCTCATCATTGTAGTGGGCCACGTGTGTTTGCTATGGTAAAGGATTTGAATGTAGTATTTGAAAAGGGTCCTGGAAGCAAACATGTGGAGAATGAGGATGGTCAGGTACCCATGTGGAAGAAGTCAATATTTTGGGACTTGCCTTATTGGGAAATCATGGAGGTTCGTCACTCACTTGACTTCATGCACATCACGAAGAATGTCTGCTTGAACCTGCTAGGCTACATAGATATGTACGAAAAATCGAAAGATACACTGCAACCTCGGAGGGACCTTAAACTCTTGGAACTGAGGAACGACCTACATCCGGAAAAAAGAGGGAAAGGACAACATTACCTACATCCTGCGAGCTATACTCTAAACAAAGAAGAGAAAAAAAG
Source organism: Guadua angustifolia (assembly GCA_036346375.1). Classification (NCBI taxonomy): domain Eukaryota; kingdom Viridiplantae; phylum Streptophyta; class Magnoliopsida; order Poales; family Poaceae; genus Guadua; species Guadua angustifolia. Next base: position 55,064,431 of record CM070502.1, on the reverse strand, counting down.
CATGATAGAGTTTCTGAACAGTGTGAAGGTCCCTTCCGGATACTCCTCGAATGTAAAGAAACTCATAAACACGAAAGAGAATAAAATCGTACACATGAAATCCCATGACTGTCTTGTGTTAATGACAAGTTGCTCCTAGTGGCTGTGAGAGGCATACTGCTCGAGTTGGTACGGGGGACAATCACAAAGCTGTGTTCTTTTTTCAACACGGTTTCACAGAAGGTCATCGACCCAAATAAACTAAGTAAGCTGCAGGATGACGTGGTACAAAGTGTGGTTAGTCTTGAGATGATCTTTCCTCCTGCATTCTTTGATATTATGGTTCATCTCACTATTCACCTTGTTAAAGAGATAGGTATTCTCAGACCCGTGTATCTGCACAACATGTTCCCTTTCGAGAGGTACATGAGTATGCTAAAGAAGTATGTCCATAACCGTTCTCGTTCGGAAGGATGCATTGCCGAGGGTTATGGGACGGACGTGGTGATTGAGTTTTGTGTGGATTACATTAATGATCTAAACCCGATCAGCGTCCCTATATCACACCATGAGGGGAGGCTATAGGGAAAAGGGACACTAGGAAGGAAAGCGATTGCATGCAATGATCTTCTTACATTTAAGCAAGCACATTTCATGGTTTTGAAACAATCAACTATAGTGGCCCCGTATGTCCTTGAGCACAAGAGTATTCTACGCCGTAATTTCCTGGGGAGGTCTGAGGATTGGATAACACTGAAGCACATGGATTCTTTCGGCGCTTGGTTACAAAACTACATCCTTTTGAAAGGGTCAAACAATGAACAGTTGCAATGCTTGGCTCGGGGACCATCTAGTGAAATCGTGACATTCAAGGGGTACGGGATAAATGGTTATACATTCTACACTAGATCCCAGAATAATAAGAGCACCAACCAGAATAGCGGTGTCCGTATAGACGCCAATGACAACAAAGGCAAGGTGGATACATATTATGGTTTCATAGAAGAGATATGGGAGCTCGACTATGGACTTTTGAAGGTCCCTCTATTTAAGTGCCAATGGGTCAAACTGACTTCAAGCGGCGTGAAGGTCGACAAATACGGTATGACAATCGTGGACCTCATGCAAGTCGGCTATAGGCGCGAACCGTTCGTCCTTGCGAACGATGTGAAACAGGTCTTCTACGTAATGGACATGACAAGCAAACCTAAGAAGCAGAAGGACAAGCAGAAAGATTGTAGTAGTAAGCCAAAGCGACACATGGTTCTCCAAGGCAAATGAAGGATTGTTGGAGTTGAGGACGTCACAGACGAGGAAGAGTATAGTCAGTTCGACGAGCTCCCTCCTTTCGCTGTGGATATCGACAGCGAAAAAGCCTCCTCAATGACATAGACGGGGATGCTCCTTTCATACGTCGCGATCATAATGAAGGAACACTTGTAAAGACAAAGTATGTGACTACTTAAGATGTACCACTACTATATGAACTATGTATGTGTACCACTACTGTATAAACTATGTATGTGTCAAGCATTTTGACAAATTCTGAAATGAAACTAAAGTGCTAAAAGCATTTTTAAAAAATTCTAGAATGAAAGTAAAGTGCTAAAAGCTTTTTTAAAAAAATTATGGAATGAAACTAAAGTGCTAAAAGAATTTTTAAAAATTATAGAATGAAACTAAAGTGCTAAAAGCATTTTTTAAAAATTATAGAATGAAACTAAAGTGATAAAAGCATTTTTTAAAAAAAATCTAAAATGAAACTAAAGTGCTAAAAGGATTTTTTAAAAATTATGGAATGAAACTAAAGTGCTAAAAGCATTTTTTTAAAAATTCTGAAATGAAACTAAAGTGCTAAAAGGATTTTTTAAAAATATTGAATGAAACTAAAGTAGTAAAAGAATTTTTTAAAAATTATGGAATGAAACTAAAGTGCTAAAAGCATTTTTAAAAAAATTCTGAAATGAAACTAAAGTGCTAAAAGCTTTTTTTTAAAATTATGGAATGAAACTAAAGTGATACAAGCATTTTTAAAAAATTTTGAAATGAAACTAAAGTGCTAAAAGGATTTTTTTTTTAAATTATGGAATGAAACTAAAGTGCTAAAAGCATTTTTAAAAAATTCTGAAATGAAAAAGTAAATAAATATTCAAACTGTGCAATAAAAAAAAGAAAACTTAAAACAGTAAAAAGAAAAAAAACTTCAAACAGTAAAAAGAAAAAAATCGGAACCCACTTCTACAAGCGGTTGGTAGTAAAAACCGCTTCTATAGATTAATTTTACAAGCGGTTAGTAATACCAACCGCTTGTAGAAGTGGGTTCCCTGTATAAAGTTTATACTCCTCGCGCTTTCTCACACCCCAAATTTTCTAAGTCCCCGCTCGATCACCTCCTGAGTCTCACCGCCGCCGCCTTCGTCGAGACCCCGCGCCGCCATCCTCATCGACGCCGTCGCCCTCCTCCGCCACCCAACCATCCCGGCGCCACTCCACCTCCGGCGCCACTCCACCCCCGCGCCAGTCGACCCCCGCGCGGGTGCCCTCGTCGCCGCCTCCTCCGCCACCTCGTCAACGCCTCCTCCGCCACCAAGCCGCCACCACACCGTCATTCCACCCCGAAGGACTGAGGTATAGCTGTGCACGCCGTCCTCCTCCCTCTCTAATTCGGCTGCCCACAAGGTGTTCAGTAAAATGCCCAGCTGGTGATGCAAGGTTTTGAGAGACCTCCTTTTTGTTTTGATGAGCAATAAGTATTCCAGTAGAGCTTATGTACATGAATCTTACTGAATCATGGTGAATACCAGCTCATTAATATACATATGATGATGGATGTGTAACTTCAGTTATGTTTTGGCCTTGTGCTTCTAGCTATTTATTAGCTGCTCTTGCTTTAGCTTCGCTCACCTTGTACTGTGGTAGGCATTAGGCAACCGGGTGAATGGGTGAACTCTCGCCTTAATGCCTATTGCCATCTGCTTCCAAAGTCTAAACTCGCGAAAGGAAAATTTCCTGTGTTCCAAACAAGGTCTTTTGTAGGTTACAAATGTTGCAGATCAGCATGCATGCCTAATTAATTTCGATCAGCACGTGTGAGTAAAAAGTGTGCCTCTTTTATTGATTGCTTGTTTAATCGATTCACAAAGCATGTGTTTACCGACGTTAGCAACAAAGGGATGCCGGTTGCCCCTCTTTCAGCAGTTGAGTCGTACAACAACACTTGCGGTTACCACGTGAGGGATCACGTCCCAATTAGCATCAGAAAATGGGCCGAAGTTCCTCAAGCTACCAAGGACCTGCTCTGGCAAGATATTAAGGAAAATTTCATATTTCCTCAAGGGTTGGAAGACAAGGCCAAGAAATACACTTTGAAGAAGATGGCAACCTCGTTTCAGGCGTGGAAGATGTCTCTCAGCCGCAAGTATGTACAGAAGGGAGAAAGACCTGACTTCACAAGCTGTCAGCTGAAGGCCAGGCCGCGAGTCAGAAGAACAAGGTCAATTCACAGATGAAGAAATACCACCACCATCTTGGCACCGGTGGTTACCTCAAGGCTGTACCGAAATGGGAGAAGCGGGAAGAAGAATTAATGGCGAAGGACGTCACACCTGCTACTACTTTGTGGGAAGAGCGCCTGCGCAATTGGTTCATGGGTCACTAGGGGAGCCTTGCAGATGACGGCAGCTTGGTGATGGCACCAGGAGTGCAAGAGGTTGGTCAAAGGATTGTACAAGCTGTCGAGTAATCTCAGGCAGGTACGTTGGTGACAGACAAGGAGAATGACTAGCTAACACATGCCCTTCAAAACCCTGAGCACCCGGGACGGACACGAGGTATGGGCAAGCTAATGCCGTGGAAGTACAGTTTCGCCAAGGATGCGCATACGTATAGGAGCTGGCATAGAAGTAAAACAAGAGAATCATATAAAATGTACCAATTGGAACAAGAGCTCAGAGCAACCCAGGCTAGCATCAGCGACATAGTTGAGCAACAAGTACAAATTGCCCTCAGCAAGCTTTAGGGACTAGGTCTGAGCAATCAGCCGGATGCCGTGATCAGCCCCTCCACATGGCGGAGTAGCAAGGCCCACCGGGGCCTCAAGGCATAACTTGTCTGGCTGTTATCCCGTGGATGACATAAGGGTTCGCCGCCAGTGTGAGCTACACGTTGATGCGCGTAACCTCTCCATCAAGGTGGCTTACGGCATGGCATTTTTGGTGGAGCCAGGCCAGACGTTCCATTGTAACGAGATACCCCTGGGTTACTCGAAGGTCGTGGTGGAGGAGGTGATGAGCGAATTTGAAGAACTGCACCTCGATATTGCTGGAGGCGACGACGTGACTAAGCTTGGATAGGCCCTCCACAATATCATACTCTGGCGCAAACAGTATATCATATTTCCAGATGGTGTGGAGGCATCATCTCCACAATGACAGCCCACACCTCCTCCAACGTCACCTCCATGCAATGCCTCGCCAGCAAAACAGAGCACGCCTCCTCCACCACCGCTCCACACAGAAGCCCTACTCCACCACCAGCATCTAAATCAAAAAAGAACCCCCCAGGAAATCCACGCCTCCACCATCTCCTCCGAGGAAGAAGCTCGATACCAGGGCTCCTCCACCTGCTCCCAAGAAGGCAGAGTCCAGCTGATCGAAAAAGATAAAGGAACCTTCAAAGGGGGCATATGATAGGACTAAGGAGGAGAATGATGCGGTCATCAAAGCAGAATTGGCTGCACACTTCACAAAAAAGAAGCCTAAGCCAAAGGTACCAATTGATCCAAAAGCTGCGGAACATTTCGTTACATGCCGTGTAGAGCCACAACCTATGCCGTCCAACTATGAACGAACAATAATAAAGGCTACACGGAAGAATAAACATGATCAGGCGGTGGCGGCAACGAAGAAGAGAGACCAAGATCAGCAGAACCTCGAGAAATTTATGAAGGAGGCAGGACTCAGTTCCACAGCTGCAACTCTTGGATTAACAGATGATCTCTCGATGACAAAAGTCAAATGGCAATATATGTTGGGCCGGGAGCTGATTGACCCTAATGAGATAAAGGATCTACCAACCAAGATGCGGTAATTTCATGAATGGTACATGACAGAATCCGCTCAAGGAAGAACAATGTTCCCCCTCCGTATCACACAAGAAGATTTTTATCGGGGGGACAACAACATATGGCTCGAATTCGAAGACTTCTATAATTTTTACCATGCCGACGCCATCAACGTGTCTCTTATGAGCTGCTAGTGCCTGTAAGTGTCAAGCTCATACCTTTACCGTGTGCTTCCTCGTACCATAAAATTGCAACTCTAATAACTTATCCCTTTCTATGTAGAATGGAGATACAACAATGTAGAAAACAGAACATGTTCAACGTGGGCTTCATCGACCCAGAGATTGTTAACGAGTTCGTCTTTCGATGAACCCAAAGGATGTTGAGGATTACATTTTAGATGCATTATTAGGACAACACTACAAACCGTACATACTTCTGCCCTTCAACTTCGAGTACGTATATATACAACCTCTCGTTCTTATCTTTTCCAAAGCATTGATAATACTACTAGCTAGTTACATATATGTTGCAATACATGAATAGGTTTCACTGGATCCTTCTTGTCATTAAGCTTGACAGTAGCCAGATCGTTGTTCAAGACCCCAAAAGGACTCCGGTGGAAAAATATCAATATATCATTGACATCCTAAACAGGTATATAGCACATATATATACGATAATTTCCTTATTATATTGAAATACCTAGCTAATTCGAACTCTGATAATTACTATTCATAATAACGCATCACACAGGGCATTCGCAAGGTTCCGAAAGAAGCAACAAGGAGCTTTCGAGAACGAATTTCATGTCCAAATAAGCACTCGAGTACGTATTAAAGAATATTAATATGTCGTAACAGTTTTTCATCCCAATAATTGTTTTTTTTCAAATTTCATCACTGTGTTCTACAATGACGGCTAGAAACAACTTATGTGGCTATTATGTGTGCCACTATATGCAAAATATTACCCACGGTGATGTGCCGACAAGCAACGCCGAGGTAGTGTGCACATGTCAATTTCTTAGTACTTACACTTTAATTACATGTCCAGAGATTTATTTATTTCCCGCTTTGTCAGCTCAACATTGATGTGCAAGGTGTGATCCCGCCGCACCGGGTTGCAGCAATCCAAAAACAACTCATCGGTTTTATTGTTGACGAGATTGTATCTACCAAAGGCGAGTTCCACACAAAGGGTTGGATAGATTGTCCTTCTATAAGGACAGGTGAACTGACAACATCAACGTCGACCAAGGATATAAAGAGTGACGCACGCAAGAAATGAGCTCAAGATTCACCCTTTTATTCTTTAAAACTTGTAAAAGTGGCTTATTATTTTATGTGTTCATCAACTTGTCCATTTTTTACTCTATTAAGTTTGTATTTTTCTATAAATGAACCTGTAATTATCTGAATGAGTACACATGAATAATATATATTTAATTGTGTCAAAAAAACTCCTGTAGTTCTATTTATTTTTATTGTCAAAATCTATATAAAAACCCCTCTCAAAACATATTCTATATTGAATATAATCAAAACACTGTGCTGTTAGTCTTCACAAGCGGTTGGTAATTCCAACCGCTTGTGAAGAGGCAGTCAGCCAACGATAGGGAGGTGCCTCTTCACAAGCGGTTGGTAACACCAACCGCTTGTGGAAGACCCTCACGTGGCGGCTACTCGAGCCTACCTGGACACCTTCCCAACCGCTTGTGGTGTCGAACCACAAGCGGTTGAATCATGAGTGATACCCAAGGGGTATCACTCATGTTGCTTATAGCGGTTCTAAAACCGCTTCTGAAAGCGGTTTTGAACCGCTTGTGGATGCCCGATCCACAGTAGTGTGGCCAGCACGCCATTGACTTCTCGAAAGATGAGTAGTGTGGCCAGCGCGCTATTGACTTCTCGGAAGATGAGGTTTTGTTGCGCGATCATGTAAGCCGTGCTTGCTTAATCAAGCTTCTGCGTTTCTTAATTGGGAAATTAATGTTAGAAACTACTTTCATACATGCATGATACAACTTAACTTCTTTACGTGTCATGATTGTAATGCAACCGAATGTAGGTGAAGAAGCTACAGAGAGAAGGGCAGCTCGGCTCCATTGTGGACCGCAACCTGAATCAGGCTTACGACGGTAAGGAGGTTGAGATCATTATACAGATAGCTTTGCCGTGCACAGAGGCATCACCCGAGGACCGGCCGTCCATGTCAGAAGTGGTTCGGATGTTGGAAGGCGAGGGGCTGGCGGAGCGGTGGGAGGAGTGGGAGCAAGTGGAGGTGACGAGGAGGCAGGAGCACGAACGGATGCAGCGGCGGCTCGACTAGGGCGAGGACTCCATCTGCAACCAGGAAGCAATAGAGCTGTTTGGAGGTAGATGACAATTAGCGACGATGGACATGCACAGAACACAAACCTGTACCGTATGTGATCGTCGTCATCATCCGTAGAGCTCGGTACTAGATAGCATGAATGTGGATGAATATTTAACAGATAGATGACTATATAGATAGATATATTTGACAGACAGATGACTATATAGATAGTTAGATAGATAGATATATGTAAGGGTTATTAAAATTAGGATGTGACTATATAGCATAGCGCGTGGCTCAAAAGCTGGCGCCTGGATTGCTGTTTTGCCGGCATCTTGCTGACGACCAAAGAAAACTGGGGTTTCCTCCTTCAACGCGGCGCTGCAGTATAAGAAGACTAGTGTAGATCGCACCGATCAGCTCATCAGCCAACTTTTTAGCGTGAAAAACCAGGAAAAAAAGCAATAAATTCACAGGTGTGTTATCCCAGATTTTTACAATCTACCCATATGCTTGTTTACCATCTTCTACTCTAGCTTCATTTTTCACCACTTGTCTGTAGGTATACAGCCAGGAAGTCTGATGCCCAGCGGAAGACTTGAAGCTTCAGAACAGAATGTATGCAGTCTTCAGAACAGAGAATACAGGACACACACAGAACAGCGATTTTCGTTTTGCGAGGTGATACTGCCCACCTCTTTTCTGTATATTCCTTCATTATATAGCCAACAAAGTCACAAGTATCCGGATGCTTTTCTTCAAGACAAAAATCCGATTCTGAATCAACTAATCAGAGTACTCAGACTTGGACTCTGTAGAGCTTCCGAAAAACTACTGACTGCATGTCGGGACCCGAACGTGCAAATCCGGACCCTCTGTGTATTCAGCACTAGTCCAGGATCACGCTAGTGCACACAGCCTCAACATTGGTACATATCACAGTCATAACCAACGAAATAATAAGTACTTTAAATAAATATTCAAACTAGTGATTGACCTTATGGTCAAGTTACAAAGATACGCCTCGCAGGGCGAAGACTTATTAAGTATTCAAAAGCAGCGGAAATAAAATAAACTCGTGGCGCCAACCAATTTGCCACAGGCAACTGACTGGGCTCGCTCCCTAGTACGTCGGCTCCTCTTGGATCTCCTCCTCCTGAGCAGGGGTTGCTTCTTCCTCAACTGAAGTTGTGTTGTTGTGGGGTGAGTACTTTGAGCACTCAGCAAGTCGTGCACAGAATGCAATTCTAATATTCTACATGCATGGCTTAGTACAAAGGATAGGCTATGGTTCATGTGCAAGACAAAGATTCAAGATAAACAAGAATAATTTGTAAAGCAAGAAAACAAGAGTAAGAATAGTAACTTTCACAAACACTTCAATCAGAATCATTCTTTAGCCCTAAGTCCAGTTCATCATTACCAACCCAACCACTTTCCATCAACAAGTCGTTTTCATGAAAATCTAACCCTTGATCAGAATCACCGAGCGATGCTCAATACCGTGAGCTGCTATTCAATAGGTTGTACACTCGCAGAGGTTATACACTTTACCCACAAGATACACCAAATACCACCAAGGCAAATAACCGAACGAAGCCTTTCCAAAGTTCCATCTAAACCCAAGACGCTCGCTAAGGTTTCAACACCGAGGGACTGGTTACCACACCTGTGGCCCCCTCTTGCGCCATGTGAGTTCTCATTCCGCTTCTCCTGCCTCACACCACCACGACAAGATTCAAAGAATAGACTTCCCAGTTTACTCAGCTAAGCCCGTCCCATTACGGAGCTTGTGGTTGTATGAAAGACTCAGTTCAAATGCTTGCAAGGTTAGGTCCTTAGTTGACCGAGGCAAGACTAACCAAGTGTAACTCAAATATCCAAAACCAATAAAAACCAAATACGACCGCCCAGTTGCCACTCTTGGCCCACCAGAAACAATCTTGCCATTTGCCCCAGTCTAAATCATTTTTCCACCCCAGTTCTTTACCATTGCACCACGTGTCATCATCAACTCAATAACACATGTCTCATTCACAAAACATGTTCCATATCTCATTAAGTCAATATTTACTTTGGTATTTCCAAAATCATGAATTGTCCACGTGGCAGGGCTAAGCATACTACTTCGGTCTACTCAACCCATGTTGGCAATTAATTAATGTCCAACTATTAATCCACAACCTAGGGTGACAAATGATTCATGGCCTACAATTATTTACTTACAAGGTGGCATACAAAGAACTAGGCATTTAGCTAATCCCAAAATTCAATCAATCCAATTTTTACTAAATTAGCATGCAATAAATTAAATCAAAATAATTTTCTAATAGGTGCAACATGGTCAAACACAACTTGCCTTCAAAAAGTACTGGTTCTGGTTCCTGAGCTTGCTCCTAGGTCAGCACTTCTCCTCGAAACCTTCGGCACTTCAACGCTCACGCCAGAACGTAAATAAACAACAATAAATAAATAAAACAGAGAGCAACTCAAGCCAAAAATTCAATTAAAATTCATAAACAGAAAGAGCTTGATTTTACAAATTTATAGAAATTGGAATCACTCCAATCGGAGTTAAAACATAAAAGTTATAAGCGTTTGAAGTTTGAAAATCCTGAAAATAAACCCTAATTCATATATTCCGAATTTCCCGAATTATTTTTGTAAAGGAAATTAGGTTTTTCCCGTCAAACGACGGACGCGACGTGGCCGACAGGACCGTTGATCTCGTTATCGACGGCTCACGCTACTCCCCGCAGCTTCCTATTCACCGACGACGTGGCGCAATCTCCGACCCTTCGCCAGATCCAATCTGCATTTTGAATCTAGGTCTCTACAGAGAGGAACACGTGATTTAACCTTAGCCCTTGGATTTGCATCTAACGGCGGAGGTTTGAAGTTGAGTTTATCGTGCCTAAGGCGACGGGCTCACCTCACGGCCGGATCTCGATCGTGGTGGGGCGGCTCGTGAAACCCGGCGACGATGCGGCGGCGATGTCCGACCGAGACGGAGACGAAGACGTCGCGGGCGTTCCAGGCTCCTCCGCGACGGCGGTGATGCTTCCGCGCGGCGCGACGAGGTGAGTTCGGAGTGGCACGGCGACGGCGGAGGATCACCGGCGGCGCGAACGGCTCAAGAATGCGGCGGTGGCTTTGAACTTCGGCGAAGTCGACGCGGCGAACGGCGGCGTCTCGGCGGCGTGATGAGTACGGACGGTGCGGCGCGAGGTGAGGAACATGACACGGTGGCGGCGCTTTAAATAACCCCTCGGCGTCCGTGAAAATCGCGAAACCGAGGCCCACACGGCGGCGGCGCATGAGTCCGTGGCGCTGGCCGGATTATGCGACGCGGGCGAACGTGGACCGTCGGATGGAGATCGGACGGTGACGACGCTTAGGTTTTTTCCCGAACGGGCCGCATACAAGATTTCGCCCAGTACTGTTCATTGGGATTTTTAATCTTTTTCGATTTAAAATAATTCCTAAATTCAAATAATTTGTTTGGGGCACTAAAAATATCGTAAAAATTTGAAAAATTCCCAAAAATATTTTAAGACATTTGTGACTTAAATAAAATATTTTCAGCAAAAATTTATTTTAACTTTTCTATTATTTAATTAATTTGATAAATGGCTTAATTCAAAATAAATTCAATTAATTCCAAATAAATCCAAATAAATTCCGAAATTCTCTAAAAATTCAGAATACCCATAAAATGCAAGAAAAGCAAAAATTGGGGTGTTACAAACCTCCCCTCTTAACGGAATCTCAACCCGAGATTCTGTAATGACTAAGAAATAGGTTGGGAATTCTTTCTTCAGTCTTCTTCACGCCCCAAAGTTGCTTCGCTCTCTAATGGTTACTCTAATCGAACTCGCAGGTTGGTTGATTTATTTTCGCTTTCGATCCATTGTGTCCAAGATCTTCACCGCACTCCTTATAAGTCAAATCCTCCCGTAGCTCAACCGACTCTAATGGCATCCGCTTCTTCCGCACTCGGAGACATTTCTTTAATTGTGACACATGGAACACATCATGCACACCTGCTAAAGACTGTGGTAACTCCAATTGATACGCTACCTCACCTCTACGACTTAGGATCTTGAACGGACCAACATATCTTGGTGCTAACTTCCCTTTGGTGTGGAACCTCTTAACTCCTCTGAGTGGGGTAACTCTGAGATACACAAAATCTTCGTGCTCAAAGCTCGATCCTCGCGGCGATTATCGCCAGAACTCTTTCGCCTTGATTGTGCAATTTTCAACTTTTCCTCGATCATGGCTATCTGCTCTTCACTTCTCAGAGAATATCCGCCCAAACATATGACGTTCTCCGCCTCATTCCAGTTCAATGGCGTCGGCTGTGGTCCGCCATATAGTGCTTCAATGGCGACATCTCGCAAACTTGCTCGGTAATCGTTGTTGTAGCTGAACTCGCATATGGCAAACACTTATCCCACGGTTGTATACGCCAATGCACATGCCCTCAAAGATGTCCTCCAAGATTCGGTTAACTCTTTCCGCTTGCCCATCCGTCATGGGTGATATGCAAGATCAAGTTCAGACGGGTTCCTAGGGCCTCATGCAATTTTATCCCAAAATCTTGAGGTAAACCGAGTACCTCGTCGATACAATTTTCTTTTGAACTCCATGTAGACATACAATTCTTGACATATACAATTTCGCTAAGCGGTCCCCTGAGTACGTAGTCTTTATCGGTATGAAGTGGGCAACCTTTGTCAAACGGTCCACTATAACCCATATGGAGTCATACCGTTCGGGTCCTCAGAAACCAAGAATGAAGTCCATTCCGATTTCCTCCCATTTCCACTCGTATCTTCGGTCAGAATAACCCGCCGCCTTTGATGCATTGCTTTGACTCTTTGGCATATGTCGACAACGCAACATGCTCGCAACTTCACGCTTCATGCTTGGCCACCAAAATCTTCCCTTCGTGTCTTGATACATCTTAGCGCTCGGATGGATAGAGTACTTGAGTCATGAGCTTCCTCCGTAATTAGTCTGCTTCAGCTTCCTTCTTGTGCGGGACGCAAATGCGATTCTTGATCCATAATGTACCCCGCTCATCCAATTTTGAAGTCCTTCGCCTTGCCTTCCTCCATTTTAGACTTAATCCTCTCAATCTTGACATCGCCCTTCCGTTCTTCACTTAATATGATCTTCCAGTAGGCTTCACTTCTAGTGCGGCTATAAATCCTTTAGGTACAACTTCTAGCTTTAGCTTCAAATTCCTTGCATAACTCAACCTGATTTTCTCCCACCAACATGTTTACAGAGAATGACACTTTCGCTTAAAGCATCTGCCCCCACATTGGCTTTCCCAGGTGATAATGAATCCCTAGATTGTAATCCTTAATTAGTTCCAACCATCTCCTCCGCCTCATGTTCAGTCCGATTGTGTAAATATATATTTAAGACTCTTATGGTCTCATGTACACCTCACATCTATTCCCAATTAGATAGTGCCGCCATAACTTCAAAGCGCGTACCACTACCGCTAATTCCGTGTCATGCGTCGGATAGTTCTCTCATGCGGCTTCAATCGCTTTGATGCGTATGCAACGACCTTCGTTCGCATTAACACGCATCCTAGTCCTTGACGCGATGCATCACAAGATATATCAAAGCCCCGCTTAAATCCCAGAGAACTAACACCGTGCCGATGTCAATCGCTTCTTCAACTCTGAAAACTCCGCCACATTCCGACGCCCATGCAAACTTCTTTTCCTTCTTCAACAATTGCGTAAGAGGTCTCGCAATCGCTGAGAATCCTTCAATGAATCGGCGGTAATAACCGCCATTCCAAGGAAACTACGAATTTGAGTCACCGCCTTGGGTGGCTCCCAATGCAACATCGCTTCCACCTTACTTGGATCAATCATGACTCCTTCAACGGTCACTACATGTCCAAGGAATTCCACTTTGTTCTTCCGTAAATCGCACTTGCTAAACTTAGCTAAAAGTTGTCGCTTCTTAACTTCTCCGTAACTAGCTTCGATGTTCAAAGATGTTCTTCTCTCGCCTTGGAGTAAACTAGAATGTCATCTATGAACACAACAACGAACTTGTCCAGTATTCCATGAAAACCTTGTTCATCATGTTCATGAAATATGCAGTGCATTCACAAACCAAAGGACATAATCAGAACTCATAGTGTCCATATCTTGACGAAAATGCGGTCTTCGACATCCTCCGATCTAATCTTCACCGGTGATACCTCGATCGAGGTCAATCTTGGAGAAAACTCCAGCTCCTCTCAACTCGATCAAATAGGTCATCGATCCCGGTAGCGGATACTTATTCTTTACAAAGGACTTCATTTAACGCCGATAATCCACACACATCCCGTAACTTCCATCCTTCTTCTTGACAAATGTAACCGTGCTCCCCATGGCGCATTTAACTAGGTCTAATAAATCCCTTTATCCATTAACTCCTCAATCGCTTCTTCATTTCGACTAGCTCATCTGCTGACATCCGATAAGGTCTCTTAGCTATCGTGTCGTTCTTGCATTAACTCAATTACAAACTCTATGTCCCTCGTCTCGTGGCATCCTGTAAATCCTCCGAAATACATCCGGATATCTCTCGACAACCGGTACTTCTTCTATGCCGACGGCCTTCACACTATTGACCATCAACTCGCCCATCCCAACAATGCTAGCTTGTTCGAAACTCTATTTTTCTCCCACAAGGGCTCTCGATCGATATGACTCTTCGTCCACGCCTAGTACCACCTTGTGTTTAGATAACCACCATTCCCAAAATAACATCTAGGGTTTGGGTATCTAACACCACTAAGTTTGCTAAGAACTCCGCCCATCAATAATCAATTTTACCCCGTAACATCCTACATCGATCGGAGTTCGATCCCGGATTGTACTAGCAATACATGTCTAAGGTTCACCATTTTCAACCCATTGTTCACAGCAAAAATCCGAGATATAAACGAATGCGAAGCTCCGTAATCAAATAAAACTCAGCAGGTAATCGAGTTGACAAGTAACTTACCCAAAGACGACGTCCGATGTATTCTCGCGACGGCATCGGCGGTGACATGATTGACTCGCTTACTTACCACGGTCTCAAGGTGGCTCCAGATTGTGTAACTCCACGACTTGCTCCGGGCGCAGTGACTTCGTTGGAGTAGTCCCAAGATTGAAGCGAACCGTGTCACTCCTCCTCCTTCTTAGGACAAGATTGGCAAGTGCCCTGCTCGCTGCGCTTATAATAACGCCTAACCGCCGATCGCTGCTCCTCATACAACGTGATTCCCAACCGGTGTTGGTGTCTGGAAATTTTGTCCGCAGTGTCTTGGTATCGTGGCGGCGGCGCCATCACATTCCTTGGCTGAAATTGAAGCATTGGTTTGGCGAACCTCAAACGCCGCGCCTCGGGCGTGTTCCTCGTTTGTGCCATCCTCAAGGCTTCGGTTGTCCTCCGCCTCCTTGCGCTTATCCTCCAATATCGGCGCTTTGTTCACCAAATCCCGAAAATCCGGAAAGGTGTGGGTTATGAGTCCCACCGCAACCCTCGAATTCATCCTTTCATAAAGCGGATCGCTCGTTTTGTCCGCTGTTACGCCCTCAAAAGCGAAGCGTACCAAGCGTGAACTTGTTCAGATATTCGACACCGGCCGATTGCCCCGCTTCGTGCCTCAATTCCTCCTTTTTCAACTCCATTATGCCTTCAGCACATGATATCGCCGAAAGCAATCGTGAACTCCTCCCACCGATGTCCTGTGGGTGCTCATGGGCAGACAAGAGTTTTCCCACCATTCGGCAAGCAGTTCCTTCAAGCCGATGAGAGGCGAGAGTACCTCTCATTTCCTTCACACCTTGGGTAATGTGCAACTTCCTCTCTATCGCCCTCACCAATCATCCGCCTCCAATGGATTGGCATTCCCGTAAAATGTGGGTGGTCGTGGTCCTCATGAATTCTCGACACCTCGAGTGTGGCCTCTCAGACCGGGTTGACTCGTTAACTTGGGCGGCGGCGGCGCTTGAGCGGTGACTCGTCAGATCTGCCGTGATCATGGCATGCATCAACTGGTCTGGGCAGCAATGAAGGCTCCAAGGTTCTCGTGATGTCAATTGGTGGTGCCTGGTTAGTCCCCGCCCTTCATCTCCAATATTCCTAATGAAGCGTGAACTACTCCCATTTCTCCTCGTTTCCACGAGTGTTCACCATCCGCTTGTTGTTCCATGGTTTAGAGATGAGAGGAAATTAAGAATGGACAAGTAGTAGAATACTTATGCGGGTCGACGATGTAACACAAAATCCAACTTTATTACTTTATTAATAATCGGTATGGTTGCTCACAATGCCTAAGGGCCTTGCAACACATACCGATCACTCACAAGCATGAAAGAAGCAAACCAAACTAATACTCGAGTCAAACGCCTAAGGGTGACTCTTATTCCAAGACGCGACTCAACGCAGAGTCTCAACCGCTAATCCTAATGCTCATTCTCGAGCCAACCCCCACCGAACTCCCCGTGGATACACCGGCCGGTGTGCTGGTGCTGGTACAAACCTATCCCAACGATCCTCAGCTGGATGTTCCTCCTGCACCGCTCAACCTCCACAGCTCGCTTGACCTCCACAGCTCTCGCTTGACCTCCACAGCTCGCTCGCTGCGCTCTCGCCGCGCTCCTCCGGTCTGGTCGTAGCTCCAAAGATCGCCCGGCTCGTCCGCATATTGCCTCCAGGCTCCCCAATCCTCGATAGAATGGGCCAAGTACTCACAAGTCTGCAAAGAAATGAGCCTCGCCGAGTGAACTCGCCACGAGACCTCGCAGCCCCGAACCGCCTCGCCGATAGCATCCTCTTGAGCGATGACATATCCGCCGTGGGTGATCGTGGCATCCTCCTCTATAGGCTCCCTTGCCAGCGAGTGTCTCGCGTGGGTGGTGACGGAACACAGTGCCATCCAACTCCCCGAGTAGGTGCGAGCATCCGCCTCATCGCCAGACGCGATGTCTCCTCGAATCCCAAATCAAATGACGACCTCCGGCAAGGATGCGGATGGGACGACTCGCCCCGCCATATTCCGAAGCGAGACCGTGATGGTGACATCCTGCAATATCAAGTCCCGCCAGACTACAAGAGTACCCCGAGATCGGCTCATTATAACCTCCAAGCAACTGATCATACGCCAAAGTCTCGCAAGCGCATCTCCAAAGGCGCCACCAAAAGAGTGGATCATCCTCATCTGTCACAGACACTCACGTGAAACTCAAAGGTTTTAAAACAAGCAAATACGTGATAAATTCAGCAAGGGTATGAAAGGAAAGAAGGGATGAGTCGAGAGTGCATTAACATCTTGGCGATTTTAACTTTTAGAAAATAGTTTTATCCTCACTACGACCATTCTAACTAAGGGCCACCCTATACCAAGATGGCTCGATACCACCTCTGTCGGGACCCGAACGCAAATCCGACCCTCAGGTATTCAGCACTAGTCCAGATCACGCTTAGTGCACACAAATTTCAACATTGGTACATATCATACCATAACCAACTAAATAATAAGTACTTTAAATAAATATTCAAACTAGTGATTGACCTTATGGTCAAGTTACAAAGATACGATTGCAGGCTTAAGACTTATTAAGTATTCAAAAGCAATGAAATAAAATAAACTCGTGGCGCCAACCAATTTGCCACAGTAATCGATCGGGCTCGCTTCCCTAGTACGTCGGCTCCTCTTGGATCTCCTCCTCCCGAGGTGGGTTGCTTCTTCCTCAACTGAAGTTGTGTTGTTGTGGGTGAGTACTTTGAGCACTCAAGAAGTCGTGCATGTAATGCAATTCTAATATTCTACATGCATGGCTTAGTACAAAGGATAGGCTATGGTTCATGTGCAAGACAAAGATTCAAGATAAACAAGAATAATTTGTAAAGCAAGAAACAAGAGTAAGAATAGTAACTTTCACAAACACTTCAATCAGAATCATTCTTTAGCCCTAAGTCCAGTTCATCATTACCAACCCAACCACTTTCCATCAACAAGTCGCTTTCATGAAAATCTAACCCTTGATCAGAATCACCGAGCGATGCTCAATACCGTGAGCTGCTATTCAATAGGTTGTACACTCGCAGAGGTTATACACTTTACCCACAAGATACACCAAATACCACCAAGGCAAATAACCGTGAACGAAGCCTTTCCAAAGTTCCATCTAAACCCAAGACGCTCGCTAAGGTTTCAACACGGAGGGACTGGTTACCACACCTGTGGCCCCTCTTGCGCCATGTGAGTTCTCATTCCGCTTCTCCGGCCTCACACCACCACGACAAGACCAAAGAATAGACTTCCCGGTTTACTCGCCTAAGCCCGCCCCATTACGGAGCTTGTGGTTGTATGAAAGACTCGGCTCAAATGCTTGCAAGGTTAGGTCCTTAGTTGACCGAGGCAAGACTAACCAAGTGTAACTCAAATATCCAAAACCAATAAAACCAAATACGACCGCCCAGGTTGCCACTCTTGGCCCACCAGAAACAATCTTGCCATTTGCCCCAGTCTAAATCATTTTTCCACCCCAGTTCTTTACCATTGCACCACGTGTCATCATCAACTCAATAACACATGTCTCATTCACAAAACATGTTCCATATCTCATTAAGTCAATATTTACTTTGGTATTTCCAAAATCATGAATTGTCCACGTGGCGTGGCTAAGCATACTACTTTGTCTACTCAACCCATGTTGGCAATTAATTAATGTCCAACTATTAATCCACAACCTAGGGTGACAAATGATTCATGGCCTACAATTATTTACTTACAAGGTGGCATACAAAGAACTAGGCATTTAGCTAATCCCAAAATTCAATCAATCCAATTTTTACTAAATTAGCATGCAATAAATTAAATCAAAATAATTTTTCTAATAGGTGCAACATGGTCAAACACAACTTGCCTTCAAAAAGTACTGGTTCTGGTTCCCGAGCTTGTTCTCGGTCAGCACTTCTCCTCGAAACCTTCGCACTTCAACGCTCACGCCAGAACGTAAATAAACAACAATAAATAAATAAAACAGAGAGCAACTCAAGCCAAAAATTCAATTAAAATTCATAAACAGAAAGAGCTTGATTTTACAAATTTATAGAAATTGGAATCACTCCAATCGGAGTTAAAACGCAAAAGTTATAAGCGTTTGAAGTTTGAAAATCCTGAAAATAAACCCTAATTCATATATTCCGAATTTCCCGAATTATTTTTGTAAAGGAAATTAGGGTTTTTCCCGGTCAAACGTACGGACGCGACGTGGCCGACAGGACCGTTGATCTCGTTATCGACGGCTCACGCTACTCCCCGCAGCTTCCTATTCACCGACGACGTGGCGTTAACTGACCCTTCGCCAGATCCAATCTGCATTTTGAATCTAGGTCTCTACGGTAGAGGAACACGTGGACGAACCTTAGCCCTTGGATTTGCATCTAACGGCGGAGGTTTGAAGTTGGAGTTTACTGTGCCTAAGGCGACGTGGGCTCACCTCAGCGGTCGGATCTGGATCGTGTGGCTGGCGAAGCTCGTGAAACCCGGCGACGATGCGGCGGCGATGTCCGACCGGAGACGGAGACGAAGACGACGCGCGCGGCGTTTCCAGGCTCTCGGCGGCGCGGCGGTGATGCTTCAAGGCGCGACGAGGTGAGTTCGGAGTGGCACGGCGACGGCGGAGGATCACGCGGGCGCGAACGGCTCAAGAATGCGGCGGTGGCTTTGAACTTTGGCGAAGTCGACGCGGCGAACGGCGGCGTCTCGGCGGCGTGATGAGTACGGACGGTGCGGCGCGAGGTGAGGAACACGACACGGTGGCGGCGCTTAAATAACCCCTCGCGTCCGTGAAAATCGCGGAAACCGAGGCCCACACGGCGGCGGCGGCATGAGTCCGGCGGCGCCGGATTATGACGACGGGCGAACGTGGACCGCTTGATGGAGATCGGACGGTGACGACGCTTAGGTTTTTTCCCGAACGGGCCGCAAGATTTCGCCCAGACTGTTCATTGGGATTTTTAATCTTTTTTCGATTTAAAATAATTCCTAAATTCAAATAATTTGTTTGGGGCACTAAAAATATCGAAAAATTTCGAAAAATTCCCAAAAATATTTTAAGACATTTGTGACTTAAATAAAATATTTTCAGCAAAAATTTATTTTAACTTTTCTATTATTTAATTAATTTGATAAATGGCTTAATTCAAAATAAATTCAATTAATTCCAAATAAATCCAAATAAATTCCAGAAATTCTCGAAAAATTCAGAATACCCATAAAATGCAAGAAAAGCAAAAATTGGGGTGTTACACTGCAACAGCCAAATAAAGAACTACACGAACTCTGGATTCTGAACCTACTAACTGACAATGAATTCTAACCAAATACGTAAGATGAACCTAAAACAACTAGAAACAATCTCCTCCTTAATCTAGTTGTCTTCTCATTTCTTTTTTTTTAGATAAAGGAAACAATCCAGCCTCTTCACTCAAGGAGGAATACGGCCAAAGGTACAGAATCCAAAAAGTACAAGAAAATTAACCGGCTCTATAGCCACTAAACACAAACCAGAGAACAGTTGAACGACTAACCAAACAAGAACCCAAAAGAGTACAAAGACATGACTCTAGGCCTCAATTCGAAGAGTCCTCCTCCAACAGGACTTGGCAAACAGCTCGAATATCGTAGTCTCAAGCAACCTGCATCCCATTAACAGCATCCCCTTCTCTTCCTCTTTAGATAGCGGAGACCAACTTCTGATCCAATACGTCCCCCTGAAGATAACCTGTGCAAATGAGTTAATAGAACATCTATTGAATACCATATCATTCCTATACAACCAAATTGACCAACAAAGGGCCGCTGCACCTACTAAAATTTGAAACTTAAGCTTAGAATTAACACCCTTAAGCCAAGAGCCAAACAAAATAGATACATTGGGAGGAGGTTGAATTCCAAATGTAATGAAAAAGGTATTCCAAATAGATCTTGCCACATGACAATCAAAAAACAAATGTTGAATTGTTTCATTAGAATTACAAAAACAACATCTAATACTACCTTGCCACCTTCTTTTAGCTAAATTATCCTTGGTTAGGATCACACCGGACTTTAAGTAACAAAGAAAGATCTTAACCTTTAAAGGGATTTTAAGCTTCCAAATTTCACATCTGCAAGGAATGGAATTTTCCTGAATCAAGGTGTTATACATCGAATGAACCGAGAAGATACCCTTTTTGCCAAGAGCCCATCTAAATTTGTCCCTATCTTGAGAAAACGAAACATTAACAACTTTTGAAACTAGTTCAAACCAATTTGTCAAGTTATTTCCCATCAAGGACCTACGAAAGGAGATATTAAGCGGGACCGATTCAAATACTCTTGCTACTGACATGTCTTTCCTCCTAACCAATTTATATAGATTAGGATACACCTCCATAAGAGTTTTAGTACCAATCCACACATCCTCCCAGAACCTAGCACATCTCCCATCCCCTAACTGAAAAAAACCAAGAGACAGGAATTGCTCTTTGACACTCATCAAACCCAACCAAAACTGAGAATCCCCAGCCTTCCTTGATATTTGCGTAATGGATTTACTATGTAAGTATTTCCTTCTAATTAATTCTTGCCATAGGCCTTCCTCATTTAACAGTTTAAATAACCACTTACCAAGTAAACACCTGTTCTGCAATTCCAAATCTAAGATTCCCAGACCGCCCATACATTTAGGTTTATTGAGCACAGACCATCTTGCCAATCTATATTTCTTCCTCTGTTCATCACACTGCCAAAAAAACCTTGATCTGTAATAATCTAGCTTTTTAATCACCCCTTGAGGAGCTTTAAAAAAAGAAAGCATAAACATAGGTAAACTAGAGAGAACTGAATTAATCAATACCAATCGCTTCCAATGTAAAGAAGCTTTCCTTCCAACTAGCAAGCTTCTTTTGAAATTTCTCCTCCATCAAATCCAATCTTTATTGCTAATTCTTCTATGATGCATTGGGATACCTAAATATCTCAAGGAAGAGTTCCTCTTTGCACCCAAAAGGTGAACATATTCTTTTTGAAAGTTTGAGCTTCACCAAAAGGAATATTTCACTCTTATGGAAATTGATCTTAAGACTCAAGGTTGTTCAAAACATTCAATACAAGCTTTAAATTCAAAGCCTCCTTCAAATTATGCTCCAAAATAGAATCGATCATCCGTGATAATCGAAGGATAGAAAGACCCCATCCACTAAGTGCGGATGATCCTCTAAACAAAGTTATTATCCTTAGCCCTAGCAATCAAAATGGCAAGCATGTCTGCTACCAGATTGAACAAAAGCGGAGATAAAGGATCCCCTTGTCTCAATCCTTTCATAGTCTGGAAGTAACGCCCAAAATTATCATTAACTTTGACATTCACACTTCCTTTGCTGATAATGCATTCAATCCACTTACACCAAGTCGAAGAGAAACCTTTCATTCTTAAAGATTGTAGGAGAAAATCCCACTTAACCTTGTCATACGCCTTCTCAAAGTCTAATTTAAGCAACACTCCATTGAGCTTTTTCTTTTTTAATTCATGCATCGTTTCATGTAAGATGACAACACCCTCCATTATGTTCCTGCCCGACATAAAGGCAGTTTGCGAAGGTCTCACAATCTTTTGCGCAACTGAAGCCACTCTATTAGCCACAACCTTAGAAAAAATCTTGAAACTCACATTTAAAAGACAGATTGGTCTAAACTGTTGAATTTGCTTAGCCTCTTTTAGCTTTGGCAACAATGTAATTGTTCTGAAGTTTAAGCTAAAAAGAGACAGGTTACATTTGTGAAAATCATGAAACATAGCCATTAGGTCATCTTTAATGAGCCCCCAAAACTCCTGATAAAACTCAGCAGGAAAACCATCTGGCCCAGGAGCCTTATTATGTTTCATCTGAAAAATTGACTCTTTAACTTCTTTATAAGTAAACTGAGCTGTAAGAATTCCATTTTCCTCATCAGACACCTGTGGCATATCCGCTTTTTGAGATTCGATCATGGAGAAGTTACTTCTACTTGACGAACCAAACAACGTTTTGTAATACTTGGTAATGTATTTCTTGAGATTTTCTTCTCCTCTGATTACCCCATCCTCCTGCTCTAATTGAAAGATTCTAGTTTTCCTATGCTTTCCGCTAGCAACAAGATGAAAATACTTAGTATTTCTATCCCCCTGAAGAAGCTTAGTAGATTTAGCTCTCTGATACCAATATAATTCTTCCTCCCTAAGAAGAGACGCTAATCTCTGCTTAAGGTACTGCTTTAACTCAACCTCCTGAGGACTAAGCAAAGTAGATTCTGCCTTCTTATCTAACTCTCCTGCTCTCCTAATGAGTTCTTTTTTCACCTTTTTATTAGATCCACTCACATTTTTAGCCCATCCTCTCAAGAATTGCCTTAATCTCCTAATCTTGTTTTGCCAAATCTCCAACGCATTGGAGCCACTAGTCCTTTTGTTCCATACCTCCGCAACTAGCTTATGGAAATCATCACGCATCAACCAACCTATTTCGAAACGAAATACAGTATGCTTGACACCATGCGATCCTGACCCCGTATGAAGAAGTAATGGGGTATGATCTGAAAAGTCCCGACTAAGCGCCACCACAGTCGTTAAAGGAAATTTTTGTTCCCATTCCGTACTCATCAAGACTCTATCTAGTCTCTCATAAGTAGGAACCTCCAAAGAGTTGGCCCACGTAAATTTACGACCAGACATCTGAATTTCCTTTAAGTTCAAGCTATCGATTACCGCATTAAACAAAAAGGGCCATTTACTACAATAGTTATCATTTACTAGAATTTCTAATAATATTAAAATCACCACCAATTAAAATGGGCAATGTTTCTTTACTACATGAACGAACCATTTCAATAAGAAAAGCCTCCTTGAATTTTGGTTGAGCAGCCCCATAAACTGCTACTAAAATCCACTGAAAACCATCCTCTTTACATTTAAGATGAAATTTGATACAAAAATCCCCTTCCTCAATGCTTCCTATATCAAAACTGTCTAAATTGACACCCAACGCAATTCCTCCCGACCTCCCATGAGGCTCCGACCAATGCCAAATAAAATTCCTACCCCCACACAAATTATTGAGTGTATGGGTAGCGAAATCTTTTTTACCAGTCTCCAAAAGAGCAATAAAATCTAGCTGTTGCTCTTTGGAAGTATCCGATAGGAATCTAAACTTAGCCAAGTCACTTAGACCTCTGCTATTCCAAAAGATTCCCTTCATTTTACACTATTCTTAATGATCCTAACAAATTTAACCTTGCACTTGCCCTGCTTAGAGAACAAGGTGCAATCTCTAAACTTCTTATTCCTTTTATACACAGCTTTAAAATTACAACTACGTTGACAACTGTCATCATCTAGGATTTCATCTATTGGACCACCACAAACAGAGATACGAGAGGTTGAAACATCACAGTCTTCCTGTGAGTCAGAATCACTTCCACATGAAACATGATTTTCCACCTCGCAATCAGAAGATAACACAGAAGCATTTCTAGATATATCACCTTTGAAAAGCCCAAGAACCGTAGTAATTGACTCATCCAAAGTATTACCACAAAATACTCCCAAATGGTTAATATTGGCAATCGCATCATCAATAGGAATAGAAGATAAACTTAGATCAAGATCAGTACCTTCATTAAAATCCAGATTCTTCATAGCAGCCCTACGCTCTGCGCATCAGAGAATGCTCAACTCCCGAACCAGCCAATCGCGGAGAAGAACGGAAGGGAGACATACGAGCCTCAGGAATATCAGCCACCGCCTATTTATCAACCTTGGCACTACCGTCAGCAACCATGACAGAAGCATATGACGCCTCCACCTGCGATACCTCCTGTCCTCCGTCCAGCCTGCCTTCACCCAGTAGCTCAGCATTCAGACTTACACCATGTCCCAAACCATTCAGATGAGACCTGTCAACTTCCAAGTGAACTTGCTCTTAAGAAGACTGTTCTTCTAACCGCCCAAACAAACCAAATTTCACCACCGCTTGAATCACCAAAGATTACATCCTTGAGGAAAAACGCCACCCTGACCAACTGCCCCATTGACATTGGCAAGCTGCCTTAAGGTCATACCAGACACACCCGAAACAGCATCCCCATTCCCAGCCAACTCCCCCATGTTTGATTCCTCATTATCTTCAGCTAATACTAAGTCAGCTGCTTCCTCTAAAACCTTGTCCACTGAAGAGTCTAACAGCTCTTGAGCTTTCCTTCTCAAAAAGACTTGAAACTCACTATCTGACAACTCACTAATGGCAGCCAGAAAGGATTTCTTGACCCCTCCATCAATCCCATCCTTAGAGTTTCCAGGACCAAAATTGGGGCCATCTATACTTCTAGCTCTTTTTGGCTCCCTAGCAGCATCCGACTCCAGATCATCCATTGCACTATCACCACCACCATCTTTCTTATCTTCATCATCTGACTTGGATAAATCCAATTCCACCTCATCTCCATTCTCATCACAACCAATTCTCTCCACTTCAAATCTTAACTCAAAATAATGGTCACCGATTACCACATCAAGAAATGGAGGGATGAGCTTAGGGTTTAAAACTGCCACAAAAATCCTCCCGAAGTCACTTTTCCTTGTTATTTCCATATCCACCGTTTGAGTGGACCCCAACATGGAGCCAACAGCCCACAGATTTAAAAATTCTCTGAGTTTCTTCCTGATTCCAAACACCCTAACCCACACTTTGGGTAAAAGATAGCCATCCTCTTTCTCTAACCATTCTTTAAAGATCAGTCTAACACCCGCAGGAAAACCCTCCAATCTCACATCAGCTCCTCCAAACGCAATGGATCTTTGTAAGTCTGTCTTCGAAGGAAACTTCGTCACAAAACCCTCCACTTGCTCTTTCAACACCCAAGACCATTTGCAAGGAAAAAGCCTCTGTAATTCAGAAACAACTTGCTCTTTAGTAGGCACACCCCCTTCCACCGAGATGAGAGCTGCTCTGCTATCTTTTTTCGCCTTAGGTAGAGGAGGATGAGGGATATGATAAAAGCCCAGCCCGTGCACAGCATAGCCTACAGCATGCGCCACCGGCCGAGGCTGCTTGAGAACAGGACATCTGTGATTTACATGATCAAAGCTATCACAGATCACACAATAAATCTCAGTTTTACAAACAGCCGCCACATGCCCTTTTTGCGAACACCTTTGACATTTAACTCCACCTCTCTGTTCAGCCCCCATAGATGCCATATCATCCGAACACCCATCCACCTCCATTTCAGATGTACCATTCACTTCCTGGCTCAACCCCAGATTATCAAGGACCTGTTTATCCGCATTGATATTCTCCCCAGGACCTGACTCAACATGCACCTTATTATCAGCAACCTGCCCCCCACAGCAACATTACTACTAGACATATGAAGTTCAGTCTTATTAAACATCATCCCATTTTGTCTTTGCACACCCTGAGACCCAACTTGACGACCAGCCGAAGCAGAGGATCCCTGCCAATGCAAAAAACCCCTCTGACTATGACCATGCCATGCGCCTCGATTCTCAGAGCCAAAACCAGACTCCACCTCGCTTAAAAGTTCTCGCTTCCTCCGACCGACCAAAACTAGTTCCACCACCATCGCAAAACGCTCTACCTCCCCTCTGACCCAAACCGAAACCGTATGAACTTCCTCCACCAAACCCCTGCCTACCAGCGCTACCTCCGCCCCTAAATCCACCACGGCCTCCTCTTCTTGCAGAGAAAGCCTGCCCACGCTCCATATCTGGCGACACTCTCTTGACAATACCGGACTGCTTAACCGGCACACTACCACTCGAAGAACTAACCGCACGCAAAGACTTGGAACGACACCACCACCGGCTGGCACACGATTTCCCGGCGTTAGCAAAAAGACACCCTACTTCAGAAGAAAATCTAAAACTTTTTGAAAGCCCTTTATTCGCGCGCTCATGCATTGGCTTAGCCAAGCCTGTTGCGGGCCCAAGGAACTGAACAGCTGGCAACGCTGGAAATTCCCAGATATCATCCAGTCTCAGGACCAACTTCTTTGTTACAGCCGACATGCAATTACTGCCCTTGGCCACCGGATTGGACGAGAAAAATTCTCGAAATCTTTGACCACAGTCCTGACCAGACACCTTAATATCACCAATCGATCTTTTTTGAGAACAATGAGGTTTTGGCAGAGGACCCCGCCAAGGTTTGATCCGAGCTAACCTTCTGGCTGCCACCGCCTCAACAACTCTAGATGCCAAGGCACACTGATGAACAACCCGATCAACCGAACCAAAACAACCAGAACCATGGTGCCCATCCAAAGCGTCCTCCGCCTGCCTCAAATCATCTAACGAAAATCCCTCAGCCATAGCATCTCTCACAAATTCCTCGGTTGAAATATCTGATGAACAAACATCCTCACTAGATAAAACACTAGAGATATCATCCTCAGCTAATACCCTAAACCTGGATCCTGCTTCTGAGAATCCGTTCTCCACTAGTGAAAACTGGGATCCCAGAAAAGCAGGATCTGAGACCAGCTTTGCACACATGTCCTTATGGACCATTGAAAACCTCTTGCCCGCGCTTGGCATAAAATTCAGAGATGAATCAGCCACAGAACAATACTACAGCAACACTTGAGGTGCCCCATAAGCGCACAACAAGCTAGACAAAACGACGAACAGGTAAAGTGCAAGCAGGGATGACAAAACCTCAACACCCCTAAATCCCGAAGCACCAAAGGAAACAACGGATTACCTCAGAATAAACCACACGCCGGAGACGACCACGCAGGCTCCACCGAACGGGAAACACCCCACCAGACGGGAAGCCACGCACGGCGAAGCGGTCGCCGGACGAACGCCAAACGGTCGCCAGACGGGAAGCCACGCACGGCGAAACGGACGCCGGACGAACGCCAGACAGGACAAATTAATACTATCAGCACACCGACTCTTTCCTTCATCTCTTCAAACTTTATTCTTCCAAGAGACTTTGTCAGAATATCAGCCAATTGGTCTTTGGTGGGAACATACTGCACATCTATAACTCCTGATTCCACACAATTTCTTATGTAATGAAATTGGGTATCTATGTGCTTGCTCCTCTCATGATGGACTGGGTTTTTGCACAACACAATTGTGGACTAATGATCAATCTTGAGAATAACTTTTTCAGCTTCCACCTCTAGCATATCAGCCAGCAAATGTTCCAGCCATACTCCTTGTCATGCTGCTGCACATGCTGCGATATATTCCTCTTCGCAGGAAGATAAAGCAACCACATTTTGTTTTTGTGAGTTCCAACTAACTGGATTCGATCTGAGGAAAAATAACATGCCTGAAGTACTTTTCCTGTCATTTGTATCTTCAGCTAAGTCACTATCAGAGTAACTGACCAGCTCCATATCTTCTCCTTTCTTCTCATAGACACAACCGTAATTCAAAGTACCTTTCACATACCGCAATACATGCTTCACGGCAGCCATATGTTCTATTGCAGGCTTCTCCATGTGTCTACTTAACACACCAATAGAAAATGCTAAATCTGGACGCGTGTGAAGCAAATACCTGAGACTGCCGATTATGCTGTGATATAAGGTTTTGTCCACTAAAGGATTTATGCTTTCCTTGCTCAACTTCAAACAAGGTTCCATCGGAATTTGAGTTGGATTGCAGTTCTTCATGCCGCATATATCCAACACTTTTGCTGCATATGCGGATTGGCAAAGTGTAATCTTCCCGGAACTTTGTGCAATCTTAGCACCTTGTGTTCCTCACCTTCTTTCTGGTATCCCGGAGGTTGCACAACATAGACCTCTTCTTCCAAGTCACCATTGAGAAAAACAAATTTAACGTCCCTATGATGAATTTCCCATCCTTTATGCGCCATGATAGCAATGAACAAACGTACTATTCCTAGCCGAGCAACAGGAGCGAACATTTCATCAAAATCAACGCCTTGTCGTTGAACATACACCCCTTTGCTACTAACATGCACGGATTTATGCCTCACGATCGTGCTCCTTTTATAACTTGAACACCCACTTCAAGCCAATTGCTTTGTGATCTTTAGGCAATGAAACAAGTTCCGATGTTCTATTCCTTTCGATGGAAGATATTTCATCGTCCATGGCTTTCTTCCATGCTGGCTCTCCTTTAGCTTCTTCAAAGTTCGTGGGTTCTTCTCCTAATAGACAAAGTCCAGAAAAATCTAGCTTAATTGGGGAAGTGATATCATATATGTACCTTTTAGACTGCGCTCCCGCTATGGTGCTTCTAGCAAATTTTCTTCGGACACGGTTGGCTGCAAAGCACCTAGTGAGACCCGCGCACGTAGGATGTGTTTGATTGCTTGTACCAAGTGGCACATATATAAGATAGTTTAAGAAAAATATTATCCATATGTTTGGTTATTTGAATGGAACTATTCCGTCTTGGACGGTGTGATACAAATTTAAGAAATATTCTCTATAAATACTGAAACATTCCATTCACCCAAGACAATGAAACCAAATGATATAGGACCATCCCATCCTATTCAACCTTATTCCACCAACAAACACACCCTTACTATTGCTGCAGGCGTGCACAGCGAAAGAGTATGCTCCCGATCGAGTGCATGTCACACCGATCGATGCTTGTTCTGCGTGAGTTTGAGTCTGCCCCGCTTGTTCCGGACGAGTCAGCTTCTGACCGGCCCGGTGCTAGTCTTGTGCGAGTCTGCTCCTGAGCCGGTGTTTAACACGTGCGAGCTCGGCGTATCTAGAAGCTGGGCCGGAGGTGATTTGGAAGCATCTCTCCTGCCCTGGCGTCATCTCCATGTGACGTTATATCCATCACGTCTTTGTGAGTTCGTATCACGTCTTTGTGACGTTATATTGACTCAACTAATCAGAGTACTCAGAGTCGGATTCTATAGAGCTTCCGAAAAACTACTGACTGCAACAACCAAATAAAAGAAGGGTCACTTGCAGTGGCGGAGCCAGGATTCGTCAAAGCCTCGGGCCGAAAATTAAGCGACAATAACTAACACCAAAATATACACACACCGAGATACAATAAAAACACTACACAAATACACAATTAAAGATAAATTTGAATTCCATGCTTAACATTTCAATAAAATAGATAAATTGTTCATCATGTATTTTCTATTACATCAAATTGAGTTCAATCAATTAATTATGAAATGTATAAATTGTTCAAATCAATATACTCAAATCTAGCATCAATGCATAAGCATAATAACTAATTCATAGATACAATCATACAACTATCCTTTTCAACAGCTCAATCAAGAATCAGTAATAACTAACAAATAGCAAATAATACCGAAGCAATACAATCAGTAATCTATAATCATTCAACATTTCAACAGTTCAACCGAATTACCAACTATGAACTATCATTCTATCATTGAATCATTCATTCATTCTATAGAGTATAGTCTGTATGAGGAAGAGTAGTATGCTATGGACTTGGCTATTATTGATCCTTGCTTTCTCATGGTTCTCCTGAAGATATGAGTAATAATTATCGATATTATATATTATTGATAGTATAGTATAACCGCAGTTTAATTTTTGGCCTGAAGATCAAGAAACCATATGCTAGTTTAAACTAAAATAAGCTGACTCCGAGTCTGCGTGCCCTGCATGGAGGTTCCGTACTTCAGTCAGGAGTTACACTTTGTATTGGTAATTTTTCCCGGATTAGAGTCGGATAAATTGCTAGTGTTTCTCGTATTTGAGCTGAGCCTGGGGCCCAGGCCCCGGTGGCCCCAGGCCCAGCTCCGCCCCTGGTCACTTGGACATTTGCCACCAGGGGCGGAGCCAGGATTTTGAGTTAGGGGGGCCACGTGGACTAACAAAAAATTATCATAGCACCCACCAAAAAGATTATAGCAATATCGATGCATTTAAATTTAAATATAACATAACCACATGTCCACATAAGTAAAATATGACATATTTTTTAAAAATAAGAACCTACATCTTTATTAACTTAAATTTAGTTCTACGACTTCCTAGAAGATCATACAAGTCAATAAGTTCATCTGAACTAATTTTCGCTGTTAGTTCTTTTTTAATGTAAACTATCATGCAATGTCGAAGAAAGCCATCTCCTATTTTATTTCGAAGGCAGATCTTGACAAGTTTCATAACTGAAAATGCTCGCTCTGTAGTTGCTGTTAACACCGAAAGAGTTATGACCAATTGTAATAGCCTATCAACCATTGAATAATGGAAAACTTTACCTATTTTATATAGTGCATTTGTTAAGTTAGCAAGAGATATCAAGCACTGCATACATCAAGTTGAGAAAAATGAAAACTTTACCTATTTATATAGTCCACTTGTCAAGTCAACAAGAGTAGTGGGCTGGGCCTTTATTTGCTATTTGTTAATGCTAGCTAATTACTAATTACTATCTATTACTCCCACCGTTTTTTTTGTTGGGCGCCTTTTGCTATGGCTCTTATACCAAATGCAAGTGGTTAGTTACTTCTATATCCCTAATAATTATAAGGTGCTCATTGATTAATGCTTGAAACAAATGCATCACCAGTGGCTAGCTGTTACACGTGGCTATTGATTTATGAAGGCAATAAATACAAAGCAATCTATTCAAAGGGTAGGATCGGAAGAAATCAAAATCAAACTTCTTAAAATCTGCACTGCGCCTTATAAGTCTGAACAAATATCGGTAGAAATAGCGTCAAAAAAATAGAGGGAGTAAACTTCATTTTTGTTAGGGGGCCAGCCCCTGCCCCCCTTCTCTCCGCCCCTGTTTGCCACTCCTCAATTTAGAAATTCGATGGTCCATACAAAAAATACCACTGAGTGGCAAATATCCAATTATTCTAAAGAAAAACTACATGGACTCTGGGTTCTGAACCTACCAACTGATAATGAATTCTAACCAAATACGAACCTAAAACAACTAGATTAACACAACATTGTCTACATCAGTGTCAAGCTAATTTTCACTGCGTTGGAGTTTTAGGAAATGGGGATCGTACAAAAAAAAAAACAATGGCCATCCAGTATGGCATGAAAAAAGGGCACAAAACGTATGCGATAGTTTTTACCATCAGTTTGCACGCTAATTTACCATTTTGTTGCACATTAGTTGCAGCCGAAATCACCAAACCTGTCTTCTTTAGCTCAGCTTTTAGCTGCACGCGAAGTCACCATGTCCAAGTTTTCGACCAGAAAAAACATGATCACCATACAGCAGGGCACAGAAAACAAGAAAAGAATAACAAGGTAACACAGTTTCCCTAGTTTACCATTGACTGCACACTAATGTCAGCATTTTAAGGTAATAAAGTTTAAACTAGAATAAAATCACTGTGTTGAGGTAATACAATTACCAACCCTAAATTTCCTACCTTAACCATTAGTTGTACACTAAACCATCATGTTTACCATTAGTTATCTTTAGTTGTCCAGAATCATAGCAATCATCTAATAGGGAAAAAACCACAGGTTGACCAACTTCAGTTTTTTTTTTACAAAAAGAATTGCCAACCCAGCTTCCCTAGTTTTACCACTGACACTACCTTGAAAAAGGTCATCAGTGGCGGTTCATAACTGCCATCAGTGACAGTTTTTGAACCGCTACAGATTTAGTGCTACTGATAATCGAGGAATATCAGTGGCGATTCTAGAACCGCCACAGATAAAATTATCTGTGGCGGTTTTTGGTTAGAACCGTCACTGATAACATAATATCAGTGACGGTTCTAGCCAAAAACCGCCACTGATAGTACTAGTATTTGTAGCAGTTTTTGGTTAGAACCGTCATCGATAACATAATATCGGTGGCGGTTCTAGCCAAAAACCGCCACAGATAGTTCTAGTATCTGTGGCGGGTTTTGGATAGAACCGCCACTGATATTATGTTATCAGTGACGGTTCTAACCAAAAACCGCCACAAATACTAGTATTATCAATGGCAGTTTTTGGCTAGAACCGCCACTGAGAGTATATTAGTGGCGGTTATAGCCAAAAACCGCCACTGATAATCCCACACACGAAAATAAAAAACTGGCATTTGTGGCTAGTCTTAGGCGGCGCTAGCCATGCCCTCTGAGCATAATGAAAATGGCAGTATTGAGATCATGGATGATGTTATGGTTCAGAAAGCATGGTACTTACGGAGGATAAAATCCACAGCTCGACAAATACCCCCTAGAAGGGGCAAAAAGATAGTTCCTTGTAGGAATCTCAAGATGATACTAATGAAATTTATATTTAGAAAAATTTTAGAAATACAAAGTTGTGCTAACAATTGGCAAAGAATAAAGGCAGTTGAACCCTCTCAACAATAGCAACGGACTATGAAAATTGAAAGCTCGTTGCTTGGAAATATAAAGCTAGGCCACTCACCTGGCAGCTACATATGTCAAATGGGGCATCCTCCTATAAATACTCATCCAAACAAGCTTACAGAATACATGAAAGGAAGGGAAAAGATTAGTCATGTGCTTTATGATCCCTCATGAGCATGTGAGCAGTAGCACAAATAATGGAATGTATGGGGTAAAGCATATATTTCTTAGTGAAGTGAGAATACCAAGACAGAATCATCAGTCATGTGTCATTGGCAAAAATGTATGAATTTGCTGAAAAGGGTTTTATCTCTTATGGAAGGGCTTATAGCATGCATATGATTTGACTTAAAGGCAGAAAATATGCAATTGTTCGAAACAATCTGTGGCTCTATGCATGACAATGTTTTTGGTCTACTCGCTCATACAGAGCATACCATCACATTATGTTAATGGCAAATTAGGTTTTGTGGTAGTTATTTTCTCATTTACCTCATAACATTCAGGACACAAATATGACAAACCGACAATCAGAATCGATGAACTCAACAAATTTTGTGCTGCCAACAAACCGTAAAATTTTTTTTTTCCTTCATTACTTATATAGGCTAAAGATTACATGCATCTATGGACAATAATCTGGACTTCCTAATCTTAATCAACTCACCTAAATATACATACAGTTTGTACCGGATACAACACTATTTGCAATCCGGCAAATTGAAAGTGAAACTGAACAGCAAACCGAACCAGACTGAACCTTCTAAACATGAAACTCTCTCAGAGTTTTTCAGAGTTTGACACCAACCAAACTAGTTTAGATAACAAAATAAGCCGTGCAGAAAACTGAACTTTTTCCTTCATTGTTGATCCGTGTCACCATTATAAGGAGTCATGCGTCTTTTATTTGAAAGTGCAAGGCCATTATTTGTCCATGCTTCAAAATAGCACAAACACCTTAATACATATTGCACGTAAAATGAGTTCACAATTGTTCCCAATTGAAAGTGTTCAACTCATATCGCCTACTTGAAACCTAGAAGAGGCAGGAGGGAAAAGCAAAAGCAAACACACAATATCCTTATCCGTAAGAACCTAAGGAAACAAGGATGGTTTTATAAGTATCACATATAACAAATTACAATGTAGGCCTCATTCTATGTTACGGAGATATTATGTGCTCAAGCAGATTTTCTTTAGTTTCTTAACATTAGCATTTTGTAGTAATAACCATTATCTATCCAATTAAGAAAATATGCAGTACATCATGTGTAAGGAGAATTGGAACCTAAAGGTGCAGAAAAATTAAAAGAAAATTCTGTCCATAGAGCATCATTTAATTGCTTAATATGCCAAGTTCCCAAGTCTTGAATATGCACTAATGAGTGCCATATATATATACTTGGTCATTTGAATTCCATCTTGCCGTAATTCATCGTGACACTGCCAACAATTCAATAGCCAGCAATTATCCCAATAGAAACTATAAATATTAAATAGAAAGGTATAGGTTAATAGGAACAACGTAGCAACCATAGAAGAAAATAAGAAGACAAACACTAGCATGTTGAGATGTAGTCTTGTCGACGACCGGGATCGCCGACCGCAAAAATGAATTGGGGGTTTAAGTGATTAGGGACCCGGATCGAGCTCGGCTCAAACGAGGGGGGACAAATCGTAATCGTCGAAGGTCGAAGTTAGGCGACAACGGGCACGAGACAGGGATTTATATCGTTCGAGCCCCGGCGAAGGTAATAGTTTATTCGGCCGCTTTGCGGCGGTGTTCTTCGCTATTGTTTGAGTACAGTGGAGTGTTTACAGCTTAAGCTCAACAATGGCTATGTCTAACGCTCAAGCTCTTGTGTGTGTGGTGAGTTCGTTGTCTTCGTATCCTTGAAAGACTGCGCTTCCTTGTCCTTTATACCTCCTCTGCACGCAACGGACGGGAGAGATTCCCGGGAAGTGGCCTTCATGCACGTTGAGGGCAGGCAGTAACCGCCCCGGACTTGCTGCACGTACCTGCGCCTGCCCCACGACCCGTTCCTTGAGCAACCGCCGGTCAAATGCTTGATCCGAAATCCAAGGGTGGACAACGGCACCTGGACAGGAGCCCGCCCGAGCTCGAGGTCGAGCGAGGCCGTGCTCGGGGCCAGCGCGCTCTAGGTCGAGCGCTCCGGCGCGCACCCAGGTCGTGGTCGGAGGCCGCCCGAGCTCGGGGGATCCGTTGACCGTGATCAGACCGGTCAAAGGATGCCCAGCCCTCGTCAGCTAGCCCCCGAGGCTTAAGGTCGTGGCCGGAACGCGGGCCGACCTTGAGGCTCCATAGTCGGGACCGACTCCCGGAATTCGCCTAAGGTCGAGGTCGGGCGGAAACGTAACGCCAAGCCGTGGATGAGCGACACCTGGCACCTCTTGATCTCCGGAACCCTGATACGGATGCGAACGGTTGGCGACACCTGCTTGTCTTCTTGAAACCGCCGCCCAGGCCTTAATTGCGCCTGTCAAATCGCGGCTAGCATGCCCTTCGAAGCGCCGCGGACTGGACTTGGTGTCGGTGTGGCCTATAAACTGGAGACCACAACGCCTGTTGGAGAGACTTCCCGATCGGTGCCCATCGTCTTCCCAAACCTCCGAGCCTAAGCGAAAAGAACTTCTCCTCCCCTCGACCAAAATCGCCGCGGTTGCCATGGCCAAGCTTGGGAGGAGCACGCTGTCGCCCGCAAGGATGAAGGAACTCGAGACCCTGGGGCTACTTGATCCATTCAAATGGCGGCTGCCGGGCAACGAGACCGAGCCAAGCCCCAGGGACGACGAGATCGTCTGCACCGAGCATTATGTCCTTTTCGGCCTGCGGACCCCGGAGAGCGAGTTCCTCTCCGTGGTCCTCACCAGTTGCGAGATCGAGCTCATAAACCTGGTGCTGAATTCTATTCTTACTCTTGCCATATTTTCCCATCTGTGCGAGGGGTTCCTGGGAATCCTTCCCAACCCCTCGCTTTTCTTTCGGTACTTCAGCCTCTTCCGCTCCGGGAAGGACCCTGTGGTCGGGTGTCTCTACTTCCGCCAGCGGACAGGGCTCAAGTGGTCTTTCCCCAAGATCCAAGCTCGGGACTCCCTGGGGCCATGGTCCGAGCGGTGGTTCTACCTGAAGAAAGGGGAGCTCGGCACGCTGTCCTACGAGGGGAAGCCCGTCGGTGGGAAGAAAGAGACCCCGGACATGAACGACCCCGAGGCCGACGAAGAAGCCATTGCCGCCATCCACCTCTGCGCCGAGCGCGGCCTCACCGGGCAGGCGATCGCCGTCGACTTCCTGCGGAACCGGGTGTCTCCTCTGCGGAGGCGGGAGCACCCGTTCTACGAGATCCAGGGACGCGACGACTCGACCCGCGAGGGTACGTCTGCCCCCCCGCCTTGAGGTCTTGCTCGAGTCCCACCATCACGCTTCTCTGAGAATGGTTCCCTTTTTGCAGCGCCGAAGGAATCTTGGGTGGTCGCTAGGATGAACGAGATGTTCGGGAAACTGGCGCACAACTATTCCATGGACGACTCCGTGCCGAAGAACATGCTCCGCCGCAAGGCCGAGGTAAGCCATCCCGACCAACGGATCGACCCGAGCGACCCCGTGGCCCGTAATGACACTTTCCGCATGCAAGACCACCAGGAGCTGCTTGACACGGCCAAGCGGATGCTCCCATTGCCCGGGATGGGCAAGAGCAAGAAGGGGAAGAAAAGACCTTCCCCGGCTAACACAGTCCGCCCGGAGGCGAAGAAGACCCACGTCGAGTGGGGCGACCATGCCATGGTGAGGATCCCGCCGGTCGAGCCCCTGAGCCCATGCTCGCGCGCCTTGCTGGTCTGACGCATTTTCCTTTTCGCAGCAGTAGAGCGCGGCGGCCGCCGCCAGGTCTTTAAGCTCTCCCTCGGCTCCGGGACCTCAAGCTCGGGGCTCCGCTGCAGCGGGTGACGCTGGGTCGGCACGAGCTCCGAGACCCCCGGCTGCGACGTCGCGCAAGCGAAGTGCCCCCCTAGCCTCGGGGCGACAAGACCTTCGTCGTCCCCCGACGAGGCTGAGGCTGGTGTCCCAGGTAGGTTCCTGGCCTCTTTGTCTTCTGTCCGCCTCGCACCCTTTGGGCTTAGTATATGTCTTTGATCGCAGACCTTGAGCACCCGAGCTCGAACCTTGCCCATTCTGACGATGCCTGTTGTCCAGGGCGAATCTGAGTCCGAGGAGGACACCTTCGAGTTGGTCCGGTGCCGGCCTTCACGCCCGACCCGGACCCCCTCGGGGCCGCCAAGCCCGCCCCCGGATGGTGAGTTCTACCAGGGGGTCGATGAACCGGACGAGGAGGAGAACGAGCCCGCGACCAGCGCGGACTTTAGCACCGGCGAGGCGCACGACGCAGCTGCCGTCGTCGACCTTCCCGAGGCCACCGCGAAGGAGGACGCCCAAAGCTCCGTGGCTGCGCCCGAGGCGACGGCTCAGGCCCCCCTGACCACAGCCGCTCCGGGTGTCGAGGCCGCGATTCCGCCGGCCGCCGAAGATGATCGGGTCGTAGGAGCTCCGCAGCCCGCCAGCGCGGCCAGACGGACGCCGAGGCCGCAGCATCCTGTGCCACGGAGGCCGGAAATGCCGATGGATCCGCCACCGCCCCTTGGCGCCGGAGACGAGCGGGGCCCCGGCCGTGGAGGACGGGACCAAGATCGCCGCCACGCCCCATCGACGAAATGAACTCCGCCGGGGAGATAGCGACGACCAGCCGCCCGGCGGGGCCCAAGGACCTGGCCCAAGCACGCCAGCAGTGGCCGAGGTCCACCTCGATACCGACGCGGCGGTCGATGAGGAGGAGGAGATCCCTCGCGATCGTATTGACGATCGCGAGGAGTTCACCCGCGCACGCCTGGAGGGCCACCTACGCAAGGTAAGGGTCTCCCCACACCCCTCGTAGTTTGAAGTCTAGTTTCTTCTATCTCCTCTCATTTTTGGGCCTCCCTTTTCATCGTGAAGGTGATCGTCCATGCCTCTCGAGGGCTACAAGGCCTTCAAGAGCATGCCGACGTGCTGAGGGGCCTTCTGAACGCGGTAGAGGCGTAGGAGGTCGAGCGCGCCAGGCTCATCAGGACCATCGAGGTCGAGCAGGGGGAGCTCAAGCAGAAGGCCCGGGAGCTCAACGACCTGCGCCAGACGATGACGGCGCAGGAGGTAGCCCACGCGGCCGAGCTCGAGGAGACCAGGACCTCCGAGCGCGAGCACGGCTTTAAAGCCGTGGAGCAAGAGCGCGCTAGCATGACCAAGGCACTCGAGGCCGAGCGGGCTAAAGTCGAAGCCCTGAAGAAGGCCGCCGCGGAGCGGACGTCGCTCCCGTCGAAGGCGTCCCCCGAGCTCGAGGCCAAGGTCTTGGAGCTCGAGGAGAAGCTTGAGCGCGCCGGCAAGGCAGTCGAGGATGAGCGGGCCAAGGTCGAAGCGCTGGAGAAGTCCACCGTGGATCAGTCATCTTCCTCGGCGAAGGTGCCTACCGGGCTCGAGGCCAAGGTCTCGGAGCTCGAAGGGAGGCTCGAGCACGCCAAAAGGATGGCGACGAGCGCCGTGGCCCAGCTCCAAGACGAACGCCGCCGAGCCGTGGACGCCTCCAAGGAAGCCCTCCAACTGCAGGGCGAGCTCTCGACCCTGCGCGCCAAGATCGCCGAGCTCGAGCAGGAGAAGCTTGACCGCGAGATGGCCGACCTGTAAAGAAAGTGACCAACATAGAATTCTAGTGGAGTAACATGTACATAGGGAGGAAAAACCCTTTTTGCGTTAATCCACTTCGTCGAAGATCCGTGGCGTATGTCTTTTCCGCCCTCGGTCGCGCTCCTTAGGTCGTTTGCCGGCTACCTGCCCTTATCCAGCCCCCGTTGGGTCCAAGGTCGAGCAACGTCGGCCTTGGGCACAAGACCTAGACATGAGCAAACGACCACGACCTGCAGAGTGAAGAAAAGGTCCAGAGAGAGCAAACGGGACGCAAAGTAGCGAGATGGTCTCATCCAGACTTATACCGAATCACGACCATGACCCTGCATATCGCTTGATGGTCAAAGTCGCGAGGCGTGCGGTTCGAGCCCGGACACAGGGAAGAGCTGGAGTGCGAAGAGGATTCGGCTTACGAGTAGCTCGACCACTGGGGGTGAACACGAAGCTCGCGACGTATAGACCAAGAGCGAGGGCGCTGGGCACGGAGGTCGTGCTCGAAGAAAAGGCCACGGGCAACAATCGCATTGCAGTCAATCGCAAGAAAGTTATAGATAACGAGAATGAAAGGACAACCTTTATTGAAATTGAAGGCAAAGAGTTTTATACATAAAACTTCCGAAGCTGATCTATATTCCATGAGCTAGAGAGCTCTCTGCCATCGGGCATCGCTAGCCGGTAAGCCCCCGTGCGATCTGTTGAAACGACTCTGTAGGGGCCCTCCCACCGTGGGGATAACTTGTTGGCATTGGACAGTGCCTGAATCCGTCTCAGGGCTTAGTCCCCAACAAGGAGCTCCCTAGGTCGTACCGACCGGGACGCATGTCTGCGAAGAGCTTGCAGGTAGTGCGTTGATCGTAGCAGTGCACGGCATCTTACTTCTTCTGCGAGGGTAAGGTCGAGAGACCGTTCGCGCTCGAAGTCGACTTGGTCGACCAAGGCGACCTGGCAGAGCCCAAAGATAACCTCTGGAGGCGGGGCGGCCGATGCGAACACAAGTGGAAGGTGTGGACCACGTGGCTCGGCTTGTCAGGGTACGAATGGACCATAGGACGGTGGGAAGTTCGTCCACCGAGGTCTTGCCAGTGGCGTTCGAGCTCATCGCAACTCGCTTCTTGACGCCTCGACGATTTGCGGTTGGCTGTTCCATTGCTCCGTTGTTCGGGGTGAGCCACCGGCGAAGCATATTTTGATGCCGAGTTCCTCGGAAAACT
The DNA here is from genome assembly GCA_036346375.1 of Guadua angustifolia. Classification (NCBI taxonomy): domain Eukaryota; kingdom Viridiplantae; phylum Streptophyta; class Magnoliopsida; order Poales; family Poaceae; genus Guadua; species Guadua angustifolia. Next base: position 55,024,725 of record CM070502.1, on the reverse strand, counting down.
CCTGGAACAACTCACTGGTAAACTGTGTTCCGTTGTCAGTGATAATTTTGCATGGAACCCCATACCTGGTGACCACGAACAAGCGGAAAAAATGAATTGCCGCTCGAGCTGTTATGGTCGAGACCGGTTCAGCTTCTATCCACTTGGTCAAGGTATCAATGGGGACGAACAGGAACCTCTTCCCCCCTGTTGCTTGGGGAAAAGGGCCGAGGATGTCAAGCCCCCATGTCGAGAAGGGCCAGGCGAGCGGGATGGTCTAGAGCGCGTAGGCGGGTTGATGCGACTTTCAGCGTGGAACTGGCATGCTCGGCAAGTACGAACGATGTCACGGGCATCCTGAAGCACCGAAGGCTAGTAATAGCCCATGCGGAAAGCCTTGCCGACCATCGTCCTGTACGAAGAGTGTGCCCCACAGAGGCCTGAATGGATGTCATTTAACAGGTACTTACCCTCCTCCGTAGAGACGCACCGTGTGAGAATGCCGGAGACATTCCGCCTGTAGAGTGCCCTGTCGACGAGCGCGTACAAACTCGCCCGGTGCTTGATCCTGCTTCTCTCGGCAAAGTCGGGCGGTAGGTCACCCTTGGCGAGGAAATTATAGATGGGTTCAGCCCATGAAGGGGTACCTTCCACCAGGGCGAGTAGGACCTCTTGGTCGGAGATCGAGGGGGCCGCCAATGTCTCCAGGATGACGTCGGGCGGGAGCCTGTCGTCGGAAGAACCGAGCTTGGAGAGGAGCTCCGCGCTGGAATTGTCCTTCCTGGGGATGTGCTTGAGCTCCAGGTTCTGGAACCATTTTTCCATCTTGCGTACCTCAGCTAGGTATTTTGACATCGAGTCTTCCGAGCACTGGTACTCCTTGTTGTACTGGTTGACGACGAGCTGAGAGTCGCCCTTGACGACCAACCTTTGTACGCCCAATGCCTTGCAAGCCCGCAGACCCGCCAAGAGGGCTTCGTACTCTGCCACATTGTTGGTCGCCGGAAACCCGAAACGAACAACATACCTCAGGTGGTCGCCGCGCGGGGTGAGGATGAGGATTCCAGCCCCCGAGCGCTTGAAGGACCTTGAGCCGTCGAAGAACATGGTCCAGGGCTTTTCTTCCTCGACCTCGGGTTCGGGTGCGGCCTGGGTCGTCTGCTCGACCACGAAGTCGGCGAGCGCTTGTGATTTGATGGCCGTTCGCGCCACGACCTGGACGTCGAACGCCGCCAACTCCATAGCCCACTTGGCGATCCGTCCGCCGCCCTCTAGATTCGGCAAGATGTCCCCGAGCTGAATGTTGCTTGGGACAACCACCGAGTGCGCCTGGAAGTAATGGCGAAGCTTGCGCGAGGCCATGAGAAGAGCATACAATAGTTTCTGTACCTGCGGGTAGCGCTCCTTTGGGCCGTGCAAGACCTCGCTGACGTAGTAGATCGGTCTTCTTTGGGACCAGGCCGCCACCACAGCCACCGACGGCCTGAGAGGTGGCCGCAAGGTAGAGCAGCAGCTTTTCGCCGGGCTGAGGGGTCGTAAGCAGGGGTGGGGTGGACAAATATACCTTCAGGTCGTCGAAAGACCGCTGCGCTTCCGAGGTCCACTCAAAGTTCCCCTGCTTCCGCAGCACTCGAAAGAACGGGAGCCCACGCTCGCCGAGCCTCGAGATGAACCTGCTGAGGGCGGCCATGCAGCCGGTGAGGCTCTGCACTTGCTTGACCGAGGTCGGGGGCGCCATCTTCTCGATCGCCTCGATCTTTTCTGGGTTCGGGCCAACCCCCGAGCCCCCTATCATGTAGCTGAGCACTTTTCCCGACGCAGCGCCGAACACGCACTTCTCGGGGTTGAGTTTAATCTTGTGCCTGGCCAAGTTGGTGAAGGTCTCCTCGAGGTCTCGAACGTGGTCGCCTTCAGAGAGGCTTTTGACGATGATGTCGTCCACGTAGACCTCAAGGTTTCTCCCGATCTGGGGGTCGAACTTCTTGGTCATCAGACGTTGAAAAGTGGCCCCGGCATTGCGCAGACCAAACGACATGGTCGTGTAGCAATAGGTGCCGAACGGCGTGATGAACGCCGTCTTGCTCTCGTCGTCCGTTGCTAGCTTGATCTGGTGATACCCCGAATAGGCGTCCAGAAAGCTTAGCATCTTGGCGTTCGCGGTGGAGTCGACGATCTGGTCGATGCGCGGGAGCGGGAAGTTGTCCTTCGGGCAAGCCGAGTTCAAGCCCGTGTGGTCCACGCACATCCTCCACTTACCGCCCTTCTTCTGGACGATGACCGGATTCGCCAACCATTCGGAGTAGTCGACCTCACGAATGAAACCGGCCTTCAAGAGCTTGTCAAGGTTCTCCTTGATGATCGCCACCTTCTCCGGAGAGAAGCGGCGCAGCTTCTGCCGTACGGGGCGGCAGTCTGGCTTGACCTGCAGTTTGTGCTCGATCACCTCCCTCGGGACGCCAGGCATGTCTGCGGGTTCCCAGGCAAAGATGCCCTTGTTGGCGCGGAGGAAGGCGACGAGCTCGAGTTCCTATTTGGAACTCAGCCCGGCCGAGACGTGGATGCATCTGGTCGGGTCGTCCTCCTCGAGCGGCACGGCCTTCGTTGGCCCGCCGGGCTAGATTGCCGCCTTCTGGCGGGCGTTCTTTTCCGTCGCCTCTAGGCCTCGCTGGGGTAGTACGCCAGCAAGGGCCAAGGCCTTGGTCTCGCACCCGTGAGCCGCCTGCAGGTCGCCCCGCACGGTTATGACACCGTTGGGTCCAGGCAACTTCATGCACCGGTGGCCGTAGTGATTAGCCGCCATGAACTTGACCAGGGCTGGCCTCCCGAGGATGGCGTTGTACGGAAGGTCCCCCTCGACCACCTCGAAGGTGATTAGCTCCGTACGGAAGTTGGCCGAGTCGCCAAAAGTGACGGGAAAGACCACCTGGCCCAGAGGTGTGGTCGAGCTTCCAGGGACGATCCCGAAGAAGGGGACGGCCACGTTCTTGACCTTCGACCAGGGAATCTACATCCGGTCGAGCGCTCCAGCCTGCAGCAAATTGAGGGAGCTACCGCCATCGACCATGACACGACCGACCGTGGTGTTGGCGATGGTCGGGTCACGCGACCGGCGGTTTTCAAATCTCGAGCCATACCTTGGAGTCGTCCTCCGGTGAGAAGGTGATGGTGGCCCTGACCACTTGCGATCTTTGCCGACCGCCTTCGATGGCGACACGGTAGATGGTCCGCGACGCTGCCTTGAGCTCAGGCCGTGATCGGTAAGCCGACGAGCGCGAAGATGACGCGTCGTCTGGCGCTCACCGCTGAAACTCGTGTTGAGGTCATCGCAGTCCTCCTCGGTGTTCACTCTGTTCGCTGGGGCGTCGTCCTTTGGTAGCACGGGCATCTCCTCCCGGCCACCGTAGAAGGCCTCCAGCTTGTTTTGCCATGCCCTGCAAGCCCGCAGGTCGTGGCCCGCTGCCCTGTGGTACAGGCAAAATTTTGACTCATCGTAGCCCGTGCGCCCCTCGGCCTCTTGCGTTCGGGCGCCGGCCCGCCGCGGTCCAGGTCGTCGATCCTGCTGCTGGGGTTGGCCTTGTGCTTGGCGTGGTCGAGGTCGCCCTTGGCGAGGTCGGGGTCCTTCCCGAGCTTGATCTCGGACCTCAAGGACCTCTCGTCGGCCGTCCGCCGACACCGTCACCCGTGGCAGTCCGCCGTTCCGGCGGTCACGCTTCCGCTTTCTAGGAGTGGCACCACGGTCGATGCCCTTCGAGCCAGATGGGCCGGCCTCTGTGGGGTTAGGACCAAGCTTACCTTGGTCGTAGTCATGCTTCCAGCGGACGGCGTCGTCCGCGTCTGCATACCGTTCCGCCATGCGGAAAAGCTTGTTGACGCTGAGCCGCGAGACGATCTCCAGATCCTCGGTAAGTCGCCAATCGCGGACGCCGAACTTGAAGGCCTTTATGATGGCCTCGTCGGAGATGCTCGGGATTAGGTTCCTCGTGCGGATAAATCGCCGCACGAAGTTGCGGAGTGGCTCGTTCCTGCCCTGGATGATGCGATCCAGGTCTTTCTCCCTCCCAGGCCGCTCGTAGCAACTCTGAAAGTTGGAGCGGAGGGCGTTCTGGACCTGGCGCCATGACCTAAAGGAACCGGGCTTTTGATTGAAGAGCGAGTTCGCGGCCGATCGATCGTTCGGAGATAGTTGGCCATGACGAGCTCGTCACCTCCGGCCGCCAGGATGGCGGTCGAATAAATGGACAGGAACTCGTCCGGGTTCTTGGTCCCGTCGAAGCGTTCTATCAACGACGGCTTGAACCGAGCCGGCCAGCGCACACGACGAAGGTCGTCAAAATAGGCCGCGTAGCCGTAGGCCGGGACGGGCGAGCGCCGGTCGTGGTCGACGCCGACTAAGTCCCTACTGCTGCCAGATTCGGAGTCGAGGCTCCCCCGGTGATCCGTCCTGCCACGACCTGGAGCGCGTGCCCAAAGTCACTGGCGGTAGCGCAGCGATCTCGACCTGCGGCGCTGGCGCAACCAGGAGAGACCGTGATCCATCAGCGCCGACGCGGAGATCGTGAAGCTTGACCCGCGCCGGCCCTTGCCCGGGCTGGAGCCCTCGGGACGGCGGCGAGAGCGAAGTCAAGGCTGGCCCGGATTGCTTGGCTGGCGAGGGCGCCACCGCGGGGCGGCGCCCTGGCGAGCGCGGTGACGGCGCGATGAGCTGCCATCACTTTTCAGGGTGTGGCTCCCTGAGCGTTGGCTCTGGTGCTGCGGTGGCACGGCCTCGGACGCGGCCCGATCGAGCTCTTCGGCCAATGACCGACCAAAGAGTTCCGACTTCACCCTATCGGGGTCCGCCATGACCCGGGCGATAGCGCGAAGGCGCTCCCCCGAAGGAGGGAGCCCGGGGTTTCTGGACGACGTGTCGGCCTTCTCCTGGTGCTCCCACCAGAGAGCAGTTATTGCCTGGTTGATGGCAACCTGCACCATCCGGCGAGCGTCTTCTGGGGTCTGCGGATCACGGTCATCCGCAGCGGCTCCCGCGCCTTGGCCGTCCGCTACCAACACATGCTGCTCGAGAGGCGGCGGCGAGGGTGAGAACAGGGACGTGGAGTCAGAGTCCGCGTCCGTTTCCGTGCCTGTTGAACGTGTGTTGATGAAGCGCGCCATGCTCCCAAGACCTAGTGATTTTCCTGCAAAAGAGCAAAGCCAATCGGGCCCCACGGTGGGCGCCAGCTGTCGACGACCGGGATCGCCGACCGCAAAAATGAATTGGGGGTTTAAGTGATTAGGGACCCGGATCGAGCTCGGCTCAAACGAGGGGGGACAAATCATAATCGTCGAAGGTCGAAGCTAGGTGACAACGGGCACGAGACAGGGATTTATACTGGTTCGAGCCCCGGCGAAGGTAATAGCTCTACTCCAGTCGCCTTGCGGCGGTGTTCTTCGCAATTGTTTGAGTACAGTGGAGTGTTTACAGCTTAAGCTCAACAATGGCTATGTCTAACGCTCAAGTTCTTGTGTGTGTGGTGAGTTCGTTGTCTTCGTATCCTTGAAAGACTGCGCTTCCTTGTCCTTTATACCTCCTCTGCACGCAACGGACGGGAGAGATTCCCGGGAAGTGGCCTTCATGCACGTTGAGGGCAGCGAGAATCGCCGGACTTCTTGACGATACTGCGCTGCCGCTTCGACCCGTTCCTTGAGCAACCGCCGGTCAAATGCTTGATCCGAAATCCAAGGGTGGACAACGGCACCTGGACAGGAGCCCGCCCGAGCTCGAGGTCAAGCGGGGCCGTGCTCGGGGCCAGCGCGCTCTAGGTCGAGCGCTCCGACGCGCACCCAGGTCGTGGTGGGAGGCCTCCCGAGCTCGGGGGATCCGTTGACCGTGATCAGACCGGTCAAAGGATGCCCAGCCCCCGTCAAGTCTATTTCTAAAAATTGAAATGAGCAGCCATCTATGAATTAAAACTAGGAACAAAAACACAGCAGGTTGAGATGTAGACAAGATTAAAATGATCAAAACATGCATCGACAACTTAAACTATGTAGAAGACAGTAGATATATACCTTCTCCCCAACCCTTATAAAATACAAGGATTTGGCTAGATGGGCTTCATGCACTTCACTCTCACCAAGAAGAAGGATAAAAGGAAATATTACACTTTTAGATACCAACAGCACAAATTTTCACTTTGACCAAAATGTTAGGAACACTCTTTGCAGAATAAATTGTGACTGCTTAAACTCGAGCCCATCCTCCAGATCATTGATTTGTTTCTGCACACATCAGCTCTTTATTTACCATCAGTCATACCAGAAACAATATGCCTTTTTTCACTTGGTTAGTTTATCAAACTAACAATGTAATTTTTTTACTTGGTTAGTTTATCAAACTATTACAAACACATGAAATAACTTCATATGAAAAAATAACCATGTAAGCCAAACACATGTCACTCACATGTGTGTGTGTTCCTGAAGAAGACAAACGTACATGCTACACTAGCACAACCATTGACAAAAAAGTGGCATTGACGAAAGAAGGGGTTTCCATTTCAAAGGAACAAAGAGTTATTTACACTTTGTAATGAAACAAAATTGAAGTAACAAAAGCCTAAACTAGTTTCCTAATCTAGAAGCCTACGGGTCTTCGAAGGTTGGAGACACGTGATGTGAGACATGAGTATGGAGGAGTGGATCGTTGTTGTCTTCGTCATAAAACTCGCCTTTTTTGTTGATTACTTCCTTCATGATGAAGTAGGCGAGTTGGCCCTGAATGGCTTGGATTTCGAGCAAGCGTCCTCATCAGAGATAACTTGAGGCCTTTGTAAGTATGAAAAACAAAATTAAGAGAGTATATAGAAATTGAGTGGTGCGAATCAATGTGTCATATCAGCATGACTGACCTCCACGTCATTGTCTTTTATTGTGCAACCTAAGATTTCGCGCATGTACTGGCACACGAAGTACCCACATAAATGTGTTCCTTGCGACTACTTGTGACACTGCAAAAATCAATCAATGTGACAATCTTACCTCACATTAATACATGGTAGTCTAGAAAATCAATCAATTTGACAATCTATAACTGTGCTGAAAGTATATATGAATACACTGATGGGATGAATTCTGGAATGAATTCTGTCAAGACGTGTTCAGGAAGATATTTATGATTTTTGCTTACCTTTCTTGGTGAGTTTCTCTTTGCTAATACCTCTTTTCTTTATTTTACAGGAATAAGATAGAAGATGTACTAACTAAGGACTATATTAGATCCTTAAAGTGCCTATCCATGGCTCATTTCGAGTCACAAATGGAGGTTTGGAAATTATGTCCTCAAACTCCCCAATGGAGGAAAACTATTATTGAAGGACACAAATGGATTGTTGTAAGAAATGTGGTATTAGCAACTTTATCAATCCAATGATATTGGGGGGAGTGTGGACAACGTGGTGGATACTTTGAAATGACAAATCTTCCTCCCAAAGTAACATATCACTATAGAATTCATGATTTATCTCAAAAGGTTGTGAACAAGTTCTTTACTATGTAAAGCTAAGGAATGCAGCTATACAAAAAATTTAAATGCAAACATAGAAAAGATGCTACACTCTTCATGAACTGCTGGCTGCTTCTAAAACATCAAGAAAATGTATAAAAGAATTGATTGGCCTTGCTGCTGTCTTTTGACTTTGTGTAGTTGACAGTTCGGTTGTATATATGTCGCAGTATGCAATATAGCCCGGTAGCCTGTCCTACTAACTAGGTTGGCGTAATTACATTTGTTGCACCAAGATATTCCTTTTACTGAGTCCAAATGTTCCTGGGCAAATCTTTGTAAGTGAAGCCATTCATTCATTCATTCACAAGATGGACAAAAATAGCAGCAGTAGCATAATGCATTCATGGAAATAGTTAGCAGAAGTGCCATCGAAAATTAAGAGCTTCATGTGCTCATGGAGAAAAATAGCAAGCAGTACCACAAGGCATGTTCTTTCCCTTGCTACAAGCAAGTACTATTTGTTTTTTGTTATGAACTCATACATTTAAACTATGATAGTCACATTTTAATCTGGAAAATAAATGTCATATCTTCTTGCTTTGTCTTCAACCTTGAATCCAACATGATCAATATTTTAGGTTGCCTCTGCGTTTCAATTATAGTTGGTGCTCACTGTCTAGTCCTGTCATCTTTTTTAAGAAGGGCAATGCCTGCTTTTGATCACCCATCGTTCTTAATTAAAAATGGCAACAGAACACATACATGGAAATCACAAGGAGCCTACCACATGATCAACAACAAAAGATACACAAGGACCAGCTTTCTAGGGCAAACATTTACCCCATGGCGCCTTCCCTTTCGGACTGGAACATGACAGAATGACATGGTAAATGACAAAACTCAACTATTCCTTTCAATTATCATGATCATAGTTCATGTGTATAGGACCAACTGGAGACTCGTAAGGGAACAATTAACAAAAGGCCATAAGGAGATCCAAACAGTCAAGGCAAGCTCCAGTTACCTCGCGGTGGAGGACGAATAGTGGCACGGCTTGGAGTGGCGGCGGCACGGCTTGGAGTCCTCCCCCACGGACGACGTTGCGGCGGCACGGCTTGGAGTGGCGGCGGCACGGCTTGGAGTCCTCCCCCACAGACGACGTTGCGGGCGGCACGGTGCGGAGTGGCGGCGGCATGGCTTGGAGTCCTCCCCTACGGACGACGTTGCGGGCGGCACGGTGCGGGAGCTGCGGCGGCGCTGTGCGGGAGCTAGGGCAGGAGGCGAACGAATTTTCGGAAGTGCAAAAGGCGGGCTTCGGTTTAGGTATAAGTAGGGGAGTATCTGTGGTGGTTAATAAAAATAACCGTCACAGAGAATAGTTATCTGTGGCGGTTAATAATAATAACCGTCACAGATAACTATTATTTGTGACGGTTATTATTATTAACCGTCACAGATAATAGTTATCTGTGACGGTTATTATTATTAACCGCCACAGATACAGACTTTCTCATATGGACATCCAAACAATCATAAGGATTCTCCAGGATCTATTCTGTGGTTCTATCTTACAATTTTGCTAGATAGAAAACAATAAAATAAATAATATATATACAAAAAATCCAGATGTTGATGAAATTCCATTTTTTGTGGTACTTTAGTAGATTTTACTCTGTTTATCCTTTAGTTTAATTCAGTTTTAATTTCGATGTATTCTGTAATGTAAATATAATCATGATATTCAAAGTTTTCTCATCAAAGTCATGCATATTTATTTCCTATTAATTCCACATAAATGTACATTTCTTACATCACATTTCCATTACTCCATATAAATGGCGACATGTTGCCATTACTCCTAGCTAATTATTTTCTTTCACAATTTGGCCTTCGTTGTGATCATCGCGATGATAGGTAACTTCTTGAGTGGTTTCTTCCTCCCGATGATCTTTGCAGATCTCTGAAAGGAGGCAACTCATCAAACGGTTGTACTCTTCCTCATCCACGACATTCTCAACTCCAACGATCCTTCTTTTCCTTCTGAGAACTACATGGCGCTTCTTATCTACCGGTCGATTATGTAGAATACTTGTGCTACTTGATTCGCAAATGCGAATGGTTCATCTCTGATCCAGAGCATGTTCAATGTCCTGATAGTAAAGCCGTACTTGTCCACCTTGACACCCTTCAGAGTTGTACCCAACATCATTGAAACTCTTGGGATCTTGAAAATCACGAGTCGAGCTCCCAAATCTCCTCTATGAACCCGTAGTAGTTGCTCTTACGTCTTTTGCTGTGTTGTCGTGAGGCATCTATACGGACACCACTGTTTTGGTAAGTGCTTTTGCTATCCTGAGCTCTCGTGTAAAATGTATATCCATTGATGTCATATCCTTACCATATCGTGATTGTACCTGAAGGCCCTTTTGCCAACCACCTCAACGTAACACTCGTTTCTTCACCAGACATGTGCTTCCTAAACCAATGACTGAATAAACGATTGTGCTCTTTTGTTATCCAAAGCTTTGGTATCCTCGTTTTCCCTCCTTAGCTTACCCTTGTGTATGTCCATATACAGTACACCTCAAGCCGATTTGTAATATTGTGAAATGGGCTTGTTAGGACAAAATATTATCGTAAGAATTTGTAGATTTCTTTCCTATTACACCTTTCCCACCTACCCTACCCTCATGGCGAGATCTGAGCACTCCTCTTGGTTCGACCTCCTTCATGTAATCGACCACGAACTCAATAACCTCCTCGGTTGCATAACCTTCTACAATGGAGCCTTCCTACGAGATCGATTACGTACATATTTCTTGAACACCCATATACCTTTCAAATGGGTACATCGATGCGAGAATACTGAGGGCCACAAATATTTATCTCATTGACAAGGCGAACAATGAGATGAACCATGATATCAAAAAATGATGGGGAAAATACATCTCTAGGCAGCACGAGTCTTTACCACATCAGCCTGAAGTTTATAAAGTCCAACGGGATCGATGACCTTCTGTGAAATCGCGTTGAAGAAGGAACACAACCTCGTGATTGCCTCTCGGACCTTGCCAGGCAAAATACCTCTAATTGCAATAGGGAGCATTTGTGTCATCATCACATGACAATCATGAGACTTCATGCCAATTAACTTCAAATCTTTCATCGATACGGTTTCTTGATGTTTTGAGTATGTTAGGATGAAACTTTCACACCATACAAGCACTTGCAGAGTTCTATTTTCTCTTTCTTGCTCAAAGTGTAGCAAGCTGGGGGAAGGTAAAGCTGGCCTTTCCTGGTGTCTTGAGGATGTAGCTCGGCTCTAATTTTCATATCTTCCAGATCCCTTCGTGCCTTCAGTCCATCATTTGTTTTGCTAGGAATATTCAGTAAAAGACCAACCACGCTGTCACATACATTCTTCTCTACATGCATGACGTCGATGCAGTGTCGAACTTCCAAGTCCTTCTAGTAGGGCAAGTCCCAGAAGATGGATCTCTTCTTCCACGTAGTCTTCTCAGTATGGCACCGCAATGTATTACGAGTACTCCCCTTTCCAAGTACAACATTAAGATCCCTAACCATATCATACACCTCTTCCCCACGAAGAGGCCTTGGAGGTAAACCGTCCTCATTTGTCCCTTCGAATTGTTTCTTCATATTGCGATATGGATGATTCCTGCGAAGGAACCTCTGGTGACGCATGTACATTGTTTTCCTCGAGTTGTTGAGCCACACACTAGCGGTACCATCCATGCACTGGGGGCATGCTTTGGCTCCTTTTATAGTACGGCCGGACAGGTTACCAAGCGCAGGAAAATCATTGATGGTGCAGAACAACAATGCGCGTAGAGTGAAGTACTCTCGTTTGTACTCGTCCCATACCTGTACACCTTCGTTCCACAGTATCACAAGATCTTCCACCAATGGTTGTAGGTATACATCAATATCGTTGCCAGGTTGTCTCGGCCCTTGGATAAGCAGCGACATCATAATGTACTTTCGCTTCTGTCGGTGTACCCTCTTCACCGTAAAAAAGCTGGGTCCAAGAAGTGGCCTAGCCCAATTTGAAGTCCACATGGCCCCCTGGCGAGCAGCCTGGCGATCACGCCCTGCTCACCGGGCGAGCGGCCCACGTGGCATCCTAGTGGCCCCCTGGCAAGCAGCCTGGTGATCACGCCCTGCTCGTCGGGCAGGTGGCCTGCGTGGCGCCCTGGCGAGCGAGCGGGCATTTGGGCCCCCCTTGTCAGGCTACGAAGGCAACCAAAGGAATAAGGGGGAGGCTTCTCCTCGAAGTTTCCCTCCCCTGGTACACCGTGTCAGGGTCATTAATTGTAAAGGATCCAGCTTTCGACACGACAACGGTTCATCCCCCTGACGCCTCTTACAACCCGTCGCAGGGGCATCCTATCCCGGGCGATCCGGGCGAGGTTTCTCACTGACAGTAAGTAAAAGTTCGAGAGACAAGGCCACGGAGGCACATGTAATAAATGAGTCGTGGGTCGATGTGGAAGCTGGAATGATGGCTGTAATTAATGTAGCGTTGATAAGTATGGCACCACCTTCTCTCCTGCCCAAGGTGGCCCGTCTATATAAGGGCAGCTTGGTGCATGAGGGAGGGGGGTCAGCCGATGGATTAGAACAGAAAAGCATAGAAAAACAGGCTCTCAAGAGCACCCTTGTAAGTGTTTCCCTGTTTGCTGAACAAAGAACTAGCAGGACGTAAGGCTATTACCCACGCCGGGGGCCTGAACCTAGGTAAATTGGTGTGTCCTCCAGCTAATAATTTCCGAGCCCATCGTTGAGAGACATTAGGGTTTCCAGCCATGAAGATGCCCTCTACCGAACCAAATCTTCCGTCTAGGGTGTAGCCCACTCTGTTCATCGACGGGATCCTGTCAGCTGAAATACGCCGACAGGGGCGCGCCAGGTAGGGGGCTAGTGGTTAGCTCACCCGGCCATTTCTCTGGTGGGTTTCAGTTCTCTGTCCGAAAGGACCTTGCACCCGGTGATGGCGGGTTCACACTCGCAGCAACAAGACATGGCGGGGGATAGTAGCTCCCAGAACACATCCCGGCGTTCTCGCCGTGCGAGGGATCGCCTCCCGTCGCCGCAGCAAGAGGGCGGTGGCACCTCCACTACAGCGGTCGGGCTTCCCGTTCGGCGTCGGCTGGCCATGGAGGCCGCCACTCTAGCTCAGAACCTGCATGCAACTCGTCTCCTCCTGGACCACCCTCCGATGGAACTTACTGGAGACACCCCGGCCACTCCGTGGCTGAGGGATATTGCGGGCCTCATGGATGCGGCTCAGCTCCGCGTGGGGATGCCCGACCGGTCTGAGGCCATCGGTTCCCCCCGCCCCAAGGTGCCCGTGGAGCGCACCCAAGCTTCCAGTCATCCTAGCTAGAAGCACTCTGGTCAAGCGGGCCAGAGTAAAGGGAAGAGTGTGCAAGAAGAATGTCCCAGCTCCGCGAGGAACCATGGGGACCTGAGGTCTCATCTGGAGCTCCAGCGTCGGCCGCGCGGTGGTGATCCGCGTGATCGCCCGCAGCGTCGCCACGCTCGCGACGGACGGATGGCCCCTTGGGGTGAGAGTTCCTCCCATAACCCTCACCCTCAAGGCGAGGAGGAGGTTCGTTCCTCCGACTCTTTGGGGAGCAATGGTTCACCCTCCCCGGCGCGGCTTCTGGGCCGGGGTCAAGGTGGACGGCAGGATCCCCCCTATGGCGTTGGATGCCAGGCGTTTTCCCGACGGCTACGCCGTGTGGCGTGGCCCGAGAGGTTTCGTCCGGCCTCCATCGAGAAGTATGACGGCACCACCAACCCAGAATAATTCTTGCAGGTCTACACCACTATGTGCGTGCCGCTGGTGGGTCTGGGAAGGCCATGGCCAATTACTTCCCAACGGCCTTGACGGGGTCCTCCCGGTCCTGGCTGTTGAACCTCCCGTGAGGATCGGTGCACTCGTGGGAGGAGCTGTGCGACCTCTTTGTCGCCAACTTCCAAGGCTCATTTGCACAGCCGGGCGTGGAGGACGATCTCCATGCCCTCGAGCAGGAAAGAGGAGAGTCATTGCGCGATTTTATTCGGTGGTTCTGCCACTGCCGCAATACGATTCCCTGGATTTTCGAGCAGTCGGTCATCATCGCCTTTCGAAGAGGCATGCGCGACCGCAAGATGTGGGAAAAGATGGTGACTCGCGACATCGCCACCACCTCCGAGCTCTTCTCCCTGGCGCACAAGTGCGCACGGGCGGTAGAGGCTCGGAGGCTGATATCCAGTGCCGCGCGAGGATGCGGTGGGGACGAAGCTGGGACTTCGAGAGGCCCCGGCCATGCGAGTAGGAGGACGCGGAAGCGCGAGGCGATCAAGACCAGGCGGGTCATGGCCGCTGAGCGTGAACCTGAAGACGCCCGGCCGCCGAAGCGCGACCGCCATGACCGACGAGACGACCGCGGCTGGGGAACTGGCCGCCGCGAGAAAAAGGAGGGTAAGCCCTTCTGCCCGATCCACCAGACCAACTCTCACGGCCTGGAGGATTGCCGGGTTGTAAATAAGATGGTCAAGCGGCGGCTCAGGGAGAGCCGCCCCCGCGACGGCGATCAGGACGAGGACCCCGCCTCACTGGCTTTTCAGCAGGTGGACCGCACTGTGGCGTAAAGTTGTTTACTTTAAGAGATTTTGCTTTATTTCCTTTGTCTGTCCCCTGGCGGGAAAGCTTGCGCAGAAATGTCACGTGTCCTGACGGCTTGGCCGCTCTTTGCTGATCCGTGATGATGCTCGGCCTTCGCGTCGAGCCTGGACGGGCGACCAGGGGTGAGAGCCTGGCACGGTAGCTCAAACGCGGTGCACACACCTCGGTCCAGCTCAGTGAAGCACCGACAGTCCTCTCCGCGAGCACCGCATAAGCCCAATATCCCTCCTGTGAACTTGCTCCCATATCGCGTAGAGCCGCGGTTTAATTCCGAATCACAAGAGCTTAAGTTTCCAAAACGCAGGACCACGGTGTACCCGCGCAGAGCCTTACACCCCCTAATATGTTTACTGCATATTTTGTGCGACTCCTACTTGTGCTTTCAGTGGCCATGCATGATCGCGGGTGAAATGCTAAGCGCGCCTGTAGCTCAGGCAATTGAAGTAACCCTGTGGCAGCCGGATAAGCAGGCCGGCGACCACACTCTACCCGCCTGGTGAGCAGATGGGTGACCATGTCCTGCCCACTAAAGTGTTCGCCTCTATGGCTGGTCAAGGAGCTGGTCGCCCAACGGTCTATGGCGAAGATAAGTTGTTTGCTTTGGCAATACCAACTATTTCGTATGCTTGTGCCTTAATGGGTTGAAGTATGTGCGGCTATCGCTGGCTCCTACGGCCTAATGGCTCCTCATTGGTAAATGGAAATACCCAACATTTGTATCGCAAGGACGCGTGACTGGAAGCGCGAGAGCGGCACGGTGACTCAAATGCTGCTCGTACGCCCAGGTTAACTCCATGTAGTCCCGCTGGTCGTCTCCGCGAGCACCGCAGGCCCTGTACCGCTCCTGTAAGTTCGCCTCCTTGCTATGCAATGCTACAGCTAAGTTCCAGGAGACCACAGGAATATAAGTTCCAAAAGGGCAGGAGACAGTGATACCCTCGCACGGTGATTTGTGACTTTGCCTGTCTATGTTATCCATTCACCGTGCGACCCCTGCTTGCGTTATTGCAATCACTCACATGATACCTAAGTGTTGACCTGAGTATTTAGGTTTGCGTCATGACGAGACTAGGGGCTGATCACCCGAAAATTGAGTCAAAGCAAGCATATCCCAAAAAGCGAACGGATGAGCATGCTCAGGTGAATCCAAAATATGCCAACTTCATTTACAATTGCTAATATTGTTTGTGGCATATGATAAGCAGGTAAAAAAATGAACACAGAAGAAGCAGCCTGGATCATCAGTTATCGTTGATGACTTCGATGCCCTCGTCATCATTCCCAACCTCCGGCTCTTCCGCCGCTGTGCCAAAATTCGGAGCTTCCGCCGCCATCATGTTGACGACGTGCTCTGCGGCCTCCTGCACGCGTGCGCGCACCTGGGCCTCATCCCCTTCAATGTCGCCCGCAACGGTCATTGGGTTGAACGCGGCGTCGCGACTAGCGTAGCAGGAGAGCACGAAGGTGGCGGTGGCTCTGGCGACTTGCTGCCCTTCTTGAATAGAGCGGGCAGTTAGGGCGACCGGCAGACCGGAGAGCGCATCAACCACTCGGGTGGTGCAGTGGGCGTACTGCATCGCCGTGGGCTCCAACGGCTCGTGAAGGTCCACCCCAAGCGGCATCAAGACCCACACCATGCGCCGGTATGATGACCGGAGCATGGTCGCGATGTTATGCAGCGTTCGCCGCTGCTGCTCCGCTGCCTCCCTCCGCGCCGTCTCAGCCTCCTGCGCCCGGGCAAGTGAACTTACCCCGGTGGCCCTCTCCTGGGCCAGCTGCGTCTCTGCCCTCTCCAGCTCCCCGCGCAATGTCTCCACTTGCTGCGTCAAGTGGGCTTCGCGCTAGGTGGCTGCCGTGAGGAGGGCGTTGGCGGTGGCAAGTGCTCCGCCGAGCTCGATGTGCAGCGTGTGCAGGCTGGCTGGTGCCGGCAACATTGAGCCCGGCAGCCCCGGAGCTACCAGGTTGCTCTTGGGCAGAAGTTCCCACTGCGCCTGTCGGCGTTGCGGACGTCTGCGTGGGCGGAGTGCTTGAGCGATCCGCCCTCGGAGGCAATTTGAAGCTGAAGGATGTGAGCGCCACTGCTAGCCCGCTCGGGCGGATACTAGTGGCGGTTGGGCTCGGCGCCATTGGAGCTGGCACCGGCAGAATTGGTGCCGATGAAGGTGGCACCACAGGAGTTGGAGTCGGCGTTGATGCAGCTAGCTCCAAGGGAGGGGCGGTAGACGTTGCCGCCCCAAAAGGAGACGTTGCCGCTTCAGATGCGATCAGAGAAGTCGCGAATGCAGCGGTGGCGGGAGTTAGGCTCTCGGTGCAAATCCGCTTGGGGTCTGCGCCAAGAGCGTCCGAAGCAACAGGCCGTTTGCCTGCGCTCCGATCAGTGGCCCGGGGCTGATCCCTGATTATTAAGGAGCCACGGGCTGGCACCACGGCGGGACCCGTAGAGTCCATCACCGGGAAGGATTGTATGATCTGGAGGCGCTCTGCGGACTCCAGATCACAGCATGCCGGCGTCGGCGGAAACTCGCACCGCTCGGCAGCCGCGGGATCAATATGGATAACCACCGGGAGATAGCAGCATTGTTCAGGTTGCCCTCACCTGGTATCGGAAGAAGATAGAAGCGTTGAATAACGAAGACCACAGCGAAAAGTACACATTCAAGAAGAAGGGTGAGAAGGCTTACTGCCTGGGTACGTGCGCATCATGTCGTCGTCCCCTGTGTATTGCCATGTAGGGCGGGCGCGACGACGCAGGGGGATGATTCTCCGAGACACAAAGTCTCGGACTACCAGTGCCCTAATCAAACCGGCACCCCGCAGCCGATCGATGTGGGCCACCATTGCCAGGAGCTCCGCCGTCTACTCGACGGGCGAGCTCCAGCTCTCGCGGGCAGTAGCCTGCACGCTGGGTACTCCAAGAAGGTCGACCCCACTGTCGTCGCCAACATAAATCTAGTCGCCCCGCCAGCTCTTCCAGTTGGAGCGAGGCTGGAAAGGAATGTAGCGGGAGGCCGATCCATCGCGGAGCCGGAAGTGGCAGCTCCCGGTGATTCCCCCGCTATCGGGGGTGATGCGGCAGGAGAAGAAGTAGGGAAAGAGGGGGAGATTGGGCATTACCCCCACGAACATCTCGCAGAGGTAGGCGAAGGTGGCAAGGAAGACGATGGAGTTGGGGGAAAGATGGAGGTGATGAATCTCGTAGAAATGAAGGACGGTGAGGAAAAACTCAGAAAATGGTGGTACCAGGTCCGCCATAAGCCCCCAGGTGAAGACGATAATCTCCCCTGGCTCACAATGTGGCACGGCGGTCCCCTGGCGGGGACGGAGGGCGCCCCTAGGTGCCAGCCCAGTGGCGAAATCCATCTAGCGTGGGCCGGTGGTGGAAGAAATGAGAGATTGTGCCATTACAACGGGAGTAGAGTCTTTCAGGCGAAGAAGACGAAGGGCCAAAGAGCAAAGTGTGATGGAAAGCAAAAGGCGTGAACTGTTGCGTGTGGGTGTGCATATATATAGCCCCCTCTGAGCAGTTCGCATCAAGCGAGAGGCGGCGTTTGGTCGAGAAAATCGAGTCGTGGGGAAGACCGAAGCGGTTGTGTGCGCAGAGATGGTGGGCCCCTCCAGGAACGCATTGGCATTAAATAAGGTCTGAAAAGTAGCTGGCGCACGTTCCAGGACGGCCCTAGGGGCTACTGTCGGTGTACTTTTCACTGGGGTACCCTCTTCGCCGTAAAAAAGCTGGGCCAAGAAGTGGCCTGGCCCAATTTGAAGTCCACATGGCCCCCTGGCGAGCAGCCTGGCGATCACGCCCTACTCGTCGGGCGAGCAGCCCACGTGGCATCCTGGTGGGCAGTCTGGCGAGCACGCCCTGCCTGCCGGGCAAAGAGTCTACGTGGCCCCCTAGCGAGCAGCCTGGCGATCACGCCCTGCTCGCTGGGCAAGTGGCCCACGTGGTGTCCTGGCGAGCAGCCTAGCGATCACGCCCTGCTCGCCGAGCGGGTGGCTTGCGTGGCGCCCTGGCGAGCGAGCGGGCATTTGGGCCCCCCTTGTCAGGCCACGAAGGCAACCAAAGGAATAAGGGGGAGGCTTCTCCTCGAAGTTTCCCTCCCCTGGTACATCGTGTCAGGGTCATTAATTATAAAGGATCCAGCTTTCGACACGACGACGGTTCATCCCCCTGACGCCTCTTACCAACCCGCCGCAGGGGCGTCCTATCCCGAGCGAACCGGGCGAGGTTTCTCACCGACAGTAAGTAAAAGTTCGAGAGATAAGGCCACGGAGGCGCATGTAATAAATGAGTCGTGGGTCGATGTGGAAGCTGGAATGATGGCTGTAATTAATGTAGCGTAGATAAGCCTGCCCAAGGTGGCCCGTCTATATAAGGGCGCCGTGGTGCATGAGGGAGGGGGGTCGACCGGTGGATTAGAATAGAAAAGCATAGAAAGACAGGCTCTCAAGAGCACCCTTGTAAGCGTTTCCCTGTTTGTTGAACAAAGAACTAGCAGGACGTAAGGCTATTACCCACGCCGGGGGCCTGAACCTGGGTAAATTGGTGTGTCCTCCAGCTGATAATTTCCGAGCCCATCGTTGAGAGACATTAAGGTTTCCAGCCATGAAGATGCCCTCTACCGAACCAAATCTTCCGTCTAGGGTGTAGCCCACTCTGTTCATCGACGGGATCCTGTCAGCTGAAATACGCCGATAGCTTCATACACAACTAGGGTGGAAGCTTGTATATACAGAGAGTCACGGGTCAAGTGCTATGAATGCTGCTCATGTTACCGAAAGGATTCATTCCATCCATACTCAAGCCAAACCTTACATTCCTCAGTTCATTTCCGAAGTTCTCCCTGAAGAGTCTATCGATGGTTCTCCTTTGGCGTAATCGGTGGGTGTCTCAGTTTTCCATCCCTCTTACGGTCTTCTGAGTGCCATCGCATCAATTTGGCGTGCTTTTTGTTTCCAAATAAACGCTTCAAACAAGGTATTACTGGCAAATACCACACCACTTTAGCGGGAGCTCCTTTCTTCACCTCGATAACTTCGCTGTCATCACCTTACGCTTGTATCGTGATGCTTTGCACACCGGACATACATGAATGTCTGCATAGTCTTTGCGATAGAGTATACAGTCGTTTGGACAAGCATGTGTTCTTTCTACTTCCAATCCCAAGGGACATACAACCTTCTTAGCTAGATACGTGGTTTTAGGTAACACGTTTCCCTCAAGCAGTATGTCCGCTAAGAGATGTAACAACGCCGTGAAACTCTTGTCGGATCAACCATTGCCTGCCTTCAATTTCAGCAGCGAGAGCGCCATGTGCAACTTTGTGTATTCCTCCTTACAACCCGGGAACAAAGGTTTCTTCGAATCCTCCATCAAACCCTTGAATTGATTAAACTCTCTCTGACTAGTGTAGTTCTCTTCTGCATCGTGCAACATTTGAGCCAGATCATTGTCGTCATCGACGACCAACCTATCCTCATCGGATCCATAACTGATGTCAGCTGCCACATTGCCGGCTCCGTCGTTGTTGACATTATCACGTTGAAGTATGATCTCCTCTTCACCGTGCCTTGTCCAACTTGTATAGCCAGGTACAAAACCCCTCCGGATCAAGTGCAAATGGATATGGTTTTTGTTCGAAAACATCTTCTCATTCTTGCAATCAATGCATGGACAGTGTATGTACTCCGTCTTCTTTTGCAAGCTGTTCTCCTCGGCGGCCCTTAGAAAAACAGATACACCGTCGATATATTCTTGGCTGCAACGGTTTGCATCGTACATCCATCTCCGGTCCATCTACAGTTCATTAATTTAAGCAATTATTAATATCCAAAAATCTTAATTAAATAAATTGTTATTCCAATATTCAACAATATCCACTAACGGGACAAGATTAATGCTAAGTAAATGTTGCAAACTTTATTAATTAATTTTAATACATACTCATACGTAACCAAAAATTATATATATCCTTCGGAAGATCAACATAATAAATTCCTCATCTCAAAATGCAAGGCAATTTCATGATCACCCATCTACCATATTAACTAAATTTTATTTAACATTCATATACAACAATCTTAATTACATAAATTTGATATAAGCTTCATACAAATTCACTAAAAATAGCCACTAATGGAGCAATATGTATATGCACGTGCTAACGAAAAAAAATAAATGGTAACTAACAAAAGCAATTTTATGTGCTGCAATTTCTATATATACTCGTACCTAGCCAAACTTAAATATATCCTCTGGAAGAGCAACATAACAAATTCATCATCTCAAAATGCAAGGCAACTTCATGATCACCCATCTATCATATTAACTAAAATGTATTTTTCATTCATATCCAATAATCTTAATTAAATAAATAAATTTCATATATGTTTGACCAAAAGTTCATGATCTAAGTAAGGTGGACAACTTAATCTAATAGAGCAAGGTAATAAATTCATCATCTACAAATTGCTAAGTAAATAAAAAACAAACTAAATATGAACCGTCAATTTCCATATAAACCCGTCATTGATACATGTATTTGTGACGGTTCCAAAAGAACCGCCACAAATAGGGCGTCACCTATGTGTTATTTTGTAGTAGTGTGACTGCGCACTAAAGTCAGCATGCATGTTCAAAGTTCAACTTGAATAAAAATCACCATGTTAAGGTAATGCAATTACCAAACCTAACTTCCTTAGCATAACCAAAAAATGCAGGGCACAATGACAAGGTACAATTATGAACCCAGCTCCCCTAATTTTTAACATTAGTTGCACTCTAGTCACAAACCATGTAACACAATGTCCCCATATGATTAGGGTCATTAGTCAAGAAGCGTAGCTTTGTTGGGTAATTGCCATTACCAAAGTGTTGATGGCACAGGGCGTCACCAACTGTGCGATACATTTGTTACTGGAAGCAAGCCAAACATAATATAACAAATAGCAAAGCACAATAACTACCATATTAAATTAGACTAGCAATAATAAGCTATTGAAACATTGAGGCATCGCCACATCATCTAACCTTGCAAGTCTTGATCAAAAAAGCAATCATATTCACATCAGTAATTCAGTATCATGTGCCATGATGTGCCACAATAACAAGATGGGTTCGATCAAATTACTAAATATTTAAGCTTAACACCTACCGTGTCAACATCGTGCACCATGATGTGCCACACTAATGAGAAGGGCTTGGTCAAATTACTACATATTAAAGCATAGCACCTACCAAAAGTAAACATTTGTTAACCAGAACAGCAAAGGGGCAAGCAAGAACTTGATAGTAGAATTATTCTAGACACGGCAAAAATCATACTTCCCATACCAATTCATCAATAATTTCCAAATCAATCTATCAAGTATCAATGATCAGGTTTACATGCTTAGTTATACGATGGGATTCATATCTTGGGAAAGTGAAAACCGACGTGATTTTTCCCTCCTTTCCAGATTACTAATCAACCTTTGGTTTCTTCTTCTCCAGCGATGCTCCGATGAAATCCTCGACTACTGAATGCCCTTGTGTGTTCATCGTCCCTGATCCATCTACCTTCACGCTGTGGCTGTTGCTTCACATATAACCCATGGTGAACGAGGAAGGTAGTGTCAAGGTCCCTATGGTGCTCCCTGTTGTCGAATCTTGGTGTAGATTGTGCTTGTTCTTCATGGTTGATTTGGCATTGTGGTGGATTTGGTACTCAATGACTTATTGCCTTTTCCATAGAGTAAGCTCTTCCTACCTTTCTATTGTTGGTCGATGTGGTCTATTCCCTGCAGGGAGTGGATTCTATGGCTCTATGCAACTTTATTTGCACCTCAGGACTACTCGGTGAATTGCCTCACTTGGTGGTTTGTGGCATTGTATCTCCGAAAGCTTCGCCGATGACCTGTGTCAATACAACGGCGTTATTGTTTTCTGGGACATCGTCTATTACACTAACCATGAGTTGGTGCTCTGTGAGTATATTTAATCTTCTGTCATTTTGTTTACATTGTGCAAAGGGGCTAGATATTTATCTGTCTTGGAGATCTTGCATGTTAGGTGGCTATTGCTTTTTAAGGATTGGGCGTTGTGAGACAACTTGTGACAACTGGATAGTTTACTGTTTAGACATAAAAGCTAAATCTTGCCTAGTCAATCTACTCGCTTAGTATAATTTAATTCACATGTTCTAAGTGCAATTATATATAAATTGCCTACTCTTTCTATCAATACATGTTTTGTTGTTACATTCAAAATTGATATAGT
The DNA here is from genome assembly GCA_036346375.1 of Guadua angustifolia. Taxonomy (NCBI): domain Eukaryota; kingdom Viridiplantae; phylum Streptophyta; class Magnoliopsida; order Poales; family Poaceae; genus Guadua; species Guadua angustifolia. Next base: position 55,002,312 of record CM070502.1, on the reverse strand, counting down.
GTGATCAACAAACATATATATACATGTATATGAACTATTAGAGTGATCAATTGATACTGATTCACATTATGTTGCCAAGTTTGAAATCTGCAATTGGTAAGACTGCTTAGAAAGTTTGTCACAAATTAGTCTGTGATCTTGTTTCTAATAGCGAGGAGGCATATTAATTCTAGCAATCCGACATCTGAGAGCAAATAATTTATCAAGTTGAGCTATATGTTTATTGTCATTTGCCATGCATGAGTACTTGAAATACTTGAGTTGTTCTTATGCCTTGATATCTATCAATATCATACTCCTATCTCTATGGTTATTTATTAAGTTCGGAATTGAAGTGTTAAGAACATTGCTAATATGGTATTTATTACAACAATTCCGGCCCCCAAAATCTTTCTGTTTCCTGCAAGTTGTCCATATACACGAGGTGTTTGATGAATTGAAAGTGAGAACCTAGGTGGCTTGTTTTGTTCAGTTATAATTGATGACTTCGCTTCATCTGCCTCTTCGGAGCTCAGAAGTTTCTAGCGACATTTTCTAGCACTATGAGTTTGGGTGATTATGATCTCATAGTACACGTGTACACAGTTGTGGTGCTAAAGTTTTGCGCACCATCAAATAACTCAAGCAAAATTGCCGAGTCTGAAAAATGCAACTCTCATCGCTAAATTTTTACAAAGCCAAAAGTTGTAAGAAACAAGTTGCTATGGAGTACTTTCTTTCATGAAAAATAAGATAATATTATTATTTTCATGAACAAGTTGCTATGGAATACTTTCTTTCATGAAAAATATGATATCAGTTAAGTATGGATAATGAATCCTAACTGATATCGGTTCAAACTGGAATTTGTCTTCCGGAAGTTAAGGTTGATACGAATTGTGGATTTTGAAGAATCGGAGAAGGGTACGATCGATTGAGCAATCTGAGAAGGATACGAATGGCCTAAACACTGTAAAAAGGGGTCGAGAGGCCAAACGAGGATCATTAGCCGATCAATCAACTATTCGCATCTACTTTATTTTTCATTGACTAGAGTAGCTTTTAGACTTAGAATCTTTTTCTTTTCAATTTGCTTTTGATCAATAAAGTTGTGCACGTTGTTTTAATCATCATCGACTTACGTCAGTTATCTCAGGTTTGTTTTTATACTGATCTTGTTGCACATCACCTTTTTGGGAACAACAGATCTTTATCAATCATCTGATCAGCAATAAATAGTTGTTTAGATTTATTTTGCTGATTGCAGGAACAAATCGGCTAACACGCTTAGAACCCTTTCAACTCTATGTCTATGTGTGTTGAAGCCGATTGGCTTTTTTTTGGCTCCAGCAGGTGTACCTGCAAACAGTTGCATGGCTCGTTCCTAACGCAAGAGAGAAAGTAACCATCCAAGAAAGTTTTTGCTAGATAATTATGAATCAAGACAGAGAGCGTTCGTGTTTTGGCAATTGCTGGAATTGGCGGTGTTGGAATGACTACTTTGGCCCGGCACGTCTTCAATCATCTGCAAGTAAAGTCTCACGTTGACCTATAATTTGGACTTGCCTCAGATGACTTTGATGTGAAGAGGTGAACTGAAGAGGCCATACAATCTTCTTCTGGCAAAGAGGCATCAACTGATCACTTTTAGATTCTCCCTCAGCGTGCTCTCGCTAACAAAATGAGCGAAAAAAGGTTCGTGCTTATCCTTGACGATGGGCAGTGTTGGAAGAGTTTCTGTGCACCTCTAACGAATTTACTTCAGGAAAGTATGATAATGATCACCACTAGATCGCCAAAGGTTGCTGATGGAGTGCGCACAATGCATGGATTCCTTTCCAATAGAGGGTTTGAACGAGGATGTCTTTTGGGATTTCTTCTGGCAATTGATCTTTTGATATGAGAGTCCTGACAACGATCCAGAGTATGCGCACATTAGTAAAAGCATGCATGCTTTCAAGTTGGAGTTGGAGGGTTCTCCTCTAGCTGCCAAAACTCTTCGGCGCCTATTACAAAAGAGCCTTGATACTACACGTTGGTATAATATACTAAAAAGTGAACTGTGTGAGCTCAGACAAGAGCAGACTGACATTTTTGCCAGCCCTTCGTTTGAGCTACATTTATTTACCATTCTATTTGAAGAGATGCTTTTCATTTTGTGCTGTGTACCCCAAAGATCACAAATTTAAAGAAGTGCAGGTTATCTGAAATTTGGGTAGCAGAAGGCTTTGTGGAACCTTAAGATGACATTCCAATTCAACATATTGGCTCTCGGTACTTTCAAGACCTCGTAAATCGGTCTTTCTTTCAGGCAGTTCCAAGGTCAAATGGTACATACGTAATCCATGAATGAATGCATGATATGACACAGCTAGTATCAAAGCATGAGTGCTTCATATTAAAGAACATGACTGACATACAAAAAGTTCCCGGAAATGTTCATCATCTGTCAATACTTGCTAACAGAGATGTCGGATGTTCAAACTTATTGAGCTTATGCAAGTGCAAAAAGCTGCACACCCTGTATTTAGGGAATAAATTTTCAGCTTCCGCAATGGATAGTTGGTGTAAGGAACTTCGGCACACACATGCCATTATTTGGGCATTTACAAAGGATAAGGGCAAGAGAATCTTCGTGGGCCGAGTTGGTCCTGCCCATGCCACTTGAATATAACACATATAATAGCGCCTGGAATTGGCGCCTACTCACGGGCCACGTGTCGCCCTCTGGGGAGGCACCTTGGAAATCCGAAAATCACGTTTAGGTCCTTTTGGAAAAATTAAAAATCGCGTTTAGATCCTTTCGGCGGGTTTTAAGGTAAAATAGACCCGAAAAAGTTTGAAATTACGTTTAGGTCCCTACACACGGTTTTCGAAAAAAAAAACAGATTCGTCGAGGGTTTATAGCTGAATTGGAAATCGCGTTTAAGTCCTTTCGTCGATTTTTTTTAGACTAGACCCAAAAAATCGCAATTACGTTTAGGTCCCTCCACGCCGTTTTCTAAAACAAACGCGGATTCGTCGATGGTTTATAGCTGAATTGGAAATCGCGTTTAGTTCCTTTCGTCGATTTTTTTAGACTAGACCCGAAAAAAATCATTTTGAAAAAAGAAACCCGTGGTTCCGCAAATTCGATTTGCAAAAAACTCGTGCCAGATTTTTTCCCTCGCGGCGCGGCATCGCACGCAACTCAATCTAGTGTATGTTACACAAGCAAAATTGTCTAAAGTCTGCAAAAAAATAGTGAGGTCTGCCACCAAATTGTACTCCCTCTGGTCACAAAAGAAAGTTGTTTTGGGTGACATACAGTCAAATAGTATAAATGTTGTGTACCAATAATGTTTTGAATATTTAGAATGGACACATAAAATTTATATATTTAGATTTTTCTTGAAAAGTATTTTTATCGTAGTATAATTTTAGTATGTTTTATAAATATATTACAACAGAAATAAGTAATTAAACTTATATTTTATAAACTATATTGATATCTAAAACGATTTTTTTTTACCCGAGGGAATAATTTGTAAAGTCTAGAAAGGTGACCGACGGGCCATGCACGCGGTGACGCCGGTGAGGGTGGACCTGAGGAAGGTGGTTGCGCAGCTTCCTGTAAATGATGCTCCCGGGCCCGGCCCTTTCCTTTCCTCCCCTTCCTGTGCATTAATTTGGCTTTGAGTGCGGACGAAGCGAAGGCACGAACGGAACCAACCCCAGCAATCTGCTCCACTAATCGCCCTACCAATCGAGGCAGCCGGGTTAGTCTAACCTTGTCTTCTTTACTTCATTTGGTGTCTATCAGGGGGTACGTATCTGATTTTTTCCACAAACGTCAGGTGGTCGGCGGATCGGCTGTCATAGCAAGCTTTATTTGGCCGCAGATATCGATTGATGTGCAGACGGTTGGTGATCGATGCCCAACGGCCGGAAGGGTGGAGGCTGATTAATCACTGGAGCTCGCCGAACCACAGATTCTATTACAAGGTACCGCTTATCTCCTCCCTCTTGTTCCCTACTACGTACTCCCATCAGATATATACCATGTTTTAGAAAGCATATAGTCAAATTTCTTTGACTTTGATTACTAATATGACAAAAATTAGATTGGTCATGTAAAAATGGTATTGTTAGATTAGCCATGAAAAATAATTTCATGATATAATGATTTTATATTATTTTATGAGCATGTTCATATAAAAAGAAGTGATCAAATTTGCATTTTGGAGATGGTGTCGATATCCAAAAAATTGTATTGTTGAACAGAGGGAGTATCATATACATTTAACTCACTAATATACTTTACCCGAGAAAAAATGGATGATGCTTTACTCTAAACTATCATGTGGGCCACACAGTTGGGTAGCTAAATTTGTTGCAACATTTTAGAATTAAAATATAACTTAAGTGATCTAGATATCTTTTATTAAACAATCGGGACATGTAGTTCTTTTTAGATGAATACTTATAAACAATAATAAACCTTTGTAGCTGAAACATATAAGAGGAAATTGAAATATTTGATTAAAAAATCAATTTGAGAAATGATAATGTATGGACGTACACTACAGGAAAACGATATTTTTTTGTCGGCCAAATGCTGACGAAAAAAAGGGGATTCCCGATGAAAGTATATATTTTAATTGGTTTGCTGACGAAAATAGACGACGAAACTAAATAGACGAAAATACGGATTAATTTCGTCGGTTACCGACGAAAATCATTTGTTTTCATTGGCCCAACCTAGCCGACGAAAAAAAGTGACCGATGGCTGGCCCAGTCATGCCACGTCGGACTAATTTCGTCGCTATCATGGCCGACGAAAATACTCCCCCAGTATTTTCATCGGCCACGTGAACTACTCTTCGTATTTTTTCGCTTGCCACGTGGCGATTTAAAATATAGGAATACCGATTAATAGAACTGCTTCCCCATTGCTTGTTTACCCGCTGGTACCTCCTAGTATTTTCGTCGGCCACCTTGGAGTATTTTCGTCGGCCACCTTGGCCGATGAAAATACTGGGGAGTTACCAGCTAGAAACTGGCCCCCTTTGCTTGTTTTGCAGCATGAACGTACAATTTTTCTCAAATTCACGTACACCAACATATATTACTCAAAACAATCACAAATGCATCACACAATTTGAAAATCACATTAATATTAAATTCGCAAATGCATCACATTAATATCGCAAATACACCAACATATATATGAATCCAAATCATATCACAAGTTTCATCCAACTACAGTACCCCATCCATCACAAGTCTATCTACAATCTTAACTCTCCGGGGTGTTTGAATTTTGGCCGCTACCTCAAGAGGCAAAGAAGCTGTTGACTTCTGCATTAGGAGCGTGCAACCTCAAACCCTAAACTGGCCCTAGTGGTGGAGGCGAAAACGGGTGCAACAGTGAAGGAGGCTGAGAACCATGTAGAGAAGGAGTTATGAAATTTCATGTTAGTACAGAATTGCAAATAATTTTCAAAACATAATTAACCTAAAGCATATGTACCTGCGGTGCTTGGCCTGGTGGCGAATACCCGTAGAACAGCGGAGAAGGTTGATAACCCTGTAGAGGAGTTATGAAATTTCATGTTAGTCTAGAATTGCAAATAATTTTCAAACCGAATTAACCTAAAGCATATGTACCTACGGTGCTTGCCCTGGAGGTGAATACCCGTAGAACGGCGGTGGAGGCTGAAGCGTAGGCAAGCCGTGTTGAGGGCCCACAATTGCGTAGAGTTGCTGCATATAGTCAAAGTGTTAGATCCGCAATAGTAAAACTTAATCGGTCTGTTGAGATTTCAAGTTTTTACATGAAGAGCTCCCTGGAAGTACGCTTGCGTTTGCCTTAAGTGCACCATCTCCGCTTCGTACCTTGTTATCAACTCACGCTGTTGGCGAGACTCCTCACGCAGTTGGCGAGCCTGCTCCTCGTACTCCGCGAACCTTGCATTATCCCTGGAGAAGCGAGCGCTGCTCTGTGAGGACCCCGACGCTCTTCCTTGGGATAGAGCGACATCGGAGTCCACAACCCCGTTGAACATGGAGAACCTGCAGCGGACATATACGAAACCGAAGGCATTCATAAAAAGCGCAACTATTGATGATATCAGAATTTTCAACAAAACACAAATAAGGGGGATGATCTCACCTTCCATGTCTCTTGCCCCCCACCACTTTGGTATAGTGCCGAGACATTGAGCTCCTCGTTTCTCCAGTCGTACTCTGGGCCGTGACGCTGAGCCATTTCTTCCCCATATTACTTCTGCATGCCAACATTATTGAAACAACAGTTTGAAGATACAAATTTCGTCGAAGTAGGTCGAACAACTCACAATCCTCTGAGTCGCTGACTGGCTGCACAGCTATCTAGGCGACTTTGGATTGGCGCTTCGGTGTCCCCGAACATAAACATCGAAGTAGCTCAGGGCAACGCCAGTTTCAGCTTCGGTGTCCCCGAACATAAACAGTCAAATAGTATAAATGTTGTGTACCAAAAATGTTTTGAATATTTAGAATGGACACATAAAATTTATATACTTAAATTTGTCTCGAAAAGTATTTTCATGGTAGTATAATTTTAGTATGTTTTACAAATATATTACAATAGAAATAAGTAATTAAACTTATATTTTATAAACTATATTGATATCTAAAATGATTTTTTTTTTACCCGAGGGAATAATTTGTAAAGTCAAGAAAGGTGGACCTGAGGAAGGTGGTTGCTCCTTCCTGTAAATGATGCTCCCGGCCCTTTCCTTTCCTCCCCTTCCTGTGCATTAAATTGGCTTTGGCTGCGGAGGAAGCGAAGGCACGAACGGAACCAACCCCAGCAATCTGCTCCACGAACGCCTTAGCCTGCTACCAATCGAGCCAGCCGGTTAGTTTAACCTTGTCTTCTTTACTTCCATTGGTGTCTATCAGAGGTAGTACGTATCTGATTTTTCCACAAACGTCAGGTGGTCTAGCAACACTACAGGAAAACGTGGTTGATTCGTCGGCCAACACTATTTTCGTCGGCCTAGGGTAAGCCGTCGAAAATAAGTTTGTAAATTCGTCGGCCAAGCTAAGCCGTCGAAAATAGCTGTATAATTTCGTCGGCCCAAAACAGCCGTCGAAAATATCAGTATAATTTCGTCGGCCAATATATAGCCGTCGAAAGTAATAAGTAAATTCGTCGGCTAAATTAAAGACCGTCGAAAATAGTACTTAAATTCGTCGGCTTGAAAGGCCGTCGGAAATAATCGAAGACCTAAAAACCCCGTGGCCAGCCAAAAAAAACCCTCGCTCGCAGTAATCTCCCGCGAGCCACCCCCCGCTCCCACGTGCCCACCGCCACCGCCGCCCGACGCCGCACTGCCACATCTTCTCCAAGGTACCTCCACCTCCTATCCCGAGCGCCGTCTCCCTGTGCTGCTCAAGTGAGACTTTAGCTTTTATCTCTTAGTAGATGTAGCTACCCAGAACAACTTTACAAACTGCCGTGTGATCATTGTACCATCACAAAGAAATGCACATATATATCGAGTTTGTGATCTCGCATTATGAGATTAGAAAGATAGCCAGTGTATGAGTATCATGGTTCTTCTTGAAATATAAAACCAAGATCTTGTGTATCATAATTGTATATGTTGAAGTACTATATTTACTTTATTTATTTACTACATATGCCACATCAAATTCACAAAGTATTATAATTTGGTATGTAATGCTTCAAATCAGCCCACTAACACAATAATCAAATCCATTGTATTGCAATATCACCCTTTGTTCAATTAGCAGCTAGCTATTCCCTGTCCTCCCCCACTAATCATGTGGAGGTCTTGTAATTAAACTCTATCATGTTAATACTTATCACTTAACAGTATGTTTGTCTGATTCACAGAAAATTTTGTGACCTCTTTTACCCTAGGAATTGAACCCTTCCAAGTATCTGTAGATCTTCTACCACTTGTTATGTCAATGCTTCACAAACATTACACTTCTAGAACAGTCTTTGTTTCAGAAATTATAAGTCACCCTTCCATTTCAGTTCAATACGCACATTCTTAAGTACTTGAAAATATCAACATAGAAAATTGCATTAGACCGAATACTGCACATGTACTCAGAACTGAATTACATTGACTTGGCACAAATTGAATCTGAAATATGTTCCCGTGTGACAAAAACAAACATGATGATTCCATATGTTCCAGTATATAATTCAGGTTCAAATCAGTTACAAAAGTCAGGGTAGACAAGCCAACAGAGCCACCAGAATCATCACTAGCCAGGTACAGTATACTTGCATATGTTCCAGTATGACAAAAACAAACATTACAAACTACAGTCCAAACGGCTAAGCGCACTAACATCACTAGGATTTTGTTATCCTCCTTTTATCTCAGCTCGAAGTCTACACGTTTAATTCTTCAGTACGGCCGAAACAATAAGCATTTGTTACTTCACAGCATTCAAATCACCCACATGAAAAAACAACAACGACTTTTTTGCTTCAGAATTTGTATTCAAGCTACTGCTCCTTCAATCCCAGTTAATTAAACAGTACTGAATGCCATTCTACAAAAGGAAATACAACAAAATTATGAATACGAAAATTTGAAAAATCAAGCGAAATAAGCTATTGGAATGATGTTATTGCATTTGTCACCTTCTGCATCATAGAAATTAATCTATTAAATACATCATAGAAATTTCAACAATTTTTTAATTCATTTAGTGCTTCTAGAAAATCTAAAATAGTAATTAATGAAAAGGAACAGAGGCAATATCACATTTTATAAAAATTTAGAAGGTTGATCATGCTCTGATATTTTAATGATATTTATAAAAATTGCACCATCATCCATGTAGTGTTAGCAGCATCAAAAATGGCAGATGATCGAAGATGGATGTACGATGGATGGAAAAACACCGGGATGCACACACGAGAGTGGATGGTGAACACACAAGCTTTTGTGGATTTTGTTTTCTCTTCCTCTCCTTCTGGTGGGTTGGGGAAGTGCCCCTGTCGTAGGTGTCAGAATTTTAATTGGCAGTACAAAATAGATATGGAGCGTCACGTTTGCAAATGGGGTTTCATGCCAGATTATCTAACCTGGTATGAGCATGGTGAGCCACGTTCTAGGGAAACATCCAATCCGAACGAGTGTGAGCTAGCTGATGATCCTATTGATGCATTGGATGATATGATGCATGATTTTGTTCAGCAGTTTGAGGATGTGCCCGAACCAGAGGTAGATAGATTCTTTAGTCTTCTGAAAGCTTTTGAAGATCCTTTGCATGAGTCCACGAGCGTGACACAGCTTCCGACTGTGACACGATTGATGGCTATAAGATCGAAGTACAACTTCTCGGTGGACTGTTTCAATGATCTAGTTGATTTGATATATGACATTTTACCAAAACCTCACAAGTTGCCGAAAGATTTCTATTACTCAAAGAAACTACTAGCCGGCCTAGGGATGCCATATCAGAAGATTGATGTGTGTGTGAACAATTGTATTTTGTTCTGTAAGGAGCACGAGAAGTTGGATCGTTGTCCATGCTGCAAGAAATCTAGATATGCAAAAGCAGTCAACAAAGATGGGATTATGCAGAAAACAAGCGTTCCCCTGAAGCAACTACGATATCTGCCTCTCACAGCACGGCTCCAACGGTTGTACCTCTCTAAGACGATTGCGAAGCATATGAGGTGGCACAAGGAAGGCATCCGTACAAATGAGGGGTACATGGGCCATCCATCGGCGGTGAGGCTTGGAAGGCCTTTGGATCGGTATGACCAAGATTTTGCTAGCGATCCTCGGAATGTGCGTATTGGATTGGCGTGATGGTTTCACCCTTTCAACACAAATGCGCGACATATTCATGTTGGCCCGTTTTTGCAATTCCATACAATCTTCCACCCTCTTTGTGCATGAAAGATCGGTATGTGTTCTCGACTATTATCATACGGGGCACGATCATCTGGAAAGCACTTAGACATGTTTATGCAGCCGTTGATCGATGAGCTAAAAGAACTGTGGATCGGTGTCAGGACATGACCAAGAAGTTGGGTGCTTCAGAGATCTACCTTCGTGCCGATGAGTACCTCCAGGTGGACCTGCCTTGGCTAAGAAAGTGTATGGATGCTTGGCAAGCACTTTGTGTCTACTGGGCTTCACCAGCCTTTGTGGACAAGTCGAGGAGGAAGAGGGGAAACCGTCTGGTGGTAGCGAGGGTCACTCAGCGATGTGGCGCTGATGGACATATTCGTCTAGCGCGGTGGATGGTATGGTTGATATCTTTATTTCAGTTATTTATATGCTTGTCAAATATATTGTGCTTGTTAACATAGATGAACATCGAATCGCAGGAGGCTACAAGTGGGGTTGCCCCAAGCTACATTGAGACTTATGTTCGGGGCCACTACGGAGTTGATCCTACACATCTGGCAGACTTTGTAGTGATGTGGCGACACAAAACACAGTTAGTAATTATGTGTGAACTTGCTACAAGTCGATTAGTGCCTAACACAAAAATCCTATAATGACAGGCTAGATATGGGGAAATAATGGTGGACGTCATGGGGAAGAATATAAGCGGAGGAAAGAACAAGTTGACCTTACTGACTTTGTACTCAACTAGGGGTGGAAAGAAACATGGCAGATTTGCTATGCTGAACGGGGTAATTGATTCAAGTGATGCACTGAGTGAGGCCAGGTCATCTCAGTCATCTCAGAGCTGTTCGCGTACCTCTCATGAGGCAAGGCTGGAGGAGGAGTGGAGGGTGCAGCGAGAAGCGATGAGAAGAGCAGAAATCGAGCGAGTGGAGGCGATGAGAAGATCACAAGAAGGTGGGCAAGGCAACAACAAGAATATATGATTAATTGGCAGATACAACAACAACAACATCTGCAAGTAAGTTAATTAGAACTAGCTATGAATTGATGAATTGCCTACATTTTCATCTTTCATTCATGCAAACGTCAATGTAATTGATGATATGAAGATTTACTTTATTTTTTTCTTGTAATTTGATCTTTAGGAAATCTATCTTCTCATTTGGGGACAACAATTAATTTTCCAGCATTTCATCCTCCTCCCCCGCCTCCTCCTTTTTTCGTACCGCTATCCCCACATATGGTTAATTTTCCTAATCACAAATTCCATTTAACAAAATGTACATATATTGCGAATCACTTAATAATTTTCTTTAACATATAGGGTTCGATAACACCTCCAACGGCGGGATCTGGTGCAAATCACGGATCTGGCGGCAATGCTTACAGTACATCGTCTGTTGGGCTATACACTCAGGAGGTGACGACGGCAGCGGAAACAATGATACTCCAGGAAGTTGAATTCTTTTTCTTCCATGTGATCTTTTATGTATGAATGTCGACTTGGTTAAGTATGGAACCATTAGCTTATTGATGATATGTATGTGTATGAACATGTGTTGATGGTGGATGTTTGAGCGAACCACTTGTTAATAATTTGTATGGACCGGTAATTGTGATACTATGTGTATGCGCCGTTTATTTAGATTGTGTTGATAGTGAAATGGGTAAGATATGGATATTTTGTGATGTGATTGATGATCGTTATACTTTGCATGTGATGATATCATTGCTGAAAATATAGATGAATTTTCTGTTATTTTCTAGGATTTTTTTGTGATTTTTTTGGGATTTTATATGTTTTTTTAATTTTTTTTAAATTAAAATATTATTTTTGTCGGCCAGGCCGATGAAAATAACCAATTGGCCGATGAAATTAAGTGCCAAATTATTTAATGACTTAATGATAGGTGCCTCAACATTTGGCGGAACAAGGATCGGAACTCTCGCCGGCGCGAGTGAGAGCAATCCAAGAACAACTCGTCGGCTTCATTTACGGTGAGGTCGTAAATCCGAAAGGCGAGTTTCACGAACCAAATGTAAATAGGTTGGGCCCTTTGATAAGGACCGGTGAACTGTCGGGGTCGACGACTAGCGATAGCGATGCACGTAAATGAACCCGATGAACAGAAGGAAAAGAAAGACTAATATTCTGTGATCCCAATGAACAGAAGAACTCATATGTGTACATATTGTAATACATTACTTGTAATTAAATTTGTTAATGAATGTTCAGTTATTTAATTATCAGTCAGATATGAATGATTGATTATATGTGCTTTAATTAGTTGTGATTTAACACACACAAATATATATAATAGCTAGTGGACACACACACACACATATATATATATATAACATATATATATATTATATACAGCACATCAATACCGGTTGGAGACACCGACCGGTACTGATGAGGCCCTCATCAGTACCGGTTGGTTCATCCAACCGATACTTATAAGGGCCACAGGGGCTCACGATGCGCTGCCACGTGTGGTCTCCAACCGTCTTGATACTCTATCGATGCGGGTGGGAACCGGACGGATGTCCTTGATGAACCGACAATGATAGTGATTATCACTGCCATTTGGTAAGTATAAACCGGCAGTGATAGTGATTATCACTGCCCGTTGGACAGTATGAACCGTCAGTGATACTGATTATCACTGCCGGTTGGTAAGCATAAACCGGCAGTGATAGTGATTATCACTGCCGGGTTATGTCCGGCAGTGATAGTCCTCGACTATCACTGCCACTTAGATTGTGCCGGGTCCACATCCGACAGTGATGCCGATGTAGACCCGGCAGTAAACTGGTGTTACATTGTGCAAAGGGGCTAGACATTTATATATTATGAGGATCTTGCATGTTGGGTGGCTATTACTATGCGAGTATTGGCTGTTGTGAGACAATTTATGATAACTAGACAGTTTTTTGTTTAGACATAAAAGCTGGATCTTGCCTAGCTAATCTACTCGTTCAGTATAATTTATTTCACATGTTCTAAGTTCAGTTATATATAAATTGCCTACTGTTTCTATCAATACATGTTTTGTTGTTACATTCAAAATTGATATAGTGTGATCGGCAAACATAAATATATTGTCGAGACCCTCCTTTTTGGTATGGAGTAGCAAGAAGGTCTCATGTGCATAACGTACTAGTCCCACGATCAGTAGCTAGTACGCACATTTTACAATATTGTTATTACATCCATATAAGAGTCCACAACACAATATTTAGCACATAGTTATTACAACATGGTCTAAGGGGCGAATTAAAGTGCAGCGGAAGATACAAGACCTAGCAGTATGCCTTTGCCCAAAATACCACAGGTAACTGAGAGTAGATCCTAGCAAAGCTTGTCGGTATAGTCCCTATAAACTGTGGCGAAATAAGTGTCCTCGTGGACTTCGCTTTCCTCGTCCACTGAACCAACAATTTAAGCAAAATTGAGTATATTTGTACTCAGCAAGACTTATAGTGTATGACAAAAGTGAATATAGTAAAATGCAGGCTATATCAGTAGAAAAGCTTCTAAGGTTATTTTTTAGTGAGCAGAAATGAACATGAATATCAAGTAGTAATTTGCAAGCGGTATTTGTAAACACAAGTTTATTTAATATGTAAATGACAAGTAAACATAACATAATCAACTCACAGTCCTTCATGATTGTGAGTATAGCAATGATTTTGCCAATCCCTAGCATAATACACAAAATGTAGATTTTCCAACAATATTTCCATATTCATCCCTGTTATACAAAATAACAAAATGTCTAACCATGTGATGACTTTACCAAGTGCCCATAACCGCGGGCACAACTTTTCAAAAAGAATTTCACTCTGTAGAGATGTAAACTTTACCCACAAGTTCATGACTGACTCTTTGCGCAAGCTATTAACACACTTCTTTTAGTGTGTTGCAAAGAGTTATGATATAACCGTTACATTATTTAAACATAACTTTGCACCAACCCGGTGATAACAAACCCTTAATATGGTGGTAGAAGATATATGTATCATTGGTATGACAAATGGTTTCACACCCCATTGCCCTACTTCTCCCCATTTTAAGGCGTACACCGTTGTATTTGCAAGCGTTGTTCCCATCACCATGGTGTTGGCACCCATTTGAGCAATCCATAATGGAACAACATGTACTACTACAGCCTTCCAACATGCAAAACTAGATCTAAATAACTTAACAGGTTAAAGTTATCCCATACTAGCACTCGTAGTTGCACTAATTTCTTAGCTTGAAAACAACACAATAGTTCAGTCTTTAACCGACCCGGGCGAGAATATTTCCCCTACACTACATGTAAGTCCCTTGGATCACCAGCTATTGCCATAACTCGCCTGTGTCAAAACTTACTTTTCATTTTAAGTTTTTAAGACAAAATACCAACACCCCTAATTGCCATACCCCACATTTTACATTCTCAAGAGACAATTCAATCTATTTATTTCAAAGCTAAAGCATCGCTAAGCATATGTATTCGCACATGCCCAAGATGACATTATGTATTGTCTAACATTGTCCTAAGGTTATTAAGGTTCACATTTCCATATTTATCAAGGAAGTTTCATGAAGTCACAGCTATAGCTACCAATACCCACAAACTAGCAATTAAAAGAAATTACAGGCATGCATAATAGATTTGATAAAACAATATAGATTAATTGAAATATTGGGGTCAACATGTTCAAGGAGGTGCTTCCTTTCTCGTTGGTTTCAGCGGCGAAGTCGGTGTCGACGGTAGCAGTGTCGGGGACGTCGGTGTCTATACGTAGTTCGCTACGTTGCAACCATAAGAGACAAAAGAAGTCAAATAACACCAAATCTAAATAACATTTGAGAAACACGTAGTTTTGGTTTTGTACTTAATCTTTCTTCATGTGACCATAATTTTTAAGGTCCATTTAAAAGATTTATGCTTATATTTAAGTTTTAATATAAAGCACCCGACTTTCTTATTGAACAATAAGTGCAAAACTATTTTTTATTAAAATTTACAGAGACACAATATCATTATTTTAGTGAATTTTTGGCATTGGTTTCACAAATTTTAGGGTTCGTTTACAAAAGTTATCAAATTTTGAATATTACATACATTGACGGATAAACCTATTTAAAATTCAGAACAAATTAGGTTCAAATTAAATTGTTTTTACATAAATGAAGTTCTGAAGTCCTTAGGATTCCTCATAAATTTACTCCATCAATTTTTGATTTTGGCTGCAAAATTTTGTAATAGTTCATATCTTAGGTTATATTCAAATTTTAATTTCAAAATTCAAAACTGGGTCAAAATTTAAATATTTTTGGATATTCAGATATATCATGATTTTATAGGAACATATAAATTTATTTTACTTTATTTGGATTTAAATTGCAAAAGTTATGACTTATGAGTAGTTGAACATGCTAGGTTTTGAAAATTAGAAAATTGCCAAAAAGGGAAAGGTGCTTTTAAACTAGGATTACGCCTTTCCGTTTTCAGCCTTGAGTCTGTGTCAGTGCACCGACAGGTGGGGCTAAAAGGCAACAACTTAGAGCGTCTGAGAGACCAACAGACCGGTCCCGCTATCAACAAGACAGAACAGGGCACGCGGCTGCGGTTCTTGCCGGCGACGAAGGAGAGCTGGCCGAGCTAGACCGTCGGTGGGGATAGCTATAGGGCGACCAGGTACACCCTAGGAAGGGCTATATCACGATCAGCGATGGCCAGAAGTGGCTTGCCATCGAGCACCAGCGGCGGTGTTAATGGCGGGGAGGAGGAGGATGTATACCGGAGGTGCTTAGGCCTGAATAGCTTGGGGAAAGGCATCAGTGAGATAAATACATCCCGGTTTATTACTTCACTGAGGCGGCAAGCGGCTAGGTCAGCCTGCCCACGGGCGCCAGCGTTGGGGACGAAGAAGGTAGGGGACGGTGGTGCTTTGGGCAAGCTTGACTGAAAATGAAGTAGGTATGGGTTAGGAGGATGCGGTGCCAAAATTGAAACTTGCCCCAAATCGTTACTTACCGGCAATGGTGGCTCGGTGGATGTAACATCCCGAAATTTGCTTTAACTGTATTTACGTTATTTCAAATTATTTAGGAATATCTAAAATTTATTTGGAATTTTTTGAATTAATTCGAATTTAAGCTTTATCGAATTAATCTGATAAAATAAAGATCATTCGTTTCACATGTACGTTAAAATTTAAAATATAGTTTAAAATAAAAACAATTGGAAAATAAGAAAGTTTCTTTCAAATACCCTCAAAAACTTGTTTATAGATTTAGTTTGTCGATTTTATAAATAATCGTACAAGTGTCTGATTCACTAAAAGAATTTTTACGAAAAATCTATATATTGAAAAATCACGAAACCAACTTCGTTAAGTTCTAAATATTCCCTAGTATTTTAGAGAATTTTTCCAAGATTTTTGGGACCATTCTACTATTTTACCCTGAACATCTTTTCCTCTCAGCACTATTCAAATTCCATAAAAAAAGAAGAACACACGTGGCTGCACTGTAGATCATCTTTTTCACTCGATGCATGTCCAGAGCAAACCGTTTCTCTCCCTTCCGCCATTAACACATTTTGGAGCTCCTTAATCACTGCAGTTTCCACGTCCGTTTCATCTCCATTGAAGCGCCATTCACTCCACACGCACATGAATTCCTCCAGCTGCTTCAAGTCTTTCCTTCATTCGTTCCAACCGTTTGCATGCAAGGGAAGGAATAATTACTCCATGTGCATGACGTTTCCTTTTCTAGCCGCTTCCTCCATGCATGACTCAAGACTACGACGTTTCCTATTACTAGCATTTTCATTTCCCAGCCGGTTCATTCCTTGTGATTCATTTCCTAGCTGTTTCTTCTGCCTTTCCTTTATTTCCTTCGGTTTCTAGTCGATCACGTTCCTCCTTGCCGTCTCCTTGTGTTTTCTACGATCTCATTTTTCTCCTGTGTGAACGACGTCCTTCATCTCCTTCACATACTTGTTCGGCCGGGAACACGCTGCCGAAGTCTTGTTTCTTGTTGCCGTGGTATCGCCGCTGTCGCCGCCGGTGCAATCTTCAGCCTCGCCTCTTCCTGCGCTGCTGTCGTCGACTGGACTGCGTGCTACCTCCCGCCAACGCCGGCGCACCTTCCGGCCACGCCTTCTCCTGCGCCGACGGACTGCACCACTGCCTGCGCCGGACGGTATTTTATTTTCCTCTTTCCTCTCTCGCGCGTTCTATCTCTACTGATCGGATGATCTCGCCGTATGTATTTACGTATGTATAGACTGTTAGCGTATATATGCTAGCAAGGATATATATATTGAACGATATAAGTATATACCTTAGTACGACGAAGACTTGTATATGTTTATATATTAGGCTGTACGAGTATATGTATATAAATTAAGATGTACACATGCATGTATTTATATTAGTCATAGCATGTACATATATATATATACCTGTGGTTATATTCGGTTAGACCACATGTGTATATATTCGGCCGATTCGCTAGTATAATTTCCCATATGAATGTACACATATATCACTAGGATGATCTGTATATATATATATATATATCGGCCGCAATGTTTGCTTCTGGTTCCTGCTATCATCGGGCAATTATAACCATGTCTTGACCCGTCGCCGCCGCCGGACACTTCCGTCGGTGAGCTCGCCGAAGACGGCGAGGGAGGTGGAGGCAGACTACTAGTCTCGGTCGAAGCCGACTGGATTCAGAAGCGAGTTGCGGATGAACGGAAAACCAGTCGGCAGCTAAACAAATCACTCGGCCAGAGAAGAATACTCATATACGAGATGTACAGTGCCATGCATTGGATGACTAGATAAATTTTGTACGTAAATTTGTAACTAAATTGCGGATTTTGTCTTTTTCGCTACAAATTCGTTATAAGTCCAAATCACATGCAACAAATTTTGTAAATTAGTAAATATTAATACCTAGCCACAGTAATTTTTATAAAATTTTATAAATGAATTTATACTGTTAAAATATTCAAGGAAAGTCAAAAATTATGAATTTTGTAGCTCTTAAACTATACGTTCAAAAATGTCGAAATAAATTTTATAAATCTTAGAAAATGCTAAACTAATTATCTGGAAGTTTTTCATGAAGTTACGAATTAGTTTGATTTGTTGTATTTTTCCGAATGTGTGTTTGTACGTTGTTCTACATGTTTATTTGGTTCTTTATCTGTTGCGCGTAGACGTTGAGTTGCGTGAGGACGCGGATTTCGAGGATCAAGTTCCAGACCAAGACTCGCTGCTTTTCGAAGGCAAGTTGTGCTTGACCATGTTGCTCCTAAATTTCGAAATGTATTTTGTTTCAAACTATGCATGCTAATTCAACTAAAAATGGTTTAAATATTTTGGGTGAATTAGCTAGTTAACCTAATTGTTATTGCCACCTTGTTAATAATATTTGTATGCCATGATTCCTTCGATAACCCTAGTTTGGTAATATTAGTTGGTTGATAATATTGTGCCAACACGGGAGGCTAGACCGTGAATAGTTGCTTAGTCATGCATACTACGTGAACAATCCTTTTTGAATACAAAAGCAACTTTGACTAAATAATAGTGAATGCTTTTTGAAAAGGTGGAATGTTGTTGGTAATGATGTTGGAGTGTAGAGACCTGTGTGGTTCTACATGAAGGATGATTACGGGCTTGTGTTGCACCGTTGAATAACTTGGAATGGGATTTGATTTAGACTAGAGCAAGTGGACCGAGGCTTCGTGCCAGGTGGGCCTGTGTGGCAATTGGGGGTGGGTTGAGTGTTGTGAGGGCTGTGTGCCAATCTGAGAGAAGGAAGTCTTGCCTTGGTCAGTTAAGGACCTTACCTTGCAAGCCTTTGACCTGAGTCTCTCGTACAATCACATGTCTGAATGGGAAGACCTAGTGTAGTAGGATTCTGATGTCTTACCTTTGATACCTCGGGGTGGCAGTTACACGGGGTAATCAGCTATGGAGGCGTGCCTATGCTTCGGCTTGGTACCCTATCCAACGGTGTTCGTCTGTCCTATACTTCGGCTCTCAGTGAGGGAAGTGATAGTGAAGGCAACACGGAGAGGTTCTTGGGCTAAGATAGAAGTTTCTGAAAAGCTCATTACGGTTAATCGCCTTTGTGGTGTCTGATTGTATCTTGTGGGTAAAGTGTACAACCTCAGAGAGTGTTAAAACTGTTCGAATAGCCGAGTCCACGGTACTGGACAATGCTCGAGGATTACAGTCAAGGGGTAGTGTTTGAAAATAAAATGGGGTGGAAGGCTGTGTGCCAAAGTTAATGAAGAATGTTGATTAGAGACTGTGTGTCCAAAATAATGTGGAAAAATAACTTGAGATGTATAATGGTTATATGGTTTTGATGCTTTCAATCTAACTAAATAATAGTTTAAAATAATGTTGCAAAAGCAAATTAACCAATCGAGTCTTTCCTTTGTAATAAGCCATGCATGTAGTAAATAGATCTGCATTTTGTGCATGACTTGTTAAGTACGGTGTGTACTCACCCTTGCGGACAAACTTACCAGAAGAAGAAGCTACGCCTGCTTATGAAGAGGAGTTCGTTGAAGAGCCGGAGAACTAGGGAAGCAAGCCTCAGTCAGGGCGTCTGTGGTGAAGATGGATCACTACGATGTTATTTACCATTCCGCTGTTGAACTATGTTACTCTGATTATTGTAAGCCCTGCGTGGCATAACTATTGTAAGGATGACCATAAGGTCGTACACTCGTTTATATAAATGTTTGAAGTACTTTATTTAATATTTCGCTGTGTATGATGTGATATTATACCATGTTTAGTCTGTGTGCACTAGCGCGATCCTGGACTAGTGCAGGATACACAGAGTGTCCGAATTTGTAAATTCGGGGCACGATAGTGGAGCAAGGACTTGCACTCGGGCTGGGAAGAAGGTTCCCAGGCACAAGCAAGGAACAAGCCGAGGCTGGGGGACCGTATTTATAGCCGAAAAAAAGAGCACAGAGATTGGCACGGGGACAAGCTGGCGACAAGGAGAAATGGGCGCGCGACTGGCTTGGTTTCTGCGTAAATCAAATGCACACACGAGCTAGCGGCGCAGTCGGGATTGGACAGAAGTCCACGGAGGTGGCATGGGCTGTAGAGCATCCCGGTAAGGTAGTGGCACAAGTTTTGGTGACAAGACGTGTCGTGGTGGTGGATTGCTTGCTGACGGCTTGTCGTGGCAAAGAATTAGCGGAGGCGGGTGGTGGAGCCCTGACGCAAACTACTAAAGTCATGCCACGGCTAGCTTTCTACTGCAGGGAGGCTACTGCGGCAATGATTGGGCAGCAAGGGCGGTGCTTCTTGGCGTGACGCGGTGAGTTGGTTGCCCAGGTGAGAAGTGACGGCGAGAAAAATGCTGCCGCGGCAATGGTTTGGCAGCCGACTTGGGTATGCGCATGCAAGGATGAAAAAGAAGGGGATAGAGGCACTGGTTGAGATGACTGATGAAGCCTGCCCGGTGCTGTTGCGGCGGTGAAAAACTGGCAGAACTGATGCCGCGGTGGAGCTTCGGCAGAGATCGCGGGTGAGCGTGCGTGGAGGCAAGGGAAGAAGGGAGCAGCCGCTGGCAGGTGGGGCCAGACCTTGGGGTGGCTACCAGCAGGCCATCGAAGCAGCGAGATGCCAAAGGCTGACCGGGTGGGGCACACTTGGCAGAGGGTTAAGAAAAAAATGGAGAGTTTTTTTTTCTAATTTCTGGGCAACAATGTGGGTTCGGATTTAATTGAGCATCCAAAATGTGGTTAAGATTTTTGAAACTTTTTACATAGGAACCTGATGAGATACTGATGTTCTCATAAAAATTTTAGCTTGGGATCTGACCTGAGGAATTTTGTAAAATTTTGACAATTTGACAGATTGATTATTGGCCTCTCTGTTTTTGATTTTATAAGGGTATCAAATGGTATCAAAATATTCTGAAAATTTTATAGATTCTGGGATTCCAAGGATGATACTATAAGGTTTTCATACCATGATATTTCTTAATTATTTTTATAAAATTCTGACACAGATTCTGTGACCGATTTTAATTTGCTGGTTTTGATTTTCTAATAACTAATAAATGAGTTAAAGTTTTTGTGAAACTTTTCAAAGATGAAATTGATAGCATTTAGGGTTTAAAAAAAATTATTCTAGAGTTTGTTGTGATTGAGAATCTTGAGTTCAACATTTTATAACCCTTGCTTGAGGTATTTGAAATGTTTTGATAAGTCCAGAAAGCCAAAACCAATCAAACTCAAATGCAACTCAAAAGGAAGTTCAAATATTTAAATTGACTTTATTAATTTTGGGATGTTACATATACATGTATATGAACTATTGGAGTGATCAATTAATACTGATTCATATTAATTTGGCAAGCTTGAAATCTGAAATTGGCAAGAGTGCTAAGAAAGTTTGTCACAAATTAGTGTGTGATCTTGTTTCTAATAGTGAGGAGGCAAGTTGATTCATACAACCCGACATCTGAGAGCAAATAATTTATTAACTTGAGCTATATTGCTAGTTATATGCTAGTGTTTATTGTCATTTGCCATGTATGAATACTTGAAATACTTGAGTTGTTTTTATGCCTTGATATCTATCAATAACATGCTCCTTTCTCTATGGTTATTTATTAAGTTTGGAATTGAAGTATTAAGAACATTGGTAATACAGTATTTTTTACAATAATTCCAGCCCCCAAAATATTTTTATTTCTTGCAAGTTCTTCATACACACGAGGTGTTCGATGAATTGCATATGAGAACCTAGGTGGCTTGTTTTGTTCAGTTATTTGATGACTACGCTTCATCTGCCTCTTCGGAGCTCAAAAGTTTCTAGCTACATTTTGCCCCACTATTAGTTGGGGAGATTATGGTATCATAGTACACGTCTACACAGTTGTGGCACTAAAGTTTTGCACACCACCAAATAGCACAAGCAAAATTGGTGATGTTGTGAGATAAGGAATCCTAAACCAAATATGGTTAGGACTCTATCTCTTCTTAATGTGGTTGAATCCGAACTCTCTCTCACACCGCTATATATATCGGGTGCCCCCTCATTGTAAACCATTGAATCAATAAAGCGAGAGAGATTTTCACCCTATATTCTGTGTGTTCTTGATTCTTGATTCACGTGTTCATGCATGCGTGCTGTTGATTCGAGTAGGTAAACGACGACGTTTTACAACACGTTATCAGCACGAGTCTCTACCGCAAGGAGAAGGATCGTCGACTACAACGAACGATTTACTACTGGCGATTGATCGTCCGATCCGATCTGTAATCAACTCGCCATCACGCCAGCACCCACTTGGATTGCCGAAAAGTCCTACGCGACTCTATCCTATGCGATAGTCTACAGAATTTCTCCCTACAAGTCGAATCAAGGTAACAAATTGGCATGGTTGATCGAATCGCAATTGAATTTAGTAGATAAAAAATTTGGGGCTTTTTCTGTCGATCTAGTAGATCAATACCCAATCATACAATGTAACTATTCATCACCATGAACAAAGAATCTGTCGGCTGAGCTGGGAGCTGCGGCGCCGCACCATGGCCCGAAGCACCTCCAGCTGCGCCTGCGCCGCACTCCCGAGATGGCCTGTCTCCGGCCAGCTATTGCTTAGCCCCGAAGCGCTGCCACCAGCGATGTTAACGCACCTAGAGGTCGTCGCACCTTGCCAGCGCAGCTGGCCGATGCCGCCGCTTGCTCGACCGCCTTAGCCTGCCAGCCTGGTCCCTGCGCTCGGCAGCAGCATGCCGGCGGCTCCTCATCTCCCGCATGAGACAACGGTGACGACTCGGCCCTCGGTTCCCTTTTGATCGCATGCGCGGCATGGTCAGCGAGGAGGCGCCGGACTGTCAGGACCACGAATGAATCCGAGAGACAAACGACAAGATCAAACTCAGTTCAGATAAAAACCAGAAACAAAGGATCAGGAAGATCAGAGGAAATCGCTAACAGAAAAGAGACGCTAGCAAACTAGGGTTCTAGACTACGCTAAAGACTAAAAGATATGTGGAATCCTGCTTTCCCTTCCCATTCATCAGAGTAATATAGCAAAGTCTTTTACAGTTTGCTTTAATCGGTAAAAGCAGTTTCACCTGACACCAACAGTCAAAAGAAGGAAAGACAACACATGACGGTTACAGAGATTTGAAGCGGTAGCCCAAAATCTTCCCTGACCGTCAGATTCAACAGTAAACTGCATTAGTAAATGTCCACCGTTGATGGCCACTTAGTAACCCCATTGAAATGATACGCCTGATCACTGCTTCCACTGTTCTTCTTCTTCACTCGCATGTTGAGCAACTCCAGGTCTGACAATTCCCCCTTCTTGAGCCAAGACTTGTCCTCAAGTCTTGAAATTAGGAAAAAGATTCGGATGAAACCGGCGGCATTCCGGTACCACTCTCTTGACCATATTTAACCATTGAGCGGGCCTTTGATTGATAGCTTTCCCTTTCTGTTATAATTTGCACAACACCTCAGCAATAAGGTCGGTTTTGAACCTGCCATCTGCCTCTGCTTTGGTAAGTGTAATCTGTCACTAGCGTCACAACCTTGCTCATCACCTTAAAAGGCCCATTAACTTTGATCGAAGCTTGATGATCTTCTTACTCCAAATACTGAGTTTGCTTGTTTGGTTTGAGTTTTAAATACACCATATCACCTCTGAAGGCTTCCTTGAGTCCTCCACCGATCAGCAAACCTATTCAATATGTATTGGGCCGATTCAGATCCTCTTTGAGCTTCCTTTCTTTGTCCTCAAGGCTGACTTTAGCCTCCTCTCGATACACCCAGTCTGCCATTTCGAGTATTTCTACTAGGTTGAGCAAATCAGAGTTGGTACCGCTTTGCTTTGATCCTTGGTATATTGGACATTCTCTGACAATGAACTCCACTTTTTTTCTTATTTTTAGCCAATAGAAATTTTTTTTGAGTATGTGATATATTGTCCTCACACCTGAATAACCATCAAAAGCTGAGGTGCTAAATGTGTCTAACAATACTAATCTGAGGTTATTCTGGTCTCCTACATTCATTCGGCCTTGACACTTGAGAACTCCCGATTCTATTTCATACTTGCGATGCGAGTCTTCATTAGCCTGCAGGTCAATGATGGCAACACAAACTTCAATCTGATGCATCTCCTTGATGATATGTTCCAAAACAGTTCTCTGGTGGAGTGGTATTCTGTAAGACCTCAAATTAGGTGGCTCTGCATCAGCCATTAGATTTATATCATGGTCACAGTCTTGCTTTGATGGTAAGCTCTCAATTTCAGCAAAAACATCTGCATAGTCATTAAGGATTGTCGCTAGTTCAGGACCGAGTTGTTTCACTGTATCTGGTAATTTCATAGGAGTTAATAGTCCATTCACTCCTTGTCGAGCCAACCTCTTCACTTGTCCAGTATTGACTTCCATTGGAAAAGTGGCAGGACCTAAGATTCCTTGTACTGCATGGGCTGGAAGTTGCATAAGTTGTTTTTCGGTCTCAGTGGTTACTACTCGTGAAGGATTCCTGAGAATTGCTTCTATCTCCTTCTGCACCATCCTTTGGAATTGTTCTGAGTTGAGGCTGGAGTTTGAGGTTGGTTGTGTATAGTTTGGAATCTGAACTAGATGACCATCCTTCCTAATTGTGAGTGCTTTCTTCTTAAGATCCAAAATAATGGGGCTATGTTCATCAACCCAATCAGCACTAAGAATGATACCAAAGTTCCAAAGCTGTAACAGTTTAAGAATAGTGACGAATGATATTTTCTGAATTTGGTATTCAAGTCCATCCACTTTAGCCTTTGACATGAGTTTTCCACCACCAACTACCGTTACGGCTTTGCTAGGCATGAACTTCAGATTATACCCATTTTCAATAGCAAATTCACAGTCCAGAAAAGAGTTTTTACTCCCACTGTGTACCAATGCTATAACTGGCCTGTTATCTATATTCACCAACAACGAAAAGGTGACACAAGAAACTCCCTGTATCTCGTAAGATAGATTCTCAATCACAGCATCTAAACTCCATTCTCCCCCCTCCTTCCTTTCTAATGGTGAGAATTTCCTTCTGAAGATTCAATGTGATTGGACCGTATTTATAAATCCATTCTCCACCAGCTACTGATACTTTCTTAACAGGAACAACATTGAATCTAAAGCATTGCTGATTGCATGTTCATACTCCATAAAAAAATGAGTACTCCCACTATCCACCAAAGCTATTAATTGCTAATTGCTTACTCTGATCATCAGTGAGGAAGTAACAGTACCAATTGTTCCCCAAACTGCGTGGATGGATAGTTGCATGAGCTGTTCTTCATTTCTAGCAGACTCTGATCGAGTTGGGCTGCCAGGAGTAGTTAAGTAGCCTGATTCGGCTACTCCATCAGTCTCTTCTTCCCTAAGGTCTTCATCCTCCCCGTGCCTCAGAATAGCATGCATTGCTTTCTTTACCTTGCACTTAAGGTTATGTCCTAGAGTCCACAGCTCATTACAATGCCAGCAATTCTTTGATCTCTTGTCAGTGGAAGCTATTTTAACTTGTTCAATCCGCTCTCTTGGTTGTGGTGTTTTGGGATTATCAGGTTGTGATTTAATCTTATAACTACCACTTCCATATCCAGCACCATACCCAGATGCTCCACCAGTAGCAGTATTGTTCCAAGCACCATAGCCTGCATTGCCACCATAACTCCCAATGCCGTAACCAAATGGAGCTTGACTGCCCCAAGGTCCTCTATTTGTGCCTGAAGGACCACCTTGGTAACCAGACCCAGCTGCATTTGGATTGCCATAAGGTCCACCATACGCAGTAGGAACACCTCCATATCCTGCAGCCCCATAATTTCCATATACAGTGCCAGGGTTAGCATGTCCATACCCATATCCAGTTGCACCAGCACTGTAACCTCCTGCACCATAACCCGGATAGCCACCACTACCTGCTGCACCTGCCCATATCTGCTAGCATCACCTCTGCCATCATAGCAGCCAGCATTTGATTTAGGGCCATTGTTACTATGAAAATCCCCATTTGATAAATTCCCTGGTACCCCTGAGTTCAGAGTGGGAGATAATACTGGATGTTGATACATGGGAGATGAGAACTGATAACTAGATAGACCAGCTCTTAGTTGCTGATATACATTTGTTCCAGGTCCAAAATTAGTGCTACCTTGCATGGTAATTAGTTGTGGTGGTGCTCGTGAGCTAAACCCAGGGGTTCCCTGTCCTCCATAAACTCCGACGTTAGCTTGAGATGCAGTACTAATGGTTGTTGTGTATACTGGAATGGGGTTGCTATTGCTCATTTGATTTTCGGCCAGATATAGCTGGTTCTGTTGCAGTAAAGGGACTGCCGAAACAATTACCTGAGAACTCCGTAGATTCGGCCCCGTCGTAGACAACTCTTCCATCACTGTTGCCTTGCGGCCCGTATCCTTCGATTCCTCCACAAGACACGGAGATTTGATCAGAAATGCTTTGATCTCTGCCACATCAGTGCGAAGCGACTCCAAATCATCTTGAATCTTTCCAATCTCTGCTCGATTGCTTCTCTCCACCGCTTCTCTCCTGATTCCTCCCGCAGTTGAGAACCCAGATGACATTCTCCGCTTCTCTTTCCCAGATCGAGGGATTTTACAGGTTTTCCCCAACCTCAGATCTTCCAAGCCGAGGAACGAGATGCTCTGATACCAATTTGTCAGGACCACGAATGAATCCGAGAGACAAACGGCAAGATCAAACCCAGTTCAGATAAAAACCAGAAACAAAGGATCAGGAAGATCAGAGGAAATCGCTAACAGAAAAGAGACGCTAGCAAACTAGGGTTCTAGACTACGCTAAAGACTAAAAGATATGTTGAATCCTGCTTTCCCTTCCCATTCATCAGAGTAATATAGCAAAGTCTTTTACAGTTTGCTTTAATCGGTAAAAGCAGTTTCACCCGACACCAACAGTCAAAAGAAGGAAAGACAACACATGACGGTTACAGAGATTTGAAGCGGTAGCCCAAAATCTTCCCTGACCGTCAGATTCAACAATAAACTGCATTAGTAAATGTCTACCGTTGATGGCCACTTAGTAACCCCATTGAAATGATACGCCTGATCACTGCTTCCACTGTTCTTCTTCTTCACTCGCATGTTGAGCAACTCCAAGTCTGACACGGACCTGCCAATTGCTGGAGCTTGTTGCCGCTTTTCGCGCACCGCCTACTGCGTCGATCGTGGGGTATGCCGGCTATCAAAGTTGTGCTCACGTCCCGTCTTGCTCGTGTCGGTACACCGAAATTTCAGGTGACCGCTTTTGTTTTTGTTGCGCCACCGTGTCGCCTAGTCGCTGGTTTCCTCTCGCCGAGTTTGCCTTTGCTTTGCCCGTCGCGAAAATCGTGAAGAAAGTGTCGGCGGCTAGGGAAGGCAACCCTAGTCGCCTCCTCTAAAGGATAATATGACATCGACTCTAAAGAAAAATAGGGAGACTACTCCATGTCTCTATATAAATCATTTATATCGTTCTCCTAGGACTTGTCTTTATTCTTCTGGAATTCTTTCAACTCATCCCCAATGAGATCATCCTCTTCCGTGAGAGTATCACCATAACCAAGGAGACCCAAGATTCTTCTGGAATTCGTGGCATGATCGTCTGGGTTATCTTGGGTTGAATATGATGAGAAGAATAATAAATAATTCTGCTGGCCATAATATAAAAACTACAGCCTTTCCTAAACCTGAAGCTTTTATGTGCCCTACATGTGCTAAAGGAAAGCTGATAGTTCGTCCCTCTCATCTTAAAATTAGGGAAGAATCACTGAATTTCTTGGAGAGAATTCAAGGTGATATTTGTGGACCAATTTAACCCCTATCGGGCCCATTCAGATTGGTGCTAATAGATGCTTCTACTAGATGGTCCCATATATGTCTCTTATCTACTAGGAACCATGCCTTTGCTAAATTAATTGCCCAAATCATTAAATTAAGAGCCTCTTTTCCAGAAGAAAGAATTAAGTCCATTCGAATGGACAATGCTGGTGAGTTTACCTCAAAAGCATTCAATGATTATTGTATGGCTCTAGGCATTAATGTAGAGCGTTCTGTACCTCATGTCCACACCCAAAATGGCTTTGGAGAGTCATTAATTAAGAGAGTAAAGCTTATTGCTAGGCCACTCTTGCAGAATTGTAGGTTACCCACCAGTTGTTGGGGTCATGCAGTGTTGCACGCTGCATCACTAATTCAACTCAAACCAACTGCATACCATGAATTTTCCCCCTTGCAGCTAGTGCGTGGGAAAGAACCAAGTATTTCCCATCTGCGAAAATTTGGCTATGCTGTATACGTGCCATTCTCTCCACCACAGCATACCACCATGGGGCCTCACCGAAAGTTGGGGATCTATATAAGTTATGAATCTCCGTCAATAATTAAATACCTAGAGCCTATGACAGGGGATCTGTTCACGGCTCGGTACGCTGATTCTATTTTTGATGAGGATAATTTCCCGGCATTAGGGGGAGAAAAGTACCACATTGAAGAATGCCAGGAAATAGATTGGAATGCCACTGGCATTCAGTCCTTAGACCCACGCACTACATAAGCTGAACTTGAAGTTCAGAGGATAATAAGTCTGCAACAAATAGCCGATAACCTGCCAGATGCCTTCACTGATTATAAGGGAGTGACAAAATCTCATATACCTGCAGTAAATGCACCTAAAAGAGTGGAAATACCCCAGAAGGTTATTGAGCCCACTCTTGCCCCTCATGGCAAAAAGAGGGGAAGGCCTCCAGGTGCACGGGACTCAGTTCCGTGGAGACGTCCGCAGAAACAGAGAACCAAGCAAAAGAGATCACTACCTGAGACAGTTGAAGAAGCTCAACTAGTTGTTGAGAAAATCCTTGAAGCGAGCCATCCTGATGATGGTAATCTCCCTGAAGTGAGCCATCCTAAAGATGAAAATCCCAGTGAACATTTGCGTGCACAATTTAACACTGGGAAGTCGGAACATCCAGACTCCATCGTTGTGGGAAATCATGAGGAGCTGGAAGAAATGAATGAAGAAATATCCACCAATTATGTGGATTCAGGAGAATTATATAAAAGAAAGACTACAATAGTCGACATTTATTTCACCTCTAAAATTGCTAAAACTATTGAACTGGATCCAGAACCAAAGTCCATGGCAGAGAGCCAGAAGCGCTCAGATTGGGTCAAATGGAAAGAAGCAATTGAGGCAGAATTGCACTCGCTTAATAAAAGGAATGTATTCGGTCCTGTTGACCGGGCATATCCTAAAGTGTTCCCTGTAGGATCAAAATGGGTTTTCATCCGGAAGAGAAATGAAAACAATGAGGTGGTGAGATATAAAGCGAGGCTTGTAGCACAAGAGTTCACGCAGAGACCCGGCATCGATTACGATGAAACATATTCTCCTGTAATGAGTGGAATAACATTCCGATATTTAATATCAATGGCAGCTGGCTTAAATTTAGAAATGCAGTTGATGGATGTAGTGACTGCATATTTATATGGGTCACTGGATTCGGATATTTATATGAAAGTCCCTGAAGGAGTAAAAGTCCCGGATCCTAATAATCGCAACATGTATAGCGTCAAACTGCATAGATCGCTATACGGATTAAAACAGTCTGGAAGAATGTGGTATAACCATCTTAGTGAGTTCCTCCTGAAGAAGGGATATTCCAATAATGATGATTACCCCTGTG
The DNA here is from genome assembly GCA_036346375.1 of Guadua angustifolia. NCBI lineage: Eukaryota > Viridiplantae > Streptophyta > Magnoliopsida > Poales > Poaceae > Guadua > Guadua angustifolia. Next base: position 54,972,676 of record CM070502.1, on the reverse strand, counting down.
TGTTCATAAAGAAATCCCAGAATGGATTTTGTATCATCTCAGTGTATATCGATGATCTGAATATCATCGGAACCACAGAGGAGATAAAGGAAGCAAGTGCTTACCTCACGACGGAGTTTGAGATGAAAGATTTGGGTAAAATCAAATTTTGCTTAGGCCTGCAGCTAGAGCATCTCCCAGAAGGAATTCTTGTTCACCAGTCTTCCTATACCCGGAAGGTATTGAAGAGGTTTAATATGGATAAATCACATCCCTTGAAACCCCCATGATTGTCAGATCTCTCGAAGTAGATAAAGACCCATTCAGACCGAGGATGGAAGATGAGGAAGTCTTAGGACCCGAAGTCCCATATTTAAGTGCCATTGGAGCACTCATGTATGTATCTTGCGAATTGCACAAGGCCTGATATTGCATTCGCAGTGAATTTGCTAGCAAGACATAGTGCAGCCCCAACCAGAAGACACTGGGCTAGTGCAAAGACTTTACTCAGATACCTCCAAGGTACTCAAGATCTTGGATTGTTTTTCCAGAAGAACCAAGACATGACCATGGTGGGATATACGGATGTTGGCTATCTGTCTGATCCCCACAGTACCAAATCTCAGACTGGTTTTGTGTTTCTCTGCGGTGGTACAGCCGTTTCCTGGTGGTCTTGTAAACAGACTTTGGTAGCAACTTCTACCAATCACTCAGAGATTATAGCCCTATATGAAGCCTCACGTGAATGTGTTTGGCTGCGACGTGTGATTAGCCATATCCAAAAGTCATGTGGCCTTAACACCGTCGATACCCCTACAATTATCTATGAAAATAATTCTGATTGTATTGCACAAATGCAATTGGGTTATGTAAAGAGCAACATCACGAAGCATATTGCTCCTAAGTTATCTATCCTCATGAACTCCAGAAGAGCGGTGAGATAAGGATCCTGCAAACTAAGTCATGTGAAAATTTCACAGATTTATTCACTAAGTCCTTGCCTAAATCCACATTTCAAAGATATGTTAAAGACATTGGAATGAGAAGACTTAGAGAGATGCTGAGTTCAGGGGAGAAAACTCTTGAATCATAACCCTTATTACGATCTTAAAGATCCTAATAAAACCCTGAAGGTAATAAGTTGTACTCTTTTTCCCTTTGTGAGTTTTCCTGAAGTTTTCTCACATAAAGGTTTTTAATGAGGCAACTAGTGCAACATAGCATGCGAGTGCGATGTTCTCTTTTTTCCCACTGGGTTTTTGAGTGGAGTTTTTAACGAGACATATGCATTACGCGGTATTCGACCAAGGGGAAGTGTTGTGAGATAAGGAATCCTAAACCAAATATGGTTAGGACTCTATCTCTTCTTAATGTGGTCGAATCCGAACTCTCTCTCACATCGCTATATATATCGGGTGCCCCCTCATTGTAATCCATTGAATCAATAAAGCGAGAGAGATTTTCACCCTATATTTTGTGTGTTCTCGATTCTTGATTCGCGTGTTCATACATGCATGCTGTTGATTCGAGTAGGTAAACGACGACATTTTACAACAGGTGAGTCTGCAAAATGGAACTCTCGTCGCTAAATTTTTACAAAGTGAAAAGTTGTAAGAACAAGCTGCTATGGAATACTTTATTTTCATGAAAAATACGATAATATTATTTTTTATGTGGGTAATAAAAAAATCTTCCTCCAAAACAATGCTGACTTGTAAAAAATCTTCCTCCGGACGCAGACATTAGGCTACTTGACAAGAAGCCACAGATCCACGGCGATCGGCGATCGTGGGCAAGATCTGATCCACGGCGACGATACGGCGACGCGATGACATATTGGCGGGTTACTGACGCTCGGGATAGGCGGCGATGATGTTTTACCGATAGGCGTGATTCAATCCCTCGCGGCCCGTGCAATCAACGTGAGGGGCACTTTAGTCCTTTCAAGCGGCTGAAAATGAGAAAAGGGATTAAAAATCAGTAAAATGGAGAAAATAGCAGAGTAAACAACGTGTATACGACGTAAGTGGCAATTTTGCGAAGCCATTCTTTGTAGTGGTAAAGATGCCAAACCACTCATTATAGTATCATAGTACACGTCTAAATAGTTGTGGTACTAAAGTTTTGCACATCACAAATAACACAAGCAAAATTGCCGAGTCTGCAAAATGCAACTCTCGTCGCTAAATTTTTACAAAGCGGAAAGTTGTAAGAACAAGTTGTTATGGAGTACTTTCTTTCATGAAAAATATGATAATATTACTTTTACGTGGATAATAAAAAAATATTCTTCCAAAACAATGCTGACTTGTAAAGAGTGAGGGAATACAATTTTTTATGCTCTACGAAACTTAGGGCCCGTTTGGTACAGTTCCAGATTCTAGTAGAAACGGAAGCGGTTCGATTCTTAGTAAACGTTTGGTAGAATCGAATCACCATCTGAAACCGTTTGGCTAAGTGTCGGATTCAAATTGTGGAAAGAGGATGAAGTGGTGAAAATGACCGAAGTGCCCTTTGTATTTGTGATGGATTTGTAGTACATTTTAATGTAAAAAATGACGATGAAATACATGCATCCATAATAATCTCATTACAGAATTTTTGTATTAATATTATAAAAATCATAAAGTGAACTACGATCTAGATTCCATAATTGCCTTTGCAAGATCATCACGAAATCTATCCATATTTATGTCATTTGCATCGGTTGTAGCCGTATTTGATGAATTTTGAGATGGCTGATGTCTTGCATATCTTTGTGGTATTGTTGGCATGTAATCTGGATTCTCGTCACACATTTGAAAATCTGCATCAAGCACATGATTTTCACGAATGTAGTTATGGAGACACATAGTTGCTACAACGATCATCTTCTGTTTGTTCATCAAGCACATGATTTGCATCGGTTGTAGCCATATGAAAACTAATCATGGCAATACTTCAAACTAAAGTCCAAACATTTCTTGTTTAGATGACTTACTGTAAAATTCACTTATCAATTCATCTCTAGATGAAGAGTGTGCCCAGAGTGACAATCATGCTATTTCAACATAAAACTTTGCAGGTGGATAACAAACACAATTAAAAACTCAACTAGACATCCAAACTAAACAGTCATTGCAAATAGCACTAGGGAAAACTGAATCCTGACCACTCAAGCACCCTGAGCTGTTATTTAACATAAAATGCAAGCTTTGACTGTGTTCAACTTGTTGTGCTCACAACTTCTATAAGCTAATCCTTTCCCTAGTCTGAAGTGTTACTTTTTGTTATAGAACAGTACAGTTATACTACATCCCCTGATTACTGAATACGTTGCTCCAGTCAGTGTATTTGTGTCAACTAACATAGAATACCTGCTACCATGAAGGATGGAGCAAGGATTAGGAATAGAGTGGGACAAAGAAACGAAGATATGCTAGAGGAAAGCAACGAAGGGAATCAAAGATGGCCATTAACCATGCCATAGTGCAGATATGCTGGAAGGCATCTTGAATGTGAAGATATACACATGCTCCTGACAAGTGACTTGTTAGCAAGAATAAGGTAAACATTGACTAGTGCCTAAAACCACTACTGCAGTATGAACTGACACATTTTGGTACTATTCAACCAAACAAATATTAGATGGGATAGTTTAAATGGTCAACAATCAACTCTTATATTCCTCTGTGATTTCCTCTTTTCTATTTACATCATAGGATCAGCTCATCTTAGTATATTACCATGACTATATGCAAATATGAGCACAAGGCATCAGCCAAACTTCACATGGGAGCACAAAATAACTGCTAGAGAAGCTCTTGTCATTTGCAGAGTTGCATTTACAGATTATGACATTAGAAATTCATGCAGTAGATTAGTTTTCAGTCTTACCACTGGCATGTGATTCTCTCAGATTATCTGAACTCTGAAGCCATCAGTTAATATGATGAGCTATTCTACACATTTGTTTTGCTCTAAACTTGGTTTTCTTAATCTAAGCTCTTCAAGCCTTTCAGTTCTTTGGCTGTCAGATGTTTGTTCCCTTTCAAAATCGGTGAAATTTAGAACCTACTTTTCAGCAACAGCTCAATATGAGAATTTTAGAACCTCCACATAAGATAGATTGAACTCACTTGTCAACTACACACAATTAAACACAATTAAACAAAAAATAAGCTAAGAAGAGATCCAAACTTTCGAAAGGTGTGCATCATCTGAAGATAAAAAATCATGCTTCACCGTATCATATCAACCCAACTACTAAACTACCAAGTGCAGTTGTTCAGAGACAAACAGACAACATCATTCATGCACAAATTGGTATTACAGATTGCTACAGCTAGCTCTTTCATGACAAGCTCACCATTAGATGCAAATTCTAATTTCTGATCAGTTGTATGCAAAATGTCATGGTTGGATTACAGGCTAACAAAATCAAGAAATTAGAATCAAAGAGAGAGGCGAAGATGAGGGAGGGACGAGGTGCGCACCTTGACGGCGCAGTGGGGTGCGCGGTGGGGTTGGACTACCGGCGGCACCTACCAGTTGAAAGAAAAATGTATAATTCCTTACCACCAAGTTCCTCTATTAATCATGTATAGTTATACGTATACTCCTTATCTATGCTAAGCAGCAAGAAAAATATGTTTTTCATTAGTAAGCACCTGCATTGTACGTGCTCTAACCATCCAATTCTAGGCCCTAATGCTTCCAATAAACGATTCAGCAACATGTACGTGCAAGCGAGCAAAGGGATACAATCATACATCAGTGTGCAAGTGCAACCACTACGACGAGATGAGACTGACGAAGCAGAGGTAGGAGAAGAGAAGATATGAGAAAGCGTGACATCACGGACCGTCTCTGGTAGTGGATGCTGCTGTCCGAGAAGTAGACGTTGCCGTCGGCGTCGACGTCGAGGTCGTTGGTGAAGTTGAAGCGCACGCCCTCGGCCTCCGTGGCGAGCGGCGTGGCCAGCCCGCCCTCGAGCCCGACCCTGAGGAGGACGCGGCCGTCGGCGACGCCGTCCTGCCATGGCCGAAGCGGGTCGGCGGCGCTCTCGGGCCTCGCACCTCGCCGTGGAACCGGATCTCGCGCCGCTTGGTTTCGCGGGAGGGCGCTAGGTTTCGCGGGAGAACGAGGAGAGGACGCGCCATCGCTTTTAGCAGGGCAGACTTGGAAATCGATTCGGTGAATCGGTGAGGAACGGCGTCGTAGCCGATTCGAGCACGGCGATAAAAATCAGAAACATTCCGCGCTGAATCGTTCCGATGTAATGTTCCGTTTGGTTGGTTTTTTTTCCGATTCAAGAAGAAACGGGTGTGTTCTAAGTTGCCAAACGGGCACTTAGTGGAGGATTGGTTCCTCACTCATCGGTAATTTTGAGATGCCCCAAGCGAAAAAAAAATAACGATGGTGTGCCACAGGGCCACTGCCACCCAATTGGACGTGAGGAAGGTGGGTTTGCAGCTTCCTTTCATCTCGTCCCCTTTCTGTGCATTACTTTGGCTTGGCTTTTGACTGCGGAGGAATATCTATCTAACCGCTGTCGAGAGTATTCGAGTTTTCCTCTGTAAACAATTGCCGTCTCTGCCCGATGAAACGTTTGAGAGTTTTCCTTCCCTAAAGAATTGCTTGGTGTACCTGCAAATTGTTGCATGCATGGTTCGTTTCAAACGCAAGAGAGAGTAGTTCAGTCACTGCATCAGCAACCAATCAAGTAAGTTTGCTAGTAGATAATTATGAAGCAAGAACAGAGAGTTCCTGTTTCGTCAATTGCTGGAATTGGCGGTGTTGGAATAACTACTTTGGCCCGGCATGTCTTCAATCATCTGCAAGTAAAATCTCGTCTTCAATCGTCTACTCAGTTTTTTTTTTACCCGGGGGAATAAATTTCTACTATATAAAGCAAGAGTTTCTTCCTGCGTCACTTCATCAAAATTACCTACCTTTACCACTGCTCTTTAATTATCTACTTTTGTCACTGTTATGTTCTTCGTAAATAAACTTTTTATTGTAAATTAATTTTCTGTTATAACATATAGGCACATTGCTAATAATTTGTGAACTCGAGAAAGGTGACCGACGGGCCCATGCACGTGGTGAGGGTGGACCTGAGGAAGGTGCTTCCTGTAAATGATGCTCCCGGCCCTTTCCTTTCCTCCCCTTCCTGTGCATTAATTTGGAACCAGCTGCGGAGGAAGCGAAGGCACGAAGGGAACCAACCCCAGCAATCTGCTCCACTAATCGCCTTAGCCTGCTACCAATCGAGCCAGCCGGTTAGTTTAACCTTGTCTTCTTTACTTCCATTGGTGTCTATCAGGGGTAGTACGTATCTGATTTTTCCACAAACGTCAGGTGGTCTAGCAAGGTTTATTTCGCCTCAGATATCGATTGATGTGCAGACGGTTGGTGATGCCCAACGGCCGGAAGGGTGGAGACTGATTAATCCCTGGACCTCGCCGAACCTCATATTCTATTACAAGGTACCACTTATCTCCTCCCTCTCGTTCCCTACGTACTCCCATGCCATCATATATATACGATGTTTTGGAAAGCATATAGTAAAATTTCTTTGACTTTGATTACTAATATAACGAAAATTAGATTGGTCATGTAAAAATGGTATTATTAGCTTAGTCATAAAAAATACTTTCATAATATAATAATTTTATATTATTTTATGAACATATTCATATAAAAAGGTGTGGTCAAAGTTACATTTTGGAGATAGTGTCGATATCCGAAAAATTGTGTTCTTGAATAGAGGGAGTATCGTATATATTTAACTCACTAATATACTTTATCTGAGAAAAAAATGGTTAAAGCTTTACTCTAAACTATCATGTGGGCCACACAGTTGCCTAGCTAGATTTGTTGTGACATTTTAGAATTAAAATATAACGTATGTACATGATCTAGATATCTTTTATTAAACAATCGGGACATGTAGACCTTTTTAGATGAATACTTATAAACAATAATAAACCTTTGAACGTAAAACATACTAGAGGAAATTGAAATATTTGATTAAAAAATCAATTTGAGAAATGATGATGTATGGGCCTAGGAACATTACATTCAAACATGCTTTCATGGAACGACAGCTTGATCCTAGGCCGGCTGTCATAGATATACGGCTTCTTCTATAATTAGTCCACGGTAGAGATATAGATATTTTGCATGCCTTCTTCGTGCATGCAGGGCCGTTCCTAATATTTTGGGGCCCCGGGGCAAAACATAAGCTAGGGCTCTATATCTCCTTTAGTCCCTTCCCCCTATCCCAATATCCTAAAACATAAATTGATTTTACCTAACATGTTTAATACAACTAAAGAAAAACATGGTACTATTAAAGAAAGGATTTTTACTTGTAATGAAGATCACACTTGTAGAGAAGACCATATAATCAAATGCGCAGAAAAGGAGAGTCATCATCTATTACCTGAAAATGCAAAACAAAGGATCATCGAAAGCAATTTCTTCTAATATTTCTAGATGCAAAGTCATTGATAAAGGTATCTATGTCAATATGATCCAACATATACTTTTCAATGCACAAAGTGGCTAGACCGTTCAATCTTTCTTGAGACATTGATGATCTCAAATAATTCTTTAATAGTTTCAATTTTGAAAAACTCCTTTCAGCGGATGCCACAGTCACAGGTATAGTAAATAATATTCGATAAGCAATTAGAACATTTGGATAACAGTCCACATCTCTAATGAACTCAAAGATCTCATAACTAGACATAGAGTCATTTGGCAAAGTCATTTGCAGCACTCTTAGTTCAGAGCAAAGATCATCTAACTCAACATCAGAAGATCCATTTTGAGAAAACGTTTCCACAAATTTTGTGCAGCACTTTCTTAATTCTACATCATTCATAGATTTCATGTCTTTTGAACTAAGTAAAAACCCGGAAATACTTTTGAACACTTGTAGTTCTTCAAATCTATTTTTCAATGAAGTATTGGCCATATCTACCATAACTAGGAAGTAATTAGTTTCAAAATCCTTTTGAGCTGACATAATTTCTTCATCGTAATCACTTTCATCAAATTGTCTTTTCCTAACAACACGACGTTTCATTGGAAATGATGGTTCTACACTCATTTCTAATGCAAGGTTTTTAGCAATGTCCATACTAGATGCAAATCCTTCATTTCGTACTTATCAAAATATTCTATTATACCTTCAATTTGGTTCAAAGTAGAATTGATGCACATAGTTGAAGATTGTAACTTTTACTCACCATATTGACTGAAAATAAAATATCATGCCAAATAACCATGCCAAGTAAAAACTCAAAAGTTCCAAGCAGATCAAATAGACTTTTTGCATCGCTCTTTGACTTAGGGTCATCAGAGGATTTACTTATCTCTAACAAAGCTAACCTTATTTGAGGAGCTTGATATCTAATAGCTTTAACACTTTTGATTTGACTTTCCCAACGAGTATTAGACAACGATTTTACAGTTAGACTTGGAACATGCTCAAGCAAAACTTTCCATCTTTTAGTAGAACTGGAAAATAATGCATATATTCGTTGCACAATTCCAAAAAATGAAATAGCTTTTACACAAGAATTTGCCATATCACAAAGAGTAAGATTCAAACTGTGACAAGCACATGGCATATACAACGCTCTTCTATTCACATCAAGCAACCTCTTTTGTACCCCTTGGTGTTTTTCTTTCATATTAGAACCATTGTCATATCCTTGACCTCTTATATCATCAATATTAAGACCAAAAGACTTCACAGCATTTAGCAATTCATTAAAAAGCCCTAAACCAGATGTGTCATCCACATTCAAGAACGCTAGAAAGAATTCTTCTATTTTTATTATTTTGTTTGACATATTAACACATCTAACAATTAAAGTCATTTGCTCTTGATGGCTCACATCTGGAGTATAATCAAGAATTACAGAAAAATATTTGGCCTCCTTAACAATCTTTATGATAGAACAAGTAACACTATGTGCCAAAAGAGAAATCAACTCATTTTGAATTTTAGGACTAAGATAATGGTGATGGATCTCATTGCTTGAAATGCGTCTAAGATGATCTTGCATCACCAAGTCAAATTCAGCAACCATTTCGACACATGCTAAGAAATTACCATTATTGTGTTCATAAAGTTTATCACTAGATCCTCGAAAGGCCAAACTGTGTTTACTAAGATATTTCACGATAGCAATTATTCTTACCAAAACATGTCTCAAGCGCTCTTTCTCCCTCATGATTTCCTGCTGCAATTCTTTATCAATTGTCTCATTGTTACCCAATCTTATTCTTAATTCATTCCAAGTGTTCATACTAGTAATATGGTCAACACCATTTTCATGTTCTTTGAGCCTCTCACTAAGGTGTTTCCAATCTCTGAAACCATCGCTACTTAATGAACTCTTCGTGCTATTAGATTTAAAAAGCTTACAACAAAAGCAATACACCTTATCAACATGCTTCGAATAAACCAACCATTTTCTATCATGTACCTCTCCATTACTCAATTTTTTTGAATAATAAGTATATGAAAAATGGCTAGAGTTGTTATCCAAAGGGTAAATAATATTTTCTTCTCTAATAGGCCCCTTTTCCACTAAAATGTCCCTAGCTTTATTATCAAGATTATCCCAGTGTCTCGGGTCATATATGTCAATAGTAAACGCTGGTTGATCATCCTCACTTAAATTATCTATGTTAGGTGAACTAGCTAAGTTTTCATGCCCACTTAAATTATCTTCATTAGGTTGTTCTTCAACACAAACTATAGCCAAGTTCTCAGAATTTCTAGAAGAATCTACATTAGTTTTAAAAAACTTGTCAATTGCTCCTCTTTGAGTTTCTATAAATTCATCTACACGTTTTCTCTTCTTTCTTTTTTCACTCCCTGACATATGCTTTTGGGATGACATGAGAAATAAAAAATGTAGGGCAAGGAACAAAAACACCTTATGACAGATGAACTGATGAAGACGCCAGTGCTGTTTACAGTGTCAAACGGCACTTCCTATCGGTAGGTCTTGAGCTCTTCAGTCTTCACAGGGACCAGATGATAACAAAAACATACATAGACAAGTAGACAACCAGAATTAAAATGAAAGAATGCAGTTAAACTGTTAAAGTATAAATGTATAATAGTACATTGCACAACACTACGCTTGGAATAATGGAATAAGCCTCACACCTCACAATTCACAAAGCCAGACTAAAGTTTCGTCACTTATAAAATCTGACGGTAATCTGATGTAGCAGAAAGGGCTGCCTTACAGTCCAACACGACGCAGGGAATCGCCCCGTTTAATGGCATTGCGGCAGTCGGAGGTGGCTATAATAAGGTCACTACTGCTCAGTATGGAGTTTCTAGGATGTACTAATGCAATGGCCACTTCGAAAATGCTCAGTTGAGCTGAAGTAATAACATGGAAGAATCGAAGTACTTCCTAAGTTGACGATTTCTAGAGTAATATCAGCTTTGGATTCAGACAGTGGATTGACGATCTTAACTATGTCTGATGGACGGGGAAGTTTTTGTCTGGTGAAAGTCGGACTATGAGTCACACCTCACAATTCACAAAGCCAGACTAAAGTTTCGTCACTTATAAAATCTGACGGTAATTCCAACATGTATTATGTATAGCTAATCATCATAGGCTTAATATTGCATCGCATAGATTTCAGAGGGCACAAGAATTAAAGGTAGAAGTCTAGAACTAGAAGAGTACCTGACAGATGAATAGAACACTGCCTCAATACATAAAACCACTGAACCATGTCCCGGCGGCGGCGAGCGTAGACGAGAGGCCGCGGCACTGGCGCACCACTTGGAGGACTCGCACACTGTGGAGGGACTGGAAACCGGCGGAGAGCTTGCGGGGTTCGGCGTCGACGGCGTGTTCCTACTGGAGGTCGCCTGCGGGCGGGGCATGTCGACTGCCCTTTTATCTAGTGCTTGGCGCCGCCGCTTGCAACGACCACCGTGGCCAACGGCATTCTCCATTAATCTCTAAACGGATTCACCGTCTTGGGTCTTGCTATCTTGGGAAGGAAATCAAGAATCGAATCGTGAGAGTCAAAGTGAAAAAGGAGATCAAGGGAATTGGGGAATGGCTGGCCGAATAGGATTTGCGATTGGGAAGGAGACGAGGCGTCAGATTTGGGAACGCCGGAACGGGAGAAATGGGGAATCGGAGATTGAGGCGTCAAATCTGGCGAGTGGAGTCAGTGGACACAGCACACAAGCGCATAGCACTAGCACATACCTACTGGCCATTTGAGGGCCCCCATCCCTCATGGCCCTGGGCCGGCGCCCTGGCTGCCCTTGCCCAGGAACGGGCCTGCGTGCATGGGATCTAGCTAAGCAGCTGCACATTTGCATGGGTAGTTATACTATCTTTCTTTCTCATTAGCGATTATAACAGTCATTATTTTCCAATTAACATATTCCTTTTTTTCTAACCTCAGATAAACCAATTGTCTAATGTTTCTGTAACATACAAATGCCGAGGATTTGCACGTCTGGGCTCAGAATAGAAGTAATTATTGTTGAGATATAATTGGACTCTTAGTTTTGGTGGGCAAATTCTGAAACTACCTTTGAAGGGTTTTCGATATAAATATAGCACCCTATTGTATAAGAGAAGAAAATCTACAATCAACAAAGAGAAAAGAGCTGAGATCTTCTATACCTTGTGTTCATCTACTCTGTGATTGTTATTTGGGTATTCTCAGTATTCTTGATTGGCATTGAGATTGATCTACAGTGATTAATTTATTATTCAACATGTTGTCAGTATGAAAACTCTTCAAGGCATAACGGTATGTTGTCGAATTCTCTCTTTTCAATCCCCATGCTATTAGATTAGTCATGTAGATTAATTTTTACTCTTCAGATCCTAGATGGTTTTATTGCTAATTAGGGTTCTATATTGATTTATACCCTAAAGGAATGGTATATCAGTTTTACACTTTCACGGTAGAGTTTTTAGCGGTGTAGATTCCCGTCATCAGCCAAACTAGTAGTTTCGGTTGATTGCCCATTGTATTAAGTTGTGTTACATTGATAATTAAGGCTCTGCTCCAAATTTTTGCCACTCTTAACTCTAAATTGACACTTGGATCCACTCCTATGAGAAGTTAAGAGGAGTCGGATGAACTGTTTGGTTAGGAAGTTAGCTCTCACTCCATGAATAAAAAGAATCTATGTAAAAAGACTACACTATTCTTAGTTTTATGACTTTCAATTTTTCCCATAATGCTTAAATTATTGCTTAAGTTGATTTTCTGTTTTTTCCTGCCATGCTGTGCTTTTTTTTCCCGGCATGCTGATCGTTATCTTAATCGACCCACCTATTCCATACAGGCAACAAGAAGGGGAAAACAGATGAATTTACTCTGTTACAAATTCATATCAAGTTGTAAATGTTCAGACTTAGCAATTTATGAAACATTGCAGCAAACAAGCTATAAGCTCTAAAAATATGTGACTAAATAGTTATGTAAGCATTTTCTGAAACATGGCAGCTAACATAGCATGTTCCCGTACAAGGCTAAAGCTGTAAGCAGCTAAAGAAGCACACAGTATAATACTAAATTAGTTTTGTACTCATTTTCTCTAACTGCTTAGCTGTTAGCAGCAATTATAAATTTCAGATATTACTAAATTAAGAATCAACAATGACTTGATACCAGAGAGAATGAATTATTATCAGATCAGAAAATCAAGAATGAACGTTTGGTCAATCCCCAACAGATCTACGCACATATCGCTAGGTTCACATGAATCCCCACATAACCAATCAATACATGATAGATGAGGTCAGTGGGGATATCACGGAGGCAGGTTGAGGTGGCACAATTGGGGAGGAAGCCAAGGCAGTCGGAGGTCACACGTCGGTGGGGAGGAAGCCGAGGCAGGTGAAGGCGGATGAGGTCGCGCAGACGTGGGAGAGGATGACTAGGTGGCCCTCGCTGATGTGGAGGCAGCAAAGGCCCATGGACAATGACAAGGTCATGTGGGCGTTGGGGAGGTAGCTGAGGATGGGGAGACGACGAGGCACAGCGGGGTCAAAGTTGCCAGGACAAAGGTCACCGATGCTAGGAAGAGGAAGCCCATGCCCTCACCGATGGTCGTCACGACCCAAAGGGATATCGTGGCCATCGCTATCATGCTAGGGTTGTGGTGCAGAGGAAATGGTTGAGGGTGGAATGGGTGCAGCAGAGAGGGCTACGAGTGGAACGCAAAGGCGGTACCTACTTGCCCTTTTTCCCTTATTAACAAGGTTAGGAGCGAATGTGGTACCTTATTTTTATCATTTTAATAATATAATTATATAGATAGACAAAATACATGATAGTTTTGGTTTTAACTAACTAGCGGAATAGCTTGCACAATTACGTGTCTAAATCCCTAAAAAATCACCATGTTGAGGAGATCCTATTATACCGAGCCAACTCTTAGAGGAGGGTTCGTGATGCAGGGTGCTGCAAGAGATCCCATAACATCCCCAAAATGGAAGTCCTATACTTCACCGATGTACTGGGAGAGATCTTGTCATACCTCTCCAACCCTTGAATGAGGGTGCATGGCACAGGGTGTCGGATGAGATTCCATCATACCCTATCAGCCCTCTAGAAAGGGTGTGTAGAGGGGTGCCCAGTCCTCTAGGGTGCTTTGCCTCATTCACGTCCATATGACAAAAGGCTCAACTCCCGCTTTGTGAGGGCACAGTCACAAAGGCCCATGATGATGGATGGGCACTCTTGTCCCTCTAGGAATCGACTAACAAGTAACAAGTGAGGCTACTAAGTCCCATTGTCCCTGTGCAGTTGGCCCTCAAACGATGGTCTAAACCTTGGGACCCCGTGGGACCCCGGCCAGAGTAAGAGGCCTACCCCTACATAATGATAACATATGATCAACTACCACCTCTCTGGAATGACGAAGATGCCTATGCCTAAACCACCCTTCTAGGGATAGGATAATATATGTGTAATAAGCTAAGTACCTATAAAGGCTCTAGTAACTCCTACTTGTAACTTAACTCTCATTGAATACAAGAGACATAAAACTGGTGTACCCTCAAGGAACCCAGACAAGGAGGTATCCCTCTACTCTTATCCTAGGGGCACACCAATAAGAGTAGGGCATCTACTCTAGCATCTGAACTTGTATAAACCTTGGTGTCATCTCTCTCTTGGACAACGGCCCATGAAATGGCTAGCGTTTGCCCTCACTCACATGTCCCGTTTCCTAACGTACGACACCCCAAACAACCTTCATATATAACATCTGAAGGACTTCACTAAAATTGAGATCTTTGAACTTAAAATTACCAAAAAAAATCAACTAACATTTGGAGCTTTCAACTAAAACATAGCTATAACTTGGAAAAATTGCCCCCAACTTTCAACTAAAAATTGCCCTAACTTTGACCTAAAAAGTTCGCACTTTCTGCACAAAAATCCAACAAATCAGTTGGAATTCACTCACTTTCAACTTGAAAAATCATAGTAATTCAACTTGTAGGATCGATATACACTAATATAGCAATCAGAGGGGGTGAGTAATTGCATAGAAGCTAAAACCAATTTTTTAGTGATTCTCAAAACACCCCTAAATGAATTATGAAAAATTGCTTCGGTTTCTACAAAAACAAAATGATATACGTTCACTAAAATAGTAATTCCCGAAGATCCCACCATAGATTAATGTGAAATGTTAATTTTAGAAACTAGATTCAATTTCTAAACTAACCCAATAAGAATCAGCTCGATCGGATCTACATATCTAGAGTTATGACATTCGCAAGTTGATTGTAGCTAATAATGACGAAAATGATCAAACCCTAATTACGAGATTAATCAAGATCGCTTCAGGCGCCAAGAGAAGTCGCCAGATACGAGTCGCCGCAACCTAAAGCTCTGGCCGCAGGTAACAAAAATCCTAATCTCTACTATCTAATTAACTGTATATATACATATCCATCTAGCCCAATTATACGTGGGCCAATATATGCATACAACCCAAAATTCACATATACATGCGTACAACCCACCTACCATCTCTCGCGTGACTCACTCGCCTACACGTACACCGTTCTCTAGTCCTGAACGTCTCGCGTAACATCATTGACCACTAGTACCTCGATTCCTCCTTTAACCTAGTCTCGAACCTCAGTTTCTCTATGAACCTAGTTCCGGTCCTGTCACCGACCACATTCGCCCTTAAGCAATACATGCACATGAACAAATATGAAACCACACGTATATGAGTACAAGTTCATGACTTGACTCAAGATCAGTCTATGCAACCACTCACACGAGCGCATTGCATCAAGCAAAACCATTACCATGCTATCACAAGCATATCAAATAATCATCTGAAAAAGCACATGTACAAGCACCACATATGCTATAAGCACAACCACTTTGCAATGCCAATATCATCACTAATTCAATTTTTCAGCATATGGTTTCACACAACTCAATCTATGAACTTTCACCTGGACTCCCTACAACCATGACTATCTACGTCGAGTAGGAGCACCATAGATTTGGTGGCAATGAGAAGAGGAAGTGAGGGCGTGAGGCAAGCACACCACCCAATGTTTTTTTTACCGATGCGAAGGGGAAGCATGAAGGTGAGGCAGGCCACAAAAACGGTGGGGCAAGTGGATAAGCATGGAGGAGAGGCAGGCACGCTGCTGAATGTCTATGTATGATGAGAAGGGGAACATGGATGCCATGCCGAGGAGGGCACACAAAAGAAGGGGTTGCGTCAGTTGATGGCGTAAACAAGTAACTGAGCCGTATAAAAAAGGAATTGGAAATCTACAAAGCATGTGGGCCTACAACCGACACTTCTTATGCACTTGGAACCGGAACAACATGCCTAGGAGTTTTAGCATTTTTGAAGTTCTTAAGTAGGTCCTCAAGGATGTGACGTACTCTCTCACTTATAACCACATTAAGCATATCTCACATTGGAAATGGTCTTGTACCCTCAATTCTGCTTGTTTCGTAGTATTTATCTATTTCTATGGGATGTATTGTCTGCTATCTATTGAGGAAAGCAAGTGTAGCTATTACAGTATTTCTATTTTCTACCTGTACCGTACCACAATATTCCACTTTCTTTAAAGTGGTTAATTTGTTGTCATATGTTATTTAGAAAGCTTATGCACAATCATTTCTCATTTTTTCATAGATTTTGGGCTTCCTTAATAGTCTTTGCATAGTAGGTTTGAACAAATACTGTGAAATGAAAGGAGTACCTACGAACTGAGCTTGTACGACACGTTACACAAGTTTGTTAACATTGCTCACTTCCAGTGATCAATCGACCATAGGGGTACTCCATCTGTGGGCCAAGAAAATATCCCTTACCCTAGCTCTTCCTCCTAATTGTTAGAATTTCAGTACCATTTATTTTGTGGTTTAAAATAAAGTAAAGCACATCAAAACACTAAATGATTTACTACTGTAGCTTGAGTGTCATGTTACCAAATGCTATCATTTATATACTAAAATGACACATTAGATTAAGTTCATAGACTTCGAACATTGAAGTATTAGTTAATAAAACATCTTCTGAAAAGTTCTTACATAAATCTTGCTCAATTTTCTCGAAACTTTTGTAACTAGTGCATTTATTCTAATCTTTTTATAAAAAAATTACACATTTATTTTTATTTTTCTTCCTTTTTCAAACAAAAAGTATACATTTTTTGGGATATGATTAAATGATTATGTGAAAGTGGCATAAAATAAACTAGGGACTTTTGCAAAAACCCACCTGCAAGAGGGAGAGTTTGTCAAAAACATACACACATCTCAAAATTCATCAAAAAACCCACCCGCAAGTTTTATATGGTTGCAACTCCCCACCCCCAAATGGGCAATTCACTTGCTGAAGCTACTAGAAGTCCATAAACTGTTAATTTGGCTATCTCCCACTGAGGGGCTCACACTCAAGTCCATCCAGACTGCAAAACTCCTCCCACATGGCCACAATGCTAGCAATTGCCTCTGATCGTATTCTTTCTTGCCCCTCTATTCTCTCACCCCTATGTTATGCTTTATTATCCCACAATTACCTCGTGCGCCCTACCCAATACCAGCGCATCTTTCCTGCTTATAGTTCACAGAACTGGTTCAATGGGATTTCCACGTAAGCTCTTGTAGGAGCTTCAAGGAGTAAATTGACCCATGTGTAGGGGGACTTGCAACCACATAGAACTTGCAGGTGTCTTTTTGACTAACTCCCCTACTTGCAGGTGGGTTTTTGCAAAAATCCTCAATAAGCTAAGAATAATATTTTTTATTTTGTTGAGACATGTTCAGAATTTAGATAAACGCCTGTTTCAACCTTATTTGTTACTTGGTCTGTATAGCATTAGTAAACCAACAGGGAGAATCAGAAAAATGTTGGGTATTTAAAAAACGTTTTGGAGTTTTTTAGTTGAATTGTTATTATGCTTTCCTCCTATTAAAACAAACCTCTATTAAATTAAAATCACTATTTAATAGTTGAAAGCACACATTCAGACTTTCTAGGTAATGGTGTCTGCTCTCTCAGGGAAAAAATCTCTGGCACTAGGTGCCATGTAGCATCCCTTTTAAAAATTCAACATATAGCAAGCACAGATCTTAAAGTAGTTAAATCTTCTTCTCTCTCCCCTAATATACATCATGTGAGAGATGCCATAGATGCTTCTATGGCACACGGTGCCAAAGAATTTTTTTCAGCTCTCCCAAATCTGTGACAAAATACCCATGGAAAATAAGCTTTAAGGATAAATGTTGTTCTTCTGGAATAGTATGTGGACAAACTAAAAGTAGAAGCAGCAGCAGCAGCAACTGTCTTGCTGTATTTCTATTAGTATTATCTGAATACAAAAAATAGTTCTATATTTCTAATCCTGTACACTATCGTCCACAGGATGAAAAGAAATATTCGGACTCCAGTTACCATGAGCATATCGAAGGCCATTGAGGTCATTAGTGGCATCAATGAGTGTGTTAATTTGTTTCAATGGGCTAGATCTGCCATCTCATTCCTATTCACCCCAGGGAAAGGAGCACAGGATCAAAAACTTCGAGACATATTACAGTTGCAGAGTGATCTCGAATGCCTCAGGGACTCTCTACCAGCAATGTACGACCTCATCGATCGAGCTGAGTGGAGGAGCCATGAAAAGTGTGTGGCCGAGCTCCTTCCAAAACTCAGGGATGCAGTTTATGATGCTGACGACCTTCTCGACGAATTCAGATGGTACGAGCAGAAGATGAAAGTGGAGGGCAATGTGAGCCAGTCACCTTTTATTGATTTCTTTAACAGTGTCATTCAAGGCTTCAACAAAGTAAAAGATATCCAGGAAAGGCTGAAAAATCTTTCTATTCAACTAGAGAAGATGGGCTTGCATGAAGTGACACAACGGTTTCACAAATCAGTCAGGCCAGAGACCAGTTCTTTCCCAACTGAAACAAAAATATTTGGTCGTGACAACGAACTGAAGAAGGTGATGAGATCGCTTGGTGTGCCTACAGATAGTAGTAGGGCTCATTCCAAACTCAAGAGAGCAAGTAGTTCAGTCAATGCATCAGCAAGCAACCAAGTTGGTTGTACACTAGACAATAATGAAGCAAGAATGTCATGGGTTCCTGTTTTACCAATAGTTGGAATTGGGGGTGTTGGAAAGACCACCTTGGCCCAACATATCTGCAATCATCGACAAGTGAAGTCTCGCTTCGACTTGATATTTTGGATTTGTGTTTCTGATGATTTCGACGTGAAGAGATTAACGAAAGAGGTCATACAATCTTCAACATCTGGTAAAGAGGCAGAAACGGATCATTTGGATTCTCTTCAGCAAGCTCTCGCTAAAAACGTGAAGAATAAAAGGTTTTTGCTTATCCTTGACGACATGTGGGATGATTCCTTGAAAGAAGATATGCAGTGTTGGAAGAGGTTTTGTGCACCTTTAACATCTGGACTTCCGGGAAGTATGATGTTGGTGACCACCAGATCTCCAGAGGTTGCTGATGGAGTGCGAACAATGGAACCAATTCCATTAGAGGGTTTGAAGGATGATGTATTTTGGGATTTCTTCAAACTATGCGTGTTTGGATCTGATTGCTCAAACAATGATTCAGAGTTGGAGAGGATTGGTAGAAGCATACTTCCAAAGTTGAAAGGTTCTCCCTTGGCCGCCAAAACTCTTGGGAGGCTGTTACGAATGAACCTTCATCCTACACATTGGAATAATATACTGAAGAGTGAATTGTGGGAGTTGAAACAAAAGGAAACTGACATTTTGCCAGCCCTTCGTTTGAGCTACATATATTTACCATTTCATTTGAAGCGATGCTTCTCATTTTGTGCTGTGTACCCCAAAGATCACAAATTTCAAAAGCGCAAGTTAGCTGAAATTTGGGTAGCAGAAGGCTTTGTGGAACCTCAAGGTGACATTCCAATTCAAGATATTGGTTGTCAGTACTTTGAAGACCTTGTGAATCGATCCTTCTTTCAAAAAGTTTCTAATACACACGTAATCCATGACTTGCTGCATGACATGGCCCAACTAGTTTCAAGGCATGACTGCTTCGTCTTAAAAGACAAAAGTGACTTTCAAAAAGTTCCTCAGAATGTTCGTCATATGTCAATACTCTCTAGCACAAGAGTTAACTGTTCCAATTTGTTGAGCCTTTGCAAGCATACAAAGCTACGTACCCTAGTTTGCAACAAGTCTTTATGGAAAAAAACTTTAGCTTCTGTACTGGACGGTTGGTGTAGTGAACTTCGGTGTATGCGTGTGATTTCTTGTGCCGATACATCTTCGGTACCAGATAGCATAGGCAACTTGAAGCATCTTCGGTACCTAGAAATCTCCAGAGCTTGTCGTATCAAGAGCCTTCCTTTAGCCTTCTGTTGTCTCTATAATTTGCAGTTCATGCATAGCAAATGCAGATTAGAAAGCTTGCCCAATGACTTTAGCAAGTTACTCAATTTACAGGTATTTCAATGTACTAAACTATGGATTGATGGAGCAAATAAACAAGGATCAGGAATTAGATTTTTGAAGAATTTGAACCAATTTTGCGAAGGTTTGAGTATTATTAATCTTCATGAGATAAGCAAGGATCATGCAGCAGAAGCCCAACTAAAGAATAAGAAGGATCTTAACCACCTGCGACTGGACTGGTCTTTCCGAAGGTCCCCAGAGCGCAATGAGAAAGAAGTGCTTCAAGTTCTACAACCTCCGACCAGTCTCAAATCTCTCAGCCTCTGGTATTATCCAGGTGAATCACTTCCAAGCTGGTTTCAGGCACAAAACTTGCCAAACTTAATATCACTTGAGTTTAGATATTGTCATGGAGTTGAGGGCATATCATTTTCCAGTGTCTTACAGCACACAAACCTAAATGAGATGCCTGGGGTGCTAGACAACAACAATGGCAGCATTGGTACTTTCTCGTCCATGACAGGCCTAACCATTTATGAGTGCAACAATTTAATCCTCGAACAAGTTGAACATATGCCTGCCATCAAGACAATAGAAATTCGAACATGCAAAAGGTTAGTATCACTACCAATTGCAAGGTTTGGAGATTGCCTTAAAGAACTGGTAGTGACTGATTGTCCAAATATCTCCCAGCTCGGTGAAAGTTTCGGGAGATTTTCTTTCCTGAAGAATTTGATGATTGGGAACTGTCCAAGTATCAACTGGCAAAGGGGCTTTGTATTACCACCATCTCTCGAAAGGCTCTCCTTAAGGCGTTGTGGGGATATCTCTGCCTGGTTTCCATCCTGCCTGGAGTACCTCACCTCCCTCGTGTCACTAGACTTGGGTTCATGTGCGGGCATAGAGTCCATTCCAGGCCACCTATGGAGCAGTAATCTTGCATCACTTCAGACCTTGTGTATTGTGGATTGTCCAGACCTTGTGTCAATTGGTGGAGCAAACGCAATTGCAAATATACAGAGCAGGTGGATACACGACTGTCCAAAGTTGGAGCACTAAACGCAATTGCAAAGACGGCTGCCAACCTGGCACTTGCTGCTAAATGGTATGTGTGTTAATACTAGTTTTTATTCTGATTTTCTGAAAAACTTCTGATATACTAGAAAACACTTACTTCTTGCTTCAAAGCGCTGTCATAAAAGCACGTTCGACGACTTCTTAACCTTTTTTTCTCTAAAGTCTGCTGTTTACAGTAATTCCAAATAGTTCAACTAACAAAAAAAAAAACTTGCCAATAATATAGATGTCCAAGTGCTGCCGTAATGTATGAAGTAATTTGGAACTACCCTTTATTTGTATGTTGTACGATGAATTCTTATTCTTATTCTAAAATCCAATAAAGTATAATATTATGAAAGTATTTTTAAGACAAATCTACACATGATTTTCATGTATCCAATTTAAATATTTTAAAAAATATTAATAGTCAAAGTTTCCAAAGCTTGACTACACATATGTCCAAAATGACAATTATTTGTGACAGGATGGAGTAGCATGCATGTTACAGACAACAATACATTCATGTACCAATAGTTCAATTAATTTTTTTTAAAAATAAACATGGATGTCAGCAACATACATTGCCAATCAAACGCAAAATAATAACATACAGACAAGTTTATCTCAGAGCAAATAATCAAGTAGTATATTAATTGGGAACTGGACATCTAATTGTGCATTACACAATTCTGCAGGGGTGCAAGAAATGTCATCAAAAGCGTAGAAAATGGGGTGTTTAGAAATCAGAACGACCAATTGTCGCTATTCAGCCCAAAAAGTGAAGTTAGCATCTAAAAGCATTTCAAAATAATCGTTTGGAACAGACCAAACTGAGAATGTTACGTGGTTATTACAGTCCAAACATCGAGTTCA
Organism: Guadua angustifolia; assembly: GCA_036346375.1. Lineage (NCBI taxonomy): Eukaryota > Viridiplantae > Streptophyta > Magnoliopsida > Poales > Poaceae > Guadua > Guadua angustifolia. The sequence goes on along the minus strand of CM070502.1, from coordinate 54,950,807 downwards.
AATATGGCAAACAAGAAAGCAGTCATGAAACGTCTCAAATTTTTCTCCAATGAAAAAAGCCTCCTCCGTCCTGAAGTCGCTGAACTAGTCATACTAACCACCTGGAGACGCTTGTAGTTGGTTGTAGAATTAAAGAACTTTCCCATGACAAGATAAAGCTTTTATTCCAGCTCTATTGGTCAGGAGTACAAATGTCCCAACTAGTTGGCGATGCACCTAACATCAAAGAGAGATTCCTGGACCATTAGGCTTGGGGCTTCTCCTCAGATTTCTTTGGCTGTCATGAAAACAGTTTACAAACTTTTGCCAGTATCAAATTGATAGTACCTAGAAAAGAAGGTATAAAAAAATAATGAACCAATGAGAATGTCCTGATGATGATGCGAAGAGGTCATCGAAACATCCTTCTAAATCAAAATTACACTGTTACACACAATAGACCTACAAGAATGACAATAGGCGGGAAAAGAGATAGAGGGGGTGGGGGTGGGGGATGAGGTTCAACCATAATGCAGATAGCACAAGCTCCAATGAAAAATCAAGGCATCTTGCATAGCTAAAAAATAAGAAAGGGCCTGTTGAGACGCACACACGCGGGAGGGGAGGGGAAGGGAGGGGGTGTGATTTGTTTTCAGTTCTTAATCCAAGGAATCCCAAAGGGACACTTCATCCAAATTACTCCTAAACATGTGTCACATGTAGGCATAGTAATAGTGGTCACTATTCATACACGCGGAGCAGCACCGTTGTACTGTATCAGTTAGCTTTCTAGTATAAGGATTAGTTGTTTGTTATCTTATTAGTTAGTTAGGCAACTTCTCGATAATGAATAAGATGCATAGTTGAGAATAGCAAAGATATCTCTCCTCGAATTCACAATTATAGCATGTAATTAGTTCAATTTTTATTAGGTAAGCTCCAGATTTTGTCATATCACATGGAGAATCCAGGACTTCAACCATGTGTAGTTGATAGTCCCATCCACTGTTCCCTTAGGTGGCTGCCTAGGCGGCACCTAGGCGCTAGGCTCCACCCTCCCGCCTAATGGCCTAGGCCGATTTATCCCGCCTAGGTGGCTGCCCAACCCACCTAATCGGCGATTAGGCGTTGGGTGCCATTCTGCCACCCGACTAGAGCCTAGCGTCTTAGTGAACACTAGTCCCATCTTACAGGGTTAAATTCTTGAATCCACCACAATTTGAATAGACAAAAAAAAACCATCAGAAGGACTATTTGTGGTCAAGTAGTTTTGATCTCTAGGAGTTAAAAATTATAGATCCTTGACTGGCTAGCAAGAAGCACTTTGCTAAATAAGACAAAGAAATTAAGTACAAAACATACCACCTTATCCTAGGTCACAGAATTGACACCCAATGAACGATAAGAGTAATTTTCACCCTACTATATATTATTGTCGATATTAAGAAACAACAGCTTATAGGTAGCAACATTCAAATAGCGCATACTCTGCTAAATCATCTTTAACTTGTATCAAATCATTCATATCTTTTGTTTCCTACTTTCCTAAATATTCCCAACAAAAAATATGTAACAAGCTGCATGACTAGAGGATATGCTTGCACAAGTACATATTGTACATCACTGTGTGACCCCTCTACTGCTTAAACGAGAACACACATTTCTGGTTAGCAATTTATATCATCAACCTAATTCCTACCTCTGTTGGGTAATTGGGTTGGCACTAAAACATAATCCTAGGAGAAGGTATAAAGATTAATGTAATCCTTAAGTTAACACAATAATGTAATAACCAATGGAACAACAAATGTCTACTACACTTTGTAGTGAACAGAAGGACCTTCCTTCATTTAGTTCCCAAATCTGATGCTCCCGTTACCCAAACTATATATAATAGCAGCACATCTTATACATGGGACACAAAATGATGTGTAGCAGCACATTTTACAGTAATCCCTGATCACAATAAGATGCTTGGTACAGTGAACTAAATAAAAATAGAGCAGAACAAATCAACAGGCACACAGAACAGTAATTTTGACATATGTTCATCGAACATCCCATAAGCTTGTCCCACAGGGCATGCATGGGTGTCCTCCACCTCAAGATTACAACCGTACAAAATGAAACGGATTGCACCAAGAAGTTGCTAATGAAAGTTCTAAGAGTATCATTTAGTCCAGTCAATAAAATTGAGTGCACAAAGACAATATGTTTGTTAAAGCATGCTATATTTTTCATCTAATCTAATCATCAAATAAGAGTGGAAAAACCAAATGAGCAGTTGAAAAGAGCACCAAAGCAAAATCCCCTCATCACAGCTGCTGCTAGCCTGCTACTAGTAGAAAGTATAGACCAGATTATTCCAATATACTTCTCCATGAACACACGGAACACACATATGTCCACACGAGGATTGAATTCGGTCAAACAAACAGGAATATAAGCATCAGACAAACATTAGTAGATTCCTCAGGCGTTATGTGAAGCATGGAAGACATGGACCGACACTTTTATAGAAGGCAAAGCACCACATAGAAATTGCTCCCTCGTTATTAATCTCCCAAACGTAAACTTAGAAATTGCAACCATATATAGATTATTCCAATCTACATATACACCATTGCAAAAAAAAAAAGGTTTGATAAAACGAGCAGTTGTCAATTAGGATTTATAATCACCCAATACAAACTTTGCTAACGGAAAAAGATGAATGAGTGGTAATCTGCACAAATACCCGCGATTCCTACAATTGGGCGAGAGATTTGATCGCTAGGTAATCAGATACACCCATGCACGCAAGATGTTCGACGAAAAGAAAAGCAGCTAGGGGCAAAAAAAAAAGGCGCACCTATGCTTGGGAATGACATGTCCAGCTCCTCCTCGGGAATGACGACGGACCACTTCTTCCCGGCGTCACGGAACATCTGCTCGGTCGCTATGAGGCGGCCACGGGCAAAGATCTTGTCACAGATGCCCTGAGCGGTGGCGCCGTCAGCGGCGACAAAGGCCTCCTCGGTGCCGTTGAAGTAGGTGACGAGGACGCATGGGGGCAGCTGGGGCTTGGGGTCCTTGGCTGGTGAGGCAGGCAGAGAGGGGAGGCGCCGCAGCTCGACCGAGCAGGCAGGGTTGGAGTCCTTGGCCTTGCGGGCATTGCACTAGGCTAGGAGCTCCACCGCCGCCGCCTTCCGCGTGTCCAGCGGGCTGTACTCCACCACCACCTTCGACAGGAACTTGATTCTCTGTCTCTGCCTTCGACAGGCTCTTCTCGCCGCCTCCGCCTTCTTCTTCAGTCCTCGCTCGCCGCCGCCTTTTCCCGAAGATTACGTGGCGTCGTGAGGCTCCAGGCTTGGCTGCAGTCTGCAGAGTTCTTTGGGCTGGGTCTGGTTCGGTTGGGCTCGGCCCAAGGGCATACAAAGTGTTTGCTCGCCAGGGTGCACTTGCTAATGCTAGTGAATAAGGATGCTCTCCAGGTTTTCAATAAATATCATCATCATCACTGGGAAAAAACTTACACGTTGCTGTGCGAATCTATAGAAGCCATGTGCCATTTGAACATTCTTGTTTTTTATATTAATAACTTGATTGATATGTATGATTGTGAGTTCTCTGTCCGTCAGTTGATAATGACTATTCCGTACATTATGAGATTTTGGTATTCTACTTAGGCAATACCTAAAATAAATCATATTGACACAAAGGCACAACAATATATTGTAATTTGGTGCAGAGACATATTACAGTTGCACAATGCATAAGTCCCAATGCATATAGTTTCTATAACTTCCATGTCATCTAGATACTACATGTAGAAACTATGCTCCCAATGAATAGTTTCTTCAAAATAAACTCTCATCCAATCTCCTCTTTTCTCTTATTTTCTCACCCAATCCCCTTTTTCTCTTTCTTGGTACTTGTGTAGAAATGGTTTCCTACATGAGAAATGGTTTCCTTCTCTTTTATCGTTAACTCTACCTCCACATCACCATTTTGCTTACATGACAACCTAATTAATGCTATGAAAACTATCCTAGTCATCCCACTTGCATGTATATATACTTGCTGAACTTGGCACCCAACAACAACAAATTAATCGACATTACAATGTCCTCAAAGTACGTGCAGGCCTAGAAAGCCGAAAACAATCAAACTCAAATGCAACTCAAAAGGAAGTCCAAATATTTAAATTGACTTTATTAAATTTGGGATGTTACATATACATGTATATGAACTATTGGAGTGATCAATTGATACTGATTCATATTAATTTGGCAAGCTTAAAATCTGAAATTGGCAAGACTGCTAAGAAGTTTGTCACAAATTAGTGTGTGATCTTGTTTCTAATAGTGAGGAGGCAAGTTAATTCATATAACCCGACATATGAGAGCAAATAATTTATTAACTTGAGCTATATTGCTAGTTATATGCTATTGTTTATTGTCATTTGCCATGTATGAATACTTGAAATACTTGAGTTGTTTTTATGCCTTGATATCTATCAATAACATGCTCCTATCTCTATGGTTATTTATTAAGTTTGGAATTGAAGTATTAAGAACATTGCTAATATAGTATTTTTTACAATAATTCCAGCCCCCAAAATATTTTCGTTTCTTGCAAGTTGTCCATACACATGAGGTGTTCGATGAATTACATATGAGAACCTAGGTGGCTTGTTTTGTTCAGTTATTTGATGACTACGCTTCATCTGCCTCTTCAGAGCTCGGAAGTTTCTAGCAACATTTTGTCGCACTATGAGTTGGGGAGATTATGGTATCATAGTACACGTCTACACAGTTGTGGCAATAAAGTTTTGTGCACCACCAAATAACACAAGCAAAATTGCAGAGTCTGCAAAATGCAACTCTCGTCGCTAAATTTTTACAAAGCGAAAAGTTGTAAGAACAAGTTGCTATGGAATACTTTCTTTCATGAAAAGTATGATAATATTATTTTTATGTGGGTAATAAAAAAATGTTCCTCCAAAACAATGCTGACTTGTAAAGAGTGAGGGAATACAATCAGTTCGATGAGTTGCCTCCTTCGTGCGATCTAGAGATATAGATATTTTGCAAGTCTTCTTCGTGCGATCTAGCTAAGCAGCCGCACATTTGCACGTGTAGTTATACTATTTTTCTTTCTCATTAGCGATTATAACAGTCATTACTTTCCAATTAATATATTCTCTTTTTTCTAACTTCAGATGAACCAATTGTCTAATGTCTCAGGAACGTACAAATGCCGAGGAGTTCTAATTCTGGATTCAATATGGAAGTCATTATTATTGCGATAAACCGAACTCTTGATTATTGAGATACAACCGGGCTCTTGATTTTGGTGAGTGAATTCTGAAACTAGTCTGTCAAGGGCGTCAGGACCTAGGGTAGCTGGCCCTTGGCTACGGAGTTCGTAGCCACGGTCCGTCTTCGCCGGCGAGGTTTTGCCCCTCTGCCGTCGGCTTGTTGGGAGGGAGACGGGAGATTAGAGATAATGATCTTGCTTAATCTTCCCAATGTGTGGTTACAGGAATATATGGCCAAGGGCCTTAACCAATCTCTCCTAGACTTAAGGAATAAAAATAGAAACTAATCTCTCTTTCCAAAACGTAAGGAATAAAAATAGAAACTAATCTCTCTTTCCAAACTTAGCCACTCGCGGTGGCTCCTCCTCAACAAGCAGCTGCTGCTGGCGGGCGGCAAGACGTCACGGCGGCGCTGTCGACGCGCCCCATGACATCTCCCCCTCGAGACCCAGCTCGTCCTCGAGCTGAAAATCGGGTACTTGATGCGAACTCGTCAAGGTCCTCCCAGAAGCAGACTCACGGCTCGCGCCAATGACGAGTACTGACGAACTCCACGCGCCAAACGAGCTTGCTCGACACGCAGCGTGATTCGAATCACCCGCCGTTGTGGATGGCGCAGGTCGGGGCGAGGCCGAGGTGCGCCGATGAACTTTTGAGCACGCCAACATGGAACACATCATGAAGTCGGGCACCCAAGGGCGTTCGGCGACAGCGACATCGTTGATGATCTCGACGACGCGGTAGGGTCCCACAAATCGGGCTTCAGCTTCCCGTGGTCGCCCCGGTAGTGAGGACGAGAAGGCCGCCGAGTCGAAGAAGTGCCCAATCGCCACACGATAAGAGACCGACCGATGCCGCCGGTCGTAGTGGAGCTTGGGACGCCTGTGCTCGCTCCTGTGGTAGCGTACATCGGCCAGAAGGCCTCGCGAGCCTCCATGTCTGGGCGGCAGCGGCCACCCGCGTCTCCCCGCTCATAAGAGCGGATGGAAGGAGGGTCACGGCTATATACCACGCGAACGGCGTGTCCGGAGTGAGGTCTGCACGCGGTGTTGTAGGTGTACTGCCCACGGCAACCACCGCAGAACCATCGGCGGGATGATCTCCGGTGAAGCGGCCGCAGTACATCACGATGACGCGGTTGGCGGCCTCCGTCTGGCCGTCCGACTGTGGATGGAAAGCCGGCGTCATGTGCAGCTTGGTGCCCATACGCCGCATGAGCTCGCGCCAGAACGTCGAAGTGAACACCGGGTCGCGGTCGGAGACGATGGACTGCGGAACGCCATGGAGGCGAACAATGTCGGTGAAGAAGGCCTGCGCCACAGACTCCGCCATGTACGGATGCGCGAGAGGGATGAAGTGGCAGTACTTGTTGAACCGGTCGACGACGGAGAGAATGACCGTCTTCCCGTTCACCCTTGGTAGTGCTTCCACGAAGTCGAGACCGATGTCGGCCCAGACCGCCGACGGCACGGCAGCAGCATAAGCAGCTCATTGGTGTAGATGTCTCGACTTGTACCGCCGACAAGTAGGGCACGACCGTCATTTAATTCTCGCACCAAACCACGCATGTTGGGAAAATGAAAGTCGCGGCGAGGCGGTGAAGCGGCGATGGACGCCTCGTGCCCATCCTCATGGACGGCCGCCATGATCTCTGCAGCAGCGGTGAGGTGGGTGGGATGTAGAGATGCCCCCATAGGCGCCCATGTCGCCGACCATCGCCCAAGGTGCGCGCGTGTACCGTGGACCTCATCGTGGATGGCCACCGATCTGGATCCGTGGCTCGCGCGACGGCGGCGGCCGATGAAGTCGGCGAGGCGAAATAGCGAAGAAGGCGCCCTCCTTAGTGTCACGGCGGAGAGGGCGCCACCACGGTGTTCGTGGACCGGACTTGTATTCGACGGTGAAGTCGAAGCTCAACAGCCTTGCCGACCCAATGGTGTTGCGGGATCGTGGCAAGGCGCCGGTCGAGCAAGTACTTGAGGTCAGAGTGGTCCGTCTTGACGGTGAAGCGCCGCCCTCACGTGCACGGCCGCCAATGTCGACGGCTCGACAAGGCCGATGAGCTCCGCCATATGCGGCGAAGCGAAGCGATGGCGCGCACCACCGCCCGCCAAGAACGCGATGGGATGGCCATCTCGACCAAAGACCGCGCCGGCTATAGGTTGACGCGTCGCACTCTACAACGAATGGCTTGGCGAAGTCCGGCAGTGCCAGCACTGGGGCCAACATCACCGCCCCTTTGAGGGCGCTAAAAGCCGCTGCTGCGTCGCCGTTCCAGGTGAACCCCTCCTTCTTTAGAAGAGCTATGAGAGGAGCAGCGATGGTGCCGTAATTGTGGACGAACTTCCTGTAGTACCCTGCCAGGCCGAGAAAGCCTCGCACCGCCCGCGCCGAGCGCGGTTGAGGCCAGTCGTGGATGGCCTGGACCTTGGCCGGATCCATGGCCACACCCGCCGCGGATATGGTGTGCCCGAGGTAGGCGATGCTGTCGCGCCGGCGAGCACTTGAGCGCTTGACGAAGAGACGATGCTGTCGGAGCACCGTGAGGACGACGCGGAGGTGACGCAGGTGGTCCGCCCAGGAGGCGCTGTATATCAAAATATCGTCAAAGAAGACAAGCACAAACCGGCGGAGGTAGGCGCGCAGCACGTCGTTCATGAGCGACTGGAACGTGGCAGGGGCATTGCATAGCCCGAACGGCATGACCAAGAACTCGAAGAAGGCATCATGCGTCCGGAACGCGGTCTTGTCGATGTCCTCCGGCTTCATACGGACCTGATGGTAGCCGGATCGGAGGTCGAGCTTGGTGAAGAATCGGGCGCCATGGAGTTCATCCAGGAGCTCGTCGACGACCGGAATGGGGAAAGCGTCTTTTACGGTGATGGCGTTCAGCGCGCGGTAGTCGACGCAGAACCGCCAAGAGCCGTCCGCCTTCTTGACGAGGAGGACCGGGGACGAGAACACCGAGCTGCTGCGCCGAATAAGCCCTTGGTCCAGCATGGACGCACATTGATGCTCCAGTTCGTCCTTGTGCAAAGCGGGGTATCGGTACGGTCGGACGGCCACCGGTGGCGCCCCCGGCACCAAGGTGATGCTGTGGTCACGGCTGCGCGATGGGGGCAAGCCGTGCGGCTCGCCAAGACGTCGCCGAATCCACCAAGAGCTCCTCGAGGAGCGAGCCGCTGGCGTGGTCGTGTTTCACGGCCGGCAAGACGAGGGTTTCGCCACCGCCCGGCAGAAGTGCGGCCTTGGTATGTGAAAGAGACCGCGCGGTTGCTGAAATCCCACACGATCGGGCCGAGCACGGCGAGCCACCGGGTGCCGAGGACGACATCGTACCCCGCCAAGGGCATGACATAGAGATCAGCGGGGAACGAGGCGCCATCGATGGTCAGCGGTGCGTCGCGGATGACACCGACGCACGCGACGCGTTCGCCGTTGGCGACCATCGCCGTGAGACGTGGTCGGTGTTGGAGAGGCAGTCCGGTCCGAAGGGCAGCGGCCTCCGAGATGAAGTTGTGGGTGCTGCCGAAGTCCAGCAAGGCGACGAGGGATGCGGATCCGAGCCCGGCCTCCGGTTGCATCGCGGTCGGTGAAGGCGACCCGGCTAGGGCTCGAGGGAGAACATCGCGCGCCCGCAGCCCCCACCCTCGGCGGTCTCCGTGGCCGCTTCGCCGTCCCTCCGCAAAACCATCGAGGAGGAATACCGCTGCACACACGGTTGTGGCCCCGTGAATCTGTCTATCGCATTGTAACAGAGCCCGAGACGGCGGCGCTTCTTGTTCCGCCGGTGAGGCGTTGATGGGGCGGCTCGACGGTGATCGCCGCGGGTGGCTGCTGGCACCCGCGGCGCAAGGCGAGCTAAAGTGGCGGCCGAGCGGCAGCAGAGGCGGGCGGCGCTCTGGGCGGCGGCGGTATCGCTTCCCGCAGCTTGAATCGGGCGGGCTAAGCTCATGGTCGCGCTGGGATCGGGGTTCTGGATTCGGACGTCGATGCTGAGCGGCGGCTGGAGACCACCGGTGAACAGCTGGACCCTCTGCGCCTCGTCAGCGGGCAAAGACGAGGGAGGAGCGCCTGGAACCTATCTTGATACTCGGCGATCGTGCGTTCGCGGCGGCATTCTCGCCAATTCGGCCACGGGCAGAGCGCATGGTGGCCTATAACGCAGTTCAACAGCTCCTTGAAGCGACGCCAGACGGGTGCCTCGTCCCGCTCGACTGGATGTACCACATCTGCGCGCCTCCTCCAAGTTGTAAGAGGCCATCCGCACCTTCTCCTCCTCCATGATCCGTTCGGCGGAAATATGACTCGCAGCGATTGATGAAGAGCGGCGGATCGGTTTTCCGTCATAGCAGGAAAATCCATCTTCCGGAACTTTGGTGGTCGATCATGATGGTGCCGCCCATCGTGGCCCCGGCCGCCCCGAGGAGGCGGACTTCTCCTTCGAGCTCGCCACGGACGTCATAGGACGCCACGGTCGTGGTCGTGGTCGCGATCATGTTGGCAAGATCGGCGGTGGTCGGTTCGACATGGTGAAGTGATCAACGCATGATCGATGGTGGCGGCGGGGTGGGTGGGTGGTAGCGCAGCGGTGGAGGGATGTTGCGGCGGCGGAGCGGATGAAGACGAGGAACGCCGGGGAGCTGATACCAGGTTGTCAAGGGCGTCAGGACCTAGGGTAGCTAGCCCTTGGCTACGGAGTTCGTAGCCACGGTCCGTCTTCGCCGGCGAGGTTTTGCCCCTCTACCGTCGGCTTGTTGGGAAGGAGACGGGAGATTAGAGATAATGATCTTGCTTAATCTTCCCAATGTGTGGTTACAGGAATATATGGCCAAGGGCCTTAACCAATCTCTCCTAGACTTAAGGAATAAAAATAGAAACTAATCTCTCTTTCCAAAACGTAAGGAATAAAAATAGAAACTAATCTCTCTTTCCAAACTTAGCCACTCGTGGTGGCCTCCTCTCTGAAGGCCAAGTGCTGTTGGCATGGCAAGAAGACGCCACGGCGGCGCCTGTACGTGCGCCCCCACATGACATAGTCCCAAAGGGTTTTAGGTGTAAATATAGCACCCTATTGTATAAGAAAAGAAAATCTACAATCAATAAAGGGAAAACAACTGAGATCCTCATTATCTTGTATTTATTTATTCTATGATTATTATTCAGGTATTCTCAATATTCTTGATTGGCATTAGGATTGATCTACGACTATCAATATATTATTGAATACATTATTAGCACGAAAGCTCTCCAATACCTAACGGTATGTCACTGGATTCCCACTTTTCAATCCCATGCTATTAGATTAATCATGTAGATTAATTTTTGTTCTCTAGACCTTAGATGGTTTTTATGCTAATTAGGGTTCTAGGTTGATTCACTGTACATGGATTACTCTTTGTGGTTTAGTCCATGAGCGCCCACTGTTGCATGAGCATCTTCTTCCGGCGAACAATGCATGCAGTCTGAAACCGCTGCCACATGCAGAGCGGTTATCGCTACCACGTGCCCCCAAAGAGCAATGGCCACCGCCCAAAACAGCCTCCGATCGTCGCCTAACGTGACGCCGCAACCAAGACGTGCAAGGTGGCGCCCACAATGACCAAGCTAGTGTTTTTGAAAAAAGGAAGAGATGAAATCCTCTAATAAATAAAAAGGAAGACCAGTGCTAAGTAACGCCTCGTAGCGACTAGGCTAGGGTTAAAAAAGAGAAAGAGTTGAAATCCTCTAATAAAAAACCTAGCCCTGTCGACCTCTTTGGGCTGCACGGCCTATTCACCACTATGGCCTGCTAAAATTGCAGCTCAATAAAGAAAAAAAGGGATTCGGCCCAAGAATTCCTAGTCAGACTAGATTCAATTGTACTTAAATAGACCGCACCAAACAACAAAATCTTTTGGGCTGATTATTTTTGTGGTTTAACCCTGGGTTTTTAGGTATTCTCGTGGATGCGGTAAATTTTATGAAAAAGGCACTAAAGTTTCACAGAATTACTAAAATTTATTGGGACAAAGAAATTTTACATTTTCGACCTTGAAGTTTCCAGTAATCCCAAAAAATAGTTAATAAATTCTAAAATTTATATTGAATCCTATAAACTAAATTACTAGGTATATGGGCTTTCGTAATGTATTGAAACTTAGATGTATCACACATTGGAGGCTTTGTATCATTGGGCTTACTTTATGTGCATAATTCCATGTCTATACATATGCCAAAATTTATTTTTGTGTTATTTAAATAATTCTAAAAATTATCGAAAAGCTAGCAAAATTCATGGAAATTATAGATAATTATCTACTGAATAGATATAGATCAATCTTTACTGATTCAAGAGTGAGCATGCAATATATTAATTTTACTTGCAGTGAAATTCATTTTTGCATGAATATAGCTTGGGATATGTCGGCCATCGTAAAGAGGGTATTTGTTGAGCTTGCCCTAGATGGTAGCAATTACCTATCTTGGGCAATGGATACCAAGATTAATCTAACAGCTCGATCTCTTGAAGCTGCTATTACCTAGCCTGAAGCTAGTACACCTGCTCTTCTTGAAGCCGCCCAGTGTGCGGCTTTGCACTACGTAAGGCACTATCTCCATGTGGATATAAAGGCTGAGTATTTGATGGACGATCCGTTAGCATTATGGAATTCCCTAAAGAAATGCTATAACCAAGAAGATTTGCCCCGCCTTGCTAGAAGCAAAGCGAATGAACCTCCTACGCTTCTGTGACTATAAAACCATGGTAGATACAACTTATCTCCATACTATGTTTCTAAGAAGTAGTAGATGATGAAATGATAGACAAGACATTATATATCTCCACCCTAACATGAGGATATTACAACAACAATCTTGTCATGCTAAGTACTAGAAATACTTTGAGCTTATGTACACTTTTTTGGAAGTAGAGAAATTTGATGAAGTCGATGAAGAATCAATACCATATTATCACAAAGGGGACACATGCAATGCACAAAGCGTATGCCATGCTCAAGAGACTAGCAATATCTATGGCCACATAAAAGGCCAAAGACATCAAGGGAAAATGGAAGAATGGGGAAGATTCAAGCCCTAGTGGGGATGTAAGCGTCAGAAGGGCCATAGAGTTTTCAAAAGAAAGATTTCGCCAAAGCAGTGCTTACTCTGCACAACCCTACTTTAGATATGGATGCACTACCCATTGGTCTTGCAACTGCCACACTCTAAGCATCTTGTGGACCTTTACATGCAATCCACTGGTAAAGTCAAAAATACTCAAGGGAATAATATTGAGATACACTTCACTGCTCAACCTGTTATTGCACGAATGATATGGTTCTTGATTCTACAAAGAAGTTCCAAAAGGATCTTCTTGGATATGAAAATACTTTCATGGATGGATGCATGTTTTTCTTGGGTCTGAGCTCTAGGAGTCCCAAAAGGGTACCTACGACTTATATGGAGACTTGAACTAGTCTCATAAATACTATTTTACTTTGCTAGTCGATATCACATATTCCTTATGAGTTTACTTAAGAATGTCTCTACCACTTTAGTTTTAGTTCCTGAATGAACATTAATCTATGCTCCTATTGAGCAACTATTATTTAAAGTTGAATATATTGTTATTTCCTAGAATATTCGATTCATTTATTGTGCTATGTTTGTTCTATATTTTATATTATGTTCCTAATGCAACAATTATTGGATTGCTAAATTATACTTTTAATGTTGAACAATGTGTAATCTAATCGCAGATGAAGAAATCTATCTTGTAGATAGTTCCACCACAAATTCAATTGTTAGAGAAACTATATATGTTCAGATTTTGACAAAAAAACTACAAATATTATGACCATCATCAAAAGAGATGCACTCATAGCTGGCACTAGAAGAGCTATCACAGTTCTCCCTGTAGGTGCTCGTATAATAATAGAGGATGTTCTCTTGTACCATTAGTCCAGTCGTACTTTATTAAGTTTTAAAGACATTCGTTTGAATGATTTTCATATAAAGATAGAAAATAAGTATGGTACAAAATACGTACTCATAACTAAGTTTAACGGGTGTAACAAACATATGGTTGAAAAACTTCATTCGTTCTTCTCAATTTTTTGTTGCGTTGAAGACAGTATTTTAAAAACCTAGAAATGTTTAAGATATAGCATGATTGACTGGGTCATCCTGAGTTGAATATGATAAGAAAAATCATCAATAATTCTACTAGCTATAACATAAACTACAGATTTCCCTAGACCTGAAGACTTTTTATACTCTGCTTGTGCTAAAGGGAATCTCATAGTTAAAGTGTGGGAAAAATCATCGAGTTTTTTTGGAGAGAATTCAAGGTGATATTTGTGGATGTATCTAGTCCCTGTCAGGCTCCTTTATATACTTTATGGTACTGATAAATACTTCTACTAGATGGTCCTATGTATGTCTATTATCTACTCCAAACCATGATTTTGCTAAATTAATTGCCCAAATTATTAAATTAAGAGCCTTCTTTCCAGATGAAAGGATCAAGTCCATCCGAGTAGATAATGCAGGCGAATTTATCTCAAAGGCATTCAACGATTATTGTATGGCTTTGAGCATTAGTGTCTAACATTCAGCACATTATGTCCACACAAAATGGACTTACAGAGTCATTAATTAAAAAAAATAAAACTTATTGTTTAACCTCTCTTATAGAATTATAGGCTACCCATCAATTATTGGGGCTACGTAGTGTTGCACACTGCTGTATTAACCACCAGAGCTCACCGAACTTCAGATTCTATTACAAGGTGGCGCTTTTCTCCTCCCTCTTTGTAGCGACCCCCATTTTTACATAAATGCAAAAATGAAAATCTCATGTGCACACAGTACTAGTCCCTGGATCAGTAGCTAGTACGCACATTTACAACAATTGATATCACATCCATACTCTTTATTACAAATAATAATGGTAATGTATACAATGGAATCTTACAATTCAGAGTAATGCAGCGGAAAGAATCGAAAGTCTTGTAGTGTGCCCATTCAATCCCTCAGGCAACTGACAAGGCATAATCCCTAGAAAACTCGTTAACATTCCCGAATCCTGCGTAAATAATTTTTGTTGAGCTATTCTGATTCTTCACCTAAAAACAACGAATAAGCAAGGGTGAGTACTTGCGTACTCAGCAAGACTTTTACAAAACCTATAATATATGCAGGCCATTTCAAAGGAAAGGCTTCTACGGTTAATTTGCATAAAGCCAATTTAAATTGTAAAACAAGTAGTAATTGCAAAACGGAATTTATAAAAGCAAGTTTGACAGATATGAAAATAATAAACAAGTAAAGTATATGTAATAACTCACTGTCCTCCACGACATGAGCATCAAGTCGTCCATTGCCAATACATGGCTCAAATCTGAGACAAATACTTTCCAACAAATGTATCCAATCCAATCCATTTTGAAAATACCAAAACTGCTAACTATGTGATGACTTTACCAAGTGCCCATGACCGTGGGCGCGGCTAATCGATTAGTTTTACACTCTGCAGAGATGTACAACTTTATCCACAAGAAATGATCAACCTCTTTTGCTAGGCCATTCGACACACTTCCTTTGGTATGTCGGCAAGGAGATCATAACATAATCGTTACATTACTTAACCCTAGCTTTGCACCAGCATGGTGACGATATGCTTTGGTGGTGAAAGATATTTGTACAGTCACTGTACGTGAAATAGTAAGGTGCTTGTACATTCGCTGTACGTGAAATAGTGATCCCATAGCATGGCGTACACCTACGAGCAACCAGTCACTGAAGAAGCCCGTAATACTCCAGCCTACCAATGTGCAAAGTCAGTTTTAAGTAACTTAATAGGTTAAGACTGTCCCATACCAACACTTGTGGTTGTACGGTTATCTTGGCCTGAAAACAACCCATAGTTTGGTCCTTAATCTAACACGGGCAATAATCTCCCCTTACACTACGTGCAAATCCATGCACCTCCGGTTATTGCCAATAATTGCCCGCATCAAAAACATAGTTTTATTTTTAATCAAAATACCAATAACCATCATCATGTCTCAATATTTCCAAATTTCATCTGATCAATGATTCCAACTGATTTATCCCAAGTCTAAAGCATGGCTACGCATGATTATTAATCATCGCATATACCCAAATTGACATCAGATATTGTCTAACCATAATTCTAGGGTTATCAAGGTTCACATGTCAACACTAAGGGAATTTCATAAGACAGAGGTATATCTACCAGTACCCACAAAGTAGCAGAGTTTAATGAATATACGCATGCAATAAAAACATTTAATGAAAATATTTATAAAACTGGGATCAACATGGTCAAAGGGGGTGCTTGCCTTGCTTATTGATGTCTTCAACGAAGTTGAAGTCGCAGTCGATGATGAAAGTAGTTACGTCGGGTTCTACACGTCGTCCGATAATAATAACATAGCAACATGACAAATAATAAATCTCAATAAGGCAAAAAGAAAATAGATAGAAAAATTCAAACAAAACAATTTCACGAAACAGGTATGGTTTTATTATTTATAATATCATATGCTTTTGTTAGTTCATTATTCACACACACACACACACACACACATATAGAAATGCTAATGTGCTCTCGAGAGCACGGATCCTGCCGTGCTCTCGATGAGTTTGTGAAATCCATGACAAAAATGTTCAATTTGAACCGTTCATCTTCTTCATCTTGTTGAAATGTAGCTATAAACCAAATTTCACATTGTTTTGAATTTGTTTACTATTTGTTTTGCATTTTCTAAAATCAGCGATCTAATTAGTTTTGGACCATCCAAAAAGCCTGATTTTAGAAAATACAAAACAAATAGTAAACAAATTCAAAAAAATGCAAAATTTGGTCTATAGCTGCATTTCAACAAGATGAAGAAGATGAACGGTTCGATTGAATATTTTAACACGGATTTCAAGAACTCATCGTGAAGCTCGGAAGGATCCGTTCGAGAGCATATTAGCATTTCAATATGCTTATAGAAATGCTAATATATCTCGAGAGCACGGATCCTTCCATGCTCGATGAGTTTTGTAAATCCATATATATATATATATTTCTTGACAACCTTTGATTCAAGTATTAATGAAATTTGTTTCATAAGCTATATTTCTGTATTCTATAATTCCAAAATACTATAATTATGTATTTTTATTATTTATAATTTCATATTCATGAAACTAAAATTACTTAATTAAATTTTAGACTACTTTCTTGCTATTTACAATAACGTAAATATTTCCTATAGTGAACCCTAATTATTTTTGCATATTCAGGTTCCTAGAGATTTAATAAGTCTAACAAAATTTATTTGATTCAATTTGGAGGTCATTTGCAAAGTATTCATGTATGACATATTTTGAATTCCTTCTTTAAATTTGAATTAAAAATTTAAACAGAGTTCAATTTTAAAATATTTTTGCATATTATGAATCTACATGAATTTATATGAATTTAGGAATTTATTTCACTTCATTTTGACTGTTAGTTCAAAAGTTATACTCAATTGAAGGTCCTAGGGTTTGAAAATACTGGAAAAGGGATAATTGCCAAATAAGAAAAGTGCGCTTCTCACCGAGGATTACGCTTTCCTCTTTTGGGCTGAACTAGAGCTAGGCGCCGCAACTGGGCTCGGGCGTCGATGGCTCAAGCGAGGAGGCATGCACGACAAAGCAGGCTCAGCAGCAGAGGGACAAAGCGACGACAGAGGCTGACAGGTGGGACCCGCTCGGCAGAGGGCTGATGGAGCCGAGTGGCTGACATTTCGGTCCCGCATGGCAGCGACTGGTGAGGCGAGGGACTGACGGAGGGGTCTCGATTGGCAGAGACCGAGAGCAGAGCTCTAGCTTCCAAGACTCACCGGCGGTGAAGCTTCGCCGTAGAAGACGAATGGATAGCACGAATAGACTCAGCAGGTCAATCCTCATCTGGGAGTGGTACCGGTGTGGTTGGAGATGGCCGGGAGGTAGGTCGCCACCGTGGAGGGCGGCGGCGCCATGGCCGGTAAGGAAAGCTTGAGAATCACCGCTTCACTTGCTTCATTTTCACCGGATAAAGTATCAGTGAGTTACCAGAGACATGATTTTGAGTTTTTATTAAAGAATTTACATGCGGGGATGAGCTACCATCGTGCGCCATGAGCAGCAGAAGGAGGAGCTCGGGGCGAGGGTGCTCTGGGGAAGATGAGCATAAATTGGCGCCAGGGATGAACTCTATGGATCATGAGGGTGCTTCGGTGTTGTAACACCCCGACGCTAAACGCACCGCGAATGCTACCAAAAGACCCTAAATGACACTTACTGTAACACCCCGACGCCAATGCGCCACGGATGCTACCAAAACCCTGATTCACAAGCGACACCCCTTGGACCCACTCATGTCCGAAGGGCTTACCGACACATGATAATTCTCCACAACAAATCACTTGAGCTGAGAATTTCCGAAGAAGGCATAAAAAACTAACATCGCTATGAACTTGACTGCAATCAACCACTAAACTCTAAAACCAATTTAAAGCTAAGTCACCGAAATTTACAAAATTTCGGCATGACCTCCCTAGAAACTAGGACATCCACTCAGCAGACAGAAAACATTGCAGGTATATGATATCATTCTAGCAGGTCCTTAGTTAACCGATCTCACATCCAATATAAATTAATAACTACTCCACAACGAACAACATATTACAACCTCAATCAATATCACTAGGCTTTACAAAGCGATTTAAATAGTTTGATGGTGACCGAAGTCGTGCATGTGCTCTACTCCCATCCCGGCGAGCCAGCTTCAAAGAACCTAAAAACAGGAGGCAAACAAGTGTGAGCCCAAGACTCAGCAAAGTGCAATCAAGTAAGAAAAGTTTCTTTAATTTGATAGCCATAAATAAAAGAAGCAATTTGAATTCATATGAAACCAAACATAAGTGCACAACTATTTCATTATTTGACATAACCAAAACTAAATTGAAATCATCCCGTAAAGGAAGCAAGAATTCAGCCCCATTTACCACATCCAACTCGGAAACATAACTAAACCGTACTCATGCCTCAACAATCATTTCGGGATGAGTCCACGACTCAATACTCAACCTGTCATTTCCATTCTCATCAATTAACATTTACTAATTGCAACACACAATGCAATGCTTTTATGCTCTCATCCTTTTCTCATGAATCATAAAATGAATGCACCATGCATGCTCATAATGCACATTGTCATAGCGTATACCAAGATAGTGAGTGCACACCCGTCGGTGTGCACCCTCAATCCCACCCATCCGTGGCGGGCCCACTCTTATCGACTCGCTCCCATTCACCATCGATGAATGGGACTACGAGGTAGGACTTTGTGCTCACTACGGTGAGCACCGAGGCCGTGATCAACATGGGACGCCTCGTCCATCATGAATGCAATTATGCAATTGACGTGAATGCATCTCATCCCTCATTCATTTTCACCACACATAGCCATAACCAATATGGAAGTACCAATTAACTTGCTATTTCCCAGTGTAATTCATTCGACAGTAAATAAAGTCATGTGTTTAAGCACAACACAAACATGAATATAACACACACATTATCATTTAATCACTTTATCCTTTGCATCAACATAACCATACTCATTTATACAATTCATAAGGCGTTGCAATAATAGAAATTGAATAACTTACCTTCCCATTGCTAACATTCATCCATCCCCATTACCATGCTAAGAACAACTTCTAGATATGCTATTAAACATAACCAAATCATTAGAATTTTCATACTTTTATTGCAAGCAAAGCATTTAACATCCTACTAACGCCTAGGAGATGCACTTGCCTTTAACGGTCACGGGCGTTAAGACGGAGGTCGATGCGCTCCCGGTTCACTCCACCTGCAATAGAGTGATCTCCACTCAAAAACATGCTACTACAGCAAGCAACCCAAAACAAAACGACATCGAACCTACGGATCGCCCCGAACTCCGAAACCTGAAATCTGCCGCTCGGGACAGTACACTTCAACAGGCCATAACTTGGGCTATACAACTCCAAATCAAGTAAACGAGTACATTTTATCGAACGGAAGGAAATTTCCCACCTTTTTCTAAGTATACAAAAAGCATGATTCGGCCCTAAGCTCCTCTTATCTGCAGTTGAACACAGACTGCTCCAATCGCTACACAAAGTGGACAGCGCTCGGTAAAAAGGGCATAACTTACAAACGGCTGAACAAAATTTAGTGATTTCAGTCTCTATTGAAAGGTAATTCGATTATCTACAATTTTCAAAACAGTCGGACCCCCAGGAAACGCTTGCAAGGCCCTCGAATCGAAGCTCCAACACACTGCCAGCGCACAGCCCGAACGAGACTAGGATTTCCCTCCAAATAGAATCACTTTTCCCCAAAATTTCAGATCTAGGAACCCTAGAACCTACCTAACCAGGAAATATCCCCATTAGAGCACCTCCAAGAAGAAATCATACCTCTCTAGGTCACCTTGGAGGAGGATGAGGAGGGTAAAGCTGCCTCAAGAGGGGGAGGACGAACTCGCCGCCAAAGGGGAGATCGCCGCGACTTGCCTGAGCTGGAGGTGGAGGGTTGCTGCTGGCTGCAAGGGTGCCACCGCCTGAGGAGCAACGGGAGGGCGCCACGAATTGCTGGAGGGACGCCAGGGGCAGCAACAATGGCGCCTGGGAGCAGCCACATACGGGTGGGGGAGTGGAGAAAGGGGAGTCGGCTGGGGGGAAGGAAAAATGGGAGGAGAGCTAGGGATTCACTTACCTTCTCACTTCCTTTTATACTCAACCATTCTAAAGACCACCACCCCACAAAACCAAAGATAGAAATTTAAAACTACAGGCGAAAAGCAAAATTCTTTTTGAGTACAACTTGCCGCAGAAAATTATAGCTCGGAGAAATTCCCTTCCCGATAAACTTTCACGGGAGAACCCAAAACCTTTACTAGAATTAATAACCGCGCGACGGCTGAACCTTGAATCAAGAAGACGAAAAACATTCTGGCCGAAAACCCTGGCAAAGAAGTATTTGCGGTATTACACTCTTCCCCCCTTTAACAGAATTCGACCTCGTATTCTGACCACAACAAGAACAACGGAAACGAAATACAAAACAAGGATACTCGAAACAAAGCAAATCTAGGTATTACTCCGCAAGAGGAACTCAAAAATTCGATCCACTTCCTTCCCAAATAAATAATAATAAAAAGCAAGTAACTTAACTCATTCCATCCCTTTTCGAATCAACACTCACTTTACTTACTTATATTGGCATGGCACAAGACCCGAAGATCAGGTCTTACTCAAAGACCACGGCTAAACCAAAACTACTTTGCGTTCTCACCTCCAAATGGATTTCTTAAACCAGGAATCCCACAAGCACTAACTTAACCGGCAAATTCACATCTCCCACACGAAAACTCTAATGGATCCAGGTGATCAACCAATTCCTAAATCATACCGCTCTTAAACAGTCTGACAACTCAGACAACTCTTCTTTAACGCTTCAATACACACACAACCTCTAGTCAACCAACGATTCTTCCTGGAAGATCATAACACTAACTCCCAAACGCAATTTTCATTTCTCTATTCAATTTCACTCACCCAACTTAAATCTCCTCTCTAAAATTTCACACCGCAGATCAACCAACTCGTGATGATAGGAATAACACGAGTCACATCACTCTATTAAGCATCCAACCAATTATCATCAAAACACCCAAGCTATCTGATTAAACAGCTGGGTTCTAAACTTGGATCTCCTACGACCCAAGAAAAACACTGATTCCCATCTCTCCTCATTGATTAACCTTTCTAACCAAAGAGCCACACACAGAATTCTTTATTCCAACAAACTCCCAACCAATTCCGAACATATCACTAATTTCTAACCATTTAACACCGGAATCCTCCAGTAAACAAAACACAAATCTTTATCCTTTGCAGACGATTGCCCTTGGAACAAAAGAGTCAATGACATTCCTTACTATCAAAACGAAGTCGCACAACTCGCACAAATCCCATTTCCATCACAGTACCAAAATCATACTCTACCTTCTTTCGAACCTTTCTCGCACAATGAAACAACCACTCAAAGAAACAATTCATAACTGAAGCATTGATTTTTAACCCAGGAAACCAAGGTTTCTAACACATTAAGACCAAGGCATTCACGATCGATTCTAAACAAGTCCACCAACAAATTAGTCACACACGACCAAGAGACAACAAAATCAATTGATCCTCCCACGAAGGATCTAGATCAAAACATGCCACACCCTCCAATACTCTCCACTGAATCCAATTACGGCCAACACTTAAACCATATTAGACCCTCCATTAAAATCAATTCATACTTGGTTCTTTTGCTGCGGTGGTCTTGCCCAAAGAATTAAAGCAACGAGCATACTCTCAAACATACTCAAGCAAGGATCCACAGCTAAACATTTTCTTTTCTCACACTAGAAAGCTTAAGAGAATCTCGACTCCTTACAAAGCAAACCATTTTTCTTAACTTGAAATCAACGCAATAAAATGCGCAACAGGGGAAGACTCAACTGAGAAGAGAAACTTCACACAATCTTAATCAAAAGCAGCCACCAAATCGAAGAGAAATCCATTCTCTTAACAACATAAACCATTTCCCTAACCTTGAGCCCTAAGGTGGGAAGCTCTACATCGAAGAATCTCTCGATTAAAAAGCAACACAACACACTAATCCAAAGAAGTTCATCTTGCTTTTACCAAAGCAAAACATCCCACTTTACCAAAATCAACATTTTGGAAGAGAAACCAATTCCCAAGTCGATCAACATCTGCACCCACGACCGCCACAAATTCTCTCAAAGAGAAAGGAAACTCGTTCCCCAAAGAAAACACTTCACCACAAAAGCACTTATGAAACATTCATAAGATCCACCTTTCGACTCACTCGCAAACTCCACACTCATTTTCCAATTAAAACCAACTCTAAACATAATAAAGTTACCAGTTAAGTACTTAACTCAAGGGTTTCCAACGCAACCCACTATGTCCATTTGCTTCTTTTAAATATTGTTCCCGAAGATGGTTCACTTTGAATGCGAAAGAACGCGATCCACTCATATACTTTTGGGGGAAAGTCCATACTCATAACATAAGCTAAACAAATTAGCCAAAGACACAGATTGGCATGGTTCAAAAGCATACACATTCCGGAATCCATCAATCGATTACTTCCAAGACTGCTCTTTCATCCTCATTTTTTTTGACCATCAAAGCCAAGTCCGCAACTTGACCCAACAATGCAACTTAATCAAGGGAGTTCTATTGCCCACTCACGAGAACGTTTTAACAAAAGGCATACACTCCCAACGAATCATACAATCGATTGAATCCACAAATCTCTCAAAGAAGGTTCCACCCGATTCCCACCATTTCCAGTATTCCAATTTCTTAACCATTCAGGATCTTGCACTCACCCAATCCTGAAAAGTCCAACACCTTTGAACAGAACTTACAAAACCCGATCTTCTCTTAATTTCCTCTTCCTAGTCATATAACCATAACCATAACTAGCCACATAATCATCAAACCATAATCCAGACCCATCTCATAACAATTAACAAGGAGAACCATGTTCTCACTTCCTCAACACAAATAACTTATCTATTACTTCAGCATAATACGATCCATTACCATACAATTGTTTATTCCAGTCCTAAAACATACCCCTTCAACACTTACTTTTCGCACAACCCTTAAATCACCAATTCACTAACCCCTAAGCAACAAAAGCCAACATTCATCATGCCTCCGCACCATCATACTACGGTGCTTTACATCACCACTCTGCGATCAATATTTCGCCAAGCAGAAAATTCTAGATCCTCTCAAGCGGGATCAATTCTTACAAAATCTTGAATTTCCAATTACTCCCATGACTCGCAACACTTGGCGTACAATACTAATCAACCTTCACTTTAAGTCAATTATCATTTCCTTTAATTCTCCTTTATTAACATAATACTTTTAAGTTGTCTTCAAACAACCATCAACCTCGCTCAAATCAAATTGGGAGTTTATTTCGATGATCTAACTACACAACACAGACATAATATTTCTACACAACCCTCACGGGTCATCTACCCTTGACAAACAGGATACAACCCCAATCTTTAAAGATAACCTCAGCTCTTGAACAAGAACGAGCACCGATAATCAGTTTCTCTTTTCCAGAAAAGAAAGAAAAACAAAACCCAACAGAATTTGCAAGAGAGCTCAACTCCCAATTAAGCACCAAACTCCAAACTTCCCCGAAAGAAGAGGGTCTTTCAAAGATGGCTTCCCAAGCAAGAAAAACGACGAGATCAAATACCCCTTACTCTTATAAACACATGGAACCCCATCCCTCACAACCAGATTTGGCACAACACAACAATAATTCTTGCTTAACCTAGGAAAAGGACAAACACAGAAATAAGCTGATAACTTTCTCCGTAAGGCAACCAACAAAACTGGGCGTCAAAGCCGAAATGGCGAACAAAAGAGGCACAACACTAAACTCTTCTTCCTTACCTTCAACCAAAGAAGGCAAAACCAAGAATCGCTGAGGAACAATCAACAAAAATCCTAAACCAAACACTTTTCCTTTGATTTTAACCAACTAAGACCAAGGAAGCCAACCAAAACCGATCGTTAGATCAGTAAAAGAAATCCGAAAGATTCATCACTAAACCTTGCTATTTGACTCCAATCAATGGAGCCAAAAGAAACAGCAACTCCCATCCCCTTTCTAAACGTTATCGCAAGAAGGCAACGACTCAGACCAATGAGAGACTCCCAACTTCTGATTGTGGCTTTACCCAACCACCACGGCCTCTACCATGACCACACCACAACAAAAGAAAGTGAACGAAACCCTTCGGCACCACGACCTCACTTTAACACAATGACAAGAACAACTCAATTCATTCATTTCATAAACATAGCAATGTACATTGTCAAATGTAGCAATCAACATCAAGGCTTAAATACAACATTTAAGCGTAAAGCAACGATACCCATACCCTCTCCTACTGTGCAACAGAGTGTGTCAAGTTTTAAATCAGTTAGCCATTCTATATCAAATTTTATCATTGCTATCCTATAGCAAAATTTTAAGTATGAACCTAAGCCATGTTTCTAGGTTATCCCAAATCACAATTTTAGTTGACCCTACGGTATTTCACTAAGTTCAAACACCATGGACCTGAAGCCCGCTCTGATACCAACTGTAACACCCCGACGCCAAACGCACCGCGAATGCTACCAAAAGACCCTAAATGACACTTACTGTAACACCCCGACGCCAATGCACCACGGATGCTACCAAAACCCTGATTCACAAGCGACACCCCTTGGACCCACTCATGTCCGAAGGGCTTACCGACACATGATAATTCTCCACAACAAATCACTTGAGCTGAGAATTTCCGAAGAAGGCATAAAAAACTAACATCGCTATGAACTTGACTGCAATCAACCACTAAACTCTAAAACCAATTTAAAGCTAAGTCACCGAAATTTACAAAATTTCGGCATGACCTCCCTAGAAACTAGGACATCCACTCAACAGAGAAAACATTGCGGTATATGATATCATTCTAGCAGTCCTTAGTTAACCGATCTCACATCCAATATAAATTAATAACTACTCCACAACGAACAACATATTACAACCTCAATCAATATCACTAGGCTTTACAAAGCGATTTAAATAGTTTGATGGTGACCAAGTCGCATGTGCTCTACTCCCATCGTGAGCCGACTTCAAAGAACCTAAAACAGAGGCAAACAAGTGTGAGCCCAAGACTCAAAGAAAGTGCAATCAAGTAAGAAAAGTTTTTTAATTTGATAGCCATAAATAAAAGAAGCAATTTGAATTCATATGAAACCAAACATAAGTGCACAACTATTTCATTATTTGACATAACCAAAACTAAATTGAAATCATCCGGTAAAGGAAGCAAGAATTCAGCCCCATTTACCACATCCAACTCGGAAACATAACTAAACCGTACTCATGCCTCAACAATCATTTCGTGATGAGTCCACGACTCAATACTCAACCTGTCATTTCCATTCTCATCAATTAACATTTACTAATTGCAACACACAATGCAATGCTTTTATGCTCTCATCCTTTTTCTCATGAATCATAAAATGAATGCACCATGCATGCTCATAATGCACATTGTCATAGCGTATACCGGTATAGCTGAGTGCACACCCGTCGGTGTGCACCCTCAATCCCACCCATCCCGTGGCGGGGCCCACTCTTACTGACTCGCTCCCATTCACCATCGATGAATGGGACTACGAGGTAGGACTTTTGTGCTCACTACGGGTGAGCACCGAGGCCCACATCAACATGGGACGCCTCGTCCATCATGAATGCAATTATGCAATTGACGTGAATGCATCTCATCCCTCATTCATTTTCACCACACATAGCCATAACCAATATGGAAGTACCAATTAACTTGCTATTTCCCCAGTGTAATTCATTCGAGAGTAAATAAAGTCATGTGTTTAAGCACAACACAAACATGAATATAACACACACATTATCATTTAATCACTTTATCCTTTGCATCAACATAACCATACTCATTTATACAATTCATAAGGCGTTGCAATAATAGAAATTGAATAACTTACCTTCCCATTGCTAACATTCATCCATCCCCATTACCATGCTAAGAACAACTTCTAGATATGCTATTAAACATAACCAAATCATTAGAATTTTCATACTTTTATTGCAAGCAAAGCATTTAACATCCTACTAACGCTCTAGGAGATGCACTTGCCTTTAACGGTCACGGGGCGTTAAGACGGGAGGTCGATGCCGCTCCCGGGTTCACTCCACCTGCAATAGAGTGATCTCCACTCAAAAACATGCTACTACAGCAAGCAACCCAAAACAAAACGACATCGAACCTACGGATCGCCCCGAACTCCGAAACCTGAAATCTGCCGCTCGGGACAGTACACTTCAACAGGCCATAACTTGGGCTATACAACTCCAAATCAAGTAAACGAGTACATTTTATCGAACGGAAGGAAATTTCCCACCTTTTTCTAAGTATACAAAAAGCATGATTCGGCCCCTAAGCTCCTCTTATCTGCAGTTGAACACAGACTGCTCCAATCGCTACACAAAGTGGACAGCGCTCGGTAAAAAGGGCATAACTTACAAACGGCTGAACAAAATTTAGTGATTTCAGTCTCTATTGAAAGGTAATTCGATTATCTACAATTTTCAAAACAGTCGGACCCCCAGGAAACGCTTGCAAGGCCCTCGAATCGAAGCTCCAACACACTGCCAGCGCACAGCCCGAACGAGACTAGGATTTCCCTCCAAATAGAATCACTTTTCCCCCCAAAATTTCAGATCTAGGAACCCTAGAACCTACCTAACCAGGAAATATCCCCATTAGAGCACCTCCAAGAAGAAATCATACCTCTCTAGGTCACCTTGGAGGAGGATGAGGGAGGGTAAAAGCTGCCTCAAGAGGGGGAGGACGAACTCGCCGGCCAAAGGGGGGAGATCGCCGGCGACTTGCCGGAGCTGGAGGTGGAGGGGTTGCTGCTGGCTGCAAGGGGTGCCACCGGCCTTGAGGAGCAACGGGAGGGCGCCACGAATTGCTGGAGGGACGCCAGGGGCAGCAGCAATGGCGCCTGGGAGCAGCCACATACGGGTGGGGGAGTGGAGAAAGGGGAGTCGGCTGGGGGGAAGGAAAAATGGGAGGAGAGCTAGGGATTCACTTACCTTCTCACTTCCTTTTATACTCAACCATTCTAAAGACCACCACCCCACAAAACCAAAGATAGAAATTTAAAACTACAGGCGAAAAGCAAAATTCTTTTTGAGTACAACTTGCCGCAGAAAATTATAGCTCGGAGAAATTCCCTTCCCGATAAACTTTCACGGGAGAACCCAAAACCTTTACTAGAATTAATAACCGCGCGACGGCTGAACCTTGAATCAAGAAGACGAAAAACATTCTGGCCGAAAACCCTGGCAAAGAAGTATTTATGTATTACACTCTTTCCCCTTTAATGAATTCGACCTCGTATTCTGACCACAACAAGAACAACGGAAACGAAATACAAAACAAGGATACTCGAAACAGCAAATCTAGGTATTACTCCCGCAAGAGGAACTCAAAAATTCGATCCACTTCCCTTCCCAAATAAATAATAATAAAAAAGCAAGTAACTTAACTCATTCCATCCCTTTTCGAATCAACACTCACTTTACTTACTTATATTGGCATGGCACAAGACCCGAAGATCAGGTCTTACTCAAAGACCACGGCTAAACCAAAACTACTTTGCGTTCTCACCTCCAAATGGATTTCTTAAACCAGGAATCCCACAAGCACTAACTTAACCGGCAAATTCACATCTCCCACACGAAAACTCTAATGGATCCAGGTGATCAACCAATTCCTAAATCATACCGCTCTTAAACAAATCGACAACTCGCATAACTCTTCTTTAACGCTTCAATACACACACAACCTCTAGTCAACCAACGATTCTTCCTGGAAGATCATAACACTAACTCCCAAACGCAATTTTCATTTCTCTATTCAATTTCACTCACCCAACTTAAATCTCCTCTCTAAAATTTCACACCGCAGATCAACCAACTCGTGATGATAGGAATAACACGAGTCACATCACTCTATTAAGCATCCAACCAATTATCATCAAAACACCCAAGCTATCCGATTAAACAGCTGGGTTCTAAACTTGGGTCCTCTACGACCCAAGAAAAACACTGATTCCTATCTCTCCTCATTGATTATCCTTTCTAACCAAAGAGCCACACACAGAATTCTTTATTCCAACAAGCTCCCAACCAATTCCGAACATATCACTAATTTCTAACCATTTAACACCGGAATCCTCCAGTAAACAAAACACAAATCTTTATCCTTTGCAGACGATTGCCCTTGGAACAAAAGAGTCAATGACATTCCTTACTATCAAAACGAGTCGCACAACTCGGCACAAATCCCATTTCCATCACAGTACCAAAATCATACTCTACCTTCTTTGAACCTTTCTCGCACAATGAAACAACCACTCAAAGAAACAATTCATAAGCTCAAGCATTGATTTTAACCCAGAAACCAAGGTTTCTAACACATTAAGACCAAGGCATTCGCCGATCGATTCTAAACAGTCCACCAACAAATTAGTCACACACGACCAAGAGACAACAAAATCAATTGATCCTCCCACGAAGGATCTAGATCAAAACATGCCACACCCTCCAATACTCTCCACTCAATCCAATTACTACCAACACTTAAACCATATTAGACCCTCCATTAAAATCAATTCATACTTGGTTCTTTTGTCATGTGGTCTTGCCCAAAGAATTAAAGCAACGAGCATACTCTCAAACATACTCAAGCAAGGATCCACAACTAAACATTTTCTTTTCTCACACTAGAAAGCTAAGAGAATCTCGACTCCTTACAAAGCAAACCATTTTTCTTAACTTGAAATCAACGCAATAAAATGCATAATGGGAAGACTCAACCGAGAAGAGAAACTTCACACAATCTTAATCAAAAGTACCACCAAATCAAGAGAAATCCATTCTCTTAACAACATAAACCATTTCCCTAACCTTGAGCCCTAAGGTGGGAAGCTCTACATCAAGAATCTCTCGATTAAAAAGCAACACAACACACTAATCCAAAGAAGTTCATCTTGCTTTTACCAAAGCAAAACATCCCACTTTACCAAAATCAACATTTTGGAAGAGAAACCAATTCCCAAGTCGATCAACATCTCGCACCCACGATCGCCACAAATTCTCTCAAAGAGAAAGGAAACTCGTTCCCCAAAGAAAACACTTCACCACAAAAGCACTTATGAAACATTCATAAGATCCACCTTCGACTCACTCGCAAACTCCACACTCATTTTCCAATTAAAACCAACTCTAAACATAATAAAGTTACCGCTAATACTTAACTCAAGGGTTTCCAACGCAACCCACTATGTCCATTTGATTCTTTTAAATATTGTTCCGAAGATGGTTCACTTTGAATGCGAAAGAACGCGATCCACTCATATACTTTTGGGGAAAGTCCATACTCATAACATAAGCTAAACAAATTAGCCAAAGACACAGATTGGCATGGTTCAAAAGCATACACATTAGGAATCCATCAATCGATTACTTCCAAGACCGCTCTTTCATCCTCATTTTTTGACCATCAAAGCCAAGTCCGCAACTTGACCCAACAATGCAACTTAATCAAGGGAGTTCTATTGCCCACTCACGAGAACGCTTTTAACAAAAGGCATACACTCCCAACGAATCATACAATCGATTGAATCCACAAATCTCTCAAAGAAGGTTCCACCCGATTCCCACCATTTCCAAGATTCCAATTTCTTAACCATTCAGATCTTGCACTCACCCAATCTCGAAAAGTCCAACACCTTTGAACGTAACTTACAAAACCCGATCTTTCTTAATTTCCTCTTCCTAGTCATATAACCATAACCATAACTAGCCACATAATCATCAAACCATAATCCGCACCCATCTCATAACAATTAACAAGGAGAACCATGTTCTCACTTCCTCAACACAAATAACTTATCTATTACTTCAGCATAATACGATCCATTACCATACAATTGTTTATTCCAGTCCTAAAACATACCCCTTCAACACTTACTTTTCGCACAACCCTTAAATCACCAATTCACTAACCCCTAAGCAACAAAAGCCAACATTCATCATGCCTCCGCACCATCATACTACGATTGCTTTACATCACCACTCTGCGATCAATATTTCGCCAAGGTAAAATTCTAGATCCTCTCAAGCGGGATCAATTCTTACAAAATCTTGAATTTCCAATTACTCCCATGACTCGCAACACTTGGCGTACAATACTAATCAACCTTCACTTTAAGTCAATTATCATTTCCTT
The DNA here is from genome assembly GCA_036346375.1 of Guadua angustifolia. Taxonomy (NCBI): domain Eukaryota; kingdom Viridiplantae; phylum Streptophyta; class Magnoliopsida; order Poales; family Poaceae; genus Guadua; species Guadua angustifolia. Next base: position 54,920,502 of record CM070502.1, on the reverse strand, counting down.
TAATTCTCCTTTATTAACATAATACTTTTAAGTTGTCTTCAAACAACCATCAACCTCGCTCAAATCAAATTGGGAGTTTATTTCGATGATCTAACTACACAACACAGACATAATATTTCTACACAACCCTCACGGGTCATCTACCCTTGACAAACAGGATACAACCCCAATCTTTAAAGATAACCTCAGCTCTTGAACAAGAACGAGCACCGATAATCGGTTTCTCTTTTCCGAAAAGAAAGAAAACAAAACCCAACAGAATTTGCAAGAGAGCTCAACTCCCAATTAAGCACCAAACTCCAAACTTCCCGAAGAAGAGGGTCTTTCAAAGATGGCTTCCCAAGCAAGAAAAACGACGAGATCAAATACCCTTACTCTTATAAACACATGGAACCCCATCCTCACAACCAGATTTGGCACAACACAACAATAATTTTGCTTAACCTAGGAAAAGGACAAACACGTAAATAAGCCGATAACTTTCTCCGTAAGGCAACCAACAAAACTGGGCGTCAAAGCCGAAATGGCGAACAAAAGAGGCACAACACTAAACTCTTCTTCCTTACCTTCAACCAAAGAAGGCAAAACCAAGAATCGCTGAGGAACAATCAATAAAAATCCTAAACCAAACACTTTTCCTTTGATTTTAACCAACTAAGACCAAGGAAGCCAACCAAAACCGATCGTTAGATCAGTAAAAGAAATCCGAAAGATTCATCACTAAACCTTGCTATTTGACTCCAATCAATGGAGCCAAAAGAAACAAAGAACTCCCATCCCCTTTCTAAACGTTATCGCAAGAAGGCAACGACTCAGACCAATGAGAGACTCCCAACTTCTGATTGTGGCTTTACCCAACCACCACGGCCTCTACCATGACCACACCACAACAAAAGAAAGTGAACGAAACCCTTCGGCACCACGACCTCACTTTAACACAATGACAAGAACAACTCAATTCATTCATTTCATAAACATAGCAATGTACATTGTCAAATGTAGCAATCAACATCAAGGCTTAAATACAACATTTAAGCGTAAAGCAACGATACCCATACCCTCTCCTCATCAGGCAACAGAGTGTGTCAAGTTTTAAATCGCTTAGCCATTCTATATCAAATTTTATCATTGCTATCCTATAGCAAAATTTTAAGTATGAACCTAAGCCATGTTTCTAGGTTATCCCAAATCACAATTTTAGTTGACCCTACCAGATTTCACTAAGTTCAAACACCATGGACTCAAGCCCGCTCGATACCAATCAGTAACACCCCGACGCTAAACGACCGCGAATGCTACCAAAAGACCCTAAATGACACTTCATCAGAAACACCTCGACGCCAATGCACCACGGATGCTACCAAAACCACGATTCAAGTTTACACCCTTGGACCCACTCATGTCCGAAGGGCTTATCGACACATGATAATTCTCCACAACAAATCACTTGAGCCGAGAATTTCCAAGAAGGCATAAAAACTAACATCGCTATGAACTTGACTGCAATCAACCACTAAACTCTAAAACCAATTTAAAGCTAAGTCACCGAAATTTACAAAATTTGGCATGACCTCCCTAGAAACTAGGACATCCACTCGCAGATGTAAAACATTGCGTATATGATATCATTCTAGCAGTCCTTAGTTAACCGATCTCACATCCAATATAAATTAATAACTACTCCACAACGAACAACATATTACAACTGACGAGGCCTGGGAGCTCCTCGACCTATCGGCATACGGGCCAACGGATCCCCATGCTCGGAGGCCCCGACCACGACACTGGACGCCAAGATCGGGCGCCGACCGAAAGCGGTGTGCCCGAAGCCGATGGCGACTCGCTCAAGGCGGGTCTCATCTGAGGCCTCGTCCACCCAAGGGTCTCGGATCTAGCGCTTGACTTGCGCCATCGGAAGAGCGGTCGGGGATGACTCGGAGGCGCTGCAAGCCCGGGAGCAAGCATTTAACTGTCTTCGCAGCGCATTAAGAGCCACGATCCGCAGTGTTTCTCCCGACCGCTACGCGCGTAAGGGATATAAAGACCAAGGATGCATGAGCTCAAGGAGGACAGCAATACACGCAGCTCGAGCTAGGGATCTTCATTACTATCTTGAGTTGTAAACACCGCTCAGACACCCACATAACAAGAAAGTCACCGCCGCAAGGCGATCGAGAGAGTCATTACCTTCGCAGGGCTCGAACCAAGATAAAACTTGTGTCTCGGTTCGTTGTCGCCCAGCCCACCATCCTCACGCCCGCTAGCTTCCTCCGTTAGAGTGAACGCCGCCGTCCCTTAACGTTCTACCCCTACCTCACTTCTTGCGGTTGGCGATCCCGATCGCCGACAAATGGCGCCACCGTGGGGCCCGATTGTTTTGCTTTTTCGCAGAACGACACCAGATCTCGTGAGCATGGCGCTTTCATTGATGGATATTCTCGCACGGACCACCGTGTCCCTCGTTTCACGCCGCCGCCACTCGAAAGCAAAGACGCCCGGTGGCGACGGTCCAGCGCCGAGGAAGTCGCGGATGACCGTGATCCGCAGACTTCAAGACGCCACGGATGGTGCAGTTGCTATCAACTGCTTATAACCGCCCGGCTGGAGGCCCAGAGAAGGCCGCAGACGCCTTCGGGCCGCCTGCATCCTCCCCACCGGGGAGCGCCTGCCGCTATCGCCGGTCATGGCCGACCCCGATAGGGTAGGTCGAACTCTTCGGCCGCCCCGCCGAAGAGCTCGACGGCCGCGACCGAGGCCGAGCCTCCGCAGCTCAAGTCAAGACTGGGACCCGCCCAGAGGAGCGACGATAACACGCCACGCCGCCACCGCGCCGGACTTCTCTCGCTGGAGTTAGCCTCGAAAGCGAAAGCTCGGGACGAGGCTCGACGCAGACTCACGGCTGCCCCACGGCACCGCGCCAACCAGACTGAGCTTGGGCCGAGCTGCTCCGAAGTCCGGGCAATGATCTACGGATCACTCCGGACGCTCCGCCCAGCGACGGAGGGTCCAGATCGCTGCGTTATTAACCGTGTGACTCCGCAAGGCGGTACCATGGTCGTTCCCACCGGTCGGCCGCCGGGAGCCTCGACCGAAGTCCGGCAAGAGTCGGATCTCGCTTACGGTGACCATGACCAACGAAGCGCCGTTCCGCCTACGGTTGCATGGCATACTCCGACGGCCTTCGCTCGCAGGTGGTGGCGCGGTTCAAGCCCGCTACCGATCGAACGCTTCGACGGGACCAAAACCCCGACGAAGTTCCTCGTCCATCTATTCGACCGCTATCCTAGCGCCGAGGGGACGAGCTCAGAATGGCCAACTACCTCCCGACTGCGGCCGATGGGGCCGCTAGGACCGGCTTTTCAATCGAAGCTCGCTCCTTCAGTCGTGGCGCCAGATCAGAACGCTTCGCTTCCAACTTCCAGAGTTGTTATGAGCGGCCGGCAGGAGAAAGACCGGATCGCGCCATCCGTGGGAAGAACGAGCCATCAGGCGACTTTTGTGCGGCGATTCATCCGCACGAGGAACCCGATCCCGAGCATTTCGACGAGGCCGCTATCAAAGCCTTCAAGTTCGGGTCCGCGATCGACGCCTCACCGAGGACTCGAGATCACATCGAGGCTCGGCCAACAAGCTCTTCCGCATGGCGGAGCGCAAGACGCTGACGCGACGATGCCGCTCGTTGAACGCGACCACGACCAAGGTAAGCTTGGTCTCGAACCAAACAGAGGCCGCCGTCCAACTCCAGAGGCGCCACCAAGGCGCCACCTCCAAGAAGCGAAGCGCCGACCGCAGGGCGGCGGGGTGCCGCGGTGGTCGTCTCGGCGGATGGCCAGCGAGGTCTCGAGGTCCGAGGCCGAGCTCGGAGGATTCTAAGCTCGCCAAGGTCGACCTCCTCAGCGAAGAACCAGCCCAAAGAAGGGCTAACGCGCCGATTCCCGGCTGGCCGATGTTCGGCCGCGGAGACCAAGGTCGCAGGATATGACGAGTCAAAATTCGCCTATTCCATAGGGCGGCGGCCACGACCTGCGGACCTGCAGGCTTGGCAGAGTAAGCCGGACGCTTTCACGATGGGCGGGTGAGATGCCCGTGTTCGGAAGGATGACGACCAGCCCGACCGGTGAATGCCGAGCGAGCACGACGACCTCGATTTGGAGTTCCAAAGAAGGCGAAGCGCCGGATCGACGCCATATTCGGGTGGCTCGCCGGCTTACTGCATCAGCGCGCGAAGTCAAGGCCGCGGACCATCTACTGTGTCGCCATTGAAGCCTCGAATGCACTTCGCAAGTGGGCCGGGCAACCATCACCTTCTCTCCGTAAGACGCGCTTCCTGTGTATGGCCCGAGACTCAAGACCGCTTGGTCGTGACCCGACCATAAGCAACACCACGGCCGGTCGTGGTCATGGTCGATGGCGGCAGCTCTCTTAACTTGTTACAGTCGAGCGCCGATCAATGCGATTCCCGGCCGAAGGTCAAGAGCATCACCATACCATTCTTTGGGATAGTCCTCGAGCTCGACCACCCCTTGGGGCGTGTCGTTTACCCGCCACCTTCGGGCGGCTCGACAACTTCCGCGACCGAAGTTGATCACCTTTGAGGTGGTCGAGGGCGACCTCCCTTATAACGCCATCCTCGCGGCCGGCCCCGGTCAAGTTCATGGCAGCCAACCACTATGGCCATTGATGCATGAAGTCGCCGCCCAACGGGGCTCATCACCGGCGAGGCGACTCGCAAGCGGCGCATGGTCATGCGAGACCAAGGCCTTGGCCTCGGCGGGCGTCGCCTCAGCCAGGGTCCGGAGGCATCGACTCAAGAACGCCCGCCGAAGGCGGCGATCCAGCCAATGGGCAACGGCGTCGTCGCTTGATGAGAATGACCCGCCAAAAGGCCCACGCCTCGCCGAGTTGAGTTCCAATAGGAACTCGAGCTCGCCACCTTCCTTCGCGCCAACAAGGGCATATTTGCTTGGGAGCCCGGACATGCCTGGCGCCCCAAGGAAGGTGATCGAGCACAAGTTGCAGTGGGACCGGTTCCCGACCAGACGCCAGAAGCTGCGCTGCTTTCCCCGAGAAGGTCGCAGCCATCAAGGAGAACCTTGACAAGCTCTTAAAGGCCGGCTTCATTCGTGAGATCAATTATTCAATGGCCGCAAACCCGGCCATCGTGCGTAAGAAGGAGGAAGTGGAGAATGTGCGCCGATCATACGGGTTGAACTCGCTTGTCCAAGGACAACTTCCGCTCACAAGATCGACCGTGATCGTCGACTCCACCGCGAATGCCAAGATGCTGAGCTTCTTGGATGCTTACTCGGGGTACCACCAGATCAAGCTGGCGGCCGAGGACGAGAGCAAGACTTCCTTCATCACACCGTTTGGCACTTATTGCTATACGACCATGTCATTCGGTCTGCGCAATGCAGGGGCCACCTTTCAACGACTAATGACCAAGACTTTCGAGCCACAGATCGGGCGGAACCTTGAAGTCTACGTGGACGACATCATCGCAAAAGCCCTCCGAGGGCGCACTATGTTCGCGACCTCGAGGAGACCTTCGCCAACCCGAACAGCACAAGATCAAGCTCAACCCCGAGAAGTGCGTGTTCGGGCGCGGCGTCCCAGAAGGTGCTCGGCTACATGATCGGGGCTCGGGGTTGGTCCAAACCCGAGAAGATCGAGGCGATCGAGAAGATGGTACCTCCGACCTCGATCAGCAGTGCAAAGCCTCACCGCCGCATGGCCGCCTCGCAGATTCATCTCGAGGCTCGGCATGAAAGGCTCCCATTCTTCCAACCTTGCGCAAGCCCGGGCTTCAATGGACTCCAGAGGCCCAACGATCCTTCGACAATCTGAAGGCGCACTGCTGCCCCCACCCTCCCCATAACGCCGCAACTCCTCGTGAGAAGTTATCGCTATACCGCAGACCACCCTCGTCGTTAGTGCCGCCATGGTGGCGGAACGGGGTCCCAAAGAAGACCCCATTTATTACGCCGAGGTCCCGTGACGCTCAAGGAGCGCTACCCGCAGTACAAAAGCTTTTATATGTTTTCTCATGGCCTCGCGCAAGCTTCGCACTACTTCCAGCACATTCCGTGGTCGCCCCGAGCGCCTTCCCGCCGGAGACATCCCGAGGAACCCGGAGGGTGGCGATTTAATCGCCAAGGGGCTATGGAACTCGCAGCTGCTCGACGCCCGTGTCAGGGCGCGAACGACCATAAAGTCGCAAGTACTCGCCGACTTTGTGGTCGAAAGCAGACGTCCGCACCGCCATCGAGCCCCAGATCGAGGAAGAAAACCCCGGTCATGTTCTTCGACGGCTCGAGATCCTTCAAACGCCGGGCCGATACTTATCCTCACCAGCAAGCATTTAATTGAGGTACGCCATTCGCTTTTGCTTCCCAACGACCAACAATGTGGCGAGTACGGCCCTCTGGCCGGCTTACGAGCTTGCAAGGCTTTGGGTGCGCCACTTTGGTCGTGAAGGGCGACTCACCGCCATCAACCGGCTCAACAAGGACTACCAATGCTCGGGAGATTCGATGGCAAAGTACTCGCCGAGGTGCGCAAGATGGAAAAATGGTTCCGAACTTGAGCTCAAGCACATCCCTCAGAGGGACAACTCCAGTATGATTTCCTCTCCAAGCTCGGCTCCTCCGACGACGCTTATCCCACCCGGACGCCATCTTGAAACGCTTATCGCCCTGGCCGATCTCCCATCAGAGGCCCCGATTGCCGAGTCGAGGGAATCCTTCCGGCCGAGGCCATTCACAATTACCTCTCCCGGGCGACCGCCACCCGACCGCCGAGAGGAGCCGAATCAAGCGCGGCGAAGTTTGTACACGCCACGAGGGGAGCTCTACAGACGTAATGTTTCGCATCCTAACACGTGCATCTCCACGGAGGAGGGTAAGTACTCATCGCATGACATCCACTCAGCCTCAGGCGACTCTTCAGACAGACAATGGTCGGAAGGCCTTCCGCATGGGATACTATTGGCCCTCGGCGCTTCAGATGCTCGATATCGTCTGCACCGCCGAGCATGCCAATTCCACGCACGGAAGGTCGATCAACCCGCCTTACGCGCTCCGCACCATTCCGCCAGATGGCCCTTCTCGACCGGGATCGGACATCCTCGGTCCTTTCCTCAAGCAACCGGGGAAGAAGTTTTCGTCGTTGTCGTTTACACCTTCACCAAGTGGATAGAGGTTTAACCGGTCTCGACCATTACAAATCGAGCGGCAAATCGCTTTTTTCCGCTTGAACGTGGTCACTGTGTATGGGGTTCCGGTAAACTAATCATCGACAACGGCATACGCAGTTTACCAAAGGAGATGTTCCAGAGTTTTTGCGAGGAACTCGGCATCAAAATATGCTTCAGACGGTGGCTCACCCCGAGCAACGGAGCGGCGGAACGCCGCCAACCGCAAATCGCCCAGGCGCCAAGAAGCGAAGTTGCAGATGAGCTCGAACGATTCGGCAAGGCCCGGGTGGACGAACTTCCCACCGCCCTATGGTCTATTCGCATTCACGACAAGCCGAGCCACGTGGTCCACGCCTTCCGCCTTGTTTTCGTGATCGAAGCCGCCCCGCCTCCCGAGGTCACGCTAGGCTCGCCAGGTCGCCTTGGTCGACCAAGTCGATTTCGAGCCGAACGGCCTCGACCTTACCCTAGCGTAAGAAGTAAGGTGCCGTGGCATCGCCACGATCAACGCGACTACCCGCAAGCTCTTCGCAGACATGCGTCCCGGTCGGCACGACCTAGGAGGCTCCTTGTTGGGGACCTAGCTCGAGGCGGATTCAGAGCTCGCCCAAGACCAATAAGTTATCCTCATGGGAGGGCCCCTATAGAGTCGTTTCAACAGATCGCACGGGCTTACGGCTAGCGCCGCCCGATGGTAGAGAGCTCTCTAGCTCGTGGAACATAGGTCACTTCGAAATTTTATGTGTAACCTCTATGCCTCATATTTCAATAAAAGCTGGTCTTCCATTCCTTTTCTTTTATCGCTTCCTTTTGTGTTGCCGGTTTTCTTTTCTGTGGCTCCCTCTTTCCTAACATGACCTCGTCTCAGCTGCTGCTCGCTTCCTAAAGTCTTAGTGCAGTTTTACGCCACCCCGCCGACGAGCTAAACGTAGTTTAACCTCTTCGCAATCTAGCTCTCCCTCGCGTTCGGCTCGAGTCACGAACCTCGCGCTTTGACGATCGAGCAATGCGCATGGTCGCAAGGGCCGCGCTAACGCCGGTCTACTTAATGATGTTCGCCTCGTGTTCTTCTCGCCATTGCGGATTGTTCCTCCACTTTGCGTGTCGCGGGCCTCACGCCCACATCTCCACGCCTTGTGCCCAAGGCACGCCACTCGACCTCGGGCCCAACGGGCTGGGTAGGCTACATCTACGCAAGACACGACCTAAAAAGCACGGGCGCGATTTAACAAACGGCGATAGTGACTTCAAGTATCCCCAAGACCACGGATTCATAACAGGACGAGGTTTCTTTGTTCACTAGAAAGCAAACTGCTTTCGTTAGTACATTCCCCGCTTAACGCTTACACAGCCGCCATCTCGCGGGCAAGCTTTTCCTCGCCGAGCCGGGCCACTTTTGCCCTCAGATTGCGATCTCCCCTCGAGCAGAGGGCTTGCCTGGAAGCATCCGCGCCCGACGCCGCTCTTCTTCGAAGCCGAGCTGGCGCCGCTGCTTACCGAGGCGCCGAGCTTCTCGAGTCCGGAGCTTTGGTCTTGTCTTCGGAGATGGCCTCATGAAGCCGCCTCCAACGCCCGACCTTAGCTGCTCGACTCGAGCGCCTTGGTGGCATGGTCGAGCCTCGAGCTCGAGGATTTTGGCCTCGAGCTCAGGAGGTGCCCTTGCATGGAGTATGCCTCGCTCCATAGCAGCCTTCTCCGAGTCCTGACCTTGGCCCGCTGCCTCAAGCGCCTTGTTGACGCTCCCAAGTTCCTCCTCGAGCTGGAGCACCTTGGCCTTGAGCTCGGGAGTCGACGCCCATGAAGCCTTCTCCAGAGCTTCGATCTTGGCTCGCGCGACTCGAGCACCGTGGTGAGCGGCGCTGGGCCTCTGCTCCACCGCCTTTAAAGCAAAAGTCGCTCGAGGTCCGAGTCGCCGAGCTCTGCAAGATGGGTTGTCTCCAGGCGCACCTCATCGTCCGGCCGAGATCTTCGAGCTCTTGGTTCTTTCGCTGAGCCCCTCGTCGACCTCAATGGTTCGGACGAGCCTGTCGGCCAACCTCCCGCGCCTACCACATCGAGGAGACCTCTTAGCACATCCAAGATGCTCAAGGCCTTGAAGCCCTCTGGGATGCGTGGATCGGTCACCTTCACGCCAAAAAGGGTGGCCCAAGGTGAGAAAGGACAAGGAGACAAGCTACAAGGTGAGAAGAATGCGGGGAAAGTCCTTACCTCGGAGGCGCCTCCAGTTTATGCTGGGTGAATTCCTCACGGTCTTCAATGCGATCGAGGATTCCCCCCCTCCTCCTCGATCGCGATGCCGGTGCTGTGGTCGACTCGGCGCCACGACGACTTGGGCCAGGGTCCCGAATCCCGCCATGGGGCGGCCTGTTACCTGCCGCCTCCCGGCTGGTCGAGTCCAGAGAGACGAGGGGGCAGGCGGCGGTTGTCCCCGATCTCCGCGGTCGGGCTCAAGATTCGCCCCAAGGCCGAGGGGCAACAGCTGATCATTGGCGCCCACGACCCCCATGGCCGGGGGCACCACGACCTCGGTGTCCGACGCAGTCACGGCTCGGGAGGTCGACGTAGCGTCTACGACCCGCGCGTCCCCGGTGACCGGCAGGGGTCGCGGTCTCCACACTCGGAGCGACCGTGGCTGGCGTGGTCGCTCGAGCGTGGCCTCGGCGCCCGAGCCTTCCTCGGTGGCCGGGTAGCTTGTCGACAGCTGCTCTGGCCAGGCCTCACCAGCGTTGAAGTCCATACGACCGCTGGCTCATTTTCTTCCGACGAAGTCGCCGAGCCCTTGGTAGAACTTCGCCGACCAAGGGCTGGCCTGTGGAGGCGTGTTCCACGGATGGATCGCGGCGAGGGCCAAGACGGCTATGCTCTCCTCGGATTCAGACTTACCAACAACAATGACCATCGCCAAACGGGTGTTTCGAGCTCGGATACTCAAGTTCTGCGATCAAAAGTACGCGCTAAGCCAGAAGGATGCGGAAAGGGGCGGCGCAGTTCGGGGTCTCGGGAGCTTACCTGGGCCACCAGACTCCTTCTCGCCAAGGGCCGTCTGAGGTCTTGTTGCCCCGATGTCGAGGGCGCGCCACGTTTGCGTGTCCTCACGACCTTGGGACCCGGGGTCCGAGCCGGCTCATCATCGCCAATGGCGGGGCTCGTGTTTCGAGGCTTTGGGGCAGGGGTACTGAGACTCGGCGGCGGCAACGTGACTCGCCTGCCGCACTAAAGAAGGAATGTTAAAAAAAGAAGGCATGGAAAGAACGCAAGGACTCGGGGCTCACCGGAAGGGCCTCACCGTAGCACGATCCCCCACTCGACATGGCGCTTCGCCTCCGATTGGTCCGGTCCTACTGGGAGGCCTCTTCTTCCCTTTTCTTGTCTTGCCCCCACCGGCAGCGGAGCATCCTCTGGTCAGGTCGAGCAACCTCGATGGTCTCGAGATCTTGCGTGGGTCGAAGACCACGCTAAAAACAGGTCAAGGGCGTGGTCGGACGGCTTACCTCGCCTTCCGCAAGTACATTCTTCGACTGGTCGCTCAAGGGTGTATCCATGCGCCACTTCCCAAACATTTCAACATCCTGTTGAAACCCAGATTCCTTCGCTACCGCAAGAACATGGGCCGTCAGAGAGGCTAAAGGATGGGCTTGAGCGAAGTTCCAAGGGCGAGGCCTTGCTACCGTGTTTTCACGAGTGGGGTCGTTGCGCCTGTAATCTCAAGAATGGGTGCTCCTCCTCCGCAGAGGGGACACCGGTTCAAGAAGTCGACGGCGATTGCTCGCCGGTAAGGCTGCGCAGGCGAAATGTGGATGGCGGCGATGGCCTCCTCGTCGACCTCCAGATCTTCGCTCTGGGGTCTCCTTCTTCTGTGACGGGCCCTCAGACGTCGAGCCCGTACTCCCTTTCTTCAGAAACCACCGCCGGACCCAGGACTGCTTAATCCGGTGGCGCGACTTTGAAGGACCATTTGAGCCGGTTCGAGTCGAAGCTGACACCGACAATGTGGTCCTTCCTGAGCTAAGAGGGAGTAGTAGGAAGAACAATGAGGGGTGGGGAGAATCCCGAGAATCCTCGCATAGATGGGAAAAGATGGTGAGCGTGAGGATGGAATTTGGTACCAGATTGATGAGCTCTATTTCGCAGCTAGAGAGGACGTCCGCCACGAACTCACTCTCCGGGGTCCGCAGATCCAAGGTGGGCGTAATGCTCTGCAAGTGACGATCTCGCCATCCCTAGGGCGAGGTTCGGTCTCGCCGCCAGTAACCGCCATGTGACCGGTCTACTATCCCTGTGGTCTCGAGCTCTTTCATTCTCGCGACTGACAGGTGCTCCTCCCAAGCTTGGTCATGGCGCTGTGGGCGCTTGGTCGAGGGAGTGAAAAGAAAGGGCGCCGCTTCGACGAGGAAGCTTGAAGACAAAGGGCGCAAGAGCAAAGGGTCTCGCTAATGGCGTGGCGCTGGCCTCAGAGAACCAAACACACCCAAAAACTCGCCCACGGCGCCAAAAGACGGTCAACCGTGATCTCGACGGTGTAATTAAGGCCCGGAGTCGACGCCGCCAGTACACGCCAACCGCTCACATCCGCATCAACATCGAAGTCCGAGGGTTGCTGTGTGTCGAGGCCGAAAGATTTGCTTTGTGGTCTCCGCCCGCCTCGACTCAAGGAGTTTAGACCTCACGAAGGTCTTTTCTGCCCCAAGATAGGCTCGAGGTCGCCCCGAGGGCTCCTTCCCACCTAGAGCCTCGGGGTGGCCGACGAGGCTGGAGCTCTCGACCTATCGGCATACGGTCAACGGATCCCCATGCTCGGGAGGCCCCGACCACGACTCGACGCTAAGATCTGGGCGCCGACCTCAGCGCCGTGTGCCCGAAGCCGACCTGGCGACCTCTGGCTCGCAAGGGTCTCATCTGAGGCCCCGTCCACCCAAGGGTCTCGGATCTAGCGTTGACTTGCGAGCATCGGAAGAGCGGGTCGGGATGACTCGGAGGCGCGGCAAGCCCGGGAAGGAAGCATTTAACTCGTCTTTCATCGCATTAAGAGCCACGATCCGCGAGTTTCTCCCGACTGCATGCGTATGGGATATAAAGACCAAGGATGCATGAGCTCAAGGAGGACAGCAATACACCTGCAGCTCGAGCTAGGGATCTTCATTACTATCTTGAGTTGTAAACACTGCTCAGACACCCACATAACAAGAAAGTCACCGCCGCAAGGCGATCGAGTAGAGTCATTACCTTCGCAGGGCTCGAACAAAGATAAAACTTGTGTCTCGTGGTTAGTTGTCGCCAGCCTCCGACCATCCTCACGTCCGCTAGCTTCCTCCGTTAGAGTGAAACTTTGCTCGGGTCCCTTAACGTTCTACCCCCTACCTCACTTCTTGCGGTTGGCGATCCCGATCGTCGACAACAACCTCAATCAATATCACTAGGCTTTACAAAGCGATTTAAATAGTTTGATGGTGACCGAAGTCGTGCATGTGCTCTACTCCCATCCCGGCGAGCCAGCTTCAAAGAACCTAAAAACAGGAGGCAAACAAGTGTGAGCCCAAGACTCAAAGAAAGTGCAATCAAGTAAGAAAAGTTTTTTAATTTGATAGCCATAAATAAAAGAAGCAATTTGAATTCATATGAAACCAAACATAAGTGCACAACTATTTCATTATTTGACATAACCAAAACTAAATTGAAATCATCCCAAAGGAAGCAAGAATTAGCCCCATTTACCACATCCAACTCGGAAGCAAGAATCGGAGGTGGAGGGTTGTTCTTGGTGCAAGGGTGCCACCGCCTTGAGGAGCAACGGAGGCGCCACTAATTGTCGGAGGGATGCCAGGCAGCAAGAATGGCGCAGGAGCAAGAAGAATGGCGCCAGGGCAGCAAAGAATGGCGCCTGGGAGCAGCCACACACGGTGGGGGAGTGGAGAAAGGAGTCACTGGGGAAGGAAAAATGGGAGGAGAGCTAGGGATTCACTTACCTTCTCACTTCCTTTTATACTCAACCATTCTAAAGACCACCACCCCACAAAACCAAAGATAGAAATTTAAAACTATAGGCGAAAAGCAAAATTCTTTTTGAGTACAACTTGCCGCAGAAAATTATAGCTCGGAGAAATTCCCTTCCCGATAAACTTTCACGGGAGAACCCAAAACCTTTACTAGAATTAATAACCGCGCGACGGCTGAACCTTGAATCAAGAAGACGGAAAACATTCTGGCCGAAAACCCTGGCAAAGAAGTATTTGCGGTATTACAGGTGTTGATGGTTTGGCTTGATTTGGAGTGTAGAGGTGCGCGTGATGATTCTCCTCATTTCGGGTCTTGCCGGAATTGGGGAAGAAAGCAATTAGCTTGCGCGTGAGGAGTGACTCAGGGGAAGGTAAATGAGGCTTTTGATGATTCCTGGAGATAGCTGCACTGGTTTTTGTAGTGGAGCCGAGATGGTTTGGCAGTGGTCTTGAGTGAATGAGGAATGGTGAGGCGGTGCGGTAGTTCTGGCGATATTTACAGTGGTAGCGAATTCCCAGTGGAATGTTTGCCGTGGCAAGGATTGGCAAGGGCTGGCAGGTCGGCTAAATCGGGTCGGCGAGTTGCCTTGGCCACTGGTTGCCCGAATCGTGCCGTGGCAAGGTTTGAGCGGACGAGAGTTTGCCATAGCAGCGATTGGGGAGAGCGGTGGAGTCGACCGAAGGATTTCACGATGGTTCAACGCACAGCAGAGGCGTAGTAGCCAAGGCAGCAGCGTGGCAGAGGTGAGTCAGGGGTGATGCATCGGGGCGCGGGTTGCGGCGCGGAAAGGACAAGCCAGAGAGGCGGTGGAACTCTAATCTTTTCTGCGAGAGAGAGCTGGCGCTGAGAGGAAGAAGGAGAGGTGAGGGAGAAGGGCTGACAAGTGGGCCATGGGGCCACTCGGCAGGGAGAGAAAGAAGAAAAGCTGGACTATGGCTGCGCTTGGATGGATGATAAGTGGCAAGCCTACGGTCAGGATTTGAACAGCACAAAAGGCAAAGTAGAGATTGGCTTGTTCTACTGATTAGGATTGCCAAACTGACTCAAGAATTTACAAGACTTTTTACAGAGGTTGGCCAGGTGAAGATAAGGGTTCAGAAAAAGTTTTAGATAAAAACTATTTGTAATTATTTTATTAAAATGCTGACAATATACACTGCACAGAAATTCCAATTCTGTTTTTGATTTATTAGAGTATCCAAATGATTTTATTTATTTTTGACATTTTTTTCAGATGTATTTGAGCTAATAATGCTTCTGTAAAATTTTCAGAATTTTATCTTTGATAATTAAATTATAAAAAATTCTGACATTACTATTTACAGATTTATTTACTTTCTGCTTTTGAATTTCTAAAATTCACTAATGTAAGTTTTAATTTTTGATATTTTTAACAGAAATATATAAGGTTGTCGATTTCAGGTAAAAATCTCATGATTAGGCTTTTAATATTGTTATTCATCATTTTCTTAAAATTAGAATGCATGAAAATGAGGAAAGGACATTGTTTTAAATTAAAATTTTGATGCAAATTGAAATTTGTATTTTATTCCATTTTTAAATTTCAAAAATTTCATTTTTCCTATTCTTAAATTTTTCGATGTTACACTCTTGCTCTCCATGTACTCCCATCATATATACACAATATTTTAGAAAATAACGCACCTAAAATTCTTTAACTTCAATTACTAATATAAAAAGTTTAGATTAGTATTATGAAAATGGTATTATTAGATTAATCATGAAATATATTTTTATAAGATAATGATTTTATATTATTTTATGAACATACTCATATGAAAAGAGTGGTCAAAGTTGGATGCTGTAGATCGCATCGATATCCAAAACATCATATTCTTGAACAGAGGGATTATCATATACATTTAACTCACTAAGCTACTCCATCTGGGAAAAAAATGGATGATGCTTTAGTCTAAACTAGAAGGTGAGCCACACAATCGCACAGCTATATTTGTTACAATATTTTAGTGTTAAACTTAGGTGATCTAGATACTATTATTAACAATCGGGATATATAGATCATTTTAGAAGAATACTTAGAAACAATAATGAACCTTTGTTACTGAAATATTTGATTAAAAAAATCAATTTGAGAAATAATGATGTATGGACCTAGGAACATATATAATATTCAAATATGCCTTCATGGAAAAACAGCTTGATTCACACCTTATCTATATTTTGCAAGTCTTCTTCGTGGGATCTAGCTAAGCAGCCACACATTTGCACGGCTAGTTATATTATTTTCTTTCTCGTTAGCGATTATAACGTAACAGTCATTATTTCCCAATTAATATATTCTCTTTTTTTCTAACTTCAGATAAACCAATTGTCTAATGTCTCAGTAACATACAAATGCCGAGGAGTTGCAAAGTCTGGGCTCAGTACTTCAGTACTCATAATACAAAAGTTATATAATATCTTCTATAAAACGTTTTATGTTAATTTTTTTTAGTGTTGATCTCTAGATACTATGGTATTTGTGTTCATTATAACTCGTCAAAAAAAACATTACCTTCAAAATACTAAAAATAGCTAATTCAATAAAACATAAAGCAGATGTGTTTAGTAAATTGGTACATTGCGTCGTGCCTAATCGTCCTTAGCATTTTCAGAGGAAAGGGTTTTAACCTGTATACTTCACTTCCATCAATCTAAACCATGGAAATTATGACAATTCTAGCATCCGAATCCCGTTCCTACTCGAACATGTATTTTTTATCAACTTAATTATTGTCGTTCAGTTCTTGAGGTCTTAGAAGCATTGGCCTTCTTGAGTGATGCTGATAATCAGTGCAGCACACCCCAAGAACTCTTGGTTCTGTAAGCATCTTCAAATTAATCTTCGTGATTCGTTAATAGGCTCATAGACTCATATTGCGTCATGCTCGTCGGACGTGCTAGGGTATGGTCTTTCTTTAAACAAAAAGAAATCTTAAAATCTATGGCCAATGGTATATCAGTTTTACACTTTTATGCTTGGTACAGTTTTTAGTGATGTAGACTCCCGTCATCAGCCATCAGACAAGAGAGACCAGTAGTTTCGGTTGATCCGGTGGCATCCTTCGACATGATTGCCCTTTGTTACATTGATCACTAAGGCTATGTTTGGCTAACTAGATCTAACTCACTACAACACGTCGGGCTTCCGATGGCGCCTATAAATGCCTTTAAAACCTTATAAATGCCTTAAAAAGATTTTAGATGGCGTTTACATGGCGTCAAGAAAAATGGCGTCAGGAAAAGTAATTCACGGCGCTTAATTATCCACGGCGTTTTTATATGCCGTTATTTCCCACCATACGGTGGCATTTATAGGCGCCGCATTAAGTTTTTCTTGGCGTTTATAAGCGCCGGGGTTTCCTCTAGCGTGGCTCCTATAAGCGCCGGGCTTCTCTCTATTCATGGCGCTTATAAGCGCCAGGGTTCACTCTATTCATGGCGTTTACATGCGCCGGGGTTTCTGCTGCCGTGGTGTTCATAAGCGCCGGGTTCCCTCTATTCATGGCGTTTATAAGTGCCAGAGTTCTCTCTATTTATGGCGTTTACAAGCGCCGGGGTTTCATCTGACATGGCGCTTATAAGCGTCGGGGTTCCCCCTATTCATGGCCTTTATTAGCGCGGGGTTTCATCTGGCATGGCGCTTATAAGCGCCGGGGTTCCCCCTATTCATGGCGTTTACTAGCGCCAGGGATCCCTCTATTCATGGCGTTTAAAATCACAGGGGTTTCTACTGGTGTGGCACATATAAGCGCCTGTGTATCTCTTCCAGGGCGAATACAAATATCACATCTAATTACATCACACACCAAATTACATTTCAGTACAAATGCATTCTTATCAAGCCAAATTTCACATCTACTTGAAGCGAACTCTGAGAAGCCATCAACTCCAAAATCTTTTCTAGACCGTCATCCAAAAAAGATAACTACTAGTCAATAAGTACAACCATGCATTTTTCCCCTGGCGCAATCACTCATAAAACATGCACAACATAACAAGTGACAAACTGAAAACATCAAAGCAACATGCAACAAAAATGATTAGATAAAGAGGGCTGCTAACCATATATCCACTTCCTGTAAACATCACAGGAGAAACAGGCTAATTACACCAAAAGAACTAGCTACCTGTCACTACAAACTTTCCAAAACTCAAACTACTATAATGTGGCGCACAAGCAACCAGATTCCTCCTTTTTTTCCCATCATCTGATAGACAGAAACATCAAAAAAGGCAAAAGAGAGAACCACATGGAAACTAGTTGAGCTAACTAGAAGTTTCTTCATGTTCTTCCATCTTTCTGAACTTGTTTCTTATAAGAACATCAACACAGGGAATGTGGCCACCATCCCCTGAACCAGCATCGAGTACCACAAGCCAGTGATCCTAGCAGCTGAGAAGCCGAAGGAAGAGGCCAAGAGGCTAGAGCTCACCTCAGGCTTTCTCCCATCCACCTTTTCCCTCACACCAACACTAGGCTCCTGCACATCTTCGCACACCGCCACACCGAACGGAATTCCAGCGTCTCAAGGCTTCCGGACAGCTTCTCCCAGTTGGTGACTGGAATGGCTGTGGGATTGCTCACTGTGAAGCAATTGTAAAAGGACAGGATCTTGAGGTGCTTCAAGGGCACTGAACTTGGCATCAGGGGCATCAGAAGAAACTAAAATGACTACTACTACTTAGATGTTCCACGCTTGCAGACATGAAAAGTAAGACATGTAAGAAAAAGAATTGGAGTAACTACTACTAGTAAGTAATAACTAACATACATGGAAGAGACATGTTCCACAGAACTTGATTAGTGTAGAACGAATTGGTAACAAGTTCGGTTTCTTTTCAACTTGCCTGCCAGCATCAAATTGTAATTCTAGTACACAGAAGAATGACATACAATAAAAAGGCCAAAGAAAGGAAATAAAACGGGCACCTCATGATAAACATCTTGGAACCGATTCTGTAGAAGGATGTCCAAGAATGCCTTGTAGACATGCTCATCATGCTGGAACCTATTCTGTAGAAGGAAAGCAATAATGTTGTAATTCGCTACATCATAGCATGGTCACATGACAGATCAACCTATAAGTCACTACTACAGACTACCTCATCCGCGATTTCATCATCGCGGGTAGGTCCGAGCAGCAAGGATAATATTATCACCGCCGTTCCAAATTCAACCGGCAAGGATATATTATCACCGCCGTTCAAACTTCAATCGGCAAAGTGATAAGAATAGTTTTAATTTCTCGCAGCAATGGAGGTAATATCATTGCGGTTTAATAGAGAACCGCAAGTGATAAGAAGATATTCTTGCCGGTTTATATATAAAACCGTAGTGATTTATTATTGCCGGTTCTATAATAAAACCAAAGAGTGATAAGACCATTTTCACCGCCGGTTTTACTATAGAACCGATAAAGTGATATTATCGTTTCACTATTAGTTTGATGTAACATAATAAACATTGTAATTATCTCGCATGTAACATATGAAAGCATAATTAGTTAAAAAATAGAACATATGAAAGCATAATTAGTTAAAAAACAGAACATATGAAAGCATAATTAGTTAAAAACAGAATATATGAAAGCAAATTTGTAATTTGCGGGATATGTATTAATTAAAATAACATTTACAAAGCATAATTTGTTCAGCATTACATATTTAGTCCTAATTATAATAGTCTAATGGCGCGAAGCCCTATATCCAAAACTCGTCGTCGTCGTCATCCTCCTCCTCCTCCTCCTCCTCCTCCTCCTCCTCGTCGCCGGAGCTGCCGCTTGATGTGCGGCGGTGCTCGTCCTCCTCATCCGAATTCGATTCGGTGGCGGAGTTGGTCTTGCCTCAACGCGCGCAGCCTCGCCGCCGTCGCCGTTGCCGCCATCGCTGTCGCCGTCCTCCTCCGCCTTTGCCTCCTCTTCCTCCTCCTCCGCCTCCACCTCCTCCTCCTTCTCCTCCTCCTTCAGAGCGACGGATCGGTGGGGCTCGGCTCACCAACACGCACGCTTAGGGGGTGCCATTGTTGCAACAAAAGTGGATTGTGTGGGGCTGCAACAAGAGTGGATTGTGTGGATTGTGACAAGAGTGGATTGATGCAACAATACCGCATTATATAGAGGCGAATGGGAAGGGCAACAGCTATTGGCGAGAGGAATGTGAAGCGCAACGGTTGGCGCGCAGAGGAACGAGCAAGCGACGGTTGGTATGGCGCGGAGTTGAAAGTTCGAGTATCATCGCCGATTTTTATTACCAACCGGCAAGTGATAATCGACTATCACCGCCGGTTAATACCTATAGCCAGCGATGATATATTATCGCCGGTTTAATTTATAGCCGCAGTGATATTTAACTTCTTGCCGGTTCGTATATTCAACCCAAAGTGATATGTATTTTCCGCTAATGCAATTTTCTCACAGTATGATTTATCACGCCGGTTCGCACGTAACCGGCAGTGATAAGGTATTTTCTCGTAATATGATTTTATCACTTTGCGGTTCTTGGCAGAGCGGCGATGATAAGCTATTTATATAGCAATCTTCACCGACCGACGATTTCCTACGAGCGTAAGAGAGGAGCGCTTTGCTCGGGTGTATTTTTCCGGAGAGGTGTGCCAAATTTGGTGTCGAGATTTTGTTCATATTTTTCATCGAATCGACATCTTCTCCGACCGAGCAAAACAAAGAGGAGGTGTATTATCTTGGGAGTTGTCTTTGAAAAATTGTATTAAAATTTTTCGAGGTTACCGACTTGATGTATGTTATATTTGTCGTAAAATTTTACTTTACTTGAGTGCTATAGATGTTGATAATTGCTGATTGTACGGTGTGAACAGTTTATGCTCAGATCGCTCAAATTAAGATCTAGCTAAATTATTGAATAAATTATAATTCATATTGTAGCTAAATTATTGAATAAATTATAATTCACGCCGATTTTTAATAGTAAAGATTGCTAGATGATCAATTATAAATAGTGAGAATTGCTAGTTGAATATTTAAATAATGGGAAATGGTAGATGGATTTTGCAATAATGAAAGTTGGAACATAAATAATTATTTAGAAATATATCCTTATATTCAATTATATGCTTGTTAATTTGTTGTAGATTAATTTAATTTAATAGCTAGCGCTACATAACAAAATGAAATGAAGAAATCTTCTAAATAATTAAAAAATGCTAGATGGATATTTAAATAGTGAAAAAGGTTTGATGTATTATATAGGCAAAATTGCTAGATGTATTTGTAAAACTAATCATTTAACAATTATATATTGTTATTTGCAGTTATGTGCTTATAATGTGTTTATCGTTTTAATTAATTAGCAATGCATGACTACTGTAAAGAATAAATTATTTTGATATCGTTTGTTCATATACTGAAATGTAGTTTGATATAATTAACTGTAGATGGACCGAAGGTGGATGTATGACACGGACCGTCGTGGTGCAGAGTTCTTTAATGGTGTGACTTGTTTTCTGAATGCGGCTACGGCACACAAGTCGAGAAACCTGGCGGACTATATATGTTGTCCATGCGTTGATTGCAAAAATGAGAAGATGTTTTGTAACATAGAGTCGATACGTGCACATTTGCTTCGAAGGGGTTTCAAGGCTGGCTATACCTGTTGGACTGAGCACGGTGAAGATGATATTGTACATGAAGGGCAACACATTGATGAAGATGATATTGTACATGAAGGGCAACACATTGATGGAGATGACGGAGACAACGAAATGACGGCGGTGGAAGATGCGTTCGTTGATACCCACGAAGATGATCTAGATCAAATGCTGCGTGATGGGGAGGGGGACTTCACGAGTGAAAGGGAGTTTCAAAAGTTCCAGCGTATGGTAGAGGACATTGGAAAAGTGAAAGGAAGATGATCTAAATATAGAACATGAAATTTTTCATTGGAAAAGTTGGACACGCAGTACTCCATGATCAATGAAGAAGAGGAGCGCGAGGAAGCCTATGGACAGTGGTACGCGGAAGAAGACAGAAGAACTAAGTCCCAAGTCCATTTCAAGCGAGCATGTCTCGTCATGGCTTCGCCTCTCGGTGTACCGGACGCTCTCGTGACACCCATGCTTCTTGAACTTGCAGGGGCTTATTTTTTTAAAATCATTTTAGTGTGGAATATATTCTTAACAATATATGAATTTTTTCATTTCGAGATGTATATGTATCATGTGATTTTTTTCTAATGTATAAGTATCATTTTAAAGTTACATGTGCACATGTTTGTAGCATGAGGTGATAACATTTTGGATTGCTAGGAATGGCCTCGAATCAGGGACAAGTGCCGAGGAGTTCGCCCTCGAATGTACACAGTAGGAGTGGGTAGCCCAACTGGCTACTTGAACCTACAGGATATTGATATGGAGCAAGCTGACGCCACAGCCATGGACCAAGCTGACGCCACTGCCATGGACCAAGCTGACGCCACTAACATGGGCGAGATAAAGTATTAGTATGTTGTGATTCCCAAAACATTGTAGGGTCATACGACTAATAACAAGATCCAATTGTAGGCTCAAACGTCTGGTGAACAAAGCCGGCGCGCAGGTCGTGGTCCGAGCAAGATGCCTAAGGGCGTTCACAACATAGTCCAGCTCTCGAAAGTCGGGGAACCTGCTATACCCGAGTCAGCGTTGGCGCCGTACAGGACAGCCTGCGGAGTACTTGCTAGGGATAACGTGCCCATCATCTATAGATCATGGATCGGCCGCGAAGGTGATCAATGGGTGGTTCCCGATGACCTGAAGGACTCGCTATGGGGCAAGCTAAAACAAGTATTCCATTTCCCCCAAGGGTCAGAGTTGGTTGCAAAGAAACGTGCACTAGGTATCATGTGCACATCCCGAAGAATTGGAAGACTCATTGAATAAGACCTATGTGAAGAAGAATGTCACGCCAAATTTTAACATGTTTCCAAAGATAAGAGAATTTTGGAAGGACTTTGTGGAGTCTGAATTTCAAGAAGCCTGATAAAGGAGTCGAAGAACAAGGCTAACGCGATAAGAATATGTACCCTCACACACTAGGCAATCGTGGCTACGTGAAGAAAATACTGCATGGGATAGGCGCGAACAAGAGCTAATCCTCAAGGGCGCATTCTCGCGACGGCCGAAGTTCATCGCACGATCAAAGCACGGTTGCTTGGGAGGGGACTTGTCTCGAAGATGGCAGCTTGAGCTTCGGAGCGATAGAGCCCGGAGGTGTCGCAGAAAATATCGATGCTCACGGGAGTCTTCCCAAGGGCTTTTCATTCCACGAAGGAGAATGATGAGTCGACTCATCGCCTGGTAACAGGGAGCATCTGGGCGCACCGAGGAGTTGGTTTGGTGCCGTGGAAAGAAGGCTTCCCAGATGACACATTGTCGCATAAGCGCCGAAAAGAATAAGAGAATATGAACCGCAAAGTCAAATACAAGATCTTTGTGGCAAGAGCGTTAGAGGAAGAGAGAGCGGCCGATCAAATTAGGAGCAAGCAAGACTGAAAGCTCGAGCTCACGATCGCCACTCGATGACACCCTCGAACCTCGACCACGGTGTTCTTAAGAGCAACAAGGCGTCGCGAACGATTCCGGAGAGCATCGACTCCATTTTCCAAAGGATGACATCACATAACCGACACCGTGCAAGCTGCATTTGTTCGACATGGCATTACCATCAAGGTGGCTGATGGCGTGGCTTGGCCATGCGCCTCGCAGTTCTCGTGACCGCCGCCTAATACTTGGGATTCGCCAGGTCGAAGTAGACAAAGTGTAGTCCGACAATATCGCAAAATGGAGGTAGAGATTCATGGCGAGGACGGAAAAACAAACTTGGAGAAAACGTGCATGGCTTCTCGCGTGGCGCAAGAGCTTGATTATGTTCGCTCGGACGATGAGGCCGATAACGACGACGATGATGATGAGCCGCACTTCCACACGCAGACTGCCGCCACGAAAAGTGCAACTCCTCCGCGGCACCAGTTAGGACAAGTCCAACTCCTCCGCCGGCACCATCTTCAAAAGGACCAACTCCTCCGCCGGCACCAGCCAGAAAAGTCCAACTCCTCCGCCGGCACCATCCGAAAAAGTCCAACTCCTCCTCCCAAGCACCACCAGAAAAGTCCAACTCCTCGGTAGGCACATAAGAAGAGTCGAACATCGGCACCATCTCGAAGTCCGTGATCGCCTTGTACCAAATCTCGGTCATCTCAGGAAGGCAAAGACACTCGTAAGAAATTACCGCCGATATGATCAAGAAGAACGCAAAGAGCAAACGAAGGCCGAGGTAACATCTCACTTCCAAAAGGTGCCATCACCCGAGAAGACTAAAGTCGATGCTAATGCGCAGGAGTTTTTCTTGAGTATGGCAAAAGCCAAAGAGACAGGGCGGGCTTCTGAACCTTCGAAAATGTCGGACTACGAGCGCATCTCTAGAAAGCAAAACTTGAAGATGGCTAATGCTGAGGCGTCGATGTCGCAAGCTCAAAAAGATGTTGCTGAACAACGTCGTAATTACGAGCTAGGTCTAAGCTGGAAGTACATTAAGGGCAACCGATGGCTCCCCAAAAGATTTAGAGAACCTAACAACAAAATTGCGGCGCGCCCATCAAGATACATGCAGCAAATGCCAAGAGGGTATGTGGGCGATCCGGTGAAATACAAAGATTCGGATTTTCACAATGGGGATGGCATGTTTCGTTAGAGTTCTGCGAATTGTATATGTTGTACCGGCAGATGCTCGACGCCACATCGGGTCGACTGTGGACTTTGTAAGTCTCTATTTATATTATTGTATATTCTTCTACCGCTCAATCAGTATGTCTAACTTCTTTTTACATATGTAGAATGGAGATACAATTATGTGCAAAAATAAGGATGAAGCTTTAGGATTTCTCGATCCGGGCTTGTTAACGAGAAACTCGTCCGTGATAACCCAAAGTTTGTTGAAGACTATTTATTTAAGACTTTCTTCAAGCCGAGAAATAAAACCTCCGTATTTGTACCCTATAACTTTCAAGACGATACCCTACTTCTAATATTGTTTTACTATTTTTGCGTGACACGGTGTGGGACTAATAGGTTGTGTTAACATATATGTCTAGTTATCTTTGGGTCCTCCTCGTCATCGAAGTTAGAAGCTAGCGGGGTTTATGTCTTGGACTCGTTGAGAAAAGAACTTCGTGAGTATGAACATAATTTTGGAAGATGATGAACAGTAAACTCGATCGCTATGCTATTGCTCTAGTAATATTTTATTCTATTGTATTTAAGGTTGATTACTATTTAAAATCATTCACACAAGATTCACACGGTATTGCAAGAAAGGTGGTCCGCATTTTCCCTACAGACAACTTTCAAAGTAATAACAGACTTTCCATGCATGAGACAGACCTGTGGAAATAGTTTATAAAGATACTACGTATGTACAAATTTACATGCAATTGTCACGAAGATATCGGCTATAACGAAGACATGGTATATAATTACACATTCATGCCTACTTTTCTTTCATTTAACATCTATCATCATTAATTAAATTTCTCTTTTCTTCAATAACGGCGCTTCCAAGATGAGAACCAATCGCCATCACGAAAGAAATTTTAGCAATTCAAGAGCATATCATTTGGATTCATTGACTAACGTGTCATCGATCCAAAGGGCGAGTTCCACGACGAAGCTACGATCTAAAGTGAACGAGAT
The DNA here is from genome assembly GCA_036346375.1 of Guadua angustifolia. Classification (NCBI taxonomy): domain Eukaryota; kingdom Viridiplantae; phylum Streptophyta; class Magnoliopsida; order Poales; family Poaceae; genus Guadua; species Guadua angustifolia. The sequence continues at coordinate 54,895,591 of CM070502.1, read as the reverse complement.
GTACTCACACTACATTTGTGAGCAGACTATTAATTGTAAAAACTAAATATTGTGATGCTTTAATATATTTTAATTATGATCTAACGACGCTCATATACTATATATTTGAAGGCAACATATCATGTGCACACAGGCCTTCCCGTGTACACATCGTGCACACCAACTAATAAATGTCACGAAAACTCAAAAATTTTGTAGGTGTACTTCATAGATTACTCTACCTATGTATAAAATTGAAGTTAATTCAATACATATGAGGACTTACAAAAAGAGTTTTTGTAAGTCCTCATATGTATTGAATTTGAACCTGCTTTCAGAATCGGTTGTCGCTTGCCGGTTTTCTAGGAACCGGCGATGATATACTGTATCACCGTCGGTTCGTCAGATAAGCCGGCAGAGATATACATATATCACCGCCGGATTCTAGGTTGAACCGGCAGAGATAGTTGAGTATCACTGCCGGATGCTAGTGTAAACCGGCAGAGATAGTCGAATATCATTGTCGGTTGTATAATGAACCGCAAGGATATATATTATCACTTGCCGGTTCTCGAGCGGCAAAGTGATAACCTCACAGATCATCGCCGACCAATCACTGCCGGCGCCCATAACCGGCAGTAATGGCGTGGACGAACCGGCAGTGATGACCTATTCTGTAGTAGTGAGTGTATTTATACCTTTATCTTGTTCACGAAATTGACATTGAACTATCAGACCCTACCAACATAAGCACTGTACAATAGTTCAATATAAGAGCCTATTAAAATATTGGAGTTCATAATTATTCATACGGCATGTTAGGGACAACATATTGGTCTAATCATGCCATAGGAAACCAATAATTAGGCAAGTCAATAATTACATACATGAATAACACCACATGACAACCCACAAGAAACATGCTCAGTTCTTTAGTACTACTTTTCACATATGGACTAGAAAACCAGAAATGGGAGTGAAAACTAATTTCACAGCAGACTGACCTGGCAATGCTCATGATGCTCATAAGTGGGAGGCACAAATATGGGGAAGGAAGTGTGTGTATTCGACCCTCTGGTTCTTTACTTAGATTTCCTCAACAGAGTTTCTATGCCATGAACGAGCTACCATTAACAGGGTATAGCTGCATAATGCAAATGAACATTGTGCTTTAACCAAATCATAATGGTAAACAACAACAATGACAATTAATTGGTTATGTATCAAAACTTCAGAATCATACTCGCTAGCATTCTGTGCAGCAAGGCTGGCTCCTCGAGCAATAAGAAGCTACATTGAACAATTTCTCATTAGCAGATGTAGAGATAGTCAAACATTTAAACAACAAAAATGCCTTCAGACTAGCAGAACATACTTGACAACAGACAGCATTTCCACCACAAGCAGCATAATGAAGTGGGGTGCTACCTGCTCCTGCCAGATGGAAGGAAAGGAAATTATAAACAGTACGAAAAACTAGATAACAAAATAACAGTCCTAGAGTTCACCAAATAATATAATATATATACATATATGAGAACAACATCAAGGCACAAAGCTAAAAGACATAGAACTGCAGACAGTAGTAGAGGAACAAATTGGTAATACATTCCAAGAGGGTGAATGATTTTTTTTCCACTCATGGCACCCCATCAGTATATGTATAATAAAGTACTTATGCAAGATAATAAAGTACTTATACAAGTAGAAAAGGAGTATACATTTACTATGTCCAGATTTGGAATTAACAAACTGCCAAGTGATAATAACCTTAAGGTGCAAGGGTCTTTTTTAAAACTTTTAGGGCCTGCTTGGGAGTCACAATTTTTTTTCCACCAGTTTATAGTTACACCTGTATTCTTTTGGGCACAAGAGACACAGGTGTAATCATTTCCTGTTGTAAACATATAATTCTCTGTTTGGGTATGAAACTAAATTACAGAAGATATGAGTAGGCACTTCTAGTAGAGGACTAGCTAGATATGAGCAGAAACTAAGGTTTTCTTGCAAGTCGGGTGAAAATGAACAGCTTTTCAGTAGAAGATATGAGCAGGCGCTTTTAGCTTTTTTTGCAAGTCGAATGAAAATGCTGTTCTAGAAAATACACACTACCTTGTTAGTTACAAATTTTCTTGATATATACCACAATCAAAATGTGATGATAAATCCATTTCATAAACGGATCATGTTCATTAACACAATATAACATAGATCATGGTCAATAACACTCTGACTTGACGCTTCTTGAATCATCAACTTATGTTATGAGAAGATGCAGAGAACTTGACAGCCATTTTGAGTCATCAACTTCTGTTATGAGAAAATGCAAAGAACTTAACTTCTGTTATGAGAAAATGCAAAGAATGGGTGCCATTGATCCTTATTCCATTTTGCAGGAGTGAACTGACACAATGACCTTTTAACCTGCCGGAACAAAAGGGAGTTCGTGAATGAAAGCAAAATTGAATTGAACTAGCTTGCACAGAACCGTTAGACAAAGACTTGCAGTACCAAACCTGATTCGTATCCAATAAGCTAGAGAAGCTTACTGACAATCTAATCACAGCTCCCCTAAAAAGGACAAGTGACAGTTCTAGGTACTTTGAGCTATTACTTCTCCATACAGCAAACGTAATGGTCAACAATTTATAGCAACAGAAATCAATCCAAAATCCAAATATAGTAAAATTGTTCAATTTGACGAAAGTCGCACCATTTACAGCATAGAGCTTCTTTATTCTCTCTGCACGAGTATATGTAATGATGCGTGATGTGACGAAGCATCTATTGCACAACAGGGAGTTGGTATTCAAATAAAGCTTGGGCAAGATAACCCTGATAATATCAGCTACAATGAGTAAGAAACAAATACATGAAAAACAAATTATGGTAGAACTCAGACATTTCTTTCATTCCTAGAAAAATTCATAGGCGATTCCATGTCAAAATGTGTCACTACAAACCTCAGATTAATCACAACAACAACAACCCAAGATTGGCGTACATAGGCGATTCCGTGTCAAATTATCCCAAAAAGAATCAAACTTCATGTCAAATTCAATTCAAGACTATTTAAACTAATTACTAGTATGGATGAAGGGTATGGACATGCTTGCGCTGTAATGGTTCAGACTTGCGGTAGGTGTAGTAGGGGAGGTCGACGCGCCATTGCGGGAGATGGCCAGGCGAGGAGGGCACCGGGTGGAAGACGGTCGGGCGGGGGAGGGCGTCGGGTGGGGGAGGGCGACGGCCGATGGTCGAGGGCGGGTTGTAACATTCCAATTTTTGAATTCATTGTGCTCGAATTTCAAAATCCGAACTCGTAACAATTTTCTCGAATTTAATCTAGCTTAAATTGAATTTTAAAGTCAGCAGGAATTTAATTCGATTAAACTATACCTCAAATTAATTATTTCTTATTTTATTTGGGTTCCTTGTATTTCATTGTATTTTTCTGTATATTTGGTGATTTTTCCGATTTTGTTTGCTATTTATTTGGATTTATTGAAACTCATTCGAATTTACTGATTTTATTTATTTCGGAAATGGATTTTTAAAATCCCTTTTTCCTCCCGCTTGGGCCGAAAACCCTGTTCCTCTCCCTCGGCCACTACTGTTCACCCGGCCCGGCCCACCGTCGGTCCACGCAGCCGATTCAACCGAAACCCTAAACATCACATCGCATTTCAGCCGCTGATCTCCGATCCAACGGACGAAATCGGCGCCGCCATCCACAGCAAACCCTTACCTATCGCATCCACATTTCCTCACCGTCAGATCTTGAACCGACGGCTGTCGTGACGCCACGTCGCCCTAGTGCAGCGCCAAAGACAGACCAAATACCGACCAACCTAGGTTTCCGACCCATCCTCGCATCCCTAGGGTATTTAAACCATGTTGACACTGCTTCTAGGTTTACCACTCACGCAGACTTTTTCCTCAAACCTCACCGCCAAGTCGCCTCCAAAGATAGAGAACATCCTCACCGGTTAGCCACCGTGTCTGAGTACTTCCGCCGCCTTTTCTTCCCTCTCCGGTAAGTCTCCGGTGACACCGGTAGCACCAATGAGTTCCTCATGTCATTCCCTATCCATTTCACTTTGTCTCGTGGCTAATCCGTCCTTGCTCCGTCGTTTCGCACATCGTCTTCCCCAGTCCCGGCGGGTCTGCGCCGTGCCTCGCCGTCGCATTCTCTCCGCCAACCTCCACCGTCTGATCTGCAACGGACCACTCGGATCTTCGCCCGTACTGTGATCGGTAAGCCCTTCCCGAGCCGTATGCCTTGTCACCGCCGTGCAACCGCCCTGTGTTGCCCCGTCACCGCCACATGGCGCTTTGTCATCACCACGTATACACCGCCTATTTGCCCGTAGATGCCACGTTCATGCTATGTCAGCCATGTGCACCGTGTCGGCCACGTGTAGCCATGTCAGCGCCACCTGGTGCCACATGTTGCCATGTGAGCGCCACATCGTTGCTGTAGATCCGCGTGGCAGCTGCGTGTCTGCCACGTCGCCGTACACCGTGAACCGCGCCCATGTGAGCCGAGTCGCCGACGCATGGACCCCACCTGTCAGCGGGCGTTTCATTTCCATGATTTCTCTGTGATTTTCCGAAAACCCGAACCCAGCCAATACTACGCCGACACGTGTCACTCCTGGTTTTTTCTGATTTTCTCTCCCGAGAGACTTCGGAAGGCCCGTTCTCCTCCATTCGAACTCCGATTCGAACGATTCAAATTTCTAAATTCATCTAAAATCAAGATCTATCTGTTGGTGTTATTTTTATAAATTTTTGGATTTTATTTATTTCTGTTTTATTTATTTCTTGCCTCGATTTGCGTGTTTCGCGTGTAGACGACGCATCGGTTGAGCGAGAAGAGCATCCAGCGGAGGTAGCAGCAGCGGGAGAGATTGAAGGCAAGTCTCTTTGACCATGTTGAACCCAAATTTATGAAATGCTATTTTGTTTTAAATTATTGCATGCTATTTGAATTATGAATTGTATTTTAATGTCATTTTTAAATGCTTAGATAAATGCCAAATTGTTATAACCACATTGATATTCATGTTGACAACCACTGACACCCTAGGAAAACTAATTACTGTAGTTAATGGTAATTAATCTTGCTATGGGAACGGTAGAAAATGCTTAGCCATGCTTAATCACGTCGGTACCTTACCATTACGGAGATGATTTCATTCTTGATTCAAAAATGAATTGTGAAATGTATGGCAATTGGTGTTGCCGGTATTAATTTGAAAATTAAAAGTGAAAAATGATTTAGACCAGGGCGGATTGGTTGAATGGCGGGTGCGGGATGCACAAAATTTTGGAATGTGATTGTCCGCCCTAGTCAATTAAGGACCGATCGTGTGGACACCATGGGCCATGCTATACAGTACAACCACATGTCTATATGGGTACGACCTGGCTAAGTAATTTGCATGTATCGTTATTTGACTTCGCCAGTGGGCTGTGCGAGTTTGTCGGGATGACACTTGCAAGGCGCAAGGGGGGGCTGTGAGAGCGAAACCTTAGCAGGTGAAGTCGGTAGCGGTATATGCATTGTAAAGGCCTTGTCATGATCTCCCTGCCGGCACACCAAAGGAAGTGTGTCAATAGCTTGGCGCAAAGGGTTGATCATGTCGTGTGGGTAAAGTGTACCAGCTCTGCAGAGTCTTAAAAACTACTTGAGTAGCCGTGCCCACGGATAAGGGCAAGCGTGGAACGCTTTCACATAGTAGATTTTTCTGGTTTTGGTTTTAAATGGAAAATGATGGATTTGGTTTAAAATGAAAAATGTGGTTGGGAATCCGCGAGCGGCTGGAGCTTTCGGATTTGAGTTTGGCGGCTAGAGCCAACCAGGTAGTTGGAACCTGGAAAATTGTTATACTTCAATTTAATTATTTATGCTATTTACATTTTGTTAAATGCTGCTTTATGAAATTATTACTTGTATTTAAATTTCAATTTCGCTTTATGCAAATGAACCATATATGCCATCCTTTGTTTAAGCCATGCATTTAGTTACTTGCATTAAGTTTCCGAGACTTGCGAGTATGTTGCATACTCACCCTTGCGTATCAATGCGGGGCTGCTTATTCCATAAAGCAGATGATGGGAGAAGAGGCTATCAAAAAGCCTGGGATCCACCGTTCGACATCTGTGGTGAAGACTATGAAGAGGATGATGACTCGATCTTCTAGGGAGCGTACCCCAGTCGGTTGCCTGTGGGCACACTGATTGGCTCTTTTTGTTCTACATTTCCGCTGCTACATTTCCACTTAAGCCGTAAGGTTCCATACTTGTAATAATGTGATGATGTTGTTACACTCTTTTGCTTATTACTGTTATTTACTTTATGATATGTCTGTGTTATCATCATTTACGACTGTGTGCGCTAGCTGTTCCTGGACTAGCGCGGTTGAAACACAGAGGGTTCGGGTTTGGTGATCCGGGTCCCCACACGGGTGCCGGTGGGAGGCAGGACGGCAGGTGCTAGCTCTAGTTCAGCTGCCGAACACTAGGGCCTAGGGTTCTTGGCCGGGTTCATATACTCACGGCGATGCCGATGGCGCAGATCATGGTGGCGGGCGTGGAGGCGAGTGGGGAAGTGGATGGCGGCGGGGTTTGGAGGGGCGAAGTGGGAGTGGATGGGCGGGCGGCGGGCGTGGGAGTGGATGGGCAGTGGGTGGTGGAGGCGGCGGGGCTTGAGGGAAGGGAAGTGGATGGGTGGCGGTGGCTTGAGGGGCGAAGGGGAGTGGATGGGCAGGGCGACGGGCGAAGGGGAGTGGATGGGCGGGGCTTGAGGGCAAGTGGCCGATGGGGAGTCGATGGGGGCGGGGCGACGTGGTGGGAACGGGAGAGAGGAGGTGATGAGGTGGGGAGCGAGTCGATCAGGAGGAGTGATCGATCGAGGAGGCTTGAGATGATAAAGCACTGGTGTACACGCGCGCCTCTTTTTCGTCACCGCGCCAATTTTTCCTAAACATCGTAATATCATATCCCGGCACTTGTATATTCCTCAATTAAAAGACCTTTTGCTGACGTTTTGTATATGCCCTAGTAAATATACCATGGCGTATACAAACGCCATCAATATACTACTTTCCTGCGATGCAAACGCCCTAATAACTTTATCGCCGGTGTTTGTAAACACCTCGGATAAGCAGATTTCTTACAAGATATATTCGCCATGAGAATATATATACATGCATATATATACGAGAAATTTATATGCCCTAAAACAAAAAAAATGGGTAATTCTTTTATGGAGGCATTTAACCTATATGCTGGGAAAATAAATGCCGGGAAATTAAGACTATCCTGTAGTGTCCTTTGAGAAGTTGAAATAGCCTAAGTAGGAATTTTTTTTAAATAATATATTTTTTATAAACAATTACAGAATTAATATGCCGAAAAAAATAATTACAGAATACTACTTTGTCGCTATTTGGAATAGACATTGGTCTTTATCGCAATTTGAACTTATGCAGAGACTTAGTCGCTATTTAAATTTTGACATGAGAGTAGTCATATTTAGAACTGCGACAAAAAGTCTGTCATAAGTCCTCTGTCATAAATTCAAATTGCGATAAAGTATTATCTCGATTAAATAATTTGTTTACAATTCATTGATTTGGAATTTGAAAAAAAAACATGTGTAATAAATCGACAAATATTATAAGATGATTTGTTTACTAATTCATTGAGTTGGAAATTTTTAAATTAATAAATTTTTGTAAAAATTTACGAAATATTACGTCAAAAATACTTTACAGAAATACCGTATAGTCGCAATTCCAAATTGACATGTTGTACATGTTTGTCTCAATAGTCGCGGCCACCAAGCTGTGGAAATCGTGGCCACTTAAGGGTTTTCGCAGCCCCGCGGGACAGGCCGGATCCAGTCCAAAAAATACGAGAAAAATCAAGAGCGACCTACGCAACGCGTGGTACTACTTACGTATTGGCGAGATAGGCAGACGTTGCCCCGGCATTTTGTTACGGAAATCGGAAAAGGCACTCGCGGTCACGAAACCACGGAAATTGTGGTCACTTAGGGGTTTTCGTAGCCCCGCGAGACAGGCCGGACACGGTCCAAAAAATACAAAAAAAATCAAGGGCGGCCTACGCAATGCGAGCTACCACTTACGTATGGGCGAGATAGCCAGATATTGCCTCGGCATTTTGTTGCGAAAATCGGAAAAGGCAATTGCGGCCACGAGACCATGGAAACTTTGACGAGTTAGAAAAATTTTGAAACTTTTTATGGAGGTTCCTAATAAATCAGTGATATTACCATAAAAATTTGAAATGATTTTAAGATATGAGGAATTTTGAAAATTCAAACAATACATATATAAGGGCACATACACCGAAAGTTCTGATGATAAAAAAAGCAATAGATTAGATTATATTACAAGGGCATTACAGCAGTGATGAACTAGCTAACGAAAGCACTGTTCGTCATGGTGGAACAAATGATCGTTCCGCCTATCTGGGTACAGCCAGAATGATGTAAGACATTTTCTGCATATTACCTGACCCGTTCTAATATTGCGACCTGTCCTCGGACAGCGCTCAATCCCTACTATGAAAGAACCCCATGGGGATCCGCGGTGCTCCCATTGTATGCCGATTGGGTGGCCTATGCCGACGTCTCGGTGTATAAGACATAATTTTTGGTCTTCTTTATGTGGATTTTGCCCTCCCATATGGGCATGTCATCCCGATTCAGCGTCCCCTATGTTAATACCGGTAGGGTTCCGGATGGTCTGCAGAACGAGTCAAGGATTTGTTGCGTGTTGCGGACCTCTACCGATCGCTTCCCCTTGTCCCTTCTTCTTGAGAGGAGGAACCCTCCTGCACCTCTCTTTGTGTTGGCGTTGGCGGAGACATGCGGAGACGCCGCCTGCTTTGGCGCGACCGCACTATATGGTGCAGGAGGTTTGTGTTGGGCTTATCCTTGAACAACCGAAAGCGTGCCTGCGAATAATCTGAGATGCCCGCCTTTGGTCGTTGAATAACACCGTGGCGTACTCGAGGTTTGGCTTTTCTGGGCGGTAGTGGCACCACGGAGAGGGTTGCTCCCCCCAGTTATCCCATACAGGAAGCATGAGATGTGGGTGGTACGTCTCTGGGTCCACCCACTTGAAGTACCAGCACCGTTCATCCTCGGGCAAGAGGCACCGGTAGAATCTCCGGTCCGCTAGATCACCGTGGCATGTATCAACCACTGCCTCCAGGCCATGTACGCAAAGGTCGGGGCTTTCGGGTGGCCCTGGAGGAGGTTTCTCGTTTGACTTCAGCACGCACATTTGCAAGTGTCCTTTTGAACTCCTGTGTGCGATGAACTGTTTAGAACTACTAATTTGTGAGTTTAACATGAGTATGACGCATGAAACTCACCGATTGGTTGGCCCTTGCACACCGCCCCGAGCTCTGGTCGATCTAGAAAAGGACATATCTGGCGGCCTCTCCCACGGGTGAAGTTCTCGGGCGAAGCGGGGTAGGCGTCGTGGCGCTTGGAGAGAAATTAAGTAGTCACGTCGTTCCGGCCCGTCGATCCATTCGAAGAAGCAACACCGGTCCTTGTGCTGAGTAAAGAAAGAACGATGCATGAGATGGTAGTGTTACCCTGTATTATGTGGATGCCAGTAGGTATACCTCGTAGGTGCGGCCACTTGATGAGTGTGCGCGGCCGTCTCTCCATGGGTAGATTGCATCATCTTCGCGGTAGGTTGCGATCGCATTTGGGTCGGGCAACTCCGCAGAATCGGGCGTCGGCGCAACTCTCATCCGGATATTCGGGTGGATGACCTCGCTCTGTCAAGAGGCGACGGAGAAACGACATTGTACCCTAATTTGTGTAGATTCACTTACGTTTATTCTTTGGTTTGGTTGTGTTGGATGTCTACCCTCGGCCCTATTTTATAGTGGTGGTGAGGGTTACTCCACACAATTACAGCTCTTGCTGCAGCGATGTTGTCATTTCATGGCGTGTTGTCGTGTCGACTGGTAAAGTCGCTAGCAATGAGTAGTCTGTCATCGCTTGGAAAAGCCATTGCGTGTGTTGTCGTGTCGACTGGTAAAGTCGCTAGCAATGAGTACTCACATCGCTATTTGGAAAAGCATTGCGTGTGTTGTCGTGTAAGCCTGGTAAGGCTGTGTTGGATGTGTACCCCTCGACCTGGTTTTATAGTGGTGGTGAGAAGCTGGCATCAGTGTATTACGAAGATGAACTGATATCATAATAGAACATAAAGTAAGGAAATAAAGTACCATGCATAAGTTTGCTACATAATGTGACAAATAAATTATGTGCAGCACATCTAGTACAATACAAAAAACCTAACTACGACGCGGTCGTACTCCTCGGGTGGTCCCAGGCTTCCTCTGACCTTGCACATGCCCGGAGGGTACGTCCACCGTCGAGGCCCGCCCACGGGTATTCCTAGCAGGCCGTGCTGGTGCTGGAGGAGTAGCGAAGACGTCGGGCGATGGGTGGCTCGGACCGGGCGCCCCGGCGAGCTGCGAGGGGCCAAGGACCGCACCGGTCATTCTTTGAGGCGGATCTCTGAAGAAGTCAAGTCGGCGTCGCCGAGAAGAGAGTAGTCGAGAGGTGCTCGCGCTCGCTCTCGTGTCTTTGCATAGGCCCTGTTGATAAAGTTGTCTTTTAGTACATTACATAACATTAAGATCATAAAGATGAAAAGAGAGCGGTAGCGGTATACTGCGATCATAGGTGCGTCTGGTGCGGGCTGCCGCCAACCGATCCCCTGGGGCGTGGCGAGGGGGCGCTGCGTGTGTGGTGTGGCTGCGCGGCGTGTCGACCCATCTGCGGAGGCACGCCGCGTGAACTGAACAGCGTCGTCGTCCCTAGGCCTCTGCACGACGAATTTGGGCGATGCAGACGACCCTCTGGCGTACACGCTGCAACGCCGCTCTGAGCACCCCCCCAGCGACCTCAACCCTGTCCCTCTGGCCTACTTGTACGAACAGTGCGTCCACCTCGTCTAAGGCCTCCCTAGCAAGGTCGCTCTGCACACGAATTGAAATGCTACAATTACAGTAACGATACATTGCAAGGATTGTGGAAGAAGTACTGACCGATCGGTGAAACGCTGAATCCGGCTGGGTGGGGTAGGTGTCTGCAACGGAGGCCTCGTGACTCGGAGGCGAGTCAACGACGCGCACAACCCAAACGCGTGTGCGTGGTGCGTACCATCGGATGTACTCGTAAATGCGTGCGGTGGTCGTGACGGGCATCCTCCTCGTGAGCGTCCGCCAATGCTCGCGCCATCGCCGAGCGTGAGGGATCATTCGTCTTTGCCCGACTAAGCGGCACCAATGTACCCTTTACGTGTGACCTGCATGAGAACATGAGCAATGGCGTTAGTTCGAAACATGAAAAAATGCAACTGAAATAGACATGGAAGAGCACTTACATGTGCACGTGAGGTGGGACCACCTCACCGGTGGGGACGGGGAAGACCTGACGGAGGCCGAACTGCCTCATCATGCGGTGCACGGCGTATGTCTCGACGTACATGTCGAAAACAAGGTGGCGCCGTGTCAACCAAAAGGCGGCGTCACGGGTGCACTGCAAGGAGAGGCCGTCAGGTGCTCGCGCCGCTACCAGCTCGGGGAGGTAAGGACGCCAGATGACGCGATCATCTGTCAGCTGGTCGAACATCGCTACGTACTCGGGGTACGAAGCGTGTGTCGTCACAGGCGCGTACATCGGCTACAAAAAAAGTAATGGTAAAGTTAGACAAAGTAATTTGAAAATAATCGCATAGCTCATGGTAAAGATCATTTTACTAACCCGTCGGCGGCACCACAACGTCCCCATGGTAGGACGGTCGACGTCGTCCCCGGGGGCGTGGTAGAACTCAGCTCCGTAGGGTGCCAGATCGATGTGCGGCCGACCGATCTGGAACCTCTCAAAAGACCACAGCTGAAGCAGTAGAGGACAGCCCGTGAGAAGGACCCGGTCCCGTCAGGCGGCGACAACCGTCCGAAAGGCCCCGATGCGTCGTAGCCAAGACCTGACTGTCCCCACGCTAGCTGCGGGATCTCCTCCATCTCGGCGTCTGCGATTGACCTCGCGTACTGGATCAAGTGCTTGCCGACGGTGTCTCCGTGGGTGGAGGTGAACAGAACCCAGCTGAACAGCCACAACAGGTACGCCTCGAAGTGGCGACTGACAACGTAGGGCGCTGCTCCGGGTGCCATCTGCTCGGGCTACAAAAAAAGTAATGGTCAGTTTCACAACTTTAAGACAAAGTGAGATAAAACTTATATAAAGTTAATGTCACTTACGTAAAACTGTATCAGCCACTTCTGCGTCGGACCGTGCTTGTTAGCGAAAGGTGTGTAGTCACTGTCAGCTGGCAGCACGTCCACGAAACGGGCTAGGAGCTCCGCCTGCCACTCCGGGTGGACGTCCTCAGGCACTACCGCGTGCCCAGTGCAAGGTAGGCCAAGCAGGTAGGTCACGTCCTCCAGTGTGGGCGCCATCTCACCGCACGGGAGGTGGAAGGTGTGCGTCTCCGGGCGCCAGCGATCTACCAAAGATAGCGAGCTCTGTCGACGGAACCTCCTAGAGGCACCGCGCCCGTCCTCTGCATCTGCCGCGGTCGCCTCCACCATCCGTGCTATGGGCAATAGCCCTGCACGTCTCAACCTGTAGGAAGACATTTTTACAACTGTTAGTTCAAATGAACAAGATTTAGTAAGGGAAGTCTGCGAAAAGTGGACGAACCTGGGAACCCATCGGGGGTCGACCCGCCATGCCCTCATCGGGGTCCGCAAGTGAAGGGCACTCAGCTCGAGCGGTGCCTCCCCCTCTGGAGGCAGCGCGGTGGCCAAGCGACTCCGATGAGTCGCGTCGACCACTGGGTCCAGCAACTCTCCCTCTATCGCCATACCTGCAATTCAATAAAACAATATTAGTACAAAATTAAATAAACAATTAAACTGATGCACTGATTACAAATAGAATTTGAATACAAGCTACCACAATTTACAGTCCAAAAACGCTAACAATTGGAATGCGATAATGACAAATCCAACGAACATACAAATCCGAACTAAATAGGATTCGGTAATGATACACCCAACAAATAGAATTCGGTAGTAGTACACCCTACAAATAGAATTCGGTAATAATACAGGCATTACACATCATATGACCATACATGCATTACAAATAGGAATTCAACATATCACATTGACATGCGACCTAACAATTACATACGCGAAGCCCGAACAACAATTTCACGGCCTCTGAACTGTTGGGCAATACTTGAAAGAGTGTCCCATCTCTTTACAAATGGAGCATTTCTTCGTACGATGCCCGCTTTCTGCAGCGTCCATGTCGTTCCTTATACGTCTTGTTTGTCGTCGCCCTCGCCCTTGAGCACGCTAATATCGGGAACCCACCGTGTATCCTCCCATCTTTGATACTCCGTGAACAAACCCACCACTCGAAAGCCATATATTTCTCGCTCCAAGTTGCCGCCACCGCTTCTTTCTTGAAAAATTGCGATAAGAATATACAGGTCCATACGGATTGTCGAGCACGCAGCCATTACGTCGCGAGCATGGCTTATGCTTGCAATGCGAGCTTATTGCAGTACATACACATGTTTGCCGATGTAGAATGCATTCGTGAGCAACTTTACGCCGGTTCGTCCCCACGCCCTTTCTCTTTGCATATTACCTCAAACGCAGCTCCCTCGTACCCATTTTCAATGATCTATGCATCTCCCCTTCTTCCCTTTCTCCTCCATGTACGTCTGAGATCACCTCCGAGTATTTCACATCGGGATTACTCATGCGGCAATCGCCCGCATGACGATCCACAAAGTACTTCGCAACACCATGAAGAACACCCTCCACTATAGCAACAAGAGGAAGGGGTCTCAGTCCTCGCATGACCCAGTTGTAAACCTCAGCCAAGTTAGTCGTCATAACCCCATACCGGGAACCATCGGTGTCGTAAAGCAATGCCCATTTCTGCCTAGGCTCATGCTCTATCCATTCGGAGAAGCATTTCGTCGACCTTCCATTCCTCCGGACCAAGTGCGGAGGGTCAGTGGGTAACACTTCCAGTGCTACTGGGGCTTCCTCCGTGCTAGGAATTGGCCTCTTCGTTGCTTCTGCGGTATGCCTCGATGTCAGCTCGTCCAACTTCTTCCACAGTGCATCAAACTTTCTCTGTTGGGTCTGGTCGCACAACCTCTTAAAAAGCTTCGTAAGATCCTTGTTCCTAAACTGCTTGTAGAAGTTAGCACCCATGTGCCGTTTGCACCACCTACTTCGCATATCAGGCCATGGATGTGTTTCTTCTGCACCTTTCTGCAACTGCACGACCGCCTTCAGCATCCCGGGGTGCCGATCATGTATAACACAAACTCTGTATACCGATCCACAACCCCACTTTCACGTTCCTCGAAACCGAGCCGCTTTACGTGTTCTCACCCTCCACGAATGCAAGCGCTCATGGAAGAACACGATTGTTGCCATCAACTCCTATGGCGATCAATATCGACCTTTATACTTCCGATCAAGAATGTGCCATCAACACATAACAATGGGCGGCAATGCTCGAACAGCGTTGAAACATGCACCAAAAGCAAAGAATGCCATTGAAGTACCATCTTCCCAAATGGGCGCCGCGAGGGCCGCTCACAAATATCGACATAAGTTCCAGGATTTCTTTCCTTGATCACCTGAAGCATACCTGGTAGGTTCTGATACGCATCTTCGAATGTACCAAATCTAGTTTCCAAAGCCTTCTGCTTCGCCCTCCAAACTTTGGCATAGCTTATGGTGTACTGAAACCTCTGCTCTATTGCAAGTATGATGGCACGTGGCTCTAAATCCAAGTTACCCACAATCTCCCCATACATTGCATTTGCAACAAAACCTGAAGATATGTTTCTATGTGATTGGGCAGACTCCGTAAGCACGCGTGTGTGGGATGACTATAGAACACTTCCAAGCGGTATCCCATTTAGGCCGATGCGCATGCACACGCCATTGGCAGCCCTCCATCGGCATCGACATCGACGTCCGTTGGTCCGACCAGAACCTTAAATGTTCTCTGGCGACACCGCCCATCACATCCTTTGCTTCTGAACCTCACTCTTATTCTTGTAAATGGCACCTTGCCTCACCTCATTCCTATCTGACTGCCACGGGAAGTGTTCACCCTCGTTGACCACCAATCTACCGAACTGACATGCATCCCACTTCGTAGGGATTTGCTCTTCGTCGTCTGTGTCGTTACTCAAATTGTCATACTCCTGGCTCTCTGCCTCCATTGCATCAACCAATGATTCAATGTTTTCTCCCTCGTCTGCCACGCCCTGTGGTTCCTGAAGATCTGGATTTGCGACATCAGGTTCCTCATCTCGCACATCTTCAGTTCGGCTACTCTCCCCAACTTCCTCTGCTTCATCACCACCAGCCTCCTCCTGCATCGTATGGTCAGTACTGCTTTTCTGAAATGCTTGCGCCAACAACACTAATGGCCAACCATTTTCAGTTGCCAATCTTATGTATGAGCTCCAAGACTTCGGCCCCTTCAGTTCTACTAACTCCCAGTATGTGCAATCCGTCTCGAGACCCCACTCCGTGCGACTTCAGATCATGCAATTCCCTATCCAAGGAGAACATCTTTGTACAACCATCTCGTTAATGTGCCCCACTTAACGCTCACCAAACACATGACAAGCCACCATAACACTTGGAAAATGACTAAGTTTCACCCTTGTGCACCCATCTGCGGAACCCTTCTCCGTAGTGTATTTTAAATTCTACTCGTTCGTTCATACCTGTCGAACATTCCATTGATTTTTAATGATGACACGACAAAACGCTACCAAATTTCAACTCTTAATCTACTCATACGACGACATACTCTACACCCGGTATTACAACAGGTAATATCGTTTTATTCTATGATGAATATTTTTGCTATTGCGCAGCTTAGATGGAGCCGCGCCGATACTCTTAACATACCACGTGCCGAGAGAGCATGTGCGGGTTTTGGGAACACACGGCACAATCCCCGTATACTACCAACCTACACCCGAACTAAAATACTACACAATCAGATCGCTAACCCTAATTCGTCACTTGGTATAAAATTAACCCTTACCCTAATTAGTGCAAGTTTCACGTGCCGAGAGAGCATGTGCGG
Source organism: Guadua angustifolia (assembly GCA_036346375.1). NCBI lineage: Eukaryota > Viridiplantae > Streptophyta > Magnoliopsida > Poales > Poaceae > Guadua > Guadua angustifolia. The sequence continues at coordinate 54,879,393 of CM070502.1, read as the reverse complement.
GTTTTGGGAACAGACGGCACAATCCCCGCATACTACCAACTTAAACCCTAATTCAAATCCCCGACACAATTGGATCGCTAACGCTTCGTCCCTTGGTATAAAATTAACCTAAACCCTAGTCTACTCATACAACCAACCTAAACCCTAACCCTAATTTTCCGATCGTCGAGCAGGCTTCGCTTATCGCTCGTGACTTGTCTTTGCTCATAACTATCCTAATTTAATCACTACAATGAAATTTACAAAACAAAATTTAGTGAAAAAAATTACCTCCACGCGATTTAAATCTTCCTCCAAATTGCCTAGAGTGCGCAAAAGGCAACCTTTGGTCACTAAATTTTTGCAAAGTTTAAAAGTCAGAAGAACATATTGATATGAATTATTTTCTTTCATGAAAAATATGATAATATTATTTTTATGTGGGCAATAAAAAAATCTTCCTCCAAAACAAGGCTATCTTGCAAAGTGGGAATAAATTTTCTTTATGCTGTGCGAAACCTGTTTTCGTTTAGGTAGTAGTAACAAACTTCGTTGAAATGTCCAGAGTGGCGGATTGGTGCAATCATCTTTTGTGAGACTATGTGATGAAAAATTGGTTGAATGATGAAATTAGCATTGTAAAGTGATTTTGGTTATGGCATGTGTGGTGTCTGTGCATGTGCTCAAATGATCGTTTGTTTATGCTGGTGATAGCATAATGGTTTTACTTGATGCAATGCACTCATGTGAGTGGTTGCATGGATTAACTTTGAGTCAAGTCGTGGACTTGTGCTCGGAATTGTTTTTGTTTATTCATGTGCAGGTGTTGCTCGAGGGCGAACGTGGTCGATGACGGGACCGGAACTAGGTTCATGGAGGAATTGAGGTTCGGGACTAGGTTCAGGGAGGAATCGAGGTCTTGGTGGTCGAGGATGTCATGCGGGACGTTCGGGCTAGAGAACATGCACATGGAGGCTGGTTAGTCACGTAATTACAGCAGGTGGGCTGTACATACGTGCAAGAGTTGTTTTTGGTCACGTTGGGCCAAGTTGAGATGTATACAGACTCTTTCCATGTGGGAAGTGGAGTTGTATTCTATCTCTGTGTTTTTGCTCTGTATAAATAGAGGGAGGTGTCCTCTGTTTATTGGTGAGCGTTCAGGTATTAGGGTTTGTACTCTTGTGTTGGAGTACTTTAGACAATGAAATAAAAATTAATCTTCCAGAGAGCTACTTCTTGCGGCTGTGATTTGCTCTTGGCTTCGATATAGTTGATCGATCGTTTGAAGTTTTGAACAGCAGTCACGAAGTTCATCACGGAGTTCGGTTCTTTGCAAAAGGTATCATCTTGCGAAAGTAATATCTTTTGATCCATAGATCCGATCGGATTGATTCTTGTTGGGTTTGATTCGTAATTGAATCTAGTTTCTATAGTTAACATTTCACATCAATCCGACGGTTAGATCTTCTGTAATTTGTGGTCGCCCAGATTGATGTCCTGCTCGCCCGACTGCTAGCGTGGTCGCCCGAATTCAGTCATCTTGCGAAGGACATAACTTTAGATCCGTAGATCCGATTGACCTGATTCTTTTTGTGTTAGCTGTGGAATTGAGTCTAGTTTCTACAGTTAAAATTTTACATCAATCCAACAGCTGGATCTTCCGTACTTACTATTTTAGTAGAAGTATATCGGTCTGCTCGCCCAGACTGCGCGCGTGGTCGCCCAACAGTGTGCGTGGTCGCCCAACAGTGCGCGTGGTCGCCCAAACTGTCCTACTGCTCGCCCAAGTGCCCAAACTGGTCGCCCAGGTATCCTACTGCTCCCCCAAGTACCCAAACTGGTCGCCCAGGTATCCTACTGCTCGCCCAGGTGATCTACTGGTCGCCCAAGTGCCCAAACTGCTCGCCCAAGTGTCAAACTGGTCGCACAAATGCTCTACTGGTCGCCCAGACTGGTCTATTTGTTTCCCAACTGCATAAACTGATTTTCAAGCAATTTGAATTTCAATTGGGGTGTTTGAAAAGTTTGAAAATTTGTTTTTAGCTTCCGCGCAATCATTCACTCCCCTCTGATTGCTACATTAGTATATTTCGATCCTACATCTTTCTATTTAAAACATTGTTCCCCTCTCATCAGTAATTTTTAAGGGTCCCAAGTGAAAAAAAATAACGATGGTCTGCCACCAAATTGTCATCAGTAATTTTTGAATGTCCCAAGCGAAAAAATAATGATTGTCTACCACTAAATTATACGCCCTCTGGTCACAGAAAACAGTCCTTTTGGGTAACGTACAGTCAAACCTTATAAACATTGCATACTGATATCTTTTCGAATATTTAGAATAGACACATGGAAATTATACATATAGATTTATCCCGAAAAGTACTTTCATACTATTATCATTTTAATAGGTCTTATAAATATATTATAATACAAATAGTTAATCAAAGATGTATTTAATTTAGAGACTATATCGATGTCTAAAACAACTTCTTTTTTTTATTGGAGGGAGTAATTTGTAAACTTGAGGACAGTGACCGACGAGTAGGACTGGCTATCTAGCTTAATGAGCTATTATTGAGCTTATTTCAAAATTGACATATATAGTTCAACACAAATTTTTTTATTTATCTTTTAAGTGGTTATTTCAAATGTGAGCTAACAAGCCATTATCGAGCTGCGCCTTGTTAACCTTGTCAAAATGGATTCATTTCAATTTTGAAGCCATTAAATATTGTAACCGAAGCACTTTTGATTCAAGTCCTAATGAACTTTTTTTTACCAGCCCTACCGATGAGCTCATATGAGTGGTGAGGGACTGAGGGTAGACTTGAGGAAGGTAGTTTTGGGGCTGTTTGGTTGCTTGTATGCACAGAGATTTGCATTTATAGATGTAGAATCTTGCTTTTTTCTTGTGTTTGGTTGCCTGCATTTAGTTTTGAGTCTGGCTCTCTGGATGCAATATTCTCCATGCAGCCTGGCTCTGAAGATATGTAGAAAATAGGCGTATCTCTGGATACTGTAGCATGGCGACCTCGTGTTACTGCGTAAGGGCCTTTGTCACCACAATATCAAACTATGCATGGGGTGCCATGTGGGTACGTAAGTTTCCTTTTTTTCTTTCTTGTTTATATCTTTTGATTAGCATCTCCGATTACCGAATCGATTTCAAAAATGGGTTCCTGATATTTTTTCAAACAAAACTAGACCACACTTGCTATATAAATTTTAAAATATTTAAATTTTAAAATACCTACCTACTAAATACTCAACCAAACACTGTCTCTGCATTAGTGCATCCCGTATCCCATCAGTCTGGCTGAGTTGAACGGACCAGACTCGCGAGAGAAGGCAACCAAACAGCCCCTTTGCAGCTTCTTGAAATGATTCTCCCGGTCCTTTCATCTCCTTTTAAATATCTCAAGCCAAAAATAATAATAATGATGGTCTGCAACCAAATTGTCATCACTCATCAGTAATTTTTTAAGTTGGCTTCTTAATTACTTCCTGTGGTGTGTATAAGGGTACATATCTTATTTTTCCATTAACGCAGGCGATCGCTTAATATTTTTCCCGTGACTGCTGACTGCCCCACGGCCGATTGATGTGCAGAGAGTTGGTGCCTTCGTGATGCCCCACGGCCGGAAGGGTGGAGGCTGATTAATCGCTGGAGCTCACCGAACCTCAGATTCTATTAGAAGGTACCGCTTTTCTCCTTCCTCTTGCTCCCTACATACTCCCATCAGATACACACAATATTTTAGAAAATAATGCAGTCAAACTTCTTTAACGTTGATTACTAATATAAAAAAAGTTTAGATTAGTCATGTGGACATGGTATTATTAGATTAATCATGAAATATTTTTGTAATATAGTAATGATTTTATATTATTTTATGAACATATTTATAAAAAAGAATGATCAAAGTTGCATGCTGTAGATCGCATCAATATCCAAAACATCCTATTCTTCAACAGAGGAAGTATCATATACATTTAACTCACTAGCCTACTCCATCTGGGGAAAAAAATGGATAATGCTTTAGGCTAAACTAGCAGGTGAGCCACACAGTCGTGCACCTAGATTTGTTACAATATTTTAGTATTAAATATAACTTAGGTGATCTAAATTAAATATCTATTTTTAAACAATCAGGATATATAGATCTTTTTAGTTGAATACTTAGAAACAGTAATAAATTACCTTTGAAGCTAAAACATATTAGGGGAAATTGAAATATTTTATTGAAAAGATCAATTTGAGAAATAATGATGTATGGACCTAGGAACATAATATTCAAATATGCTTTCATGGAAAAACAGCTTTTGATTCGCACTCTATAGGCTCAACGTTGATCCTGAGCAGCCTATCATTGATATACGGCTTTTTGTATAATTAATCCATGCTAGAGATATAGATATTGTGCAAGTCTTCTTCGTGGGATCTAGCTAAGCAGCCGCACATTTGCATGGCTAGTTATATTATTTTCTTTATCATTAGCGATTATAACAGTCATTATTCTCCGATTAATATATTCTCTTTTTTTCTAACTTCAGCTAAATGAATTGTCTAATGTCGATAACATACAAATGCCGAGGTGTTGCAAGTCTGGGCTTAGTATAGAAGTAAATATAATACAAAAGTCATATAATATCTTCTATAAAACGTTTAATGTCAATTGTTTTGTCATGTTAATCTCTAGATAGTATGTTATTTGTGTTTATTACAACTCGTCAAAAAAATACCTTGTGAGTACTTAAAAAAACTAATTCAATAAGGCATAAACCAGATGCTTATATAACTAGTAGACTTACCCGCATAACTAGATATTACGCTAAATTTATCTTTGATATACTACCCTACTTCCTATAATTGAAATACAATTGTATTTGTTATATTAATCTAATATCTATATGTGATTAATCTGCACTATTATAATCTTGTCCGACCAAAATAAGTGGTGGAGATCCTTCTCTTTTTCTTTCGATTAATATTAGAATTTCTAGGATTCGGTCACACCTCAAAAAATGCCTAGAAATTCGTTTTTGGATAAGAATTGTATATCACCTGCTTATGACTAGTGGTGGGCATTTTTAAACCGAAACCGAATTATCGAACCAAACCGAATTAACTGATTATTTTAGTTTTTTCGGTTTTTGGTTTAGTTCTTATTATGGTATAATACAGTTTTTAGTATTCAATTCGGTTTTTCGCTTTCAAAAACCGAAATAACCGAATAGCCCATGTACAATACCACTTTTATAATGTTCTTCCTAAAGCTACTAAACTATTCTCATATTATAATATATTTATGCATATGTTTGATATATTCATATATTCTATTATGCTTATATTGTAATGATCTATGAATATTGTGTGGGTTTATCCCTATTCTATGTTATAATATAAGAAGGACTAAATCTAATCTATCTAGTATTTATTCATATTTCGGTTAACCGAAAAAACAATTAACCGAATTGAAATATTTCGGTTAATTTGGTTTGGTTTTTTATTTTGATCCGAGAAATTTGGTTTTTAGTTTCTAAAAACCGAATTATTTTAAAACCGAACCGATCAATCCGAAAAAACCAAATGCCCACCCCTACTTATGACAACAAAAGCACAATAGATAGGTAACTATGGCCAAATAAATAAAATTAAAAGAGCATTGTAGGTCATCGGCCCCAAAATATAAATTACGAGCCAACAAATGAAAACAAACCCACAAAAAAAAGGCCTGAGTGCGCCCGTGACCCTATATGTCATTGTTGCTGAAGGTAAATGTAACCGAGTGATGGTCTTCTTCCTTATCCTCTGAATAAACGTTAACAAAGAAGGTTGAGTACTTGTGTACTCAGTAAGACTTGTAGTGTATCGTAAATATATAGTAAATATAGGCTACGTCAATAGAAAGTCTATGAGGGTTATTTTGCATAAAACAATATTTAACATGAATATCAAGTAGTAGTTGCAAACGGAATTTGTAAGAGCAAGTTTGACAGATATGTAAATAACAATTAAACATAACATAATTATAATAACTCACAGTTCTTCATGATTATGAGAATCAAATTATTTCTTTACCAATCTCTGGCATAAAATCTGAAGCAAAGACTTTCCAACAAATATTCTCGATGTGGTCTTTTTTTTTGGTGAAAACTCAAAATTCTAACTATGTGATGAGTTTACCAAGTGCTCACGACCTCAAATGCGGCTTTTTGAAAAGTATTATACTCTGCAGAGATATACAACTTTACTCACAAGATATGATCGACTCTTTGTGCAAACTATTAGCATACTTCTTTTGATGTGCTGCAAAGAGTCATGACATAACCGTTACTCATTAAACGATAAATGGTTAAACACCTCATTGTCTCACTTCTCCCCATAGTATGACGTGCACCATTGTATTGATATGCATTTCACTTGCACCTCTGTGTGGACGCCCCTACGAGCAATCCGTCTCAAAAAGCCCATACTGCCCTAGCATTCTAATGTGTAAAGTTAAATATAAGTAACTTCATAAATTAAGACCGTTCCATACCAGCACTTGTGGTTGCATTTATTTCTTGGCTTAAAAATAACACAATAGTTCGATCCTTAATCCGACTTAGGCGATAAAGTCCCATGCACATCTTGCTATTGCCAATAATCGTCCACGTCAAATCATAGTTGTACTTTTATTTTTACCAAATATCAGCAACATTTAATGTCATATCTAACCTTTTCAGATTCTCAAGAAACCGTATAATCTGATTATTTCAGTTTCCATTACTAAAGCATGGTTAAGCATGTTCATTAAGTAGTCGTATATACCCATATTGATATTATGTATTGTCTAACCTTATTCTAGGGTTAGCAAGGTTTACATGTCAATATTTATTAAGGAAGTTTCATCAAATGAGGGTTATATCGACCAATACCACAATATAGTAAATTTAATAAAAATACACGTATGCATAATAGTTTTGACAAAATAATATAAATTAATTGAAATACTGGGATTAACATGATCAAAGAGATACTTACCTTACTTGTTGATCATAGTACCAATTATGCCATCTTATCCCAAACCTCTTACATAGTCCCACGTACGATTCACGTGTACGCTTCAACGCCAACATAACATACTAATAATCAAATCCAAAGTTACTACCCTTTGGGATATAAACAGTATATATACAAGCATGTATACAAGAGGGTCATGCATATGAGATGATGCATATGAGAATGATGTGAGAGCCAATCCTACAAGTCCTAAGACAACTGCTCAATAAACATATGCTTCCTATGCAAACCATATGATCCACTAGATGCGTTAATCTACAAGAATCCACTTATTTGATAGGCATGCCTTACTACACAATTTCCTCCAATATTCACTATGCACAATCTCATAAAGTATGAATTAAAGAATCATCCAATTGATTTGTCTCCTTATTAACCAGATTAGCGACATCCCACTTTATACAACCCAATATGTAACGGTACAGAACTTACTAAATTAATTGAACATGGTTGTCAGCAAACACAACCACAACTATTTACTAGACTCCTTATGCTAGTGCTAACAATCTAGTTGCAATAGTTCCACTTTGGTAATCCATAATTATGCATATCAAGATTCCACCGATAAAGTTGCAAACTATTTGTATATGGTTAATAATCAATCACGGAGCACTCATATATTCATCACATAAGACCTATCTGCCTATCATTTAAGATATCAAATCCACTTATACATGCGTTACTCATACGGTACACAACTACGGGCACCAATTCCCACCAAATTAACTTGAGAGGAAATTCCAATAATCCTAACATACCTGACCTATTAACCTATTTCTATAACTCCAGTATTATTCATCTCTGACCAAGTAATCCACCAAATTAAATAATTCCATCATTCATCGACTGACAATTAATATTTCACTTTGACAATTGAATTAATTAACAAATTTTCAGGCGACTCCAAAATTATTTGACTATGACCAGGTAGTCTGCTAAATTAAATAATTCAACATCCATCGACTGACAATTAATATTTTACCTCGACAATCCAATTATTTATATAGAGCAAAACACAATACTTACTTATACCACCGAACAATTTAGACCTAATTGGTAGCTATACCGGTTAAAAGTCATCAGACTAATTTTTAATGCATGCATGAATATGCAATCGTCAATGTTAGGGATAGATGCACGGCAAATAACTGGAGACAAAGATTTAACGTGAAAAAACCCTTGCGGGAAAAAACCACGGGAAGCAATACACTTTATCGCTTCAAGATTACAAGTACAGGGGGTTGGCTTATATAGCCAAAGAATCCTAGTTGTAGACGACTTGGACTAACAACCTATTTGGATAGAACCAAAAGATATGGCAGTTAGAGATATTGAGTTGTCTCCAACAAACCTCCCCTTAACTCAAAATCTATAATAAAATTGTTTCCGAAAAACCCTGAAAGGTAATTAAGCACGAAGAATACAAGTCGTTAAAAGTCCAAAGGACTCTTGAGCGAGGAAAGCGAACAGTCAAACCAAATACTTGTAAACGAAAAACCACCAAGGGTATAAAAAGACTAGAACAGATCTTGTCCAAATGCTTCCGATGAAGCGAGATTGAGCAAACCACCAGCAGGTCGAAGAAAGACTGGAACAGTCAATCCAACACAGCTATAACAAAGCAGATGAAGAAATCTAGGTCTTCAATGATTCATAACCCCAGTAAAGTCTGAGTCTGTGCAACTAACCTTCTGAATCAAACACTCGATCATCAAACGGCATAAGCCAAGACATCACCTGTGGTGCTGGATAAATAGTGAAGAACACATATCATGGACTTTTGGCATGCTCCATGTGGAACATAAAATTCGGCAAACTGCCTACTGAAAATCCATAACATGGTTGAACCTGTTCCTCCAAAAATGTCAAGATGAAGAAAAACTGTCGTGCCATCAATAGAGTATAAATTTCAGTAGACCCCTCATATCGAGCAAAGACAACAAAAAGAACGTTGTAGTATCCACGCAGAAACAACTCCTTCTTGCACTTCAAACCTTCATCTGAAATTGACATTGGAGCAAAACCTTCACTAGAAAAAAACCCCGAAGAGTAAAATGCAGCCATCAAGGTGTCGTTGAGTTCCAAATTGACGTTGCCAAAATCTCCATAATGGACAATGTTTCCAAATGGTGAATAAAACACCAAGATAATGGTGATGAAACACCAAATTCCAATGAACGGCGATGAAACACCAAAATCAGTTGTCTCCTCAACTGACATTATTTTTTTCTCCAAAGTCTCCAACATAGGTGATGAAACTTCAAATAAATTGCCAATGATATATCCCTTATGAATAATAATATGTATGAAAGCCTCAAATGCGCGTGAAATACGGCCAATATAATTTTTTCCTTGTCAGCCGAATTGACTTCACAAGAAAACCTGAATTAACATGGTGAGTCCAAAGTGAAGGGCGATGGAACCCAATATATTCGGTCATGATCGCTTCACAGCCAGCAAAGGGCGATGGAACCCAATCACCCAAACAATAATCTAATGCAGACAATGGATTCCATGCTGGCGGCCATGCAATGCATGCATGCATGCATAGCTATGAAATCAACTGACGAGCTAGCCGAGGTGAGAGAAAATGCCGAACTAGCGGGCCTTGTACCGCCACTGAAAATAGGAAGCCAGAGCTGAGTGAAAGCCAGAGCCAAACGAGAAGGTAAAAGCTGAGAGAACCTGAAAAACTGATCTGGAATCAGCGGAAGCCAACAGAAGCCGAAGGCTGATTTGCTCTGCTAATCCGGAGCCTTGAAACTGAGAAGCCGACTGATCTGCTGCTTCTGAACTTTTTTTTAGATAAAGGATTAAAATCCGGTCTCTGCAAAAGCACACAACCGAGGTTTACAACGGCCTTAGCCGTATTACATTATTTGTATTGAATAAGCTAGTATAGCTGAAAATTAAAAGCAAAGTCTATAATTGCGTATCCATCCATGCTTAGCAAAGATGTCCAACGCCACCACTTCCAAGGCCTTGCTTGCCCGTCGAAGAATTTCCCTATTGTCCTCATACTGTAATAATGCCCAAAACCGCATCCAATATGTTCCTTTGAATACAGCCTGCATAAAAGAAGAAAATTGTTTTTTCTGAAAGGTTAAATCATTTCTCGTGCACCAAATAGCCCATAATAGAGCAATACCCCCCACAAGAATCATGCTTTTTTCACCTTTCTCAATGCCTGCTAACTAACGACCAAGCATATGCGAAATAGACCTAGGTGGTGATAAACCAGTAGCAATATGAACAATACACCAAATAGTTCTCGAGTGTTGGCAATCAAAAAATAAATGCTGAATTGTTTCAGGACAATTACAGAAACAACAGTTTTGATTCCCAGTCCAATTTCTTTTAGCTAGGTTGTCCTTTGTTAAAATTACTGCTTGTTGTAAATACCAGAGGAAAATTTTAATCTTTAAAGGGAGCTTCAACTTCCAAATGAATTTACTGTTGAAGGAAATACCCTGGTTCATTAAAGTCCGGACCTGAAACCAGAAAATTACAAATGATGTCCGATCTGATTTTGAAGTCCGAACTGATTGCAACCTTGTTAGTTCACGATGGCTTCACAAGCAAAAAACAAACTTCTAGTTCTAGTGCAAGAACTTCACGAGAGGACTTCACGGGCACAAGCGGCGCTAGCGACGGGAGGACTTCACGCGAGCAAGTTGCGAGCGGGCTCCTGACCTCCTGCTGCTGCGCGTCGGGCGAGCGGCGACGAAGGCAGAGACCGATGCAGCGAAGCGGCACGGTGGAAGAGCCGCCGGCGCGGAGGCCGAAGGCAGCGCCGGGCGCGACGGGACGGCCGGGATGGGGCGACGATCTGCGCACGGAGGCGAGGCTGGCCGAAGCGGATCCAAGGGCGACGATCCGCGCAGAAGCTGGATGACCGGCAAGGCTGCGCCGGTGAGGAGCCGGCGGAGCGACGAGGCGTGCTCGGAGACGACTGCGGAAGCCGAAGCGGTGGTGACGGCGGACGCCTGGGCCGGCAGGTGCGCCGACGCAGAAAGGCAAATCGCGGCGCGGACCGAGAAGACGAATCGGCGGCGCAGCAGATCGGAATCCCAGGTGCGCAGAGGGTGCTCTGATACCACTTGTTAGGGATAGATACACGGCAAATAACTGGAGACAAAGATTTAATGTGGAAAAACACTTGCAGGAAAAAACCACGGGAAACAATGCATTATATCTCTTCAAAATTACAAGTACAGGGGGTTGACTTATATAGCCAAAAAATCCTAGTTATAGACGACTTGGACTAACAATCTATTTAGATAGAACCAAAAGATATAGCAGTTAGAGATATTGAGTTATCTCCAACAGTCAATATTTCTATGCAACAAGCAGGCTAAAAGCTATGCGTATGAAAATATAATTGGCTATACAGAATTTTACCATAAGTGCCTGCAACGAATAAATTTATCGTAAGCATCTCGTCGACCGCATGTGCATGAATACCAGATCCATCGTCAAAAATCCGAATCCGCCTTTCTTTTCTTTTCTTTTCCTTCCCTTCCTGGTTTTCTTCTTCCACAGAGCCATCCTCCAGTAGTCTTCTTCCCTTTCTCCGTCTCTCACCTAGCCGAGTTGCTCCCCAGCTCCTCCTTGGACGAGCTGCACCCCAAGGTGCACCTCGTCGCCACGTCGCCGAACTGCTGCCGCGACAGCGCCGCGAGCTGCCGTGGCAGCGCTGTGCCAACACGTGCCGTGCTGTCGCCTGTCACGCTGTCGAGCTCCTGGCCACCTCGCACGCCTCCATGCGCTCGGCCTTGCTGTGCGCCGCGCCGGACTCAGCTGCTGCTGCCTTGGCGCTACACCACCGGCGCGAAGCCGAGTTGCTGCTTTCAGCCATGTCGTCGCCGCCCCGGTCCTGGGCTCCTGGCCACCGCTACCGTGCCATGAGCTGCCATTGCACGCCGGTCTGCATGCGGGCGAAGCCGACGCCACTGCTTCCACCACCAAGGCAGGCCACCTGTGCTGCATCGCACACCATGGCTGCGCCGAGCTACAGGCCGGTTGCGTGGCCGCGCCACAGGCCGCCTGTCTCACGGTCGCCTGCATCGCATGCCGCGCCTCACTTCTTGCTAGCGTTTTGAAGGCGAACTTCTTGCTAGCGTTGAGCACTGGTCCACACGCTATGGCCACGCCAGGCTGCCATGCTGCTGCTATGGCAGAGCTTCTCACCCGAAGGGTGTGGGACGAGTGCTGCCGTGACAGCAGGCTGCTGCGCCGTCGCGAGACTGCCGTGGCAGCCGGTTACTGCCGCGCCACTGGCCTGCATGGCTCTGAGCTGCTGGCCGCGCCCTTGCATCACCACTCGGCCATGCCGAGCTGTAGCCAAGGCCGAGCCTGCCACCGCCGTGAGCTCCTGCACCTGCCTCCCAGCCACCGGCTGCCCTGCGCCGTGTTGCCCTCCAGCTTGCAGCACAGCTGCTACCTCCTCTTTTCTTGAATTCCACTCAAACCAAAATGCATGTGGTATTTGCTTGCGAAAATGGGTCACTTGGGGATGAGGATCACAAATATGTGACATGCATGGCTAGATTTCTTGTTCTTGCGAAAATTAGATTTCTCCAATTTGGAGAGGAAGTGGGATTCCTATGACTAGGGGTGAAAACGGGTCAGATACGGCCGGGTAGTAGGTCATTCTGTATCCTACTCTAATTATTTTTTTGATACGGGTATGTTTACGGATAGTGAAAAATCTGGTAGGATACAGATACGGATATCGGGTATTTATGAATGGGTAGAAAACGGATACCAGATATTATATAGACGGGTACAATACGGATAACGGGTACTTAGTCGAATAGTACACAAACTATCTAGAATCAAAGTATGTGATAAAAATAATTTAACTAACCAGAACCGTTTGATGATCAAAGTGAAAATGGGCTGTATATGGTATTCTCATTCAGGGATGAGGATAAAATGAAAAATAAATCAGAGCATAAACTTTTAGGCTGTTCATGGAATTGGATTTTGTGTTGGAATCCATCAACATTAGAATAAGAAAGTGATGAAAGTGCTACAAATGTTCATATTTTAAGACCCTCCTCATCAGACAAGCTGTTGCCTCTATGCATCTAGAATGTTTTGATATTCAATTGCAAAATTTATAACTGGTTATGTCTTGTAAATGTCGTTGCATAAATATCTAAGGAGAATAGAATTTCGAACAACAGATACTAATCATGGAAGTTCTACCAAGAGAGTTAGGGAAAAACATACCACAGACGGTTCTATTTAAAATATGTCTGTGATTACTTATCATCAGAGACGGTTCTATCCTAGAACTGTCTAAGATAATCTCTCATCACAAATGGTTCGTAGATAGAACTGTCTCTAATGTTAGCTTTTACTGACCGTTTGGAAACCGTCTGTGATGTGTCATTCTTATCACTGACACAGGTTTACAGACGGTTCACAAAACTGTCAGTGATGAGGTTTTTGAACCGTCTGTGATGAGTTTTTATGTAGTGGTGAATCTAGAGCTGGCAAAATAAGCGATGTGGATCTTTCTTTTTTTCCTCTTATTAATGTGGTTAAGAGTGAATGTGGTACCTTCTTTTTAATCTTTTTAATAATATAATTAGATAGATAGATAATTCATGATAGTCCTGGTTTCAACTAACTAGCGGAATGGCCCTTAAAATCTCAAGGTTAAATCCCTAAAAAAAATCACCCAAACAACCTTCTTCATATATAGCATCTAAAGGAGTACTTTACTAAAAATCGAGATCTTTGAACTTAAAATCCAAAGAACCTTCAAGTAAAATTGCGAGCTTTCAACTAAAACATAGTTTGTAGTCATTCAACTAAAAATTTCCCTAACTTAGAACTCGAAATTTCGCACTTTCAGCACTAAAATCCAACAAATCAGCTCGAATTCACTCACTTTCAACTTGAAAAATTGTAGTCATTCAACTCAATCTATGAACTTTCACTTGGACTCCCTACAAACATGATAGCCTGCGTCAAGTAGGAGCACCGTAGTTTGGTGTCAATAAGAAGGGGAAGTGCGGACACGAGGCAAGTGCTCCGCCCAATGTTCATGCGCGATGAAAAAGGAAGCATGAAGGCGAGATAGGCTATGAAAATGGTGGGGCAAGTGGATAAGCTCAGAGGAGAGGCAAGTACGGTGCCTGATGTCGATAAATGATGAGAAGGGGAAGCATGGATGTGGTGTCGGGGAGAGCACACGAAAGTAGGGGTTGCGTTTGTTGATGGGGTGAACAGGTGACTGAGTCGTGTAAAAAAGGAATTGGAATCTACAAAGCATGTGGGCCCTACAACCAACACTTCCCATGCACTTGGAACTGAAGCAACATGCGTAGGAGTTTTAGCATTTTCGGAGTTCTTAAGTAGCGGGGATGTGACATTCTCTCTCACTTCCAACCACATGTTAAGCATATCTCGCGTGGGAAATGGCCTAGTACCCCGAACGCAGCTTGTTTCGTAGTATTTGCCTATTTCCTTGGGGTGTAGAGAAGTGCTTCTATGTATTGAGAGTACTACTTTGGGATGTATTATCTGTTGTCTATTAATACAAACCTCTATTAAATTAAAATCACTATTTAATAGTTAAAAGCACACATTCAGACTTTCTAGGTAATGGTGTCCGCTCTCCCAGATCTGTAACAAAATACCCATGGAAAATAAGCTTCAAGGATAAAAGTTATTCTTTTGGAATAGTATGTAGAGAAACTAAAAGTAGAAGCAGCAGCAGCAACTGTCTTGCTGTATTTCTGTTAGTATTATCTGAATACAAAATATAGTTCTATAATGCTAATTCAGTACACTATTGACCACAGGATGAAAAGAAATATTCGGACTCCAGTCAGCATGAGCATGTTGGAGGGCGCCATTGAGGCCATTACTGGCATCAATGAGTTTGTTACTTTCTTTCAATTGCTTAAATCCCTGTTGCACCGATGGAACGGAGACGTATTACAGTTGGAGAGTGATCTCAAACTTCTCAGGGGATCTCTTCTACCAGCAGCGTACGACCTCATTGATCGAGCTGAGTGGAAGAGCCATGAAAAGTGTGTGGACGAGCTCCTTCCAGAACTCAAGAATGCAGTGTGTGATGCTGATGACCTTCTCGACGAATTCAGATGGTACAAGCAGAAGATGAAAGTGGAGGGTAATGTGAGCCAATCACCTTCTGCTGATTTCTTTAACACAGTCATTCAAGGCAGCTTCAACAAAGTGAAAGAAATCATGGAAAGGTTGAAAAATCTTTCTGAACAGCTAGAGAAGATGGGCTTGCCTGAAGTAGCGAGACGACAGTTTGACAAATCAGTGAGGCCAGAGACCAGTTCTTTCCTATTTGAGACAAGAATATTTGGTCGTGACAAGGAATTGAAGAAGGTAATGCAATCGCTTGGTGTGCCTACAGATAGTAGGAGGGCTCATTCCAAACGCAACAGAGCAAGTAATTCAGTCAATGCATCAGCAAGCAACCAAGTTAGTTGTACACTAGACAATAATGAAGCAAGAATGTCAGCTGTTCCTGTTTTGCCAATATTTGGAATTGAGGGTGTTGGGAAGACCTTTTTGGCCCAACATATCTGTGATAAAACACAAGTGAAGTCTCACTTCGACCTGATAATCTGGATTTGTGTTTCAGACGATTTCGATGAGAAGAGGTTAACAAAAGAGGCCATACAATCTTCATCTGGTAGAGGGCAGAAACGGATCATTTGGATTCTCTTCAGAAAGCTCTCGCTGAAAACGTGGACAATAAAAGGTTTTTGCTTATCGTTGACGACATGTGGGAGGATTCCTTGAAAGAAGATATGCAGCATTGGAAGAGGTTTTGTGCACCTTTAACATCTGGACTTCAGGGAAGTATGATGTTGGTGACCACAAGATCTCGAGAGGTTGCTGATAGAGTGGGAACAATGGAGCCCATTCGATTAGAGGGTTTGAAGGATGATGATTTCTGGAAATTCTTCAAACTATGCGCGTTTGGATCTGATTGCTCAAATAATGATCCAGAGTTGGAGAGCATTGATAGAAACATACTTCCAAAGCTAAAAGGTTCTCCCCTAGCCGCCCAAACTCTTGGTCGACTGTTACGGATGAACCTTCACCCTACACATTGGAATAATATACTGAATAGTGAATTGTGGGAGCTGGAACAAAACGAAACTGATATTTTGCCAGCCCTTCGTTTGAGCTACATATATTTACCATTTCATTTGAAGAGATGCTTCTCATTTTGTGCTGTGTACCCCAAAGATCACAAATTTGAAAAGCACAAGTTAGCCGAAATTTGGGTAGCAGAAGGCTTTGTGGAACCTCAAGGTGACATTCCAATTCAAGATATTGGCTGTCAGTACTTTGAAGACCTTGTGAATCGATCCTTCTTTCAAAAAGTTTCTAATACACACGTAATCCATGACTTGCTGCATGATATGGCGCAACTAGTTTCAAGGCATGACTGCTTCATCGTAAAAGACACAAGTGACTTTCAAAAAGTTCCTCCGAATATTCGTCATATGTCAATACTCTCTAGCGCCGAAGTTGACTGTTCCAATTTGTTGAGCCTACGCAAGCACACAAAGCTGCGTACCCTATTTTGCAACAAGTCTTTATGGCGTAAAACTTTAGCTTCTGTACTGGACGGGTGGTGTAGTGAACTTCGGTGTATGCGTGTGATGTCTTGCGCCTATACAAAGGAGTTGCCAGATAGTATTGGCAACTTGAAGCATCTTCGGTACCTTGAAATCTCCAGATCTTGTCGTTTTAGGAGCCTTCCTTCAGCCTTCTGTTGCCTCTATAATTTGCAGATCATACGTGCTAGCAAATGCAAATTAGAAAGCTTGCCCAATGACTTTGGCAAGTTACTCAATTTACAGGTATTTGAATTGTCGGGCTTTCAATATCATCCAAAGAGTATGCAAAGGATTGGTGGAGCCAATAAACAAGGATCAGGAATTAGATTTTTGAAGAATTTGAACCAATTTTGCGGAGATTTGAATATTTCTAATCTTCATGAGATAAGCAAGGATCATGCAGCAGAAGCCGAACTAAAGAATAAGAAGGATCTTAACCGCCTGACACTAGAATGGTCTTCCCAAAGGTCCCCAGAGCGCAATGAGAAAGAAGTGCTTCAAGTTCTACAACCTCCGACCAGTCTCAAATCTCTCAGCCTCTGGTCTTATCCAGGTGAATCACTTCCAAGCTGGTTTCAGGCACAAAACTTGCCAAACTTAAGATCACTTAAGTTTAGACGTTGTCGAAACCTAAATGAGATGCCTGGCAGCATCGGGAGTTTTCCTATCCTGAAGACTTTGGTGATTGAAGACTGTCCACGTCTCAACTGGCAAAGGGGATTTGTATTACCACCATCTCTCGAAAGGCTCGTCTTAGAGCGTTGTGGGGATTTCTCTGCCTGGTTTCCATCCTGCCTGGAAAACCTCACCTCCCTCGTGTCACTGAGATTGTATGAATGTGCGGGCATAGAGTCCATTCCAGGCCACCTGTGGAGCAGTAATCTTGCATCACTCAAGAAATTGTTTATTCTGGATTGTCCAGACCTTGTGTCAATTGGTGGAGCAAACGCAATTAAAAATATAAAGGCGGTGAGCATAAAAGGCTGTCCAAAGTTGGAGCAACCACTGCAGCCGAGAGGGAATTTTTCGAGCGGGTATGTGTGTTAATACTAGTTTCCCTTCTAGTTTTTATTCTGATTTTCTGAAAAACTTCTGATATACTAGAAAACACTTACGTATACACACGTACTGTAAAATTGTACTTCTTGCTTTAAAGCGCTGTCATAAAAGCACGTTCGACGACTTCTTGATGACCTCATTCCGTATAGTACAGTGACATCTTAATCTTTTTTTTTCTAAAGTCTGCTGTTTACAGTAATTCCAAATAGTTCAACTAACCCAAAAAAAATTCTTGCCAATAACATAGATGTCCAAGTGCTGCCGTAACGTATGAAGTAATTTGGAACTATCCTTTATTTGAAGTAATTTGGAACTATCCTTTATTTGTATGTTGTACGATGAATTCTTATTCTCATTGCAGCTTGTAGTTTATAGTCTTATTTTCTGGGGGAAAAGCTTTTTGCCAAGTGTGCTTTACTGACCAATGTTCTTGTTTTCAATGAAGGTTCCTGGTTGATAAGGGATATAAGGGCATGTACAAAGCCATTTAATATGGCGTCTCTTAGTGATGAGGTGGACATGTTTCGCTGATGTGGCAGGGGGAAAAGTGTAAAAAATACTAAAGTCGACTCTTGGTGAAGAGACGACTCTTCACAAACTCCTAGGCAGAATTAGAGAGGAGCAGTATTAAATACTTAAGCATACATAATGTGATCATAATGTATTTCATGGGAGTTGACTTGTCCCCAATGCGTCATACTCCTATCGTACCTTTTATGTCAAATAAGTGGGGGTAAAACATGCATGCTATTGTACCTTCTATGTTGTATGTACGTATGTATGCCATTTGCTTTTGCTCAATCGATTGTATTACAATGTTAACCGGAATACCCTCCTTTGAGATGTTTCCAGATGTTCTCCTTGTAAGTCTATAGTAGTTTAATTTCTTCACACGAAGTGGTTTAGTTTGTTCAGTATATCATGTAACAGAAGTAACTTCTGAATACATTGCTCTCCACAAGCAAGTACTAAATACTCTCTCCAGTCACACATAATTGTCGTTCTGGACACATCGACTTTTTTGACAGCTAATTTCTATTATAATATATTTCAAAAATCAAATAAATATAATATTATGAAAGTATTTTTAAGACAACTCTACACATAATTTTCATGTATCCAATTTAAATATTTTAAAAATATTAATAGTCAAAGTTTTCAAAGTTTAACTACACGTATGTTCAAAATGACAACTATTTGTGACCAGATGGAGTAGCATGCATATTACATATAACAATAAATTCATGTACCGATAGTTCAAACATCGATTTCAAATATGGCAAACAAGAAAGCAGTCATGGAACGTCTCAATTTTTTCTCCAATGAAAAAAGCCTCCTCCGTCCTGAACTTGAAGTCCCTGAACTAGTCATACTAACCACCTGGAGACGCTTGTAGTTGGTTGTAGAATTAAAGAACTTTCCCATGACAAGATAAAGCTTTTATTCGAGTTCTATTGGTCGGGAGTACAAATGTCCCAACTAGTTGGCGATGCGCCTAACATCAAAGAGAGATTCCTGGGCCATTATGCTTGGGGCTTCTCCTCAGCTTTCTTTTGCTGTCATGAAAACAGTTTACAAACTTTTGCCAGTATCAAATTGACAGTACCTAGAAAAAAAAGGTATAAAAAATAATGAAGCAATGAGAATGTCCTGATGATGATGCGAAGAGGACATCGAAACATCCTTCTAAATCAAAATTACACTGTTACACACAATAGACCTACAAGAATGACAATAGGCGGGAAAAGGGATAGAGGGGGTGGGGGATGAGGTTTAACCATAATGCAGATAGCACAAGCTCCAATGAAAAATCAAGGCATCTTGCATCGCTAAAAAAAAAAAGAAAGGGCTTGTTCAGATGCACGCACGCGGGAGGGGAGGGGGTGTGATTTGTTTTCAGTTCTTAATCCAAGGAATCCCAAAGGGACACTTCATCCAAATTACTCCTAAACATGTGTCACATGTAGGCATAGTAATAGTGGTCACTATTCATACACGTGGAGCAGCACCGTTGTACGGTAGCACTTAGCTTTCTAGTATAAGGATTAGTTGTTTGTTATCTTATTAGTTAGTTAGGCAACTTCTTGATAATGAATAAGATGCATAGTTGAGAATAGCAAAAATATCTCTCCTCAAATTCACAATTATAGCATGTAATTAGTTCAATTTATATTAGGCAAGCTCCAGATTTTGTCATATCACATGGAGAATCCAGGACTTCAACCATGTGTAGTTGATAGTCCCATCCATCGTTCCCTTAGGTGGCTGCCTAGGCGGCACCTAGGCGCTAGGCTCTACCCTCCCGCCTAACTGCCTAGGCCGATTTATCCCGCCTAGGTGGCCGCCCAACCCACCTAATCAGCGATTAGGCGCTGGGCGCCATTCTGCCACCCGACTAGAGCCTAGCGTCTTGGTGAATACTAGTCCCATCTTACAGGGTTAAATTCTTGAATCCACCACAGTTTGAATAGACAAAAAAAAACCATCAGAAGGACTATTTGTGGTTAGGTAGTTTTGATCTCTAGGAGTTAAAAATTATAGATCCTTGACTGGCTAGCAAGAAGCACTTTGCTAAATAAGACAAAGAAATTAAGTACAAAACATACCACCTTATCCTAGGTCACAGAATTGACACCCAATGAATGATAAGAGTAATTTTCAGCCTACTATATATTATTGTCAATATTAAGAAACAACAACTTATAGGTAGCACCATTCAAATAGTGCATACTCTGCTATATCATCTTTAACCTGTATCAAATCATTCATATCTTTTGTTTCCTAGTTTCCTAAATATTCCCAACAAAAAATATGTAACAAGCTGCATGACTACAGGATATGCTTGTACAAGTACATATTGTACATCACTGTGTGACCCCTCTACTGCTTAAACGAGAACACACCTTTCTGGTTAGCAATTTACATCATCAACCTAATTCCTACCTCTGTTGGGTAATTGGGTTGGCACTAAAACATAATCCTAGGAGAAGGTATAAAGATTAATGTAATCCTTAAGTTAACACAATAATGTAATAACCAATGGAACAACAAATGTCCACTACACTTTGTAGTGAACAGAAGGACCTTCCTTCATTTAGTTCCCAAGTCTGATGCTCCCGTTCCCCAAACTATATATAATAGCAGCACATCTTATACATGGGACACAAAATGATGTGTAGCAGCACATTTTATAGTAATCTCTTATCACAATAAGATGCTTGGTACAGTGAACTAAATAAAAATAGAGCACAACAAATCAACAGGCACATAGGACAGTAATTTTGACATATGTTCATCGAACATCCCATAAGCTTGTCCCACAGGGCATGCATAGATGTCCTCCACCTCAAGATTACAACTGTACAAAATGAAGTGGATTGCATCAAGAAGTTGCTAATGAAAGTTCTATAGAGTATTCATTTAATCCAGTCAATAAAATTGAGTGCACAAAGACAATATGTTTGTTAAAAGCATGCTATATTTTTCATCTAATCTAATCATCAAATAAGAGTGGAAAAAACAAATGAGCAGTTGAAAAGAGCACCAAAGCAAAATCCCCTCACCACAACTGCTGCTAGCCTGCTACTAGTACAAAGTACAGACCAGATTATTCCAATATACTTCGCCATGATCACACCGAACACTTTTATAGAAGGCAAACATTAGTAGATTCCTCATGTGTTATGTGAAACATGGAAGACATGGACCGACACTTTTATAGAAGGCAAAGCACCCTCGTTATTAATCTCCCAAACGTAAACTTAGAAATTGCAACCATATATAGATTATTCCAATCTACATGTACATGCCGCTTCCCGAAGATTACGTGGCGTCGTGAGGCTTCAGGCTTGGCTGCAGTCTGCAGAGTTCTTTGGGCTGGGTCTGGTTTGGTTGGGCTCGGCCCAAGGGCATACAAAGTGTTGGCTCGCCAGGGTGCACTTGCTAATGCTAACGAATAAGGATGCTCTCCAGGTTTTCAATAAATCATCATCATCATCACTAGGCAAAAAACTTTCACGTTGCTGTGCGAATCTTTAGAAGCCATGTGCCATTTGAACATTCTTGTTTTTTTATATTAATAACTTGATTGATATATATGATTGTGAGTTCACTGTCTGTCAATTGACAATGACTATTCCATACATTTTTGAGATTTTGGCATTCTAGTTAGACGAATGTGTGTTGCAGTCAAGCCTAAAATAAATCATATTAGCACAAAGGCACAACAATATATTGTAATTTGGTGCAGAGTCATGTTGGTTATTAAATACTTAGTACAATCATAGATACCTAAGCAGTTAGAAACAAGTCAGTTTGTATCAGAGTATTTTTTTTTGAAGTACAATTGAGAACTTGTTGGATTTCACTAAGAAATTGGACACAGGTAAGAGACTCGGTTTGGTGCTACTCAATACTGCTGCAGCTTTTCTTGTTTTTGATCCTTTATTTAAAGAAAGCATCCACCTTACAATGTATGGTAAGAAAACTATCTAAAGAAACTTGGGAAACAGGATCTTCCAACTAAGGAAACTAAAGAACTGGAAATCACAAAATCAGCTAATCAGCTAACTAAGGAAGGTCAGGAAAAACGGAAGGAAACAACCGAATCAAATCAGATCAGACCGAATCAAATCAGAACCAGGATTATCTAACATTTCTCCCCCCTAATCCTTCGTCTCGATGACTCGCTTGACGCCAATCAAAGCACAAAGCTTCTGGAAGCGATCACGCCCGAGTGGCTTAGTCAAGATGTCCGCCAGTTGCTGTTCCGTAGGAGTATGCCGAAGAACAATTTGATTCCTGTCAATGCTCTCTCGAATGAAGTGATATTTGGTGTCGATGTGCTTGCTCCGATCGTGGAGGACAGGATTTTTGCTGAGGGCGATGGTGGACTGGTTGTCCACCATGAGCTCTGGCGCTCCAGTTTGATGCCGACCATGTGCGGCACTAACCGAAGCTAGCGATTGTTCGACATGTCGCCGCAATTGCTGCGATGTACTCCGCCTCACAAGAAGAAAGAGCCACCACCTTCTGCTTGGACGATTGCCAGGTGATCACATTGCCGCCGAGGAAGAAGATGATGCCGCTGGTGCTCTTTCGTGCATCGATATCACCGGCCATATCAGCATCACTGAATCCAAGCAATTGCGCTTGTCCTTCCTCCTTCTTGATGTAGAACACACCATGATTGCGTGTTCCAGCCACATACCTTAGCACGCGTTTTACCGCAGTAAGGTGATCTTCATGCGGCGTCTCCATGAACCGGCTTAAATAGCCCACCGCGTAGGCTAAGTCCGGCCGAGTGTGAACAAGATACCGGAGACCTCCGATGATACGACGGTATTCTGTTGCGTTCACCACCGGAGCCTCACTGTTCTTACTCAACTTCAGCCTTGGTTCCATGGGCGTTGTCTTTGGAGTTGCAGAGTCCATGCCCGCTGCGTTCAGCGGTTTCTTGGCATATGCCGGTAGCGCGGTGATGCCCATGGGGCCTTGGCTCACCTCGATGCCAAGGTAATATGAAAGCAGCCCGAGGTCGCTCATGGAGAACAAGCGCTTCATTTCCAGCTTGAAGGCCGTGATCTCATCATTGTTGGAGCCGGTGATGATCAGATCGTCGACGTAGACGCCAACAACCAGCCGTGACCCGTTTCGGCTACGGATGTACACACCATGCTCCGAGCCGCACCTCTGGAAGCCGAGTGAAGCCAGGGAGGTGTCAAGCTTGGCGTTCCAAGCCCTGGGTGCCTGCCGCAACCCATACAGCGCCTTGCGCAGGCGAAGAACCTTGTCCTTGCTACCGTTGATAATGAAACCAGGCGGCTGCGACACAAACACCTCCTCCTTGAGCTCTCCGTTGAGGAATGCGCTTTTGACGTCCATGTGGTGCACTTGCCAGCGTTGATGTGCCGCCAACGCAAGCAGTACACGCACGGACTCCATCCGTGCCACCGGAGCAAAAACTTCGTCGAAGTCGATCCCGGCGTGCTGGACGTAGCCCTTCGCCACTAGGCGGGCCTTGTGGCGCACAATGTTGCCGGCTTCGTCGCGCTTCACCTTGAAAACCCACTTGAGCCCGATCGCTCGTTGCCCAGCGGGGAGTGTGGTGAGTTCCCATGTGCCGTTGTCCTCAATTGCCTTCATCTCCTCGTGCATGGCCTCCCTCCAGCAGGCTTCGCGTTCGGCCTCGCCAAACGAAGCCGGCTCGTCCGCCGTGGTGAACAGGAGCTCCTCGTCGAGCACCCTGGGGACAATCCCAGGCGGCGAGGCTGGCCCAATAAGCGCGTCGACAGCACGGAACCGAAGTGGTGCGCCGTCGTGTTCCGCATCCAGATTCGTCTCCCAATCTTCAGGCGGCGAGACGAACTCCACGGGATCAGGAGGGGGTGTCGAGGTTGCTGGTGTACCCGGTGGTGGTGGAGACGGTGCAGCCGGGCTTGGCGTTGGCGTTGGCGATCCGGAGTTGAAGAATGGAACAGGGCTCGGAGCCGAACTTGATGCAGAACCGCCCGGCGTCGCTGAGTCCGCCTCAGGCAGATGCACTACCTCATACTCCACCTCGAAGGTTTGATCTCTAGAATCCGCATGCTCGTGCCCTGGTTCCCAGCTCCACCGTGCGCCTTCGTTGAACACGACGTCGCGCGACACGGTGATGCGCCTAGTCACCGGGTTGTAGCAGCGGAAGGCTTTGGACCCGGGTTCATAGCCGACGAAGATTGTCGGGATACTGCGGTCATCCAGCTTCTTCAAGCCAGGACGCGTATCCTTGACATGCGCGATGCACCCGAAGGTGCGGAAGTAGTGGACTGCAGGCTTCTCTCCATGCCACGCCTCGTAAGGCGTCATTCCTTCCAGAGCGCGAGTCGGCGAGCGGTTGAGGATGAAGACCGCTGTCGTGACGGCCTCGCCCCAAAAGATGCCCGGTAGTCCCTTAGACTTGAGCATGCAGCGCGCCATTGCTACGATACTCTGGTTGCGCCGCTCCACCACCCCGTTCTGCTGAGGAGAATAGGGAGCGGTGAGTTGGCGCTGGACTCCACGAGCGGCGCAGTACTCACCGAACTCGACAGAGGTGAACTCCCCCCCTCGATCGGTTCGGAGTACCTTGAGCTTGCGACCGGCTTCAACTTCCACCGCAGCCTGGAAATTCTTGATTGCCGCCGGTGCTTGGTCCTTGCTGGCGAGGAGGCGAAGCCACATAAAGCGACTCATGTCATCCACCAAGAGCAAGAAATACCTGTTACCGCTCGGAGTAGAAGGGGAGATAGGGCCGCACAGATCTCCATGGACTAAATCCAGGACATGGGCGGCTCTCCGCCGTGCTTGGGCCGGAAAGGATGTGCGCCGTTGTTTGCCGACGAGGCAGCCGTCACAGATCTGGTTGGCAGCGTCAAGGAATGGCAAGCCCCGGACTAGCCCTTCCCTAGCCAACTTGCGCAGGTTGTCGAAGCCAAGGTGCCCATACCGCCCGTGCCAGAGCCAGGCGGTCTCCGAGCTTCGAGCAGCCAAGCACACAGGCCGACCGATCTTCAGCTCCAGGATGTAGAGGCATGACTCCGTCCGTCTCACCCGTGCGAACAACATCTGTTGCTGATCGTAGATGCGGAAAATGCCAGATGCAATCTCCACACGCCAGTCGGACTTGTCCAGTTGTCCTATGCTGAGGATGTTGGTCGTCAGACGGGGAATGAAGTACACTCCGGTCAATGCGCGGTGCTCTCCATTCTTGCAGTCAAGGATGATGGTGCCGCGCCCCTCAATATCAACAATGGAGTCATCTCCAAACCGGACGGAGCCGCAGATGCCGGCGTCGAGCTCAGAGAAGGCAGAGCGCGCACCGGTCATGTGGTTTGTCGCTCCGGTATCGAGAACCTAGCGCTGGTGATCACGATCCCCCCTTGGCCCAAGCTGCGCGAAGACTTTGGCCTCGACGATCTCGACGCGGCGCTTGGCCACCGGGGAGGCAGACATCATCATCAGGGTGTTGTCGTCCTCTTCTCCTTCCACGTGATGTGCTTGAGGCTGCTTCTTAGGCTTGCTCTGGCAATCCTTGGCCCAGTGCCCTGCCTTGCCGCAGTTGCGGCAGTTATTGTCACTCCTGGATGCCGATGCGTTCTCCTTTGCATCACGGCTTCCACTTCCTCGCCCCCGTCGCGTCTTGCCGCGCCTCTTCCCGCCTTCGGAGCCACTGCTATCACCACTGTCACGCAGCTTCATCCGCGCCAGCCACTCTTCTTCGCTGAGAAGAAGCTGGCCATCCTTGTTGTGGACGGCCGGAGATGGCTGCGCAGACTTCTTGAGTCGTTCCTCGACCTGCCGAAGTCTCCCCACAACCTCTTCGATTGTGAGAGAATCGCAGTCGAGGAATGTCTCGATGGCGATGGCGATCTGTGTCAGATGTTCTGGAACCACCTGAAGCATCTTCTTGACGATCTCCTCATCCGTCATGTCGCTCCCGAGGACACGGATGTTGTTGGCGAGGCCGACGATGCGAAGAGCAAAGTCGTCCACTGACTCTCCTTCCTTGAACGTGATCTCACCGAATTCCCTGCGCAGCTGCTGTGCGTTGGCCTCGCGCACGCGCTGGACGCCGACTCGGACGGTCTTCACAGCCTCCCATGCTGAACGCGCTGTGCGCTTGCGCGCCAACGATTCAAGCATCTCCGGAGGGACAGCACGCAGGATTGCCGCCAAGGCAAGACGATCCTCACGATACTCGATGATCTCGTCTTCTTCCGGCTCGACTGCTTGCCACAGCCCTTGCGCCTGCAAGTTCACGCGCATCATCAACGACCAGACTTGGTAGTTGGTGCGCATGAGCATCGGGTACTGGACCGTGCCACCGGACTCCTTTACAACGCGCTCGACGACAACTTCTCCGCCTCCGCGACGCCCTCGGCGCGGTGCAGGAGAGTGCGTGACTCGGCGCTGTTGTGGTGGAGATGGCGGCGTAGTAGTCTGTGATCAAGCAGAGGAAGTAGACATTGTCTCTGATGGCTCGATACCAAATGTTGGATTTCACTAAGAAATTGGACACGAGTAAGAGACTTCGGTTTGGTGTCTGCTCAATCATCTGCGACTTTTCTTGTTTTGATCCTTTATTTAAAGAAAGCATCCACCTTACAATGTATGGTAAGAAAACTATCTAAAGAAACTTGGGAAACAGGATCTTCCAACTAAGGAAACTAAAGAACTGGAAATCACAAAATCAGCTAATCAGCTAACTAAGGAAGGTCAGGAAAAACGGAAGGAAACAACCGAATCAAATCAGATCAGACCCGAATCAAATCAGAACCAGGATTATCTAACAGAACTCACACATACTTCCCAACTCACACAATTGGATGTGTCAACTTGTATATACCTAATTAGAACAGAGGCCTATACTTTAAAGAATATGGACATATACTTTGATCACTGATCGCATTGGATGTGCATGTACTCTTCCTATAAAGGAACTAGCCTGGGTAGGGGTGAAAACGAGTTGTATACGGTTGGGTAGTAGGTTATCCTGTATCCTACCCTAATTTTTTTTTTGGATACAGGTACGGGTAGTGGAAAATCGGGTAGGATACGGATACGGATACTAGGTATTTACGAACGGGTAGAAAACAGATAGCAGATATTATACGGACGGGTACAATACGGATAATGGGTACTTAGTCGAATAGTACACAAATTACCTAGGATCAAAGTATGTGATAAAAATAAATTAACTAATACACATGGTCCAATTATCACACATAATTCAACACATAGAGCCAAATTAAGATATAAGACAACACATAGAGTTCAATAAACACACATACTGCAACATAGAGTCTAATTAATATATAACTAACACATAGAGTCCAATAAATACACATAGTTCAACATAGAGTCTAATTAATACATAATTCAACACATAAATGCTTATTTGTGCCTGCCCAATAACTAATACTGTTAAGGATCACTCAATTATGTATCATCTAGACAAAATATACTTCACTCAATTTGTGCCTGCCCCAAGGCCGGCGTGTAAAAACTGAGAAGGGTTCTTTTGGGGACCAGGCAGGGCGGTGCTACCACTCATGGTAGCCCGGTGCTACAGTAGAAGAGAGCCGCCCAATGTCCGTGTAAAATTCAGAGGCGCGATTTGGGTCCAAGCAGGCGATGCTCACGCCATGGTAGCTGGTGCTACTACTGGAAGCAGTAGCACCGACCCTTTTGGTCCCAATAATAATTCCAGTTGGCATGTATTTTTGGAGTTTTGGTTGGGTGGTGCTACCGCCCATAGTGGCCCGGTGCTACCGGGGTAGCGGTAGCACCGGCCTAAATGACCGGTGTAAAAATTCCAGAGAGTACCCTCTTCGGCCGGAAAAAGAAAATAGAAGCCTGGTGCTACCGGTCCCAGTTGAGCGGTAGCACCGGACCTACTGCGCAACGGCCTCCGTCAAGGCATTAAATGCTCTGACGCGCCCATGAGGATAGAGCCCGGTGCTACCAGTCCTACATGGGCGGTAGCACCGAAAATCCTGACTTGGTCAGGATTTCGAGTTCAAACGGCTAGTTTTGGTGGTTGGGGTTATAAATACCCCTCCACCTGCCCTCTATAGATGATCTTGGCTATTATTGAACATACTTGAGCTCTAATAAAACCCTCTCCTCTCTTTAGTGCATTCAATTCTCATTTAGAGCGAGGAGAGAAATTGAGTGTTTCATTTAGTGTGAGCCTTTAGACACTCAATTCGACCCTAAGCAAGCGTCAAGACTTGTTACTCTTGGAGGTTGCCACCTCCTAGACGGCTTGGAGGCGTAAGAAATCGATGATCTTCTCAAGGAAGTTTGTGAGAAGACCTGATTGGTTGTGAAGGCAAGGAGCTCGCCTACCTGAAGTAGGGAAGAGCTACCACGAGTGATCGAGGAAGGCTCAAGCGGGTGGAGCCGGCTTGAAGAGGTTCAAGTCACCTCAACATGGAGTAGGGGAGACCTCAGTTTGCGATAAAAAGTTTATTTGTAAAGAGCACTAACAGTGGCAAAGGTGGGTAATTAAAGAGTAGTGGCAAAGGTGGATAATTTTGATGAAGTGACGCGAGAAGAAACTTTTGCTTTATATAGTAGAGATGAAAATGAAAAAAAAATTACTATTCATTACTAATTAGCGCTTGTCAATTTCATATCTTTGAAATTCTACTGATTTGGTATTCAAATTGTACAGGGCTATAGAAGCTCATATTCCCTACGTATGGTAATTTTTTGAGAATTTTTCAGAACATATACATATAATTTTTTAATTTTTTGGCAATAAAAATCCATAAAAACTGTATGTATATATTCTAAAAAATTCTCAAAAAATTAACATAGTTAAGGGGTATGAGCTTCTATAGTGAATCTTCAAATGCCACTGAGTTTGGTATTCAAATTTTATAGAGCTATAGAAGCTCACATTCTTTACGTATAGTAATTTTTTGAGAATTTTCAGAACTTGTACATATAATTTTTTAGTTATTTGATAGTAAAAGTGAATCTTTCAAATGCCACTGAGTTTGGTATTCAAATTTTACAGAGCTATAGAAGCTCACATTCTCTACGTATGGTAATTTTTTAAGAATTTTTCAGAACTTATACATATAGTTTTTTAGTTATTTAATAGTAAAAATCCTTAAAAACTATATGTACAAGATCTAAAAAGTTCTTAAAAATTACCATAGCTAGGGGATGTGAGGTTCAACAGTTTTATAAAATTTGAATACAAAAATTAGTGGCATTTGAAAGATATGAAAATGAAAATTTACTATTCATCTCTGATTAGCACTTGTCAATTTAATATCTTTCAAATGCGACTGAGTTTGGTATTCAAATTTTACAGGACTGTAGAAGCCCATATCTCCTATGTATGATAATTTTTTGAGAATTCTGTAGAACTTATGCATATAGTTTTTATAGAATTTTACTACTAAGATGACTAATCTATATAGGATCAGCAATTAGATTTTACTATTATACTATATGTAATGGAAACAGAACTTACTACACACTAACCTACATATGTTAACAGAAATTAGTATATGTACAACATGAAATTATTGCATCTACAACATATTCTGCATAGATCAGTCGTTTGGCAGTAAAGTTTATGAAAACTATATGTAAAAGTTCTAAAAAAGTCTTAAAAAAATATTATAGGTAGAGGATGTGAGCTTCTACAGCCCTGTAAAATTTGAACATTCAAATTTTACAGGCTATAGAAGCTCATATCATTTACCTATGGTAATGTTTTGAGAATTTTTCAGAAATTATACATACAAAAAACTAAATGTATAAGCTCTGAAAAATTCTCAAAAAATTACCAAACGTAGCGGATGTAAGCTTCTATAGCTCTGTAAAATTTGAATATCAAACTTAGTCACATTTGAAAAATATGAAAAGAATAAATGTACTATTTATCACTAATCACTAAAAGAAATAGGGAAAAATTCGTGGGTTTTTTTAAATTCGTGGGCCAAAGAAAAACTCACAAATTTATATATTTAAATTCATCGGTTTAAAAAAACCCACGTATTTAATTAAATTCGTGGGCTAAAATAATACCCATGCAATTTATAACTTAAATTAAATCGGTTTCACGTAAATACCACGAAATTAATTAAATTAAGTGGGCCACGAGTCCACAATTTAAGCTTCTTGTAGTAATTACCCGCCCTTGATCTCGCTCTTGCTCTCTCTTGGCGTCCCGCTTGACCTAGCTGTGTCTTCTTCGCTCTTGATCACTTGGCCTTGCTTGCTTGACCGCCGCCTCCGGCAAACCGCCTTGCCGCGCCCGCGCCCTCGCCCGCCCGGTCGCGCCATCGCCCACGTCCGCTCGCTCCCGCCGCCTTGCTGGCCGCCGCCCTCTCCCGGACCCCCCATACCGCCGCCCGCCGTCGCATGGCCACCCGTCCTCCCGAACCCCCAGACGCCCTCGCCCCCCACGCCGCCCCATCCGGACCCACCGCATGACGACGTGTCTTCACCGGCAGCAGAACCTCACGGTGAGTGGCGCGCTACCGATCTCAGTTGTTCTTCCTCTAGGTCAGTAGCATCTTCATATGTATATAGCAAGTGGACAAAGAAATGGTGTGGTTGCGACATGCCATTCGTTATAATTCTATCCCGTTTCCTGTCTATATGCATGTATTGCCGTTAAATGTGATGTGCAACTGTACTAGTGAGTATAATACGGTCTAAAGTCTTATGAGTTTCGAGTTCGTCATGCCGAGCTTAAGATTCTAGTTGTATTTACCTAACGAGTTGTTTTATTAGCTTGCAAAGAAATGCTCGAGTTGTTTCAGACTTCAGTAACTGAAACTAAACCATTGCAAGGTCAAGAATAAGTACATCGGTTCTATCATCTATGAATTGATTACTTGTGTGTGTCACATTGTGTGTATTATCTCCCATTCATTAACATTTTTCATTACTGTGAGCAAACGTTGATACCAGGGTTTAATGCGTAAACTATTACAGACATAATCGAAGTTACTAGCTGGCCCAAATTGTCAACTGACACACAAAGGCCAATCAATGAGCATCCCTTAGGACCTGTAAATTGAGAATAGTGGAATCCTCTTATACTCTTATTGCTTTTTTGTTTAGTTAGTTTAGATTTTTTGCCAAAGTGTTGTCCGATTAATCATTCGAACTTTTAAACTTGTATAATTCTTTGGATGCATTACGAGGTTACATGTGCGGTGAATGCATAACAATCTCTATTTATTTTACAATTCAAATATGGGCATAAAATTCATTTAGTCTCAATGTGAAATGATTAATTCGTTTGAAGTTATTTCATCTCATTTTATATTCGCTGCATATGGTATATATATTTTTATTCTCTCGCTGCCGTTGTATATAACGTTAGAGTTTAGGGTTTGCATCGAACAAGTAGAGAGCCTAGGTGTCACCCGTTCGGGAACGGCGCATCTCACATTTGCTTGTGGGGTGCGCGGTTCCGGAATTGTCCAGCGTATTTTGGACAGTCCGAGAATGTTGGTTGTTGCATGGGGCTGTGGACGTGCGGCGATCGAGCGTGATTTGGCCGCATAACCTGTTGTTCTCGGCCAAAGACGCGAGCGTGCGTTTGGAGAACAATAAGTTATCTGCCAAATTTTGTTCGATTCGTAGCGCAGGTCACAGGTCGCATGCAATGGCCTCCATCCTTGGGTGGGTTTAGAACACATCTTTCCTAATAGGGTTGTCTTTGTGACCTAAGCCACGATCGTACGTTGACATAGTTTCATTTGTTTAGCTTTGAGAATGGTTGACGATCGAAGGGCGATGTATGACGGATGGAGGAGTGATGGGGGGCACACAAGGGAATGGGGGCAGATCACGGATGCTTTCTTGAAGCAAGCATTCGCTAGAGGAGCTGAATATGTGTATTGCCCGTGTACCCTCTGCGAGAATAACAGCTACTACAGCAAGGATATAGTGCAGTATCACATTTGCAAAAATGGGTTCATGCCTAACTATTTGGTGTGGCACCGTCATGGAGAGGCAGCAGGCGTGCCATTGAGTCGGACCATGGGGAGGATGACGACCGGATGGAAGAGATTTGGATGATCTTGGCGGGGATTGAATTTAACTCGGGGAGGGTCACGGTAGGAGGAGGTTAAGGAATTCTATAGGCTACTTGACGCCTCGGATGCGAAGTCTGCATGACTTGACTAATGTGACCGCCTCTGCGGCGGTTACGGCTTATGTCGATGAAGTCAAGTTCAACTTTTGAACAAATGCTTCAACGCTTTGCTTGAACTTATGAATGATGTCCTTCCGCCTAACCACAAGATGCCAAAGGATTTGTACCAATCGAAAAAGTTGATGGCCAGCCTCGGGATGAATTACTAGAAGATTGATGTGTGCGAGAATAATTGCATGCTGTTCTGGAAGGATCATGATAAGGATACTCATTGTATGCATTGCGGTAAGTGTAGATTCGTTGAGGTGGTAGATGAGGAAGGGGTATCACTGACTACAAAGGTCGCGACTAAACAGCTTCGATACATGCCGATCACGGATAGGCTTAAACGGCTGTACATGTCAAAAGAAACAGCAAAACATATGCGGTGGCACAAAGAAGGTAAACGTGAGGACCGAGACCCGGATATGATGGTGCATCCGTCTAATGGCGAGGCATATGGCAGGCATTGGACCGATTCGATCCTGCATTTGCAAGCGACCCTAGGAGTGTCCGTCTTGGTTTATCCACGGACGGTTTCACACCTTTCAGCACAAGCGCTAACCCCTACTCTTGTTGGCTGGTCTTCATCATGCCATACAATCTTCCACCTGAGATTTGCTTGAAAGAGGGATTCATATTCCTTGCTCTTGTCATTCCAGGTCCTAAGCATCCAGGGAAGGATCTCAATGTGTTCATGCGGCCCTTAATTGACGATTTGAAAAAGTTGTGGCGAGGGGAAAAGGTATACGACAGCGTTGCTGGTAGAGAATTTACCTTACGAGCCGCATACCTATGGTCGGTCCATGATTTGTTGGCATATGGCATTTGGGCCGGCTGGTGTGTTCATGGTCGCCTGTGTTGTCCAATTTGTATGGCTGACTCTGATGCATTCAGGCTCACGCACGGTAAAAAGATCACATTCTTCGATTGCCATCGACGGTGGCTTCTGACGAGGCACCCTTTCAGGAACGATGCCAAAGCATTTCGAAAAGGAAAGAAAGTTAAAAAAGGGCCACCGAAGCGACTCACAGGAGAGGAGATAGCTGAATGGCATAGTCGGCTTGAACGATCTACGAAGTGGGTTTCACGGCTATGGAAAGGAGCACAAGCTGGACTCATATTTCTTTTCTTTGGGAGCTGCCTTCTGAAAGCTTTGATTACGCCACATAACATAGATTTGATGCACCAAGAGCGCAATGTGGCAGAAAGCATCATAAGCATGGTGTTTGATGTAACTGACAAAACAAAGGATAACGTGAGTGCTAGGAAAGACATGGGTGATCATTGTGCTAGGTCGTGGCTCGAGGTTAAAGTTGGTTTAAATGGAAATGAGAGCCGGCCACGAGCTCCATACCGTGTGAAGCCAGAAGACCGTAAACAGATTTTGAGGTGGTTGAAAACTCTAAAGTTTCTGATCGCTATGCATCTAACATAAAACGGTTTGTGAATGTCAAAGACCGTAAGCTAAGCAGGCTAAAGAGTCATGATTACCATATTATCATGGAAAGACTTGTTCCGTAATGTTTAGTGGCTATTTTGATAATGAGTTGTGGAGGATGTTAGCGAGCTCGATTACTTCTATAAGCAGATATCGCTAAGGAAATCTCAAGACGTTGATGCGAAGTTAGAGAAGGAATTCCTTTGCTTGTATGCAAGATGGAAAAAACTTTCCCACCTGGTTTTATGAATGTGATGCAACATCTGCTGGTGCATCTGCCTTGGGAAGCGATGGTTGGAGGTCTGTAACATCCCGAAAATTGTAAAACAGTAAAATATTATAATATGACTTTGCCTTTTGAGTATTCTTGAGTTTTCTTGAATTTGTGATTTTCTTAATTGATTTCTTGGATTTTTGTATTGCAAAGATAATTAAAGAAAATGGGAGCAATTAAAAGAACAAAAGAAAAGTTGTGAAAAATATCCAGAGCTCATCTCCAGCTGAAAAATTTAACAAATTACCCTTGATACAGTATTTACCACTGGTAAAAATCTCAGGAGATTATCTGATGGGATAAGTCTCCAAATAATTCGAAAACAGAATTAAATAAAAGCTAAAAAATGAAGTGTCAGAATTTTTATAAACTCCTGGAGCAATATCTTGAGCTGAAAATTTTACATAAGAATCCTTAGCTCAAATTATTTTGAAAAAAAAAATTTTAAAAATAAATAAATTCGTTGAGATACTTT
This sequence comes from Guadua angustifolia, assembly GCA_036346375.1. Classification (NCBI taxonomy): domain Eukaryota; kingdom Viridiplantae; phylum Streptophyta; class Magnoliopsida; order Poales; family Poaceae; genus Guadua; species Guadua angustifolia. The sequence goes on along the minus strand of CM070502.1, from coordinate 54,844,772 downwards.
AATAAATCAAAAATTGAATTTGAAATCCTGTGCATTATATATTGTCAGAATTTTAGTAAATAATCTACAGATTAATTAAATCTAAGATTTTTCCTGGAGATCACATACTTCTAGAGGAGTCTACACAAAAAGTATGAAAAATTGCTGAAATATAATGTCAGTACAGTCAATGCGAATTCACTGAACTTGCCAGGTTGACTCTTAAGTCGGTTGCTTTCTCTGTCTTACGAGTGGGCCCAAGACCCTGTGCTGCCCTACTTGCCAGCCTCCCCAACCGCTCATCCTCTTCCTCCAGACGCTGAGCTCGGGCAAAAGATCAAGCCCGCAACTCTGTTCCTCGCGTCACACCTCCACAATCCAGCTCCTTCCAGCCAGTGCCGATCACCCACGTCGCCTCCACGCGGATGTCGCCCAGTGGTCCACGGCAAGCAGCTGCTGTTCAACCTTGTCACAGATGGTGGAGCTCCCAACCGAGACAGAATGCAACTCAGCCAAGTCATCCTCTCCATCGCCTATATATAGCACCGAATAATCACCTGAGCTGCATTTTCATTCCCTCTTATCCTTCCATTCTTTGCTCAGCCGAAACACCCAAGAGCACTACTCCTTGCCGCCATTATTGAAGAGCTTGAGCTTCAAGCGAAATCAATTCGAGTGATTCAATGAGTCACTTTCCAATTCCTTGAGCGTGGAGCATCCCTAGCCAACGCTGATCACCTCACAAGCCTTAATTGCAGCTCATCAAGCACGGAACTCATTTGTCATCGTGTGCTTGTCTCCTCCATGGCCGGCCACCGTGGCGGAGCCCTAACCGATCTCGCCCTAGCTAACCCCAAAAATGGCAACCCTGACTCCTGGTGCTTATTCGGCTACCCATTCGAACTCATCCCTCTGGGTCACCTTCTCCGACCAATCGCCATTAGCGCTGTCGCCCTCCTCATTGCGCCCTCTCTCTGTGTCTCCGGCGAATCGACACAGTGGCTAACCGCCTCGTCGAGTTCTTGCTCTCGATACCCTCGCCTTTCTTTGGAAAGTCGCCAGAGCGCCGTCGCCAATACCGCCTTGAGCCGCTGCTCTGTTTCTCTGTCTCTGTAGCGGTGGGGCCAGCACGTCAGGTGCCTGAGGTGGAAGATGAGCTGAGCCAAAAAGACGTTTTCCCATTGGTAAAGTGCACTCTCATATTTAGTCAATTTTCCTAACCGGATTAATAATGAAGCTTGAATATCTTTTGCAGTTTTGATTCAATCTCGATTGCAATAAATTTGTATAATCATATAAAATCAAAAAGAATATAAATATGTAAAAATATTAAACTTTTGAGTTGCAGAATAATTATTTAGATTAAATCTTGATTATAATGCTAATATGGTTTCTAATAAGAATTTGTGTATAATAAGTAATGAAAAGTTGAAATCAATATTTATGTGATGCTAATATCAGAATATATATAAATATACAAAAATACTTAATTTTTGAGTCACAAAACAATTAATAAAATTAAATTTAAGAATAAACATTTTTATGGATATAGTTGTATTCAAAGAAAATATAATTCCAAAAATCATTAAATAAATTTGTATGTATCCTGGAATCATAATAAAATCAAACATGTAAAAATGCTTAATTGTTGAATTAAGTTTATATTAATTGTTTTGCAATCATTAATAAACCCTATTATGGCCATTAACAAAATAATAGCATAATGGCTCGCAAATGATAAAGTAATTTATATTAAGTTCCTAAAAACAGTGAGGACATGTCTATGTAAAAATATTTGGAATAAAGTTTAATTTAAATTCTTTTATCATATGTCAAATGTAACAATAATCAAATAGGAAACCTATTGCAGTTTAAGTCAAAACAATGCAAAATCAGTTTTAAAATATTTCTAGAGTTGTACCCTGTTAATACCTGAAAAATGAATCAAAGATCATGTATTGTATAGCCGCAATCTTAAATTGAATATTGGCCGATTTAAGGTTTCGATATAATCATTTAGGCTATTTCAACTGCAGATAAAATAACTCGTCTAAACACTAAAATATGTGAAATCAGTTTAGTAATGCTCTACAAAGTTTGTTCTACCAGATTCTAGAAAAATATTTCATTTTCAACATGCTTTTTATCTAAATCTAGCTAGTCCAAAACCCTTAATCGTTAATGGTCATGTTTACCTTTTTGGCCGATTCCGTGAATTATAAACAAGAGTTGCCACTTATGCTTTTTCGCCGATGAAAATAATAACCTGTCCGAATCCTAAAACTTGTGAAACTAGTTTAGTAACACTGTACAAAGTTTATACTACCATATTCTATAAAAAGAATCTTATTTCATTAAAGTTTACATATTAATCTTACTAGCTCAAAAACCTTAAGTGATAATCATTTGCTTCATATTCTTGCCGATTCCGAATAACGTCAACTTTATAATGCCACATAAGCCTTTTCAGCAATGAATACAATGTCGCGTCTAAATCCTAAAACTTATGGAACTAGCCCTGTAGCACTCTCCAAGGTATAAACTACCTTGCTATGAAAATATAATCTCATTTCACCGTGATTTACATATTAATTCTATTAGCTTAATAACCCTAAATATTCACATTACGTCAGTACGTAATATAAATGAATGAACTTTGAATATAAATGAGAAATCAGTTATTATGATATTTGTATCACTAGAACCTTCTCAAATATCATGTAAATAACGCTAGTAACCTAAACCAACAGATTAGCTTTTTATAACTAGAACATTAATTAAATGTTGCTCTGAATCTGAATCCTAATTAAAGGTAAGAATTCACCTTAAACCTGAAATGATTAAATTATTATAATCTTAACCTATTTTTGTCTTGAATTCGAAAATATTAATAAAGAAAGTCACAATCTTTGCATCTTGAATTCGATATTATAAATACCAGACTATATAAATTTAGCTTCTTGAATTCGTAAAGTAAAATTAGACAATGCATAAAAGTAAGTTGTTCTCCGAACAAACTTAAACACTAATATCAATGCGAGAGTTTAATCAGTCAAAACAAGAGAGATTGAAATCATCTAATCCAAACCACAGCCATGCTTGCTTTCTGTAGATTGTCTTTATTTGACTTCCTATTTATTTTCTTTTTGCCCTTATTGAAGTTTATTATTTGCTGTATTTTCCGTTGATCGACGTGTAGAACCCGACGTTGTCGATTCCATCGTCGCCTCCGTCATCTTCGATTCCATCTTCATCGTAATCAGTGATTAAGCAAGGCAAGCACCCCTTTGACCATATTGATCCCAGTATGTAATATACTTTGTTTTACTAAACTATTTTATGCACGCGATTACTTTATGTAAATTGCTATTTTGTGGATTTGGTAGTTATACCTGTTGTCACGTGAATCTCCTTTGATGATTATGAACATGTGAACCTTGTTGACCATAGATTAGGGTAGATATTACTTAATGTCATCATGGGTATATGCGATTACATAATCATGCTTAGCCATGCTTAGAAACAACGATGAATCAATGATGATGATGATCAGATCAAAAGCTGTTTCTTGAGAAATGGAAAATGTGTTTGGGTATGGTACTGTTAGTTGCTGATACTTTGATTAAAAACCCCAAAATAAAACTGTAGTTTGGATGCGGGCAATTATTGGCAATAGCCGGATGTACAAAAAGGAATTGTACGTAGTGTAGGGTGAAGTATTGCCCGTGTCGGATTAAGGACCGAACATCGTATTGTATGATCCAAGAATATCCGTACAAACCACAAGTGTGAGGATGGGGTAGCCTTAAACCAATTAAGTTACCTAGTTTAACTTTGCATTTATGGAAGGCAGGAGCTTGCACAGGCATTCCTCTCTAGGTCTGCCTGGAGGGGTTTCTACTTACCGGTGCAATGGTGTACGCCATGCTATGGGAGAGTTCCAACATTTCTATGCTCTGAGTTCTCTTGCCATAGTATGGATTAACGTCCCGAGCTGGTGTAAAGTTAACCTAGGTAATGTAAAGGTTTTCGTCATGAACATTCTGGCCACACGCTAAAAGTGCGTGAAACATGCGGCAAAAAGAAAAGGTCATGACTTGTGGGAAAAGTTGTACACCTCTGCAGAGTGTAAATCTAATCGATTAGCCGTACCCGCGGTCATGGGTGTCTTGGCGAACTGATACGAGTTAGACTTTGGTATTTTCTAAAATGGGATTTGGGTTGGAACTTGTTTTGCAACTGGTTATGATTTCATATCAATGGATTGATATTGGTGGGTGAACGATTATATCGTTATGTTAATGGACCAACATTGTTGGATTTTATATGGATTATTGGATGAATGATTATGTCCTTATGTCAACGGGACGACAATGATGGATTTTATGATTGGATATTGGATTATTGGATATACAATGGACTGTGAGTATTTCTTATGCTTTACTTATTTCATATCAAACTTGCTCTTATAAATTCCGTTTGCAAATAACTTGATTTACAATTCAATTTCGCTTTATGCAAATTAACTGTAGAAGCCTTTCCTTTGAAATGGCCTGCATGTATTATAGGTTTTGCTAAAGTCTTGCGGAGTATGAAAGTACTCACCCTTGCTTAATTTGTGGTTTTAGGTGTAAAGTTAGCGAAGCTCCGAAGGTTTGATTCGTCGCAGGCTGCGGGATCTTCATTGAAGCGATCTTATCTGGGGATTTATGCCTCGTCAGTTGCCTGCGGGTTTGGATGGGCACACTACCAGGCTTTGCTTCTTTTGCTGCTAAATTCTCTGAGTTGTAAAATTTCTTTGTATACTAGTTTCCGCTTAATTATTATAATGTATGGTTGTGCTTCCAATTGTTGAAATGTGTGTACTAGCTACTGATCCAGGGACTAGTACTGCAAGCACATTAGATTTCCATTTTTGCATTTATGTAAAAATGGGGGTCGTCTAAGGTCCTGTGATTCGAGATGGATGTATAGTCGAAAGGAGTTAAAAAGCTTAGAGCTACAAAGGCGCAACAAGGCAAGGGTAGAGGGTGTATCGCAGAGGCTTATGCAAGTAAAGAGATCACAAACTTCTCAACAAAGTATTTTCTGATCAAGCACAACGTGAGTGCCCTACTGAGTCGACTGCAGTGCAGCGGAAGAAGAACCGTTGTGCGAACTTAAGCTTTTTCAATGCAAGGGTCAACTGTTAGGTCGCATAATCGCACACCATGTTGAGTACGAGGAGTGGAACTCGCCATGCTTTACATGTTGATAACATGGTAGAAGTTGAAAAATATTTTGAGTAAGTGACTTTCTCAATTATGTTTTCAACATTTCAATGTAGTGTCCTTTTAACCGGGAATAAATGGCGCAGAGTGTTTGACAAAGAAAATTGAAGTCAACTCGACAACCCACAAGTAAGTAATTGGATAACCTCGTCGTGATGGGTTGAAAGGTGGCCCAAGCTTCGTGCAATGGTTCCACGACATGTAATTTGACTATTTATTCATTTTTTAAAATGAATTGTTGTAATAACTTAATATTAGACTAACAAAGATGCATATTGCTATATAGTGTATGCGTGATGCCTCCGTCCCTGAGGATGTCCGATAGCTCTCACATGGTGATGTGACGGCAAGGAGCTATAGTCGCTATGATGTGAATGGATTCCATTTTGAGCAATGAAATTAGAAGCTAGCCGTCCACTTGCGGCCACTTCAAACAATGAGTAGTCACAGCGTCGTTCGATTCAGCGGTGATATATTAGACTACTACGGTGTTGTACAAAACATAATTGAGTATACCTTTGGGGGTGCCAAAGAACTGAAGGTTGTGTTTTTTGATTGCCATTGGTTCGATCCACACAACGGCACACGTGTCGATGACTTTGGGATGGTGGAGGTGAAGCACAGTTCGCGGCTTCAGGGCCACATCAATAACATTTTGCTTGCACATCAGGTTGAGCAGGTGTACTACCTGAGCTATCCTCACCGTAGCTTGAAGGCTTGGTGGGTTGTATTTAAAGTTAACCCTGAAGTATATCCTCCTAGGGATGTTTCGTATGTGCAAAGCAATGTAGAAGATGATGTGGGTGATGTATATCAAGAAGAAGCTATGAGGGATTCTTTCCTTGTCTCCGACGGGGTAGGACTCGATCAATTACCTACCGATGCCACAGACGTAATAACAAATGAACCAGGCCCTCCACGGAAACGCCCTAAAAAGTCAGTAAGGATTGCCCGTCTTCAAGCACGTGTCAATGAAATACGGGTTCGTGAAGCATTCGACGAGCGACTTTTGATATGTATATTTTATAAGATGTGCTTGATGAGTGGAAGTGGAATGACTGTTTGATATCGATGTTCTATTACAATTAATGGTACATGAGGAAGCGCAATTTTGGTCACGGTCACAAGAAGCGTCTCTTTTCTCTTAAGAGTGCCACTAGTTTATTAAACTTTCTTATGGTAATTTCTCCGTTATTTGTTTTAATTTGTACCTTTGCACTAATTTTTGAAGATATTTTGTGTTTTTGGGTTTTAGAACCTTTTTCACATATTATGTCATTAATTGTTCATGCACTAAATCTGTTCTTTGCGGGTTGAAGTCAAGAAAAGCGATCTGAAAACATCAGGGAAAGTGGCATCGAAGAAGCTTGAGGCTTTGGATCAATAGGAGAAATCAGTAGACACATAGAAAAAGGCCAGAACCAACAAGAAACATCTTCCATTGCATCATCTCAAGCTAGGTATGCACATTTCAGATCTTAAAGAGAAGCACGGTGCATGATATGTAACAGATTGAAAAGTCATTAGCATGCAAGAATTCTGAATTAATGCAACTCCTTACTGGTACCCTGAAATGCATGTTTCTTTATAAAAGAACATGCTTAGTATGAGTTGGTCAATCTAGAAAATGTCAAGTTCAGGATGAGCACGGATAGTAAATGTATTTGTTGGGCAATGCCCCTCTATGCTGCATGATCTGTATTTGCCATGTCAATGCCATGCTGAGAAGAATGTCATATTTGAGTTCTATTTCCTTGACAATATCTTGTTGCAAGTAATTGGTAACTAAAGAATAAATTGTCAAATTATCAAACCTGGTGTGGTTGATGATACCAAGTAAAGGACAATAACAACTATTTTTACAAGTTATTGTTGTCTCATTCATTTTTGCAAGTTATTGAAAATTATTTGTAGACTTGTGTACTAACTCTTGTCAAATTTGAACAGATGAGTATGTTAAGGCACCAGGTTGACAAGCTTAAAGGCAAGTTCAGTGGTCGTCCTCCAAAAGGTCGAGGAGCAGGGTTCGATGCTCGAACTCGGCGGCGGCAGTATCATGTTTCTTGGGTCTGCGCATATTAGACAATGGCAGAGCAGCTCAGAGGTGCCGATGGCGAGCACGAAACAGTGGGGAGCAGCCACAGGAGGACGAGGCGGTGGGGGTTCAGGGCGAGGCGGTGGGGGTTGGGGCGAGGCGGTGGGATGTGAGGATGAGGACTTGGCGAGGCGACGACGAGGAGGTCGTTGGGGGTGGTGGCGGTGGGGCAGCAGATCACGAGGCCGAGGCGAGAGCGATGCAGAATCTGAGTTGGCGGCGACCTTAGAGCCGATTGAAGAGGGCGAGACTTCTTTGGTACCATCGGTATATGCGTAGTATTGGATTAGCATTTAATATCCATATTTACATTGTAATGTCTATGACCTAATGATTTGCATTTCAGGTTTAAATAAGCGTCTCGATTCATCCGAGATGCAACCCTACCGATAGGAGGTTGATAGAGCTACGGGGAGCGATATGATTATATCTTTCATGTCTTTTCTTTTAGCATGAGCTAAGTGACAACTTATTGTTTTCATGCATCTTTGTCTTGTATTTTGTTGTAGGCACTGGAAAGAGCCGGGTTGGACTGGGACGGGCCACATTACAAAGGTTAACGCCGTGCTGGGAGCCCTTGGCCGCTACTACTACCCTAGCATGGTTGAGTCAGGCAGGGATAGATTCGCGGCCCACAACTGGAAGCACTGGGCGTTGAAGAAGAACGTGGAAGGAAACAAAGACAACCAAACATGTCAGGGCGCAGTCTGGGCTAGCTTCTGGGTGAGTTTGCGTTATGTATTTACTCTATTTGAGTATTGCTTTAAATGCAAATACAATTTGACAATGTGTAATCTATGCAGGAGAGGTTCCGGCTTGAGAACGAAGACGATTACAACACTGTGAAGAAGGCCAAAAGCGTCTTCAATAGGGCGGCACAAAAGGTTGTCGGAGATTCGTTCAGCAATGCACGGATTCAAGCTGTCATCCATTTTTACAAGAGGGTGAAGAAGGTGAACATGAGAAGACCAGAGGCGAGGAGGATACACCTGACAGAACAAGAGTATCTCCAGAGCTCGGTCGATTGGATAATGAAGGACATGGAGGCTTGGAGGTGGATGTGCCGGTACTAGGCGTCGGTGGATTTTCAAGAAAATCATCAAGAAATCGAGGAACAGAAGAAGTAGATTGGGGAAGCACAAATGCAGCGCAGACGGACACATTGGCCTAGAGCAACGCATGGTAAGTATCGGTATTATAATTGTTAGTGAATTTGTCACTATGTTTCTAACTTTGCACCGTAGGAGGCTGAAAGTAGGAGTACTCCCACTTTTGTCGAAGTTTACATCCGGGGCACCAAGGCGAGGATCCACAGAACCGGATGCTTTGTGCGGCGACCGAAGCTCTGCGAGGATGGTAAGTACAAATGACACAATATGTTTGTGCAAATTTACATCCGGAGCACCAATATGCTGTTTTGCGACGTCATATCTGAAGAAATGACACAACGTCATGGGCGGAGTTTGATTGGAGGGCCGCTACCGTCGATGTGGAAGCGTTGTACCTGTTGGAGGGGCCTAAAGCATGGGAGGTTCGTTAATAAAACTGATTTTTATTGTTTTCGCTCTCTGAATAACAAAAATGTTGCATGGTCACATTTCAAAGATATATCGTTTGTAGGTGGGCCATGGGGGCGGAGTTGTGGGCTGCGATCGTCGCCCACGAGGCTCGACTTCCTCACGAAGTCTTGCTCGCTCGTCGAGGACCACACGGGAAGCACAAGCGCAGGAGGAGGCTCGTCAAGCGCGAGAGGAAGCTCGCAAATTACGAGAAGACTCAGAATACATGAAAATGTATCTGCAGGTACAATATCAACTTTAAACAAATCGCTCAATTGTACATTTGTGATTAAAATCTAACAAACAATCTATATGCAGCAACTGTCACAATCTCTTGGATCTCTTGGACCTAACGTGCCAGCGTTTCGCCCTCCTGTTATGCCCCAAGTAAAGATACTTGAGTTCGTTACTCTCTAATTTACTTAGCTTGTAAAATCACGTTCCGCACATTTGCAGCCACCACCACAAGGAGAAGCATCACCTACTAGGATGCAGGCACCACCCCTAGGAGATGCACCTCAGGTTATATGAAATTGTCATGCATTCTTTATTTTTAAAAAACTCTATTCTGTATACTTTATATCACAAACTATGATCCATAGAGCTCCCAGCCTCCTCGTCCTTTCTACATGTTCACTCCCAGATCTGACCACCTTCAGAGGAGAGGCACCACAGTAAAGATGGATCGGTTCAATTCGTTCTTCAAAATTTGAACTAATGATTTATATGTCGCATAATGTACCTGTCTATGCCTTACAGGGCTCCCAGCCTCCAAACCCGTTCTACATGTACCCACCACCTATGCCAGGCCAAGGAATGCCTATGTACTTCAACTAGTGGGCCCTGCAGCCACCTCAGATGACACCTCAGACGACACCACAGGTATTTGTCTATTCACTGATGCTTAGGTGCTTATGATGGTATGAATATCAAACATCCACATCATTACTTTCTTTAACAGTATACTTCATTTATACGGTTGGATAAATAGATCATGCTTTTCCTAGCATGTTGTATGCCTATGTGCTCTTGTGTTCATGCCAAGTTACATAAAGAAATTATTTTTTGGCACATGTGCTTCTGTTTTGTGAAGTTACTATAGTTCACTTGTATAACTAGATAAATAGATAAGTTGTTAATAGCATACTGCATAGGGTTGTATATTTGACTATGAAATTCATAATATGATTACAACAATACTAATAATGACAAGCAATCGGGATGAATCATTGTTGGTATATAGAATTGCTTCAAGCATATATCAATATAGCCGATGGTTAAAATTGCTTATATATATAGATTAGATTGGTTTGTTAATTTAGATAGCTTGTGTCCTTAATTGCTATCGATTATAGAACCTACCATTGAATACTAGTGCATCATTTTCCTTCATATAGATTGTTGCCCTTTGCTTCTATTGAATGCTTAAAAGATTAATCTTGAACTTGCAGGTTTCTGGGTCACGCCCTCCAGCACATACTAACGACGACATCATAGAAGACATCTTGAACAATGCCGGCGGTGGTGGTAGCGCCCACAACTCCAACAACCCCGAGGCATGAATTCCATTGTGAGCTCGATTGGTGTATGACTGTTGGACTTTATGACTTGTTGTGATGGATACCTTGTGAACGACTTATTGTGATGGACTTATTGTAATGGAATGTGGATTGTATCTATTGCGGTTGTAATGTGTTGTACGTCATTGCGTAGTTTACAATTTGTCGTTGGATGTGTGATTGATTATCTAAGGATCTGCTAGAATGTCTCCTTCTGGTTTCTTGTGAGATTGATATATATATTATAAGCGCAAATGTTTTTTGTCTCTGAGTGGATGTCCTATTTACTAGAGAGGTCATGCCAAATTTTGTACATTCGGTGACTTAGTATGAGTATGGAATTTTGTATTTTGAGTGTTATGTGGCATGTCTTGTATTTTGGTTGCCAATCCATTTGAGATGACGCAAGTGTGGAATTTGTGGTCAAATTGAGTGAGGAAAATATGAGCGTAGCTAAGGAAGACACTCAGGAGGAAAGTAAGTATCTAGCATCTACCTATTTTGTTGCTACAGATCTGTTCTTTATATATGTTGTTCTATTTGCAAGAATACCACATTAATAATTTATGTTGTGCAGGAAGCTTTATTGGAAAATATTAAGCTGGAGCTCCACAAGATTAATAACAAAGTTAGGTTTATTCCTCTGATGCCATCTCCAGTTCTTCTTTCCAAAGATGTTTGAGTTCAAGATTGTTTTATACTTCTGTACTGTGTGTTCCTTTCCTCGGTTGCTTATTGTAGTAATACTACTACAGAATCTTATTACTAATCACGAAACATTGATTTAAATTTTGTAGGACCTTTGTTACTTCTTTGTATTTGTCCTAATGGCATTCCACTAGAAGAGGCATACTTGCAATCTAGGCTAGTTTTCATGGCTCAACAGAAAGAAAAGGAATTAAGCAAGGAAGGCTACCAATTGATGTTGCTTTTATTTGATGGGTACAACAGACCCCACAGAACTCTCCTACCTAATGAAGTTTGTGTGATCTTGTAAGTGACAACATACTCTTTTGAATCTGCATGCACTTGGAATGCTTTTTTTGTATGTCTCAATAATCCAAAATTTAGTAGCTAGCATTTAGTAGTTTAAATCTTGCTATTACATCTGGGCAATCGATTGTGTTTATTGTTAAAAAGAATATCGAGAATGTAGCAACATCATTGGTGCAATTCTTAAAAAAGAATAACCGATCGGGACAATAGTTATGTTGATTACTTGGTGAACATCTTCTATCTTCTGAGGTAATGCACTTAAAGATCTTTGGAAGAGTAGAAGAGGCAATTAATTGCTTCCAGTATGTTATAATTCTTTCTTTGTAACTTTTTATACTTTGTTCCATTTCTAATCTATCCAAATTGTCTTTGTGCAGTCATGCCTTGTGTTGCGAGCAAACCATCCTCAAGCTCTTACAAACCTAGGAAACATCTACATGGAATGGTAGGATTCTCGTACTTCTTTTTTATGTTTAATACGACAACTTTGAGCTATAGCTTTTTCATATGTAAACCAAAATAAATCGCAGAACATGATAAGTCTTTCTTTGCTTCATTTTACAAGGCAGCAATTCTTTGTTACATCTGGGTTGTCTTCTCCACTCAACAATTTGGCGTTGATATACAAGCAACAGGTACTGGCTTGAAAATTTTATTATTTATATAATTTTGTAGAGGATTGCGCGTATTGCTTTGGTTGTTTGGGCTCTCCTTCCCATGCGTAATTTTCTACTCATGGTTTAGTTATAATTTGCACAGCCATATATACCCTATTTTTGCTAATATTGTTCTTTGTGTGCATCGGAAATTATCTTGATGTTGTTGCATGTTACAATGAAGTACTTCGTATAGATCCTCTGCGGTGATGCTCTAGTTAATAGAGGAAACACATTCAAGGAGATTGGTAGAGTCACCGAGGCAATTCAGGATTACATACTGTGTTGCGACAATCAGCCAACTTTGCGAAGCCCATGCCAACTTAGCCTCGACTTATAAAGATAGGTACCGTTTAGCAATCTAGCTAATATTGTGGTTTGGGTTTTGTCATCTTATTACGTTCTTCTATTGTAGTGGACATCAAGAAGCAGCTATAATTAGCTATAAACAAGCTCTTCGTCTGCGTCCTGATTTTCCAGAAGCAATGTGCAACCTTCTGCATACTTTACAGGTAAGATTCCACATAATTGTCTATTTGTGCAATCACAACATATATAAATAAATTATAAACTCTCCACGTGTTATTCTGAAGTATGGATCATGAGAGTCCTTACTCCTTAGCTTATTTCTTGGAACTAACATACACTATACTTTTTTGCTATGTGCTTATTTTTATCATGTAAAGTTGGCATGAAAATCCATGTTAGTTTTTGCATATTTCATATTTGATATGCCCGGCTGCCGACTCATGCGAAGTTCTATTTATGTACAATTACTGACTATGTACAATGACATGAAGAAAGCATTAAGGATTTCCTGTTTTTCAATATCCTTTTTTAGATTGCACTTGTCAGTAACCTAGATCTAGCTTGTAACTTTGCTCAATAGAATATCATGTCTAGATGTGAAAATCATGACTCACCGGGCACATCAAATAGCACTAATAACTTTCAGACTAGTTTTGCAAACCCCGGCACGCAAATCCTGCAACCATGGGTCTTTCCCCCAATTATTGCTTGTTCGGTTTAAGTGGTCTTTGTTGTCATAGTGGTGATCAATGGCCTTTTTTCAAGTCATTAAGCGATTGACCTCAATAACTTGATCTTTTCGAAGAACAAGACAATAATTAATAATTGCTAACTTGTTTCTTTGATTGTTCCTTTGCAGAGTGTTTGCATGGGACAACAGAGATACCATGTTCCATGAAGTTGAAGAGATAATCAAACAGCAAATAAAGGTGACTCTTTACGATCAAATTTCATTTCCTAAAATATGGAAGGAATAGGATAAATTTGAACAACGAAAATATCATTACCAAGCTCTTGCTTTTTTCCCCTATAGATGTCGGTTCTTCCAAGTGTACTGACCATTCCATGCTATTGCTTATCCTATTGATCCAATGCTTGCCTTGGAAATCGGTATATATATCCTCTTATTCTCTGCTCTTTTCACCATCGATTATATTTTGTACTTTGATTTTTGACATTGTAGTTTGTTTGCTTGGCAGCCGTAAATATGCCATCCAGTGCTCATTGATTGCTTCTCGCTTTGGGTTGCCACCATTTGTCCATCCACCCCTTTACCGTGAGAGGAGAGGGTACACATGGTCGACTCGGGGTTGGGTACGTGCACGAAGACACCTTGTCATCATATATGTTGGGCTCCTGCAATCCTTGAATAATATGCATCTCTTGTGAATATTACAGATATGTGAGTAGTGATTTTGGTAATCATCCTCTTTCCCATCTCATGGGTTCGATATTTGGACTGCATGACCGTGACAACGTTGAGGTCGTTCACTTTCCTTTTTACTTCTCTACACTTGTTTTGTTTTATTCTATCAACAACTTATAAATTGGCGGAGACGGGTTTTACGCTGTCGTTGAGTCAAAAGCGATGGTACGAGAATGGAGACAGCGTATCGATGCGAGGCGAGCATTTCATTGATCGTCTACCATGTCATCGATGTGATTGCCAAAATGATAAATGAAGACAAAATACAAATTTTAATCAATCTTAATGGCTACACAAAGGTAATGGTTACACTTTTCTTTCAATAGCACTTTATTTTTATTGTGCATTCATTTACGTCCAATGGCAACCTCCTCGCTATTGCTCGATTTTTGTCCATTCCATTTTACGCAATGGCATTTTCTGTCACGTATCATGTAGTCATATTGGTGGAGCATCTTCTATACTAGAAGTTGCTAGGCGCTAGCATCAAGTGCCTTCTTGAAATAGACGATAAAGTATGCTTTTAATTAGAAAGCGGCTTGGCACTAAGTGGGAGCTCAAGCGGCTCTTTTTGCGTGTTATTGACTTATTGTGATTCTCGCTTCCTTGTGTGCATTCAACTTTTATAGGGTGCAAGGAATGAAATTTTTGCGATGCAACCAGCACCTATTCAAGTTTCGTACATGGGGTTCCTGGGACGATGGGTGCTTCTTATATAGACTACTTGGTTCTGAGCGAGGTTTGAGTGTTCGAGAATAATTTGACTTTTGATACTCAAAGTAGTTTCTTGGCTTTGGGTGCATTCAATTGATCTGTCTTTCTTGTTTTGTAACACCCTTGCGGTTTGTTTCTCCGACTCGCTATGCACATATATATTCGAAAAGCTTGTCCATCTCCCACATCGCTATTTCGTCAATGACTACAAACAGTATTCTTTATGTTGCATTATGTTATTTTTGCTCTTGTTCATTCATGTTATTTCTAACTATGGCTACTATACCGGAAAAATTGTGACGACTTTAGTCTGTGTGCCCGCATAAAAGATCGATTATGGGTTACCCGAGGATAAGTTCCTCTTCGCATGCTTTAATCACTTTACAAAATGGATCGAAATATTTGATACATAGTAAGCTGTATTATCTGTACCTTAAAACTTCAAACTTTTTTTGTACATTTGTTTTCGAAAGCATAGATAGACTCGTAGTGGCATTTTTAGGACGCCGCTAATCTTGATTGGCTTATCTTTTGAAGGTGTAATATCCTCAAACGTGTTCCAAACAAAGTGTCTTATGGCTCTTAAGGTTTCCAAATTTGGTGAAATGAGAGTAAAAGCACGTAGTAGATTCATTTCGATTGAACTTTTCGCCATCTATACGATTCGATTCATATGGAAAAAGAAGAATCACATGAACCAACTGAATTTAGCATTTACAATCTTTGGAATGCTATTATATCTAAGTTGTTGCAAGAGGAGTGAGGCTGACGGATCATATTCACAGATGTTGCCATGAAACACGAGCATATCCGACGAAGTGAATTAGCAGACCTTTTCCTTGACACGTATGCACTTAACTAGCCGTTTGATTTGTTTTGCGTGATAAGCACAACACTTCATACTGATACTTGGTCTGTATTTTGGATCTTTGTGAACTTCCTGGATCTTTGTGACTTCTCCTTTCCTTAGGACACCATTGACAAATTTCGCTGGTAATGTTCATGTTATATCCAACACACTATGCATCAGTTCCATGGAAAGCAGGGTTGGGAGGAAAGGGAGATTGTCCATGAAAGGGACCCTACCTTTGAAAAATAGTGAGCCATCAGCCAATGATAAGATTGAGTTGAAATGTGAAGTTCTAGATATACGAGCACAAAATATATTGAGGTCATTATTGCTACTTTATTCTTTTATATTTGAAACAATATCTGTCCTTTTATATTTATAAACAATATTTGATGCGAAATTGCGACTAGTGGCTTCTAAGGATGTAGTAATATCATGTGATCTGGTTGATTGTCTTCTAGAATTGCTTTTATAATTTTGTTATATGCCTTAATGATGTCAGTGGCTTTGATTGCATCTCATAAATTAATATTGACTGTACAATACATAAATTAATATTCATTTTTAAGCCATATATTTTATCTATCGATGTGGATATATATATTTTTTGTACAAATATACATTAAATTGTGGGCCCATAAATACCCATTTAATTTAACAGATTAAATCGTGGGTTTCTATTTGGCCCACTTAATTTAACTAAATTTGTGGAGTTTCTCTGCCCACTTAATTTAACTAAATTAAATGGGTTTCTCCTAGCCCACGAATTTAACTAAATTCGTGGTTTTTTGTTGGCCCATGAATTTAACAGTTAAATTCGTGGGTTTTTCCATTAACCCATGAATTTAATTTAAATTCGTGGGTACACACGAATTTAATTGATTAAATTCATCGAGTTAAATTCGTGAACTAAATTCGACGGTTTGCCCACGAATTTAACCTAAATTGTGAGTTTTGCTTAAATTGTGGGTTTTGGCCCACAATTTTCCCCATTCCTTGTAGTGAATTAGCACTTGTTAATTTCATATCTTTGAAATGAAATTAATTTTGGTCTTTAAATTTTACAGGGAAGTAGAACCTCACCTCTCCTATGTATGATAATTTTTTGAGAATTTTGTAAAACTTGTACTTGTGGTTTTAATATATTTTACACGATAAAACTGGTTTACACAGGATATAGTAACATCTTATGTAATAGTGAATATTATGTTATTTTCTCGATAGTAAAAGTTAACATATTCTATGTGAACTATAAAATCAGTAACATCTTGTGTAATAGTGAGTAATATATTATTTTCTGAATAGTAGAAGTCAACTTATCCTATGTGAACCATAAAATCTATAAAAATCAAATTTACATATTTTCAAAAATACTCAAAAAAATACCATACATATGGGAGGTGATATTGTAACACCTCGGCACCCCACGTACCCTGAATGTTACACCCTCAAGCACCAACAATACAAAACACCATGAAATGCTAGTAAAGCAAGCTAACCTGCTAGTAGATTTGCCGAACTTAACTAAAAATTTCGGCAACACCTCCCCTAAAACTCGGACATCCACTCAGCAGACAAAAAAACAATTAATATATTTAACAACAACAACAACACATAAGCATAAAACATCCACTGTATCATACTTGACAAGTGGAGCATATCAAAGTGATAATCACATAAAGTAAACACAGTATACCCATAATCACATGATAAACTCAGAATACATGAGCTCAATCCAAAATACCACCAAGCAACCATGAACTCCTTACAAGCTAGTTAGACAAGAGGTATTACTAAAAAACTTAGCACCAACCCAAAGAGAAATATCATACAACAATTCTGACCATATGGATTATTAGTGTGAGTGAAGTGGTGCTAAACCCCTTTCCCATATGCCGCTCTCCATGTACTTAAAAACAATTAAATAAACAAGCATGAGTCCAAAACTCAGTAAGGTATATCAAATAATAATTTCATATTCAATTAATGCATTTAAATCCACAACATAATTATAATTCTTATACAACTCAACAAGTGTATAAAACAATTATATTAACACCATTTACCTCCTTTGCCTCATTGCTTATTTCACACACATACCTCCTTAAGCCTCTTGGGAGGAGTCCATGACTCTATCTCAAATCCACATATTTTTAATTAACACAATAATTATCATTAGCGATGCAATGCAACATGCATGCTCATGAATGCACATTTCTTTGCACATACGAGGTAGGACTTTCGTACTCACTATGTATGAGCAAGAGGCCCGCATCAGTATGGGTCGCCTCTTCCATTATGAATGCATAAATGTGAATGAAATTGATAAATTGCAAGTGGCATTGTATTTTAACCTTCACCTCATCATAATCATATTCCTAAACATTAACACACATATGGCATATTCTTACATACATAAGCTTAGCATTTTCATTATCCTAATCAGAACCACAATCATAGTCATATGCATTGACATATTCATATATCCATGAACTTCGCATTTGCATCATTATAATCAAACTCATAATTATCAACATAATCAAAATCACAAAGCAAAATATGTTACAAAACCTTCTAACTTTTAATCAACATGATACACTTGCCTTTACCCACTTAGAATAGAGTGGCAAGAAGTTGTGGCCTCCCCCGAGATCACACTTCCTGCAATAACATATAAATGCATTCATCTCAAACAATGCAAATCACGGTTCAAGCGTTACATAACAATAACATTTTTGCTCCTATGCTTAACCCCGCTTTGAATTTTCTCAATTAGCCCAATTAATCCTTTCACAAGTAATCCTTCTCAATTTCAATTCTTGCCCTAACACCAAACTACTGCCACACAGGACAGCAGCTAGTAAAACATGCATAACTTTTACATAGTTGATCCAAATTGAGTGAACCCAGTTTCTAATTAATTACAAGAGGATAATCTACAACTCTACTACAGCCATTTATTTAGAAAATGCAGCAACAATTCCCAAATTTGAAATGAACTGAGGTGACATGCACCTTCACTAGTTCTGCACAGTCAATATTAAAACAAGACTAACTTTTGAATGGCTAAACCAAAAATTGATTTCTTGTGCTCTAATTGACCACAAGAGGACAATCTACAATTATCACAAAGACATTCATACAGGAGATGCTTATATAGTTCCCAGTTCAGCAAAGAATAGAGACCAACATCTACTGAGTCAAATCTGGACAGTAGGCATAGAAATGAGCATAACTTACAATTGGCAAAGCCAAAAATTGCATTCTTGTGCTCTAAATGACCACAAGAAGATAATATACAATTAACATACAGACATTCATTCAGGAGATGAATTTAAAGTCCTCAAATTATACTCTGAACCTCAGCCTAAAATCTGAACCTTCAGCAGCTTCAGATTTCAAGATAGTAAACTTCAAAATAGCATAAATAATGATTCTTTAATCCAAATCAAGCAAAAAAGGATATTTTATTAATTTAAAGGAAATTTTCTAACTTTCTCCAAGCAATCAAAAATTCTAATTCGACCTTCATCTAGCTTTAAACAGTAGCTCAAAGTTTCAGCTATCAACACAAGCATAATCAGGACTGCCGGCACTAAAACGACCATATCTTTTGATTGGCTGAATGGAATTCAGTGTTCTTGTACTCAAATTAAAGGGAAAATGACGATCTACAACTTTCTCTATAGTCAGCCAAACAGAAAATGCTTCTAAGCCCCTCGAATCACAGCTCTAACAGTCAGGCAGAACACACCCCGAAAACAGATTTTCCCCTCCAAACCCTGGACCACCATTTCCCTCCAAAATTTCGAAATCCAAGAACCCTAGAGCACCCAAAAACCAGGAAATCCCCTCCTAGAACAAGATGCACACCTCCAAACTTTAGAAATCCTCACCTCTAATGCCCACAAGGATGAAGAAGGTGGGGGAGCTGCTACTGCCACCAATGGAAGGAGGAGGAGGCACCATTGGAGGCCATGGAGGGGAGCTCATGGGTGGGGGAAGGAGAAGCTTGGAGAGGGGAGGAGCTCCATGGGGGAAGGAAAAGCCATGGGAAGATGAGAAGGAGAAGTGGCTGCCTCCTTGGGGAAGGAAGTGGACTGGGGGAGGAAAAAGGGAGGAGGGAAAAAAGAAAAGGGGTGGGGAGAAAAGAATTTTCATCCCCCACAGAAAAAATTTTGACAGCAACAATTCATCTGCGACATTACAGATATTCTACAACCGTGCAAAATTTAAAGATAAAAATATACTCATTTGAAAGTTATGGCTAAAATAAAAAAGAAAGATTCATATACAAACTAGAAGTAGTATTTATTAGTTATTTCCTAGTTGTGTTGCACTGACTGTTCAGCTGCATCATTTAGTAGTTGCGTTTCCACTGTCTGTTCGGTTGCATGTGGCTCGGTCAGTTTGTCTGTGTTAAATGACCCGAGTGTGCAAAATAGCATGTATGTATGTATGTTTGTATATATGTATGTGTGTGTGTGTATATATATATGTATATATATACTACTTCTAATTAAGAGTTAGTGGTGATACGTCCGGTCTCCACCACTAACCCACCTCTAAATCATAAAAAACAAAACTGAACCGGTCGACAAAAAAACCGGTCTATTCTTTTTCACTTCTGTTCCTCACAATAGCTCCTCATACACGTCCCCGGGGCGAATTCTCTCCTGATATTCCTTCCTCCCTGCGTCCCCAATCAGGCCTCCGCGATCCTCGCTCAGCTCAGCGGCGCCGCGTCCCCCACCCCGATCTATATGTTATTGCTTGACCTTTATGTTTCGTTACCAATTTTATTTTTCGTAGCAACGCACGGGCATTGAACTAGTGTGTGTGTGTATAGCTGCATGCATCATACATTTTTAGCATGTTTTGCCATCCCATTACATTTATAGATCAATGTCACGTTCACTCTTTTCTCAATTAGATGTCTGGCAACGACTGCTGTGCAATCAGGGCTCCCGTGCAATCACCGTGCAATCCAACTAAGAAAAGTTTCAAAAAATTCTGAAAAAAATCATGGATGTACATCTCATCTTACCCCCAAATTTGTCTTTTTTGTAACTTCAAGCATAGGACGAATTTGATCATGAAATTTTATATGTAGATGGGGTAAGATGAGATGTACATCCATGATTTTTTTTTAGAATTTTTTGAAACTTTTCTTAGTTAGATTGCACGGTGATTGCACGGGAGCCCTGATTGCACAGCAGTCGTTGCCTAGATGTCTCCACCTCTATTGACAACAAGTAGATTTGCACATTTCTAGTGCTTATCACGTGCAAGACTAGTTTAGACTTTAGAGCTACAACCACCATACGCAACCTCTAAAACATTTTCCTTTTGATGAATTAAAGCCTTATGGAAGAAAAATGCAGTTCTGAAAGAAGTTGCTAAAGGGAGCAACGAGTGAGAAATGTATGTTGAGTAAAGAAATATATGTAGTTCGAACCGATATAAATCAACACAGGTGGAACACTCTGCAAGGGAACACAACAGATGTAGAAATAGATCAATGCAAACGAAGGTAGATAATACCATAACATACGCAATATTTGTTATTCGTTTATCAAACAAGGTAATCCAATGCTTGAGTGAAACAATACCACTGTTCTGATGACTCAACGACTTAACGCCAAGCAAGCACAATCCATAAATCACAACCTGAATTAGGGTTTTCTGAAAGCACAAAAGACATAGATGCTACTAATCGAAGTGTAACATCATAGAACTGTCTAGAGCGACTTGAATCTTGTAAGAAATTTATTGAAATGTTCATATAACTTCTGGCTGTAATAAGAATTTCCATCTTTTTTCAGGTTTCCACCATGCAATCAATCCTGATGTAATCATTTTATAGAACCTTATCTCATTCAGGGAATAGCTTTGTTAGCGATCGGTCTCATATTTCGTCAATACTGCCTAAAAATGGGCGATTTGATAAAAAAAAACCATCCAAAAATGTACTCAAGCCAAAAGTTGGCACCTTTCAAAGAATTCACTGGAGACTTACTTCTCATGCCATAGTTCTTGGAAGAAAATTTGGTGCAGCCGGTCTCCAAAGCACGAGCGATGCGTACCTGCTCCGGATGCACGCCGCGTGGACGCCGTACCGATCCGACATCTCTCTCACGGAGAGGCTCCTAGGCTAGTGTCGGCTGATGAACGCACGCTCGGCTCGACTTCCTCCTCCAACGCCGTGGGTTTTTAGCGCCGGCGGCGGCGGCTCATCCTGCGCCTCGTCGTCTCGTCTTCCTCGTGGAGGCAAACCCATGGCCTCCTCTTCCTGTTCGCTCTCCTCGTCGTGTCCTGTGCCGGCGGCGAGGGACCCCGTGGCCGCCGCCTGCTGGTGCTGGTGGACGACCTCTCCTTTCGGTCGACGCACTCGATGTTCCTCGCCTCCCTCCGGGAGCGCGGGTTCGATCTTGACTTGAGGCTCGCTAAAGACCCCAAGCTGGCGCTCCACCACTACGACCAGTCCCTCTGCGACTGCCTCGTCCTCTTCGCGCCCTCCTCCCAGCGTGAGATCTCTACCTCTTTGTTCGATTCAATTCATGCGTAGAATTGTAGTTTGGGTTTGATGCAGCGCCATGTCAATAAATGTGATCTGATCTACGCCATTGGGTGATATAGTTTAGTATTATTGAGGAAATGGGAGGCTTGATGCAGCGCCGTGTCGATAAATGGGAGGCTTGATCGTAAGAAATTGGTATGAACTGTCATTGACAGTTATGGCCCTGCCTATACTTGTAATTCACCCATCCTACTTGTTTTAGAAATGATAAAGTTGGCAGTAGCGTTGTGTTGATCTCTAATGATTTGCCACTTTTTTCTTGAAAGAAGTAGCCATTTTTTTGCTATTAATTCCATTATTGTTCATGTATTACAGTATCAGCACATCTTTCTGTGAGATCATGTGATGAAAAATTGGTTGAATGGTGAAATTGGCATTGTAAAGTGATTTTGGTTATGGCATGTGTGGTGCTTGTGCATGTGCTATGTTGAGATGATTATCATGCTGGTGATAGCATGATGGAGTTTGCTTGATGCAATGCACTCATGTGAATGGTTGCATGGGTTGTCTTTTAGGCAAGTGGTGGACTTGTGCTCAAATGTTCATTTGATTATGCTGGGGATAGCATAATGGTTTTTCTTAATGCAATGCACTCGTGTGAGTGGTTGCATGGATTAATCTTGAGTCAAGTCATGGACTTGTGCTCGGACGCATTGTTACTTCATGTGCAGGTGTTGCTCGAGGGCGAACGTGGTCGATGATGGGACCGAAACTAGGTTCATGGAGGAACTGAGGTTCGGGACTAGGTTCAGGGAGGAATCGAGGTCTTGGTGGTTGAGGATGTCATGCGGGACGTTCGGGCTAGAGAACATGCACATGAAGGCTGGTTAGTCACGTATATGCAGCAGGTGGGCTGATCATGCGTGCAAGGTTTTGGTTTTGGCCATGTTGGGCCAAGTTGAGATAGATACGAACTCTTTCCATGTTGGAAGTGGAGTTGTAGTCAATCTCTGTGAGTTTGCTCTGTATAAATAGGAGGAGGTGTCTCCTGTTTATTTGGAGCCAGGTATTAGGGTTTGTACTCTTGTGTTGGAGTACTTTAGACAATGAAATAAAAATCAATCTTCCAGAAAGCTACTTCTTCTTGCGGCTGTGATTTGCTTTTGGCGTGCGGCAAGAAGTTTTGTTCTTGACAGCTTGAAGATAGAAGACATCTTGGCTGGCGGCGGTGACTAGTTAATTGCTATGCTAGTTGTTCTTCCATGCATGCATGCATGAGATTGATCCGTGGCAACTGAAGCCCTCTCTGGTGTTTGGTCCGTCACAACTTTGAAGGTGAAATTCCGTTTCCTCATCATTAGATGCATTAGTCCAATTGCGAAGGTAATATCTCTTGATCTGTACATCCGATCGGGTTGATTCTTATTGGATTTGATTTGTAATTGAATCTAGTTTCTACAGTTAAAATTTCATATCAATCCAATGGTTAGATCTTTGGTAATTCATGGTCGCCCAGATTGCTAGCCTGGTCGCCCAGCTGTTAGATCGCTAATTATTTTAGTCATATTGCGAAGGACATAACTTTAGATCCATAAATCCGATTGACCTGATTCTTCTTTTGTTAGCTTCAGGATTGAATCTAGTTTCTACTGTTAAAATTTCACATCAAGCTAATGGTTGGATCTTCAAAAATTATTTTTTTAGTGAATATATGTCAACCTGCTGGCCCAAGTGCTATACTGGTCGCCCAAGTGCCCAAACTGGTCGCCCAAGTGTCCTACTGCTCGCCCAAGTGCTCTACTGGTCGCCCAAGTGCCCAAACTGGTCATCCAAGTGTCCTACTGGTCGCCCAAGTGCTCTCATCGTCGCCGGATCGCTCTATTGCTCGCTTCGATCGTTTCATCGTCGCCAGATCGGTCTCTTGGTCTCCCAACCAGAACTGGTCTCCCAACTGCGTGAACTGGTCTTCAAGCAATTTGAGTTTAAATTGGGGTGTAATCATCTAAAATTTTGATTTTAGCTTCCGCGCAATCATTCACCCCCCCTTTGATTGCTATATTAGTATATTTCGATCCTAGACTTTCTATTGGGTTTGCTGCTATCTTGATTGTACCGAATCACTGAATCCTTAATAAATTTGATTCACTGTGTCGCAGTCAAGGAATAATGCTGGTTTGCTAGAATATGGATCACTGGATTTATGAATAAAAGTTTTTAAAATCTGGTGTCCAGAAGGATGAAATCAAGAAAAGGTGGGTATAGCTATTTCTGAAACCTTTTGTGATACTATATTCTATTAAGGCTGTAAAAGCTAGTATTCTTGGATTGCAAAAGCACTAAACCATTGTTCTATGAGTTTTATCTATTTCTTTGCGTGCAGAGAAATGATCTGTTCACTTGTTAGTTTGATTAAGAAATCTTGTAGAAGATATGTATTTTTCCAAAAAAAATAAAGGACCGCCGGTTTGGAATTTTGCATTCTACCTGTTTTTCTTATTTTAATTAAACTGCTAATATATTGGTTTAGCAAGTACATTTTGCACCATAGATTTTATTGTTTGAATGTACTTCAGTTCAGGCCGATTTAGCTATAATTTCATGCAAGGTGACTTGATCACATCAGTTGACCAGGAAATAGTACGTGGGATCTGATACCTGCCAGATTGTGACTAAAACCATTTGTAACAAAGGAAAAACTGAACTACTGTAACATGGGTGGCAGATGTACTTCTGGCACACTTGAGTTAGTGGATTGTTTTCAACATACATATGGCTAGGAGTTTAAACTTCTTTTTCGTGGAAGCAAGTGCTCTTTTTCATAATGGAGCATATTGTGAGCAATATGGATGATACTTTTCTTGTATGTTTACTCTAGTTTGTTTTGAACTTACTGATATCGGGAATCAGGAAATGAACAATTTGCGACTGAAACCAGCAAATTGGTTTTCCCTGAGAAGATCTCCTAAAGGTGTTGTGTCACCACTTTACCGTGCTTTGGATCAATGTTTGGGGGTGTTTCAAACTCAGTGATGTTAGAAGACCAATACTTTTTGTAATACTCCAGTATAGACAAGATTGTAATACTCCAATTTCACATCTTTGTTGTTTGATTCAAACACTTGTTCCGTGCAGGTGTTTCATTTGATGAACTAAAGCATCAAATTCTTAAGCTCAAGGAACTGCATTGTGATTGTTGAAGCTGCAATTGTCAGAAACTGCTTGTGTAACTCATGACAAATGTTTAGCATGGAGATGTTCAGTATCGCACATGACAATGCCCAATTGGCTGCTTATGCTTATTCTTGCCCAATTGGCTGCTTATGTCCGAAAGTTGCAAGATGTTCAGAACTGAAGAAAGAAATGTAGAAGTTCAAAATTGAAGATTGATTGTTTAGCATAGAGAGATTTAGCATTGAGAGGTTCTGTATTGACCAGTTTTGTAATGACATGATTTCTTAGACTTAGATAGTCTATGTTTAGCATGGAGAGTTGAATTCATGACAAATGTTGTACCAAATAGACAACATGACAAAAGTAGGCAGATCTCAAGTGAATAAGAGAAAATTCAGAAATTCTCTGATTCCTTTTTGGTCCCATAAATTGTTGATCCTTCTCAAACAATATACATCAGTTCACATCTCATACATAGCAAAATGTAATTTCCATGATAGTAAAAGAGTACAATTACATATTTTCATGATTTGGCCCTCCATCAAAATTTAATTTCCTAGCAACTGACTGCAATGTGACATCTTGATCAACTCCAAGTAAGAGACTTGTATATCATCCTTGTATATATGAAGCAGCCATGGTAGAAGAATTCCCATACATATTAAAGTGTGGAATTGTGGCATTAGCATATTCGCCTTGGATCAACGGAGCAGCCATGGTCGAAGATTGCCCGTACACATCATTTGCAAAGTTTGGCATTGTACTTTTAGCACCATTGCTACCAGCATTAAGCCCCTGTGTCATAAAAGGTGCATGTAAGTAATAAATTATGAAGAGGGCAAAATGAGTCCAAGTCATTTCTTACAATCAATTGCTTTGGATCAGCATCTTTATCGCTATTTTTTGTAGCATTATTTGGATCTTCTCCTATAGTCAAACGTAAAAAATAAAAAAAAAGATAAAAAAAATTATTATAGAAGCACCCATAAGGGAAACAAAACCAGCTAGATTGGGTAGGATCGCTACCTTTCTTCTAGCACTTTTCTTCTTCTTCCCTGTCTTTTTTTCAACTACGTTTTTGAACCGTGTAGTCTTTGGGCCTTTTACTACCCGAGGAACTCTAAACGATACTGTACCATTTAATGTGTCTCTAGCACAGTCATTCAAAATTAGAGGAATCTCATTGGGTTTTTCTTGCATCTGGCTTAGAGAAGTATCTGCTTCCAAGTCTAACTTATCTATGGCTTTCTCCAAATCATCAAGAAGTTCTTTTGACACTGAACACTTCAATGCAACGGATGTGGCCTTTCGAGAGATAAGTGCAGCACGTGTTTTCAAATCTTCCTTCTCACTTCCTTGTTTCTCAATATAAAATCCTCTTTTCACATATTTTGTCCATCTGTTTAGTATATATTGCGAGGGCAAAATGAAAACTCCATTCATATTGAAGACTTTGAGAGCATGGTTGCACAATATACCTATAGTATATGGATGCCATTTTCAGCAAATTGTATTAGAAACTATATTGCAAATTAAAATGTGCATACATACCTATGGATTCGAACTTTCTGCAAGAGCATGTAATGCTGGAATCTGCAGTGTTGAATACTACTGTTGCTCCATGATCAGATTGCATATGCATAACCATGAATGTCAAGATTGGCAATTTACAAGAGAATGTAAATTGTATTTTAAATTCTTACTCAAACTCTGAATACATCCTCCTTGTATATGATTCAGCTGCAGTCTTCAGCATAGGTAAACTTGGGATGTAAGTAACCGGGTTCTTTCGACGTGACTTAAAATCTTCATCCAACTCATTTTCACGGAGACTAGTTGAAACCTTCTCACATTCTACAAGGAGTTCCGAAAGACCAAGTTTCCTACGAAATCTTTTCTTGAAGACATTATTCATACCTTCGCTCCTTTGAGTCGAGGTCATATCCACTGTAAAAGAGTCACGGTAGACAGCTGCCCACTTTGCCCTCAAATCATATAGGTTTGCTATCCATACGTTATCCTCAAGGTTGTATGCAGTCAACAATTCATGCCACTTCTTATTGAAGTAAGCCTCTGATCTGTTTTCATACACACATCTCTTAAAATCAGGTAGAAACTTGTAATCCGAATCATGAATTACATGCCCGAGATGTTTAGTAGTATTTAGGTAAATGTGCCACAAACAAAGACGATGGCTTGTATTTGGGAATACATAAGCAATTGCTCCTACCATGGCCGCATCTTGATCAGTGAAAATTGTGCTTGGATGCTTGCTTGACATTGCTGTTAAAAAGGTTTCAAAGAGCCAAACAAATGATTCAATAGTTTCATTAAATAACAGTGCAGCCCCAAAAATTATTGTCTGTTTGTGATGGTTGGTTCCAAGGATCGGTGCAAAAGGCATTTCAAACTTATTAGTTTGAAACGTGGTGTCAAATGACACAGCATCACCAAATCATTTGTAATCCATGATAGATTGACCGTCTGCCCAAAAAAAATTTGCTAGCCGACCATCTTCCTTATTTATCTGAACAACATAAAAAAATGCAGGATCCTCTAATTGCTTATTTCTCAAGTATTCCAGCAATGTTTGCATGTCATTGGCTTCTAAGTACTTCCTGCGCTCACGACCAATCTCATTATTGAAATCCATCCTTGAGAATGGGACTTTGTCAGCTTCTCCGTAAAACTCCTTCATGAACTCATACACATGGACTGGCTTCATCCCAGCTTCTCGTATCTGGCCAATTAGTTTCCTGTCCGCTTCTCTAACACATCGTTGGGACCTTAGCTTGTGCGACTTATTTGGGCTAGCAAGATAATGGTTGTGATCAAGCAAAACCTTTTGCACTGTACAAATCCCCTCTCTATTGACACTAAATTGAACACGAGCATCGCAATCCGTCCTTGTAGTGTCTTTTGATGACTCAGTTTCTTGATGTCCTTGGTTACTGCAAACTATATATTTCTGATATATAGTACCGTCTACTTGGCGCTTTGTCTGGCTCTTTCTAATACTAAACCCAACCTTGCCGGCATAGGTGTTGTACATCTTATAAGCTTTGTCCTCTGATTCGAAAGCCATTCCAACTTCAGGAACGGTCAAAATTTGCCCAACTTTATGAACCACCTCCTGTACAATCAGTTGAGAATTACAACTATATTATCACAATACAAAATATTATGTTATCTTGAATTTGTTATTTTTAATTTCATTACCTCATCAGGTCCTTCATCCATCATTGAATCAGGTGTGTTGTCATCACCATGAGTGTTAGCATCGATAGTGCCGACAGCGTCTACTCCCATGGTGATCAATTTGGTGTTCTGTGCAATACGTGCACAATATGCATGACCAAACCACATAGATGAAAAAAAAGAATTTATTACTTACACAGAAACAACCGCCTTTTAAATCTACTTGCAAAAAGGAAGACTAATAAAAGGAACAGTAGATATTCTGGCTGCCATCTAGATAAAACCGCGGTTAAGATAATACCTTGGCATCATTAGCCAGAAAAGGACCCTCCTCGGACACCATTGCATCCATAGTTGATTACCATCTGAGCTCTGCAGGAAGCACCTTTCGGAAAACTACTAACTGAACAGGACCTTTCTTTTACTAAATTTGAGATTTCCAGCTCCTAGAGCCCTTGATTTTGACCAAGTTCACCTCTTTTGAACAAATACAAGGTACCAAAATATTTCCAGTGTTGCGCATTAGACTCACCTCATACCGAAAAAAAAGAAAAATCAAATAAAATTAAGCAGAGGTCGGTAGCTTGCAAGTCTCCCCCAAACTAACTAGAATTTAAGGAGTGTCCTCCCAAGCGGGGAAGGAAACAAGATAAGGGGTGCTCTGAAACATCGTTTTCATCTTTCCAAATCTCGCATTTGAATTTATATTTTAAATGACATACCAAAAATCCAACAAAAGGAAACTCCTTTGCATAAACTTACAGCAAACTGAAACTACAAGAACTCGGCAAACTCCCAGAGATCTCCAATGCAAGAAGTCGCTCAGAAAAGGAGTAGAGAAGAACACAAAACAAAACAACCCAGCGTCGAAATGTCGAGAGGCGAAGAGACGCGATGGGCTGCGAGTCCAGGGCATCGAAATGTCACATGCAGCCGAGCCGAGCGTGCGTTCATCAGCCGACGCTGGCTTGAGAGCCTCTCCGTGAGAGAGACATCGGATCGGTACGGCGTCCACGCGGTGTGCATCCGGAGCAGGTACGCATCGCTCGTGCTTTGGAGATTGGCTGCACCAAATTTTCTTCCTAGTTCTTTGCTTAGATTTCAGTGGCAGTTTCGTAATACTCTTGTCCACACGGCACACAGTGCCGAGCCATTTCCTAGTGCCAGCATTCCTGTAAAGGAAGAACAACAACTTACATACCGATCTAAACATCAAAGAGCACATATGCGTATGCTTATGAAGAACCACCGCAAACACATACCGATAGCACTGGCAGACGTGTGTGTGCGCGTGCAGGTATGAGCACAGTAGCGTGAGCAGTTGAGCGATTCGGCTTCGAAGGAGCTTTTTCAGAAGTAGAGGTGCCCTTCGCGAAATCTTTCGACAAACGCAAGTAAAACATCAAATCCTCGTAATGACAGTGCTATAAAATAACCAAAGTAGAGTCAAGGGTGATATTTCTTTCTTACGTTCACTACTACAATCAGACTTTTTATACTGGCCCATCAGACCCGATTGGATTTGAACCCATACTGATGAGGGCTTTAGTACCGGTTCATTGGCTCTGAGGATCGTCGTGGGCTTTCGATGCGATTCGTAACACGAACCGATCGATGCCCTCACATCAAGACCGGTTCTGCATTCTGAACCGGTACTAAAGGCGGGTATATTAGTACGGTTAGTAATACGAACCGATCTTGATGTGAGGGCATCGATGCGGTTAGTGTTACAACTTTCCTCAAACGAGGCATCAATACTGTTAGGTGTTACGAACCGCATCGATGCCTCATTTGAAAGTTCAAAAGGAATGCATATTCTATGTATATCGATCTGCGATGGTAGGTGGGTTGGTTAGAAGGGTGAGGCTAGAGTCACGAGGTTCCAGGTTCGAGTCTTGGGTTCGCCATATTTTTTAGATACTTCCCACACCGTAGGAGGGCCGGGACTAAAGGTATATGACCTTCAGTCCCGGATGGGCTGTCCCGGTTTGGCAACCGGGACTAAAATCAGTTGCCAACCGGGACTAAAGGTCATTTCCCTGGTAGTGATTAATTCTCCAGGTAGTAGTAACACTACTACAGAACTAGGAAGTTAAAACAGGATTAGAAATGACTATTTTCTTTCAAAACCATCTAACGCACTTGGAAGTTAAAACAGGATTAGAATTTAGAAATGACTATTTGAATGAAATCTTGATGTTAATCAGACAAAAAAAACTTTATAAAATGTGAAGATTGACAAGTGAAAAGTAAGATGTATGGACGTACAGGACAATAGAACACAATGACAATTAATATTAGTTTTGCAGGACATATTTTGTAAGATGAATTAATAAATTATAGAAGTACCTTCATGTTGTCTTCTAAAAGTCGAATGAAGTATTTCTGAAGTTCAGATCCACGGAAGTACCTCAAAATTTCATCCCAATTTGGGGGATCCTGCAAAGATTCAGAATAGTTTCATAACCCACAATTACTTCTACAGGAAGGGATAACAAACAGCATTCAGAAACTTGCCCAGAATAGTTTCATAACCCACAATTACTTCTACAGGAAGGGATAACAAATAGCTTACTGTGAATTTACCCAAGTTGGTCTTCAACTTCCCAGCCAAAATTTTAAGTGCAGTTGATTTCCCAATACCATTTGTCCCCACCAAGCCCAATACTTGCCCAGGCCTTGGAACAGGCAGCCTACAAAAGATTAGAAAAGTTTGAGGAAGAAAGATTAGTCATATATGAGAAGCATAGTGCCATTAGGATTAGGTATCAACAACAGCTTAGGGAAACAGCATTCAGAAACTATAACAATGACAAAAAAAATCTAATATAACTCAAAAAAAGTAATGAGGTGATTGAATATCATAGAGATGATAAAGATTTGTTTACCTGTGAAGCTTAAAGGAATTTGGTCCATAGCGATGTGTTGTCTCCTTGTCAAGATCACTTGGCATGTTTATAATAATTTGGATAGCATTAAATGGACATACCTGCAAGAATAATAACGCGAAAGAGATATGTTAAGAACATTGCAGGTTAGGTGGGATCAATAAACACCCCAAAGATAATCCCAAAAGTAAAAGGAGTTAGACCTTCACACAAATACCACATCCAATACATAGTTCCTCAGGAATTAAAGAGACTTTCGATGATGGAGTAACTTCAATGCACTGACGCCCTGTCAACGTGGATAGAGAATCACAAGTCAATCAAAAACATAAATAAGGGCAAACTGAAATTAAGAATGATCACTTAGTAAAGTAGGTACAGAGCCCAAAAATAGATAAATCATAATGTGAAAAATAAACTGTCAGAAACCGAAGGGTTAAGAAAGAAAGAAACTTAAAAAAAATCAAAAAATTCGAAAAGCATTTGGTTTTCAATGAAAACCGCGGTTTTTTACGAAAAACCAGTCGGTTTTCACACCGAAAACCGACCTGACCAATTAAATGTTCTTTAAAAAACGCGGTTTTTCAACAGTTTACGAACACATAATTTTTTTATTTTTTTAATTAGACCGGTTTACCGAGTGAAAGAAAGATAACTGTATAAGAAATACTAGTAGCCACTAGCCAGTGATCGAGCAAGGCACTACTGGCTTGGCCTGTACTCGCGGGAGCGGCGCACTCTCGTTTTCTCTGAAGTTTTTTGAGTTGCTGATGGTTGGTAGCTGTTCGTTGTTCTGCCGTTAGGTGGCATGGGAGATGTCATTCTTCTCTTCTCTTTATACCCCGTTTGGAATAGATATCCGAAAAAAAAAATCCCGCTGTATTTGTTTTTTTTTTTAAAGGAAAAAACTGCAGTCCAAACGAGGCCTTGCTCCGTTCTTTTTTTTTTTTAAACAGCAGAGCTGTGAATTATATTAGATAGAGGAGAGGAGAATAAATTACAGAGCGTAGGATTCTACACTAGACAAAGAAACTAGAAGACATGGAGGGAGGGGTGAGTAAGAAAAACAAACAGAAGGAAAGAAAGGAAAAGAGAAGAGAGAGGTGGAGAGAGAGAGAGAAAAGAATCAAGTCTGACGATCCAATAGATTTTTTAGCTGAACCGCTCTGACGATCACCCAGAGCGCGGCCTCATCTTTGACTGACTGGAAAATTTCCTCGCTTGCTTCGTTTCTTTTCCTTCCGGCACGAATGATGCTATGGCAACTGGTTGACAGTAAAATGATTAAAAAATGGCTATAGCATTCCATGAACGATGCTACTCCAAAAGCCACTCCTACTTTCCGAGGGTCATGCACGACAGTCGACAGAGAAAACTGACGAAGACAACTCTTGACACTTCCATCTTTGCGAACTAAAGGCGCTGCAATAGCATGACGTGATACGTAGTATTAAAGCGCCTCCGCACGCTATTTCTCAGCAAAAGAAAAAAGAAAAGTGCATGCAGCGGACTAGAAACGCTGCATGCTACAGTCTGCTGTATACTATAGTAATTTTTGTTTCTTTTTTGCAGCGCAGAGGCTAATTATGGAAAAAATATATTTCAATTTTATTAGGTTTTATAAATACATTATAATAGAAAAATAGTTAGTTCTAAAAAACAATTCTACGGGTAGGCCTAAAAAAATTGCACGTCGTACCATAAATATTTTGAGGAACCATATTCTATGAAAGGGTATAATATAACACAATATATTTGAGGACGCTAGTTCTAGAAAAAATATATTATAATTTTATTAGGTTTTATAAATATATTATAATATAAAAAATTGCACAACGATTAGTTTTGAAAAAATAATTTTACGATTAATTCTAAAAACGTACAGCGACTAGTTCTGAAAATTACACATCCCTTCATAAATATTTTGAAGACTCATATTCTATGGGCTCAATTACCGTCAATAATTTTTCGAACCGTCAATAATATTGACGACCCGCAAAATTATTGACGGTAATTTGATCCGTATAATTATTAACGGTGATTGGGTTCGTAAAATATGGGTTGTTAAATATATTGTCTTATATTGTGCCTCTCCGTAGAATATGGATCCTCAAAATATTTCTGGTAGGACATGCGATTTTTAGAACTAGTCGTCGTACGATTTTTTTAGAACTACCAGCAAAATTATTTTTCAGAACTAACCGTCATACAATTTTTTTCTATTATAATGTATTTATAAAATCTAATAAAATTAAAATGTATTTTTGCCTACCTCCGTGCTGGCGCAAGCGCTGTGGGCCCAGCCCCGCGGCCCGAGGTAGACTATATTTGTGTGGCTTGGATCAAGATAATCGAGCGGCAAAACCGTGAAAAAACAGGTATCAACAAGAGTTTTCTTGATGTGTACAAAGTGAAGCCAAGGCCTTCTTTCCCGTTCACTTGTTTCCGTCTGCCCAACTAATTAAATCTCACTTGTTTACGTCATTCCTAAGTAGGTCCACACCGCAACGTTCCTCTGCGCCCATCGATCGGACTACACTGCACTATATATATGGAGGATGCTGCGTCTACATGACTAGAGTTTGAGCGAGATACTCTTAACAAGTTAGGTAGTTGGTATGAATATTTGAGTGCCAACCCAAAATATTCCGAGGCAAGCACAAATGTTCGCCTCAAAAACAATGCATCCAGCCTCATAATAGAATTGTTCGCCTCGAAAGACAGAACAAATCGAGGTCTTAAAAAACTATTCTGGGGCTAACACTTTGCCTTAGATATTATTTTGAGACTAAGGGTCTGTTTGTTTGAGTTTTTGATTCTGGATTTTGGCCTCAAAAGTAGAATAAAAAACAAACAGCCTGATTCTAGAAATCGATTCTCACAATCCAACCCATACATTAGAATCCACAATCCACTTTATATGTGCTTTTGAATTCTAGCTTTTGGAGAATCAGCTTCTCTACAACCATAATCCAGAATCAGCTTTTAGAGAATCCAAAACAAAAACAAGTAGACCCTAACCCATTGAAGCTACCTCACGAAGACAGCCAGAATCCCTGCTTTCTTGCCTTCATGGGGCCAATTTTCCCAATGAAAATAGATCCTTACGTTTATACATTTGACCTTAACTAACACAAAGACAACAGTCCTCAGATGCTATAAAATATTTCTGCCCCTCTCCTTCATTTTTCTTCCACGATGTCTTCTAGTTATTTCTTTGGTTGCCTATAAGAGATACATATATAGGCCTTTTTTATAGGTGCCAAATGCAGTGTTAAGTGGAGGTAGCAGAAACATGTGGACAAGGTATAGAGGAGTAAAGTTTTCTACCAACAACCTATGGTGTACCATACTATTTTATTCATCTATACTGTGACTATTATTGTTCATAAAGCCATACTAGGCAGCTTATGTGACACCCACATGATCTTGACACATTGTATGTACATTTACAGTGAACTATCTATGAACAGTATTTATATTATGCGCTGTCGTTGCACTGGATCACCGAAGAACATCTTGCTTAGCAATGAAAAGGCACTATTGAATTCCGCATGATCCCCAACCTTGTGATAAATCCGTTTTCATTTGCTGGAGAGGTTATTCCGAAATTCAAAATTATGTATAAACCTGCATGAAATCTCAGCAACACTGAAATTAATCCTCCAGCTTGCCTTGTTTAA
The DNA here is from genome assembly GCA_036346375.1 of Guadua angustifolia. Classification (NCBI taxonomy): domain Eukaryota; kingdom Viridiplantae; phylum Streptophyta; class Magnoliopsida; order Poales; family Poaceae; genus Guadua; species Guadua angustifolia. The sequence goes on along the minus strand of CM070502.1, from coordinate 54,809,899 downwards.
TTAGGCTACGCACATCAAGGTTCACCTCTTTCCAGGGATATATGGTACTAGGATAGAGCTTATGCAAAGAGCATCCATGTCATGTTCCCAACCGTGTGTTTTGTCATCCTGATACGTAGCATTCTCATACTTCTCCTTTCTTATACGATTTCTTTCACGTTCACCTAACTAGATGGAGATTCAGAGAAACGAATACAAAGCCACCAAACAACACAAGCTACAAATATGTGCACCGCCTCTCTTCTTTACTTGCATTTCGCTTTGTTAGCTATTTATGCATATACTATTTTATAGTTGTTCCACCAGCAGAAACTATTTCATAGCTGTGGGATGCGGCTAATCGATCTTGACTATAGAGGATTGGGGTCTTAACTGTGACGGACCGTCATTTTTAGACGGTGCGTTTAAATACCTTAACAGCTACTCATGATTTTAACTATTGATAACCAAGTGTTCATTGCTAGACATAAGAACGAAATTCAACTGTTTTATAGAGAATTAAAGCCTAACGGCCAGAGTTTTACAAAAGGAGTGCAGCTTGTTCTAGATACATTACAGAAACTCTCACAGAAAAGCTCGAGCAATAGACCAAGGCCTAGAACCAAATACTGTCGCCATCTACGATCTCTTGGAAGTTGTCGTCTTCTTGAAAATCTAGGGGGTAGGAGGCAAGGATAAGTACACAACAGTACTCAACAAACCACACGAAAAATTCTGAATACTACATGTAGGAAATGACAAGGATTGGCACAGGTTTTAAGTTTATTGTATATGCAAGAGTTAAATTCCAGTTTTATATTACATTTGAAACACAAATCGAATACCAGGTAATACCATGTGGTTTTTACAAAATTCAGTTTTACGACATGTTCTAATTTGAAAGCTACTTGAGCTCGGTTATGAGAATCAACTCAAATTAACTCAGCTTCATTAACGAGAAGCACGGCGTATTCGAATACCATTAAGATTACTCTGCAGAGCTGCTCAACTTTACCCACAAGATATCTACGGCCGTCAGTGCCACACGATTAACATTCAACTTGAATGCATGCGGGCGGGCCGAGATGATCATAGTATTTTGTTGGACTTCCCCTCTTTAGGGCCTACCTAGTAGGTTTTGAGAATCTATAGTCTCCAGGACCCACTGGCCATGGCGGGAGACACGATCTGGTCGCTGTGGATACCTACCGTTGTGGGAACCGGCGAATGGCTGCCCCATTCCTGTTCCACCCTGGTCGCTCTGCAATCCATTCTACTCATGAGAATGGTAATTGCCTCCAATAGGTATTCCAAGGGGAAGCACAAGGAAGCGAGCTACATTGGGACAAGTCAATAGGACTGATCGGCTCAACTTGTGGTTGAGCGGGAACTGAAGTTATTTACTTTGCCCAAAGGGTCAGTCCTTGAGTGCCTGAGACTCAGCCCGATTCATACCACATGCCATGGTACCGACCGTACCAACCACCATACCAACACCTGGGCTTTGTCATCGGTTGGGGGTTGGACTGACATCCACCTCACGTGGGCAGCCCAACACTGTCCCCCTATCCATAGCAATTTTTTTGAAATAGCTCACGGAGCCATCACTCGGAGATTTTAAATAAAAGAGCTAGAGTGAGAACTATTAACAGCTAATCTACGACGGTTCAATAATTATAGCTTAAGGTTAAAAATGGATTAAGGCTTAACAATAGGCTTAGCAAGGGGTGGGTTATAACCAATTAGATCATTCTAAAGTATCTCCTTTTTTATTTTTATAAGATACAAGAAAATAATGCGATAAGAAAATACATAGTACTATACTAAAAACTGGGTTCAAGATGTTCAAGGGTATGGCTTGCCTTGCGATGTTGAGGGGTCTCTTAGCTGGTAGAAGCTGAAGTCTTGACTGGTCCTGGACAGCTCCTACTCCTGGTACGACTCCATATACAGCTCCGGCTCAAGGTACTGCTCCAACATCAGATCTAACACGAAAGAACAAAACCAGTAAACTAAACAAATAAAAACACAAAAAGAAGAGAAAACGGAAATTAAAGCGGAGAGGAGGGTCAAAAATGGGTCGGAAGGGTATTTTGGGGATTTTGGAGACTTTGCTTGGCGGAACAGGGGCTATTTTTGGACTCAGCGACTTGAACTAGTCAAGAATATGTATTTAGGGTGTTTTTGGATTTTTGAAATTTTTTGGGATTTTTCTGGAATTTTTGGATTTTTTTAGATCTTTTAAATGATTTTTTGGATTAATTGATAATAAAAAATCCAAAAAAATCAAAAAATAAATAAAAAACGGGCCACACAGTAAAACTGAATTCGGCCTATGAGGCCCACGGCCCACATCTGGTGGCCGACAAGCAAGGCAAGCAGGTGAGACGGTGGCAGCGGTTAGTAGCGGCCGAGCCTGGTGAGAGGGGGCGGCAGAGGGCTACCAGAGGCTGGGAAGAAGGGGGAGGCGCGGGTGGAGGGGAAAAGAGAGCGCAAGGGAGGAGGGCTCACCGTGGCGAGGCAAGGAGAAAGCAGGAGCGGGCTTTTATAACTTGGGAAGGAGGAAAGAGGGGCAGCGAGAGCGGAAGAGGAAGGCGAGGCAGGGAGGCGCGAGAGCGCAGATTAAAGGGGGAATGGGAGGGGCAGGAGAGGGGGCAGTGCAAGCGGCACATGGCACGAGGGAGGCGAGTGTGGGTAGGCAAAGCCGGAGGTGGAGGGAAGGGGTCGGGGCGGGCCGATGCGGACCAGGCCAGGGAGCGGGGCTAGGAAGGTGGGCCGGGAGGTGACCCACAGGGAATAGGAAGGGGGCCAGGGAAGGGGCGGGGAAATAGACCGGGGAAGGGGATTGGGCCGGGGAGTTATTTCATTAACTATGGTCAGGACTAAGGGTTTTCAAGTACTGATGTTCTCTACAGTGGCGTATCCAGAAACTTAGAAAGGATGGGGCTAAAATTAAGATCTCTAAACTAATATATATAATATATTAATATATATAGTATTTTTTCGAACATAGAACATGATAGAATGATATATATAATATAAAAATACCAACACTTATCTAACAATGCATATAATATAAATACGTAACATTACAAAGAAAAAAGAGCGTCGATCATTGCTTCTTAAGAGTTGATAGTTGATATTTACGGGTTTTATGTTTTGAAAAGCGTTACAAAATATCTTCCATGTCTATCTTGGAAATATGTCTCGTTCAATATAGTATACCATGAAATCATTTAACGGTCATCACTTATCTTATTACATAAATCTGTCTTGATAATCTTCATTGTCGAAAGCCCTTTCAAGCGTAGCTGTACCCACGAGTAAAATTAATACTAATTCAATAAGCCTATAGACTAATGGATAAACAACATACTTTTTGCTTCAACCATCATCCGGAGACTAGCAAGATCATCATAACTTGAAAATTCTTTCTTCTTAAGTCATCAATGAATAAGTCAAGTTGTGCTTCCAAAACCCACGATCATATGATGAGAAATCATCTGAATAAATCTCTAAAAGCGAAAAAGCCTACCATGTTCAAAATTTACAAATGAATCTCTTGGGTCTAGACAAGTAATACATCTCAAAAGCTCTATCGAAAATTCAGGGCTGATTGTTTAACTGGTACCTTCTCTAAATTTGTAGATAATTTTTTTAAATTTATCTAACTTAGGAGGGAGGGGGCAAGGGTGGGGCTCAGCCCACCTTAGCCCCCTGCATACGCCACTGGTTCTCTACATGCTCAGCAGTACTTTGGTTCCACCTGTCCAGTAAATCAAAGATGAAACCTCTTAACTCGAATTCCTGCAGGCAATGCAACCACGCATGATGTATCTTATCTTTGTCGAGCTATCACAGGCAGAGTAGTACTCTGTATATTGACCTGAACATATTTCAATATAACTTACTGTTTCGGTTGCAGTCCATGCCCTAGGCTGAAAATTGCACACTTTGACACTATCCATTTATTCTTTTTAGTTTCTTGAGAGCAACGTTCTTCCATACTTCACTGGAGAAATTGGCTAACTAATTTTTAATTAAAATTATTAAATTTACTATTCGAAAGGGAAAAATTTAAGAATCTTCATAACTATCTCAAGCGACTGCCAAATTTGCAAGTACAGCACGGAAACTTTAAAACCATCCTGATGTTGGTAGTTTCTTCAAATATGCTTATTAATGTTGCAAGTACAGCACGGAAACTTTAAAACCATCCTGACATGAAGAATAGCATATTCTACGCACCAGCCAGTGTTGCTTACCGACAGAGCCCGCGTGTTGTTTTAATTAGTGCAACGGATTGTCCAATTGACTAAGCCCATTACTAGTAAACGTGTTTGTACATGAATATGTCTCTTTTTTTATTTAGCCATAACTTTTAAATGAGAATGATTTTGGTCTTCAAATTTTTTTTAGGATTGTAGAATCTCACATCCTCTACGTATGGTAATTTTTTGATAATTTTTCAAAATATGTATATATGTTTTTCATGAACTTTAGAAAACACTAGATGTATTGCCTTTTACTATTCAAACAAATGACATGTTACGAGTTATTACACCAGATGTTACTATATTAATACAAAGTGTTACACAACAGCTTTACATAGGATATAATAACACATTGAGTAATAAGCAGTAAAATGTTATTTTCTTAATAGTAAAAGATAGTATGAACTGCTATTGGCACTTTATTATTTTCATATCTCTCAAATCCGATTGAGTTTGATCATCAAATTTTACATGATTGCAGAATCTCACCTCCCGTATGTGTGGTAAATTTTTAAGAATTTTTCACAGTAAAATATTATGTTTTTGATAGTAAAAGATAGTATATACTACTGTTTAGCACTTTGTTATTTTCATATCTCTCAAATCCGATTGTGTTTGGTCTTCAGATTTTATAGTGTTGTAGAACCTCACCTTCCCTACATTTGACAATGTTTTGAAAATTTTCAAATATTTTACTATAGATCCAGCAAACCGAACTAAATTCTTATTCATGAAAACCATAAGTACACATTTTGAAAAATTCTCAAATAATTACCATAGATAAGGGAAGTGAGATTATACAACTCTGTAAAATTTGAAGAGTAAAATTAATATGAGCTGAAAGATATAAAAAAGACAAATTTGGGTGACTAGTGATTTTTCACTCTTTTGTGCTTTGTCAATTTCATTCAAATCCGATTGAGTTTAGTCTTCAAATTTTGCAGTGTTATAGAAGCTTACTTTAGGGAAAAATTTGGGATTTTTTGAGATTTTTGAAAATTTTTACATATGAGTTTCATAAATTTTACATTATAAGGCTGCTATATATAGCATATAGTAACACATTGAGTAATAGTCCGCAAAGGACTGGGCCAAACAGCATTGGGCTAGGCACGCGCAGTGCTGGGCTTTGGCCCAGAACTATTCAAATGATTTTTCAGGATTTTTGATTAAAAATAATTCTAGAAATTAGTTTGATTTATTTTAGGCACTTAAAATATCAAGGAAAATCAAAGAAAATTCTCATAAATACTTTGAGACATTTAGAACTCAAATGAAATATTTTTAGCCAAACTTTATATTAACTTTATCTATATTTATCTAGTTTTCATTAAAAGACCGTTATACTTAATTTGAAATAATTCCAAATAAATCTAGAAAAATTCAATAAATTCAGAAAATCATAAAATGCACAAATAACACTAAAAAATTAATAAATTTACTTTAGGGAAAAATTTGGGATGTTTCATATTTCTGCCCCTCTCCTTCATTTTTCTTCCACGATGTCTTCTAGTTATTTCTTTGGTTGCCTATAAGAGATACATATATAGGCCTTTTTTGTAGGTGCTAAATGCAGTGTTAAGTGGAGGTAACAGAAACATGTGAACAAGGTATAGAGGAGTAAAGTTTTATACCAACAACCTGTGATGTACCATGCTATTTTATTCATCTATACTGTGACTATTATTGTTCATAAGCCATACTAGGCAGCTTATGTGACACCCACATGATCATGACACATTGTATGCACAATTTGCAGTGAACTATCTATGAACAGTCTGTATTATGCACTGTCGTTGCACTGGATCACTTAAGAACATTTTGCTGCTTAGCGATGAAAAGGCACTATTGAATTCCGCATGATCCCCAACCTTGAGTATATTTACCCGAACATATTGCAATATAACTTAGTGTTTCGATTACAGTTGCATGCCCTAGGCTGAAAATTGCACAAAACACTAATTTGACACTATCTGTTTATTCTTTTTTGTTTCCTGAGAGCAACGTTCTACCATACTTCGCTGGAGGAAATGGCTAACTAACTTTCAATGAAAGTTATTAATTTTACTATTTGAAAGGGAAAAATTTAAGAATCTTCATAACTATCTCAAGCGACTGCCAAATTTGCAAGTAAAGTACGGAAAGTTTAAAACCATCCTGATGTTGGTAGTTTCTTCAAATATGCTTATTCATGGGCATATTCTACGCGTACGCGCTATGTTGCCTAATCTACGCGTGAGCCGTGTCGCTGTGATGCTTCAGCCAGATAACTACGTTTAAACCATCCCACGTAGGACTGTGTAGACTAAACCAATCGTTAGTAAAACATGGATGAAACTGCTACCGAATCAGTACAACAACGAATGAATTACTACCAAATCGGCATCTTGTCCACCCCACTAAAAAATATGTTTTCTAGTTTGTACATGAATCTTTTTTTCTTTATTTTAGCCATAGCTTTTTATTAGTAGCTTGAATTTGCAAATGGTTTCTACTAGTAGCTAACTGACGACGAGAAGAATAAAATGATATAATGTCAGATATAAGAATGAATTCGACTACTTTATAGAGAATTAAGGCCTAACGGACAGAGTTTTTACAAAAGGGGTGCTACTACACCAGATACATTACAGAAACTCCCACAGGAAAGATCGAGCAATAGACCAAGGCCTAGAACCAAATACTATTGCCATCTACGAACTCCTGGAAGTTGCCATCTTGGAAATCTAGGGGGGTAAGAGGCAAGGGTGAGTACACAATAGTACTCAACAAACCACACAGGAAATTTTGAATACTACATGTAGGGAATGACAAGGATTGGCACAGGTTTTTAAGATAATGTGGATGCAAGAGTTAAGTTCCAATTTTATATTACATTTAAAACACAAACCAAATATCAGGCAATACCAAAAGTTTTTTTGCAAAGTTTAGCTTTACGACGAGTTCTGTTTTGAAAACTACTTGAGCTCGGTTACAGGAATCGCCCCAAATTAACTCAGCTTCATTAACCGGATACACGGCGTATTCAAATACCATTGAGTTTGCTCTACAGAGCTCCTCAGCTTTACCCATAAGATATCTACGGCCGTCAGTGCCACGTGATTAACATGCAACTTAAATGCATGTGGCTGGACCGAGATGATCATAGCTTTTCGTTGGATTTCCCTATTTTAGCTCCTACCCACTAGGTTACGAGGATCCATAGTCTCTAGGACCCACTAGCCATGGCAGGAGATGCGATCTGGTCGCTGTGGATACCTATTGTTGTGAGAACCAGCGAATGGCTACCCCATTCCCGTTCCACTCTGATCAGTCTACGATCCATTCTAGGGAGAATGGTAGCTACCTCCAATAGGTATTCCATGGGGAAATAGAAGGTACTGAGCTAGGTTGGGTTAGGTCAACAGGGTTGACCGGCTCAACTTGTGGTTAAGTGGGAACTAAAGTTATTTACTTTGCCCAAGAAGGTCAGTCCTTAAGTGTCTTAGACTCAGCCTATTCCATACTACATGCCCTGATACTGACCGTACCAATTGTAACATCCTGAAAATTAAAATGAAGTAAGAAATTAAAATTCAGAATTAAATTATAATTATTGTTGCCTTTTCTATATTTTCTGAATTTTCTGGATTTTTCTTGATTTTTGCTTCATTGGAAAAGTGTAATCAAAAAATAAAAGAATAAAAAAATGAAATATAAAGTAAATAAAATTAAAAAATCATGGATAACCTTGGAATAACTTGTAACCCCAATTTTAAATGATAAAATGTCATATCCAACATTTATGCATAAAATCCAAACTCATTTAACGAACCAAGACTAAGAACAGTAACATTGTCAGAATTAAATAAAAATAATCATGACTTATCTCCAGCTAAAATTTTTTATTATCTTCTGGAGTAATTAATGAATATACAGTAAAATTTCAGAAATTAATAAATTATTTTGTAATATTTAAAAATTCAACAACAGAGAGAATTGAAAAGTAGTATTCTGAATGTCAGAATTTTAATAAATTAAATACAAATTATATAAATCTGGAAAGTTTAATGAATGATAAAGTCATCAAGATGAACTCACATAAAAAGTTTAAAAAAGATTTTAAAATATTTAAATTGTCTGATAAATCAAAATCAGAAATCAGAAAACTGTGCAGAGCAGATTGTCAGAATTTTCGTAAAATCTGTGAACAGTATTTTAATCCAAAATTTCTACAGTAGCAATATAACTTCCAATAAATTGCACAGAAAATTTTTTATAAATGTTTAAGTGATGTAAAACCGAACCATTAAAGACCTATTCGGCTCAGCCTGCTACCTATTCTCGAATTTAGCTCGGCTCCCCCATTTCTTCCTCTGACAGGTGGGGTCGGTTTCTGTTTGAGCCCACTCGCCAGCCTCCCCGCCTAGCCTTCTTCTTCCTCCAGCATCTGGTGCTCCCGAGCGAAAGTCCCACGTAGCCTCCTGTGCATCGCGTCATTCCCTCGCCTCTAGCCGAGCCACCACAGCACAACCTTATCCCGTCGTCTCCACGCGGATTCACCTCTGCAATCCACGCCCACCAGCCATCATTGCTCCCTGTGCTGCGCCGCAAGCAACCGGTGAAGCTCTCAACTGAGACCGAACTCACCTGAGGCCGGTTCCTTCATCTCCCACAGCTATAAAAGGCACTAGATGATCACCTGAGCTGCACTTTCATTTCCCCTCATCTCCCTCTTCTTTTTCTCTAGCCAGCACGCCCAAAGTCCAGCTCAGTTCCGCCATGACCGCAAGCTTAGAAGCACAAAGCCACTCGCAATTCTTGTGATACAATCATCCATTTTCAAATTGATTTGAGTCTTAGTATCACCAAGCTCTAAGTAGCAAAAGCCCTAAAAAATATTCCCAGTTCTTTATGCAAAATCAAGCCGCCGCCTACTGCTCATCTTCCCCAAAACCGGCGCATGGTGGCAGAGCTCTTCAGCCATTCTCCGGTCGGAAGAAACACAAAATTGGAGTCCCCACGGCACCCTGATGCTAAATCCGGAACCCATTCGAGCTCCCCCGCCTTGGTTCTTCTCCACCGAACCGCCATTACTGCCACCGCCCAAGCTCATCGCCGGCACTTCTCCGGTTATTCTTCCACCGAATCGGTAGCACCACTGGCTTCGCCTCGTCGAGCTCTTGCTCCTCATGCCCTCGCTTCCACTGGAGCACCGTCGGAGCTCCCTCGTCGGTGAACTGATGCGAGTTAGACTTTGATATTTTCTAAAATGGGTTTTGGGTTGAAACTTGTGTGAAACCATATGCTGAAAAATTCACTGAATGATGAAGTTGGCATTGCATTGTGGTTGCGATCATGGCATGTGTGGTGCGTGTGCATATGCTGTTGAGATGATTAATTGATATGCTGTGCTAGCATGTTAATGGTTTTGCTTGATGCAATGCACTCGTGTGAGTGGTTGCATGGATTAACCTTGAGTCAAGTCGTGGACTTGTACTCGGATTCGTTCTTGTTTATTCATGTGTAGGTGTTGCTCAAGGGCTAACATGGTCGATGATAGGACCGGAACTAGGTTCATGGAGGAACTAAGATTCGGGACTAGGTTTAGGGAGGAATCGAGGTCTTGGTGGTCGAGGATGTCATGCGGGACGTTTGGGCTAGAGAATATGCACATGGAGGCTGGTTAGTCACGTATTTACAGTATGTGGGATGTACATGCGTGCAAAAGTTGTTTTTGGCCATGTTGGGCCAGGTTGGGATGTATACGAACTTTTTCCATGTTGGAAGTGGAGTTGTATTCAATCTCTTTATGTTTGCTCTATATAAATAGGGGGAGGTGTCCCCTGTTTATTCTTGAGCTAGGAATTAGGGTTTGTACTCTTTTGTGTTGGAGTACTGTTAGACAAAAGAAATAAAAAATCAATCTTGCGGACATTGCTTGTGTTCCTGGCGGCTCGGAAGAAAAAGATTGCATGCATGCCGACTAGAATATTGCATTGATCTTGTATGTTTTGGCTGTGCATGCAAGGAGACCTTCCTAGCGATTCTTTTTGTGCTCTCTGTGACTTGCTGGCGTTTTGGCTTTCTTCGTCTGAAGATTGGTCTGGCATAGTTGGAGTTTTATCTGAAGTTTGGTCTGTCGTAATTGAAGTTCTGAAGATTGGTCCGTCATAGCCTTTGAAATCAATTTCCGTCATCACCTGATTCAGTCATCTTGCGAAGGTAATATTTTTTGATCCGTAGATCCGATCGAGTTGATTTTTATTGGGTTAGATTCATAATTGAATCTAGTTTCTACATTTAAAATTTAATGTCAATCTAACGGTTGGATCTTTAGTAATCTTGTTGTTTAAATTTGGTCCGTCACTAGTCTGACTTTGGTCTGTCATTATTAGATTGGGATTTGTTTCATCCTTCTTGCGAAGGATATAACTCTAGATCCATAGGTTTGATTGAGTTGATTCTTTTTTGGGTTAGCTTTGGCATCGAATCTAGTTTCTACAGTTAAAATTTCACGTCAATCCAACAGTTTGATCTTCGGGAATTACTGTTTTAGTGAATGTGTGTCAGGCTATTTTCATTTGGTCCGTCGTAAACTGACTTCCTTTGCTACAATAGAAATTTGGTCCGTCATACACGTGAAACTCTCTATCCGAAGCGAAGTTTGGTCAGTTATACATGTGGAAATTTGGTCTGATGCAATAAGGTTCTTGTTGAATACAAATCAAGCGATCTTAGTTTGTTTGGGGTGTTTCAAAAGTCAAAATTTTGATTTTAGCTTCCGCGCAATCATTCACCCCCCCTCTGATTGCTAGATTAGTATATTTCGATCCTACAAGTGGTATTAGAGCCTTGTTTTTCTAATTAATCTTAACCAGTGATTAGAAACCGTAGCGATGGATAGGTATTCGACAAAACCTTATGTTTTCGATGGTGTTGATTTTCAGTTTTGGAAAGCAAAGATGGAGTCATATATTCAAGCTCAGGGCTTTGCAATCTGGGAGAAGGTGTACAAGCTATATCAAGTTCTTGAGAATGATCAAGTTAATGAAACCAATCAAGCACAGGTTGAAGCAAATAGCAAAGCACGAAATTTGATCATCCAAGGATTGGGAAGAAGTGACTTCGACCGTGTGATCCATCTCAAGTCTGCATATGAGGTATGGAAATCTTTTTGTGATTATCATGAGGGTTCTAACACTGTCAAAGAGGTTCATCAGGATATATACAAGAAAGAATACATGCGATTTGAGATGAAGCCTGGTGAGTCACTAGATGATTTCTTTGCACGTTTCAATAAGCTTCTTAGCAATTTACGTGTTGTTGGGATTTTCTTTGATGAGACTACTAATGCTAGACAACTGCTTGGTGCATTAGACATGTCTATTTGGGAGATGAAAGTTATATCTATTAGAGAATCTACTGTCATGAGTGCACTTACTTTAGATGTTCTGTTCTCTAAATTAAAAACTTATGAGTTGGATGTTCTTGCTAGGAAGACTGATCATAAATCAATTGCGCTGACCTCCCAATCTAGCATGTCTCAGAATAATGCTTCTTCAAGTTTTGCTTTGTCTTCCTTGTCTTTATTAACTGATGAACAGATTGAGGAATTTCCAGAAGAAGACTTGGCACTACTCTCTTCTCGTTTTAATAAAGCTTTGTAGAATGTGAGAATGAGGAAGAGAGTTGGTGGTGGCCCTCCAAGGCACTATGAGTGTGGCGACCTCAACCACATTCGTTCAAATTGTCCTAAACTTGCAGGTAAAGCATCAAGGGAGGAGAAGGACAATGACCGAAAAAAGGAGAAGTTCTCTCCAAGTGATAGAAAGAAAAAGAGCTTCATCAATCGAAAAGTTGTTCACCAGGTTCTTTCTGCTCTTGAACAAGTAAATTTGAGTGATGTGGATTCAGAGAGCAGTGACGATGACACAACAACACCAAGCAAGCATGAATTGACAGGATTGTGTCTCATGGCTAGAAGTGATGAAAGCTTCATCAAGGACGATCATGACAGCGACTTCAATGAGGTAGAACCTTCTTACGATGAATTAGCTATTGCTGTTGCTCGTCTTGGTAAATCGCTTGACAAACGCGACAAGAAAATTAAGGAACATGATGTTTTTGTGGAATCTTTGAATGATGAAATTGATAGACTTAAATCTTTGATTCCTGATGATGATGCTTGTAAATCATGTGACTTAATTTACACTAAGCTTACTTCACTTAGAAAAGAACATACTTCTTTGCTTGAGCAAGTTAATGCTGAAAAGAAGGAAAATGAGAAATATGTTAAAAATGCTAGCTGTTCAACTGTTGATTTGCATGATACAACTCACTGTTCTAAATGTTCCACACTAAAATTGAAGTTGTATGATGCAAATACTAGGGTTTCTCAAATGACAAATGCTCTGCTCACTCATGAGGTTCTTTCATGCTCAATGTAACATCCTCAAAATTTAGCTATTTTTGAAATCTACAATTTATTTGAATTTTTGAGAATTTCTGGAATTTATTTGGATTTACTTGCATTTTTGTAAATTAGTTCTTATCTGAAAATTAATTAAATAATGATCAAGTTTTTGAAAATTTAAGTGAAAATATTTTATTTGAGTTCAAAATGTTTTAAAATATTTTCTGGAATTTTTCTAGAATTTTTCTGATATTTTAAGTGCCTCAAATAAATTAAATGAATATTTGGAATTATTTTTAATCGAAAAACCATTTCAAACCTGGATGAACAGTAACGGGCCAAGCCCATTACTGTGCGCTGCCGAAACCCTAGCGTCGCCTTCATTTCCACCGTAAGATATCGATCCGACGATTGTAATTCAACCGCGTCGGTTCATTATCCGTGCCATTGGATTTCACGTGGACGCACAGATTTGTGCCACGTCGCCGTCTTCTTCGCTGGTAACGCCGCCGCCGCCACCGTGCGTTGCAAGATGAAACCGCCGCATTTACTCGCCGCCGCGTACCTCTCCCGCTTCGTCTTCTAGCCCGGGGTATTAAGCACTCACTTCCGCGCCCGCAGAGCCTTTTCACGCAAACCGAGGATCGCCGTAGACACCTCGAGCCTTCGCCGAAGTTCAGAAGCTTTTCCCCGCCGTTTGCGCCTTCGCCGGTGATCCTCCGCCGCTGTGGTGACCACCGGAGTGAAGCTCGCGTCGAGCCGCATCCGAAGGACCATCTCACCTCGCCGGAGCATCACGGAAACGCCGCGCGTGAGGTCATCTTCCTCAACTCAGGCCGTCGGTCTTCACTGCATCTTCGCCGAGTTTGCAATCAACGCTGGCCGTCGATTTCTCATCGTGTGGTTGAGGTTGGTACATGCGTTTTCTTTGCGTTAGGAATCAGAGCATTGTGCCATAAGACTTAGCCGTAGGAATTAGAAAATGTGAGATTGGGATTAGTGTCATATGCCTAAGAAAAGGTTTGTCCAAGTGTGCTTAAAAATTTTGTTAGCTAGTGGTCGTAAGATTCATACTGGATAATTTGTATTAAGCTAGGTAACTTTAGCAGTAGTGAACCGAATTTTAAATCATTGGTCGATCGAATTCAAAAATGCGATTGATAATGTGTCACGTTGTTCATTTAAACTGTAGGTATTAAATTGAAAGTATTAAACGTTTATTTCAAATTAATTTGTGCCGTAGATTCCGAATCAGATGAACCGGTTTCGCTGTGCACCGAGTCAGTCTCGTGCCGAACCATGTATGCGGAAATCGAGGCGACGCAACCGTTGCTATGGTCGACGTCACCCGAATAATTGCCGTCGTTAGATTCAAATTTGTCGATCATGGTTGTGCCACATATCGGAACCGGGTTGCAATCAAAGGTGCAGTACAATCTTAGCCTATGATCACATCGCAAGAATCTTGATGCATGACTGGAGTTAATGAACTGTTATTTGGTTTAGTCGTTGTCATAGGATTTTGATCCTAGGGATGAATGCGCTACGCTTCGATTCACGGTAACATTGACGTCGCAAATTCCGGGATATTTTATATAAAAATAAACACGAGAAATTCGGTATATTTCCTTTTTAATTTATTTTAAAAACTTCAAACGCTTATAACTTTTGCGTTTTAACTCCGATTTGAGTGATTCCAATTTCTAAAAATTTGTAAAATTTAGATCTATTTAATGGTGAATTTTATGGAATTTTTAGAGGTGAATTTGTTCTCTGTAAAATTTATTTATCATGTTTATATTGATTTTAAATAGACGTTGATTTGTCGAGAGGTTGCGAGGGGGAATTTCCAATCCAAGATTTGACTTCGGAGCAAGACCAGCAACTTTTTGAAGGCAAGTTATGCTTTGACCATGTTGCTCCTAAATTTTGAAATGTATTTTGTTTTAAACTATGCATGCTAATTCAATTAAAAATGACTTTAAGTATTTTGGGTGAATTAGCTATCCAACCAAATTGTTTATGCCACCTTGATATCATTTGTATGCCATGATTCCTTGATAACTTAAATTGGGTAAATTTAGTTGGTTGAGGCTATTGTGCCAACACGGGAGGCTAGACCGTGAATAGTTGCTTATTCATGCATATACGTGAACCATTCTATTTGGATCATAAAACCAACCCTGACTAAAGAATAGCGAATGCTTTTTAGTGAAATGTGGAATGATGTTGGTATTAACATTGGAAGGTAGAGACCTGTGTGGTTCTACTTGAAAGATGAATATGAGCATGTGTTGCACTGTTAACAACTTGGGATGGAACTGATTTAGACTGGGGCAAGTGGACCGAGGCTTTGTGCCAGGTGGGCCTGTGTGGCAAATGGGGGTGGGTTGAGTGTTGTGAGGGCTGTGTGCCAAATTGAGAGAAGGATGTCTTGCCTTGGTCAGTTAAGGACCTTACCTTGCAAGCCTTTGACCTGAGTCTCTCGTACAACCACATGTCTGAATGGGAAGACCTAGTTTAGTAGGATTCTGATGTCTTACCTTTGATACCTCGGGGTGGCAGTTACACGGGGTAATCAGACGGGGAGCGTGTTCGTGCTTGCTTGGTACCCTATCCAACGGTGTTCGTCGGTCCTACACTTCGGCTCTGTGTGAGGGAAGTGGTAGCGAAGGCAACACGGAGAGGTTCTTAGGCTAAGACAGAAGTCTCTGAAAAGCTTTGTTACGGTTAATCGCCTTTGTGGTGTGCAACTGTATCTTGTGGGTAAAGTGTACAAACCTCTGCAGAGTGTTAAAACTGTTCGAATAGCCGAGTCCACGGTAATGGACAATGCTCGGGAATTACAAGTCAAGGGTAGTATTTGAAAATAAAATGGGGTGGAGGTCTGTGCCAAAGAAATTGTGATTAGGAATTGTGTGTCCAAAATGATATGGAAAATAACTTGAGAAATATGATAGTTATATGATTTGATGCTTTCAATCTAAATAAATATCTTTTTAAGATATTGGTGAAAAAGCAAAATAACCATTAAGCCATTCCTTGGTAACAAGCCATGCATATAGTAAATAGATCTGCATTTTGTGCATAACTTGTTGAGTACGGTGTGTACTCACCCTTGCGGACAAACCTACCAGAAGAAGAAACTACACCAGCTTACGAGGAAGAGTATGTCGAGGAGCCGGAAAACTAAGGGCAAGCCTTCGTCGGAGCGACTGTGGAAAAGATGGAACACCAAGACTTTTTATATTCCGCTGCTGAACTTTTGTTATTCGATTATTGTAAGCCCTGCGTGGCATAACTATTGTAAGGATGACCATAAGGTTGTACACTCGTTTATATAAATGTTTGAAGTACTTTATTTAATATTCCGCTGTGTATGATGTGATATTATACCCTGTTGGTCTGTGTGCACTAGCGCGATCCTGGACTAGTGCAGGATACACAGAGTGTCCAGAATTGTAAATTCAGGGCACGACAGAGGTGGTATCAGAGCATACCGACTGTAGGACTTGACCTTAAGTAGACTGGCCGATTAGGATAAAGCTAATTTCTAAAGGATAAAAGTGCACAAGGTTATAAATGACACCTTGACTTATCCTTTCTTTCTTACTTCATACCTATGCTGTATTTTTGTTATCAGTTTGAGTTCTTTTAAAATTTTAGATCTGACGAGATCTGTTTTGGGCAGATGAGGAGGATCCACTCTTTCGGGGAGCGCACTGGAGGTTATGCTGCGGAGCTGTGGTACCTACTGCAGTTTCTTGAGGGCTTCGTTCGCCGATCTGTGGGTACGCGTCGTAGTGCGTGTCGGGCCGACATTGCTCGGGACGTCAAGGTCACCATCTACGCTCGAGACCGAGGGAGAGCCAGTCGTCCATTCTACTTCACTGCCAGGAGGTCCACTTTTGAGGCCGGGATCCAGGAGACCGCCCGTCTGGTGATGCGCCATATCGCACGCGCGTTCTCCGAGGAGCTTGTTTCAAGATTTTTGTCTCCATCCACGCCGAGACAACAGGTTTGACAGAGACCCGGAGGAGGAGGACGATGCTACGGTCACCCACCTGGCGAGGTATGTCATCGCTCAGGAGGAGCTCATAGACGAGACTGTCCAGGAGCTGCAGAGGACTCGTGACGAGGTCGCCGAGGTCAGGGCCCAGCTGCAGGATGTTAGAGAGGGGATGTCCCACTACATCAGGAGGGTGCACGAGCTGGAGGAGTTGCTGGAGGGACCAGAGCCGGAGCCGATGCTTGAGCTGCACGACCCCGACCCCGAGGAGCCTGAGCAGGACGTGCCGATGCAGGAGGCACCCGTCCAGGAGGCACCAGTGCCGGTGGTGCCAGAGCCGCCAGCACCTGAACAGGCAGCCCCGGTGCCAGCAGAGTCGGTGGGTTCTTACGTTCTACTAGCCGGGGCCACCAGACCGGGCCGCTCGATGTGCCAAGACCGCCAAGACTACCCACCCGGAGGGCCACAGCCTGGATGGCTCGACGATTGAGTGCTTCATTTATATTTCTGAGTCGACTCCTGCGTTGAGTCACATTATCTTTGAGTCAGTTTATTTGAGTTTACCTTAGTACAGTTGATTGAACTTACGAGTTGCTATGGCTGCTTGCGATGAACAATATTTACGAATATGTTATGGATGTTTTATGTGTGCTTGGTATGTGCCACAATGCCCGTAGGCACATGTGAGCGGCCATACCTTTATAGTATTAAATAAAAATTACATGCTTATGTTTGAGTCTAACAAATCTTCTCCCCGCATAAGATTCTTGTTACTTGCCTACTCTATTTCCTCTTTTCCTTAAACTTATTGTTCTTCAGATGGTGAACACTCGTGGAAACCGTGGAGCTGGAGGAAGCGGGTCACAGCAGGAAGGAAACCAAGGCAATGCGCAGAATCCTCAACCCCCACCTGTGGACATGAACAACTTGGGTGCATTCTTGGCTGCTCAAACCCAACTTATGCAGACCATGATGCAACAGATGCAGCAAATGCAGAATCAGGCTGCTGTTAATAACAACAACAACCAAGCTGTGCATCATGGGCATCACTCAAGACTGTCAGATTTCATGAGAACCAGACCTCCAACCTTCTCTGGGAATGTCAACCCCATAGAAGGCATTTATTGGTCTGCAGACAATTGAGAGGAAGCTACACATAACCCAATGTGTTGGCAATGAGAGGGTTTCAGATGCCTCTCACCGCTTAGAAGGCTTCTGCTGCAGAATGGTGGGAGAATTACTGTGCTTCCCATGAGCATCCCCAGGAGATTACTTGGGATGAGTTCACAGTTGCCTTCCGCCAGTATCATGTGCCGGAGGGTATGATGGAGCTCAAGAAAGAAGAGTTCCGATCTTTGAAGCAAGTAGGCCAATCAGTGGTCGATTACTTAAACAAGTTCACACAGCTTTCTCGTTATGCACCGGAGGATGTAGCCACAGACAAGGCTAGGCAGTCCCGGTTTATGAAGGGACTCAACTCTGGACTTCAGGTGGGACTGATCACCCACACATTCCATGATTTCCAGGGATTGGTAAACAAGGTGCTCATTCTTGAAGATAAGCGCAAGGAATTGGATGCATGACAACCGCAAACGCCGGATGGCACAGCAAGGAGGACGCCAGAGTCAGCTGAGACCGAGGGTGGTACCTCAACAGTTCACCCGATTTCAGCCAGGAAGCAGCACAAGAGCACCAATGCACAGACAATGACCCACCGGCCGAACCCACAAACACTGCCGGAACCATCGGCCATTGCAGAAATGTGTCAATGATAGGAGACGTTGCTACAATCAAGAACGAAATGGGACACTTCGCCAATGTCCATCCCAAGAAAGGAGGAGTCACACTGTCTCGATTAATTTGGGAAATACGCCAACAAGAACACCAGCTCAGGGTGGAAGCCGAGCACCTGTCCAAGCTGGAGCCGCACCGCAGTCAGTTGTATGGGGAAGAGTTAATCACATCGTGACGGAAGAAGCTCAGAATGCCACAGACGTCGTACTGGGTAAGTCTTTAGTTAACTCAAGCCGCCTACAATTCTATTTGATTCAGAGCTTCTCATTCCTTCGCTTTCAAGTTTTTGTTATGAAAATGATTTGGATGTGGTTAAACTTAAGCATATGCTAATAGTTCAAACCCCTGGATCAGAACTCCGAGCTAAAGTAGGATGTTCTGGGGTAAAATTACTAATAAGTGGAATAGAGTTCCTAGCGAACCTAATCATATTGGATACCCAGACCATAGATGTGATTTTGGGAATGGATTGGTTATCAAAGCACAAGGCGGTGCTAGATTGTGGACGAAGAATGGTTACCCTTGAGAGCCCAGATGGTAGGAAGGTGGAAGTTCAAGCAACTGCTGCTCGAGTTGATCAACTGATGAATAACAGTGTAAAGAATATCAATATGGAAGATGTTTCAGTAGTTAGTGAATACCCGGATGTCTTTCCCGAAGATTTGCCAGGGATGCCACCGGACAGGGATATAGAGTTCGTGATTGAGCTGGTGCCAGGAACAGCTCCGATCGCGAAAAGACCTTACAGAATGTCCACTGAAGAACTAGTGGAGATGAAGAAACAGATTGAAGAGTTATTGGAAAAAGGTTTCATAAGACCAAGTTCATCACCTTGGGGAGCACCAGTTTTGTTCGTTAAGAAAAAGGATGAAGTTTCGAATGTGTATAGATTATCGTGCACTCAATGAAGTGACGATAAAGAACAAGTATCCATTGCCAAGGATAGATGATCTCTTTGATCGCTTAAGAGGAGCGGAGTCTTCTAAAATAGATCTTCGATCCGGATATCACCGACTTAAGATTCGGATCGAGGACATACCAAAGACTGACCTTCTCGTCTAGGTATGGTCATTATGAATTTACTGGTCATGTCTTTTGGATCGACTAATGCTCCTGCGATTTCATGAATATGATGAACAAAGTATTCATGGAATATTTGGATAAATTCGTTGTTGTGTTTATCGATGACATTCTTGTTTACTCCAAGTCGGAGGAAGAGCATGCAGGACATCTAAGAATGGTTTTGGAGAAGTTGAGAGAAAACCAATTATATGCAAAATTCAGTAAATGTGACTTCTGGAAAAAGAAGGTTGAGTTCTTGGGTCATGTGATGACTGCCGAAGGAGTAGCTGTTGATCCGAAGAAAGTAGAAGCAGTGTTGCATTGGGAACAACCAAAGTCAGTTACTCAAATCAGAAGTTTTCTTGGTATGGCGGGATATTACCGCCGATTTATTGAAGGATTTTCATCAATTGCGAAACCTCTTACGCAATTGCTTAAGAAGGAGAAGAAGTACGCTTGGTCGCCGGAATGTGAAAAGAGTTTTCAAGAACTCAAGAAGCGTTTGACTTCGGCACCTGTTTTGGTGTTGCCAAACACCAAAGATAACTTTGACATATCTTTGTGATGCTTCGTCGTGACTAGGATGTGTACCGATGCGAATGGAAAAGTAGTGGCGTATCGGCCAAGGCGCTTGAGGCCACATGAATGTAATTACCCAACTCATGACCTAGAATTAGTCATGTAGTGCACGCCTAAAATATGGCGTCACTATCTCATTGGAAATCGGTGTGAGATATATACTGACCATAAAAGTTTAAAGTATATATTTACCCAATCAGACTTAAATATGAGACAAAGGAGGTGGTTAGAGTTAATCAAGGATTACAATATTGGAATTCATTATCATCCAGGAAAAGCAAATGTGGTAGCTGATGCTTTGAGTCGGAAGAGTTACAATCTGAATGTAATAATAGCAGAAGAGCAGACTGAGTTATGTAAAGAACTTCAGAAGCTAAGAATAGAGGTTGTACCGGAAGGATTTCTAGCTACCTTGGAAGTAAAGCCGACCCTTGAAGAGCAAATCAGGGAAGGTCAAAAAGATGATGAGAAGATTAATAGAATCAAATCCAAAATGGACGAAGATCTAGCTAAGGATTTCAGAGTGGATGAACAGGGTACATTATGGATGAAAAATAGAATCTGTGTACCTCATAAACCGGAATTGAAGCAGTTGATACTGGAAGAAGCACATAATTCCAAGTATTCAATTCACCCCGGTAGTGCAAAAATGTACCAAGATCTCAAAGAAAGATTCTAGTGGCCAAATATGAAGAAAGAAGTAGCCGAGCATGTAGCGTTGTGTGATGTATGTCAAAGGGTCAAAGCCATGCATCAGAGGCCAGCTGGACTGCTACAACCACTAAAGATACCTGAATGGAAATGGGAGGAGATCGGAATGGACTTCATCACTGGATTGCCAAAGACTCAAGGCGGATATGATTCTATATGGGTCATAGTTGATCGACTGACAAAGGTCGCTCATTTTATACCTGTAAAGACAACTTACTCTGGAGATAAGTTAGCGGAATTATATATAGCCAGAATTGTATGTTTACATGGTGTACCCAAGAAGATAATATCAGACAGAGGTACTCAATTTACCTCGAGGTTTTGGGATAAGCTGCATACAGCTATGGGTACTCGTTTGAACTTTAGTACGGCATATCATCCACAGACCGATGATCAAACTGAAAGGGTTAATCAGATACTTGAAGATATGCTAAGAGCCTGTGCATTGTCATATACAACCTCATGGGACAAGTGTCTGCCATATGCCGAGTTTAGCTACAACAACAGTTATCAGGCTAGCTTAAAAATGTCGCCTTTTGAAGCTTTATATGGGCGTTCCTGCCGAACACCACTAAACTGGAATGAGACGGGAGAACGTCATGTCTTTGGACCAGATGTACTTTTAGATGCAGAAGTGAAAATCGCATTAATTCGAGAAAGATTGAAGACTGCACAATCCAGGCAGAAGAGTTATGCAGACAATCGACGTCGTGATTTAAGTTTTGAACCAGAAGATTATGTATACCTCAAGGTCACGCCATTAAAGGGAGTTAAAAGATTTCATGTTAAAGGAAAACTTGCTCCGAGGTATGTTGGACCATTCAAGATTCTGAGTCGAAAAGGAGAAGTGGCATATCAGCTAGAACTGCCGCCGTCTTTGACAGGAGTACATGACGTATTTCATGTGTCGCAATTGAAAAAGTGTCTTCGAGTACCAGAGGAACAAGCACCCATTGAAGCTATTGAACTGCAGGAGGATTTGACCTACAAGGAACATCCAGTGAAGATTTTGGATGTCATGGATCGTGAGACCAGAAACAAGTCAACCCGCTTTTGCAGAGTTCAGTGGAGCAATCATTCTGCAAGCGAGGCAACTTGGGAGCGTGAGGAAGATTTGAAGAAGGAGTTTCCCAACCTCTTCTCTAGCCAGTCCTGAATCTCGGGGTTGAGATTCTGTTAAGGGGGGAGGTTTGTAACATCCTCAAAATTTAGCTATTTTTGAAATCTACAATTTATTTGAATTTTTGAGAATTTCTGGAATTTATTTGGATTTATTTGCATTTTTGTAAATTAGTTCTTATCTGAAAATTAATTAAATAATGATCAAGTTTTTGAAAATTTAAGTGAAAATATTTTATTTGAGTTCAAAATGTTTTAAAATATTTTCTGGAATTTTTCTAGAATTTTTCTGATATTTTAAGTGCCTCAAATAAATTAAATGAATATTTGGAATTATTTTTAATCGAAAAACCATTTCAAACCTGGATGAACAGTAACAGGCCGAGCCCATTACTGTGCGCTGCCGAAACCCTAGCGTCGCCTTCATTTCCACCGTAAGATATCGATCCGACGATTGTAATTCAACCGCGTCGGTTCATTATCCGTGCCATTGGATTTCACGTGGACGCACGGATTTGTGCCACGTCGCCGTCTTCTTCGCTGGTAACGCCGCCGCCTCCGTGCGTTGCAAGATGAAACCGCGCATTTATTTCGCCGCCAGCAGCCTCTCCCGCTTCGTCTTCTAGCCCGGGGTATTAAGCACTCACTTCCGCGCCCGCAGAGCCTTTTCACGCAAACCGAGGATCGCTGTAGACACCTCGAGCCTTCGCCGAAGTTCAGAATCTTTTCGCCGCCGTTTGCGCCTTCGCCGGTGATCCTCCGCCGCTGTGGTGACCACCGGAGTGAAGCTCGCGTCGAGCCGCATCCGAAGGACCATCTCACCTCGCCGGAGCATCACGGAAACGCCGCGCGTGAGGTCATCTTCCTCAACTCAGGCCGTCGGTCTTCACTGCATCTTCGCCGAGTTTGCAATCAACGCTGGCCGTCGATTTCTCATCGTGTGGTTGAGGTTGGTACATGCGTTTTCTTTGCGTTAGGAATCAGAGCAATGTGCCATAAGACTTAGCCGTAGGAATTAGAAAATGTGAGATTGGGATTAGTGTCATATGCCTAAGAAAAGGTTTGTCCAAGTGTGCTTAAAAATTTTGTTAGCTAGTGGTCGTAAGATTCATACTGGATAATTTGTATTAAGCTAGGTAACTTTAGCAGTAGTGAACCGAATTTTAAATCATTGGTCGATCGAATTCAAAAATGCGATTGATAATGTGTCACGTTGTTCATTTAAACTGTAGGTATTAAATTGAAAGTATTAAACGTTTATTTCAAATTAATTTGTGCCGTAGATTCCGAATCAGATGAACCGGTTTCGCTGTGCACCGAGTCAGTCTCGTGCCGAACCATGTATGCGGAAATCGAGGCGACGCAACCGTTGCTATGGTCGACGTCACCCGAATAATTGCCGTCGTTAGATTCAAATTTGTCGATCATGGTTGTGCCACATATCGGAACCGGGGTTGCAATCAAAGGTGCCGGTACAATCTTAGCCTATGATCACATCGCAAGAATCTTGATGCATGACTGGAGTTAATGAACTGTTATTTGGTTTAGTCGTTGTCATAGGATTTTGATCCTAGGGATGAATGCGCTACGCTTCGATTCACGGTAACATTGACGTCGCAAATTCCGGGATATTTTATATAAAAATAAACACGAGAAATTCGGTATATTTCCTTTTTAATTTATTTTAAAAACTTCAAACGCTTATAACTTTTGCGTTTTAACTCCGATTTGAGTGATTGCAATTTCTAAAAATTTGTAAAATTTAGATCTATTTAATGATGAATTTTATGGAATTTTTAGAGGTGAATTTGTTCTCTGTAAAATTTATTTATCATGTTTATATTGATTTTAAATAGACGTTGATTTGTCGGGAGGTTGCGAGGGGGAATTTCCAATCCAAGATTTGATGCTTTGACCATGTTGCTCCTAAATTTTGAAATGTATTTTGTTTTAAACTATGCATGCTAATTCAATTAAAAATGGCTTTAAGTATTTTGGGTGAATTAGCTATCCAACCAAATTGTTTATGCCACCTTGATATCATTTGTATGCCATGATTCCTTGATAACTTAAATTGGGTAAATTTAGTTGGTTGAGGCTATTGTGCCAACACGGGAGGCTAGACCGTGAATAGTTGCTTATCCATGCATATACGTGAACCATTCTATTTGGATCATAAAACCAACCCTGACTAAAGAATAGCGAATGCTTTTTAATGAAATGTGGAATGATGTTGATATTAACATTGGAAGGTAGAGACCTGTGTGGTTCTACTTGAAAGATGAATATGAGCATGTGTTGCACTGTTAACAACTTGGGATGGAACTGATTTAGACTGGGGCAAGTGGACCGAGGCTTTGTGCCAGGTGGGCCTATGTGGCAAATGGGGGTGGGTTGAGTGTTGTGAGGGCTGTGTGCCAAATTGAGAGAATGATGTCTTGCCTTGGTCGGGTTAAGGACCTTACCTTGCAAGCCTTTGACCGAGTCTCTCGTGACAACCACATGTCCGAATGGGAAGACCTAGTTTAGTAGGATTCGATGTCTTACCTTTGATACCTCGGGGTGGCGATTACGGGGTAATCAGACGGGAGCGACTGTGCTTCGGCTTGGTACCCTATCCAACGGTGTTAAATCGGTCCTGCACTTTGCTCTGTGTGAGGGAAGTGGTAGCGAAGGCAACACGGAGAGGTTCTAGGCTAAGACGTAAGTCTCAAAAGCTTTGTTACAGTTAATCGCCTTTGTGGTGTGCAACTGTATCTTGTGGGTAAAGTATACAAACCTCTGCAGAGTGTTAAAACTGTTCGAATAGCCGAGTCCACGGTAATGGACAATGCTCGGGAATTACAGTCAAGGGGTAGTATTTGAAAATAAAATGGGGTGGAGGCTGTGTGCCAAAGAAATTGTGATTAGAGACTGTGTGTCCAAAATGATATGGAAAATAACTTGAGAAATATGATAGTTATATGATTTGATGCTTTCAATCTAAATAAATATCTTTTTAAGATATTGGTGAAAAAGCAAAATAACCATTAAGCCATTCCTTGGTAACAAGCCATGCATATAGTAAATAGATCTGCATTTTGTGCATAACTTGTTGAGTACGTGTGTACTCACCCTCATGACAAACCTACGGAAGAAAAAACTACACCACTTACGAGGAAGAGTATGTCGAGGAGCCGAAAACTAAGGGCAAGCCTTCGTTGAGTGATGTGGGAAAAGATGGAACACCAAGACTTTTTATATTCCGCTGCTGAACTTTTGTTATTTGATTATTGTAAGCCCTACGTGGCATAACTATTGTAAGGATGACCATAAGGTCGTATACTCGTTTATATAAATGTTTGAAGTACTTTATTTAATATTCTGTTGTGTATGATGTGATATTATACCTTGTTGGTCTGTGTGCACTAGCGCGATCCTGGACTAGTGCAGGATACACAGAGTGTCTGGAATTGTAAATTCGGGGCACGACACTCAACTTGTCGCAAGCAAAAAGGAAAAGTGGACGTTCCCTGTAATAATTGTTTAACTCTTTCACGAAAGGTTGATTACTTGGAAAAATCTTTAGAACGTTTCACTACAGGAAATGAAAACCTAAGCATGATTTTGGATCAATCAAAGGTTAGTACTCATTACAAAGGTTTAGGTTTTGATTCTTATGCTCATCATAAATCACATGCTCCTACTGTTGTTAAGGCACTTGGAAGTGAAAATTTTGAAATTGTCAATGAGCCTAAGAAAACTATTTTTAAGTCGGCTGGTATTTTATCTTCTACTATGATGAATGCAAATGTTACTTCTATTGTTAAAACTAAACATCATGTTAAGTACAATTGCACTCATTGTGGTAGAGATGTACATTTAGTAGATTTTTGCTTTAGGCTAGCCAAACAGCAAAAGAAAGAAAAAGCTAAGGCTAAGTCTATTTTCAGAATGGCACATTTTACTTCTCATTCTGTGCCTAGGGTGATGCAAACACCTTTTGTTGCTAGAAACACGAAAAAGGGCAAAATTGATTCTGTACACAAGCATTCTCGTGTTGTGCCTACTCGTCGTGTGTCTCAGTACTGGATTCCAAAATGTTTTACCTCTAACCCCAGTACTGAGGCCTCGACATTCTCTGTTTTTATGTAAGCTTCTCGCGCGAGGAAGGAGAACATTTGGCTAGTGGATTCCGGATGCTCATGCCACATGTCTGGTGATAAGAATTGGTTCTCCTTCCTCGCTCGTGCATCTCGTGTTGAAAGTGTTACTTTTGGATATGCTTCTTCTACTCCTGTTGTGGCAAAAGGAACAGTAAAGGTAAATGACAAGTTTATGTTCAAGGATGTAACTTTTGTTGAGAACTTGAAATACAACTTGCTTTCTGTCTCTCAAATGATTGATGAAGATCTCGAAGTATGTTTCAAGAAAAATGAATGCAAAGTTTTAGATGCTTCAGGTGATCTTGTGTTCAGGATTTCACGCTTTGGAAGAGTATTTAAAGCTGATTTTGATATATCACTTTCTTCTAAGCATAGGTGTCTAGTTGCCAATGTTTCTAAAGATTTATTCTTTTGGCACCGTAGACTTGGTCACGTTGGTTTTGATCATCTTACTCGTTTAAGTGGTTTAGATCTTATACGTGGCTTGCCTAAGCTTAAGGGTGATAGCGATTTAGTATGTTGTTCTTGTAGACATGGTAAGACTGCAGGTTCACATCCACCTCTTACCATGGTGATGACAAACGCTCCAGGACAGCTACTACATCTTGACACGGTTGGACCTTCTTGTGTTTAATCCTTTGGAGGCAAATGGTGTGTACTGGTTATTATTGATGATTATTCTAGATACTATTGGGTTTATTTTATGGTATCTAAAGATGAGGCTTTTAGTCATTTTAGAAGTCTTGTTACTAGATTATTTGTTGATCACCTAGGAGCACTTAGAGCTATCAGAAGTGATAATGGAACTAAGTTTAAACATTCTTCTTTTGATCACTTTTGTGTTGAGAAAGGAATTGATCATCAATTTTCTTCACCAAGAGTGCCTCAACAAAATGGTGTAGTTGAAAGAAAGAAAGAACAGAACCTTGGTTGAGATGGCTAGAACTATGCTAGATGAACATCACACTCCTAGGAAGTTTTGGGTTGAAGCAATCTCAAATGCATGCTATGTTTCCAATAGAGTGTTTTTGAAATCGAAGCTAGACAAGACTTCTTATGAGCTTCGTTTTGGTCATATGCCTAGTGTATCTCATTTCAGAGTTTTTGGATGCAAATGCTTTGTCTTGAAATATGGAAATCTTGATAAATTTGAAGCTAGATCAACTGATGGTATTTTTCTTGGATATCCTGCTCATACACGTGGCTATCGTGTACTTGTTTTTGAATACTAACAAAATTGTAGAAACCTGTGAAGTTACTTTTGATGAGGCTAGTCCAAGCACTAGTCCAATTGATGCAGGAACAAGTGCATATGTTTAGAGGGAGAGTATCTTTCTTGATGATGATGATGATGATGTTGAGGATGAAGTGTTGATTCCTATTGCACAACTAGCAGTAGCATCTTTGGCACCTACCACTACATCACCTATAGCTGAGCATCCTCAAACCACAACATCATCTGTACATGCTGAAAATGAAGAAGGAGAAGGAGAAGTTTCTGAAGCTACAGCTCCTGTGCACATTCAAAGGAGACATCCACCTGAACAGGTGATTAGAGATTTAAATGAGAGAGTCACTCGATCTAGGTTTATTGCTCCTGATTCTCATGCTCACTCTGCTTTTGTTGCTTCTTTTGAACCCAAAGATATATCTCATGCATTAACTGATGAATCTTGGATCAATGCCATTCATGAGGAATTAGAGAATTTTGAGCGTAATAAAGTCTGGAAACTTGTTCCACCACCTCTTGATTTTAACATAATTGGAACTAGATGGGTTTTCAAAAACAAACAAAGTGAGGATGGTGTTGTTGTCAGGAATAAAGCTAGATTGATTGCTCAAGGATTTACTCAAGTTGAAGGTTTAGATTTTGATGAAACCTTTGGTCCTGTTGCTAGAATTAAAGCCATTAGAATTCTTTTAGCATTTGCTGCATCTAAAGGTTTTAGATTGTATCAAATGGATGTGAAAAGTGCTTTTCTAAATGGCTATATTAATGAGGTATATCTTAAGCAACCACCTGGTTTTGAAAATCCTAAGTATCCAGATCATGTGTTCAAATTGTCAAAAGCTTTGTATGGATTAAAACAAGCCCCTAGAGTATGGTATGATAGGTTAAAAACCTTCTTACTTGAAAAGGGGTTTACAATGGGAAAGGTTGACAAAACTCTCTTTTTACTCAAGCAAGGCACTGATCAACTATTCATTCAGATTTATGTTGATGATATCATTTTTGGTGGTTCCTCTCATGTTTTAGCATCTAAGTTTTCAGAAACTATGAGGAATGAATTTGAGATGAGTATGATGGGTGAGTTAACTTACTTTTTGGGACTGCAAATCAAACAAACGAAGGAAGATACTTTTGTTCATCAAAGTAAGTACATAAAAAGATTTGCTTCGTCGCTTTGGGATGGAAAACTACAAGCCGATCATGACACCCATGGGAGGCACTTGCACACTTGATCCGGATGAAGATGGTGAGATGGTTGATCAAAAGGAATATAGAAGCATGATAGGTTCACTTTTATATCTCACTGCATCAAGGCCGGATATTCAATTTGCTGTGTGCTTGTGTGCCCGCTTTCAAACTTCCCCATGTGTTTCACATCGACAAGCTGTCAAGCGGATTTTCAGGTATCTCCATGGTACTCAAGACTTTGGCATATGGCTTTCTGCTTCCTCATGCATTAGTTTGAGAGCATTTTCTGATGCTAATTTTGGAGGTTGTAGAATTGATAGAAAAAGTACATCTGGCTCATATTACTCCTTGAGTAATTCTCTTATTGCATGGTCATCTAGAAAGCAATCTTCTGTTGCACAATCAACTGCTGAATCTGAATATGTGGCTGCTGCTAGTTGTTGTTCTCAAATTCTTTAGATAGTAGCTACACTTAAAGATTATGGGGTTAATTTGGATAGTGTTCCTCTTTTGTGTGATAACACTAGTGCAATATGCATTGCTAAGAATCCTGTGCAACATTCTAGAACAAAACACATTGAGATCAGATTTCACTTTCTTAGAGATCATGTAGAAAAGGGAAATATTGTGCTTCATCATGTGGATACTGAACATCAATTGGCAGACATTTTCACAAAACATTTGTCTTCTTCTCGTTTTGCTTTTATTCGGGGAGAACTTGGGGTGGTTCACCCAATGGGTTATTTTTTAGGGGGAGTTTTTGAAAGTTTTTGTAATATTTTGTAACATGTCTTTTATTTTATTGTTTCTTAAGTGAAAAACAAAAAAATAAAAAAACAATGAAAAAGTATTTAGCATTGCATTTCATATACATATGTCATTTGAAGCCATGCTTATGTTTCAAGATCTTTGCAACTTCATGTTCATGCATATATGGTATAGTTTATGACATGACTATTTAAATGGAATGACAACTTGAATTAAATCTTGTTATGGTTGAACTTTCTTGGCTATCTTGATCCTGCTCAAAAAGTGCTAAATATGAAAGTTAAGTGCTAAAGCTAAAAGAGTGATTGTTGATAAATGCAAGAACAAGGTTATGTACTATCGCACTTCTTCTTTACAAGACTGCTTATCATTGCTGTCGATGATTCGGGAACCGGTCCCCCGCCGAGCTTACTTGTTGAATCAGGGATCAACCTAAGGCCCCTTTTTTGCGAGGGGTATAGCGCAAGGCCCTGCCGAATTGAAGAGTAAGATGGCTAAGACAATCGCAAAGCACAGGGGGTCATTTTTGTCTGGTTCGGGCCTCTCACAGGGGAGATAATAACCCTACGTCCAGTGATTCCAATAATGTATGAAGGTGGGTTACAACCTGCTTGCCTGGGGGACCCTGGTAAGCTCCAAGGGTAGCTCCCTAGGTCGACCGTGGCAAGCTACGAGTATAAGTGAAAATATAAGGGCTGAGTTGAGCTGAATGGACCGAACCCCCGGTCCTTCATGCTAGGGGGTATTTATAGGGGTTTACAGGCGACAAAGTATTTATTACAGGGGGCGCTCTACTGTTCTGAGACGTGCGTAGTGCTGTTGCCGCGCCACCCGCCGAGCACCTTGCGACGTGGGTACAGTGGGCGTGAATCCCGGGCGCGCAGACCACGACCGGCTACGCAGTTAATGCCACGTCGTCTTCGGGGGCCGCGCCGGGCTTTTGGGCGAGTCCCGAGGTTGCTTCGGCGGACCATACCGTATGGACGCGGGCCCTGAGCAGGCTTGCTCGGGGGCGAGCTTGACGAAGGTCGGGGAAGCACGGACGTCGAACTGCTGGGGACATCTTCCGGGCAAAGGCATGCTCGGGGACCACCGAGCTACGATGGTCGTCTATGGCGAATATCCAATCCCCGACAACTAGCCCTCGAGGCTAAAGGGGGAAAAGCGTCTCGCTGAGGGCTCCGCCTTAAGCCTCCGTACAACTTGGCGAGGGATTGGAGCCATAGGGTGAATAACTACCGAGGCCCCCGGGCAATCCCGCTTGGGCACAAAAGTCTTGCGGCGAAGAGCTACCGTAGCATCCGAGCATACTTTGCTCGGGGACAGGATCTTGCGGTGAAGAGCTACCGCAGCATCCCAGCATGCATTGCCCGGGGACAAGATCTTGCGGCGAAGAGCTACCGCAGCGCCCGAGCATGCATTGCTCGGGGACAAGATCTTGCGGCGAAGAGCTACCGCAGCGTCCGAGCATGCTTTGCCCGGGGACGAGCGCATGCGCCCTAGGTTTGACCCGGACAGCGCTTTTGAAGTGGAGGCGGGAAGTCGCGACGGTTCCTTCTCCACGAAGCCTCGCGAGTACGGCTCTGATAGTTTTTTGGGAACCGCACCTTTACGAGACAGTTTTGAAAACCGAACTACCAAGCGCCGCCTGGCCGGCCCGTTTCGACTCCCCCGCCTATAAATGTCAGGCAGGAACAGTTTTTGCAGGCTTTTCATCTCCCGAAACCTACGATTGAACTTAGCTAAAACATCCCAGTCCCCAGACTTCTTCACCCTGCTCGAGCGCCCCTTCCTCCAATCTTTCCGCATGGCGAAGTTTGGCGCAAGCAAGACCACCGCGGAGAAGCTTCGGGTGCTCTAGGACTTCGGCTACCTTGATTCGTACTCCTGGCGGATCCCTGAAGGCAAAACGGCTCCGGCGCCGCGCGACGATGAGATAGTCTCGTGCGAGCTATACACCATCAACGGGCTTCGAATGCCCGAGAGTGAGTTCGTGGACTCCATACTCGAGTTTTGTGAGTGCGAGATTACACATTTGAACACCAATTCTATCTTGATTTTGACCATCTTCTCCCACCTTTGCGAGGCTTTTGCGGGCGTTCTTCCCACCGCCAGCCTCTTCTTCCATTTCTATTCCTTGTTCCGCACCGGCAGCGCCTCTCGCACCGGTGCTCTTTACTTCCGCCTGAGGGCCAGCCGCCCGTACGAGTACCCCTTCTCCCTCAAGGACTCGATTGCGGGCTGGGCTGATGCCTGGTTCTACCTGCGGAAGGTGGAAGGGAGCCGCCTCCGCTATATTGATGCGGCGGCGCCCAGCGCAGAGACGCCGCACCGCCCATCGCGCCTGGGGAGGAGCGGACCCTGATGCTGATCAGCGAGCTCACAAACATGGGGCTGACTGGTCGAGACATCGTCCGCGACCTTCTCAGAAACAGGGTGTCCCCCTGAGGAAGAGGGAACACCCCTTCTACGAGATCACCGGGTGGGACGACGTCACTCGTGAGGGCACCTCTGGTGAGCTTTACGACCTTGAAGACTCCTTGCTCTTTTTCCACCATCTTGGGTTCATGCTGACCTCGCTTGCCGACTGTTGACAGAGCCGAGCTACGACTGGCTGGAGAAGAGGGTCGGGGAGATGTTCGGCACCCCCAAGGGCAAAGAGCTTGATCGCAGACGGCAGGTCCCAAAGAATGTGCTCAAGCGGGGCGACGTGGTAAGTTACTTCGTGATTCATGCCCAGGGGAAAACATCCCGAGCCCTTCTGACGTTTTCCTTTTTGCATTGCGGTAGGAGAAGCTCGCCCTAGATTTGGCGGTGGCCGAGCTTCCACCCCTGGCGGGCGGCAAAGGTGTGCTCGTCCCGGCCGCCAAGGCCAAGGGCACGAGGAGCAAGAGGACCGCCCCGCCGCCGGCCACCATGCGGCAGGCCAAGAATCCGTCGGCGCCTCACAAGGAATACGCCGATCGGAAGGAGGAGGTAAGCCGCCTGAGGCTCTGGCTGAAGAACTATAATCTGAGGGAGGTGGAGCAAATCGAGGCGGAGGGATGACTGATCGAAGGGATGGTGCAGGCCGAGCGGGAGGCACTGAGGAGAGAGCTCACTGATTTAAAAGCCGAGGTCGAGCGAGCTAAGAAAGCCCGGCCCCTTGCGATCACCGACCAAGACACGCAGCCCCTTGCGGCGGAACGCAGGGGCTCGGAGAGGGCGCTGGTGGAGGTTGATATGGAAAAGGTCGACCCCCGCCTGGCGAGGATCACCCATGCCGCGGAGAAGAAGGCCGAGATGGTGGTCGCAGCGGCGGCGAACCCACCCGGGGGTGGCGACGGAGGCCTGGCCGAAGGTGAGTCTTGAGTCTCGTTTGTAGTTAGCTAAATTATCAGATGCATACATATATATATATATAGGGTTTTGGACCACACTATGAAGGCAATGCTGATGACCTCAAAATTTCTATACCATGTTTTAATCACTACACTGTCTAATTGGTATACATTCATCTGACGAGTGCTTGCTACTGAGTTTCATACTTAAGATGACCGAATGCATTTATGTGAAAAATTTACCTTTTAGCCTCTTAGTAGATTCTCTAATTACTCTGAGATGTTATGCTTATTACCTAAATATGAATGTCTGCCATTTACTGTTAGTAAAGGATAATGTACTCCACTAAGATTGGGCACTTGATCTTTAAAGAGGAAAGGTATAAGGTGTCGATGGGGAAAGATGAGA
Organism: Guadua angustifolia; assembly: GCA_036346375.1. Classification (NCBI taxonomy): domain Eukaryota; kingdom Viridiplantae; phylum Streptophyta; class Magnoliopsida; order Poales; family Poaceae; genus Guadua; species Guadua angustifolia. Next base: position 54,776,916 of record CM070502.1, on the reverse strand, counting down.
AGAAAGGCAAATGGCTGTTGTAACACCCCGGCGCCAACTGCACCGCGAATGCTACCAAAAGACCCTAAACCTTATACCTCTACTAAAAGATTGAACCAACCTTGAAACTCCCCAAACCAGATTAAAACTAAGTCACCGAAATTTAGAAAATTTCGACATGACTCTCTAGAAAACAGGACATCCACTCGTGCAGATGTAAAACATTTGCGAGAGGATATTATTCTAGCAGGTCCTTAGTTAACCAATCACAAACCAAAAGAATTTAATAAACTCCACCACGACGCATAACACATTACAATCTTATTAGATACATTAAGACTGAATGAATCAGTTAAACAAATTGTTGGAAACCGAAGTCGTAGCGTAGCATTACTCCCAAATTTCAACGAGCCAGCTTCAAAGCACCTAAAACAAGAAAAAACGAACAAGCGTGAGTCCAAGACTCAGCAAAGCGCACTCAGGCATAAAAATAATGAACTCGACTAGAATATAAATGCTACAAGACATAAAGTAAAAGTTTCTTTAATTGATATCCTCAAATAAAAAGAAACAGTTTAAATTCATATACAACCAAACATAAGAGAACAACTACTTCATCTTTTGACATAACCACTACTTAATTGAAAAATTACCCAGTAAAAGAAGCAGTATCTATCCCCATTTACCACATACAACTCGGAAACGTAACTAAACCATGCTCACGCCTCAATAATCGTTCCACGATGGGTCCATGACTAAATCCTCAACTTGTCTTTTCCCCTTCCCATCAATTAACATTTACCAATTGCAACACACAATGCAATGCTTTTATGCTCTCATCCCTTTTTCTCATGAATCAAAACAATGAATGCACCATGCATGCTCATAATGCACATTGTCATAGCATATACCGGTATAGCTGAGTGCACACCCGTCGGTGTGCACCCTCAATCCCACCCATCCCGTGGCGGGGCCTACTCTTACTGACTTGCTCCCATTCACCTCGATGAAAGGGACTACGAGGTAGGACTTTTATGCTCACTACGGGTGAGCACCGAGGCCCGCATCAACATGGGACGCCTCGTCCATCATGAATGCAATTATGCAATTGACGTGAATGCATTCCATCCCTCATTCATTTTCACCACACATAGCCATAACCAATATGGAAGTACCAATTTACTTGCTATTTTCCCAGTGTGATTCATTCGAGAGTAAATAAAGTCATGAATAAAATTCAGGGACAGGCATCACATAATTTCTATAAGGTAGATTAAATTTACAGATATTACCAACTAGGTGATTATAGTGCAAGCTTGTCCCTACACTTGCATCAACATAACCATACCCATTCGTACAATTTCGTAATGCAATGCAATAAATGGGAATTGAATAACTTACTTACCAGTTTGCTAACCTTCATCCATCCTCATCACCCTACTAAAAACAACTTCTAGACATGCTATTAAACATAACCACATCATTAGAAGTTTCATAATCTTACCGCAAACAAAGCATTTAACACCCTAATAATACTCTAGGGGTTGCACTTGCCTTTAACCGATGAAAAATGGAGCGGCATTTGGAATCTTAGCGTCAGATGACTTCCGTGATTAAAGAAAGCCTGAATTTAGAACATATACACATAATATATCTTAAGACAACAAACCACCTAAACAAAATCACTAGAACTAGTGCCATTTAAACTTAGGAAGATGCAACATGAAAACATATGCAGTCAATTCGGGGGTAGTCAGTATAGCATCAATGCAGACATATAAATAAAATCACTAAAACTTATACCATTTGATCTCAGATGACAAGTAAATGAGTACGCATACATCACCAGAGAGGAGTTTTACTCAACATATGTTTGGGACCATTACAAGAACACTACCTCCTGAACAAATTCTGGTTTGCAAAGTTGACTTTATCTAGAAATGCATGTGAGATTATTTCAGTGATTTCTTTCTTCCTATGCCAACAGATAACAATCATCCAAGTCTCGGCTTCAAAATAGTAGGGTTAGATGGTCTTGTCTTTAGATGCACAAAAGGTGATTTACATCTACCATTGTCATAATAATTTGGCTGCTTAAACAAATTTATTGCAAACATGATGGCTTACAGAATTATTATTGGATGACTGAGTCGAACATCAAATTCCTTGATACCCCCAAGGAAGACATAACCATATTCCATACTAGCACCAAAAGTAAGCACATATATGCTAGTCAAAACTAACTAATCTCTAACCCAAGAAAACCAGACAAACCGCAGGAATGCCCCACCCCCAACTCCCACTATTTAGTAGCAACACTGATGCACAAATTTTATTTCTAGCATTCCTTTCTTGTAGAATTCGACAACTGCTAACTACTCTCATTTCCAAATCTGGAGCTTGACCAAAGCTGCCACTTGAAAAGCAATGCTATGAATATTTTAGCAAACCTCTTTCAGGCTAGCGAAGAGGGCAACCTATGTAAATGCACTGTTAGCTCCCTATCACCAAATGCAAAGCTAGCAATTTGCACTCATGCTATTGTCCACCAATTGAACCAAATAGCAACATTAAACCTCCTAGGCATTTCATACGATCAACCGAAAATGAATCTACAATCCTCCAATCAAAACCCTAAATGCAAAAACTGAAATCTGCCCACTACTTTGATCCCTCCGTTCCCATGAGTTTCATCACATACTCATGCAATCTAGCTAGGCATAAACACAAACACCTTGTATGCAAGCCTTAAAATCCCCCAAAGACCTAGGGTTTACCTTAAGTCTTTCTCATGGAGGAATGAGGAGGAAGGACGCCACGGGAAGGAGGAGCCCGAGGAGAGCTCACGGAGTTGGCCGGAGAAGGAGGGGCTCGCTGGAGGCTGCTGGAGAAACCTCCAGGGGAGGCGCACGGCTGGCCAGGGAGTGGCCCCAGGAGGTAGCCGGCCAGCAGCTGAGAGCGCACGAGGAGGAGGCCAGGAAGGAAAAATCGACAAGGATGCAGGTGCTCGGCTAGGGAAGAAATCGCCAGGAGGAGATTGGGAGCAGGCGCCAGGGGCTTCGGCCAGGAAAAGAAGACGCCAGGGATACTGGTGCTCGGCTGAGAGAAGTGAGTGGCCAGGGAAAAAAATCTCCCTCCAAGAAATCTCAGCCACAAAATGAAAGAGGGGGTTTAGGTGAGGGGAAAATTCCCAAAACAACCCCTCCAAAAAACAAAAATTCAACTTTTAACCATTAGCGCGAACCACATTATTACATTCTTGGCGCGAAACGACAATTGTCAGGACAGACAACTTGCCGCAAAACTAGACGGCACGGAGAAAACACCCATTCCGATAAATATTTCACGGAAAAACCCAAAACCTTTAATAGAATTAATAACCGCGCGACGGCTGAACCTTAAATCAAGAAAGTGGAAAACAATTCTGGCGGAAACCCAAGCAAAGAAGATTTGCGGTATTACAGCTGTCCTCTTTCTACTGCTACTGCCGTCAGCTTCTACCTCTCGAGCAGGGAAGGTTCTGTCGGGAGTGGCCTCAACCGCATGCCACTCCGTTCTCCGTCGGTAAAGGCAAGTACATCCCCTAGAGCGTCACTAGGGTGCTAAATGCTTTGTTTGCGATGAGAGTATGAAAATTCTAATGATTTGGTTGTGTTTAATAGCATATCTAGAAATGGTTGTTAGTATGATGATGAAAGTGGAAAGAGATCATTTTGAGCACATTGGCATGATGTATTGTATGACAGGTTTGCACAGGAGACATTGGAATAAGAATTACCTCTTGTATGGGCTTGAGAATTTTTATATGTACTAGTCGGTTAATGTAACATCCAAAAATTTACTTTAAATATATTTATGGCACTTTTGAATTATTTGAAATTTTCTGGAATTTGTTTGAAATTTATTAAAATTAAGCCGTGCTGAATTTATTGTATAAAATAACAATCATGCATTTCACGTGCGCTTAAATTTCAAATTTAGTTTAAAATAATAACATTTGAAAAATAAGGATGTTTCTTTTAAATACCTTCAAAAAACTAGATCATAAATTAAGTTTGTCGATTTTACAAATAATCGTACAAGTGTCTGATCCACTAAAAGAATTTTTGCAGAAAATCTATATATCAAAAAATCGTGAAACCAACTTCGTTAAGTTCCAAATATTCCCTAGTATTTTAGAGAATTTTTCCAAGATTTTTGGGACCATTCTACTATTTTACCCTGAACATCTTTTCCTCTCAGCACTATTCAAATTTCATATATATAAAAAAAGAACGCATGTGGCGGCACTGTAGATCGTCTTTTTCACTCGATGCATGTCCAGAGCAAACCGTTTCTCTCCCTTCCGCCATTAACACATTTTGGAGCTCCTTAATCACTGCAGTTTCCGCGTCCGTTTCATCTCCATTGAAGCATCATTCACTCCACACGCACATGAATTCCTCCAGCTGCTTCAAGTCTTTCCTTCATTCGTTCCAACCGTTCGCATGCAAGGGAAGGAATAATTACTCCATGTGCATGACGTTTCCTTTTCTAGCCGCTTCCTCCATGCATGACTCAAGACTACGACGTTTCCTATTACTAGCATTTTCATTTTCCAGCCGGTTCATTCCTTGCGATTCATTTCCTAGCTGTTTCTTCTGCCTTTCCTTTATTTCCTTCGGTTTCTAGTCGATCACGTTCCTCTTTGCCGTCTCATTGTGTTTTCTACGATCTCATTTTTCTCCTGTGTGAACGACGTCCTTCATCTCCTTCACATACTTGTTCGGCCGGGAACACGCTGCCGAAATCTTGTTTCTTGTTGCCGTGGTATCGCCGCTGTCGCCGTCGGTGCAATCTTCAGCCTCGCCTTCTCCTGCGCCGATGGACTGCACCACTGCCTGCGCCGGACGGTATTTTATTTTCCTCTTTCCTCTCTCGCGCGTTCTATCTCTACTGATCGGATGATCTCGCCGTATGTATTTACGTATGTATAGACTGTTAGCGTATATATGTTAGCAAGGATATATATATTGAACACCATAAGTATATACCTTAGTACGACGAAGACTTGTATATGTTTATATAGGCTGTACGAGTATATGTATATAAATTAAGATGTACACATGCATGTATTTATATTAGTCGTAGCATGTACATATATATATACCTGTGGTTATATTCGGTTAGACCACATGTGTATATATTCGGCCGATTCGCTAGTATAATTTTCCATATGAATGTACACATATATCACTAGGATGATATGCATATATACATATGCATATATATCGGCCGCGATGTTTGCTTCCGTTTCCTGCTATCATCGGGCAATTATAACCATGTCTTGACCTGCTGCACGCCACGGACACTTTCGGTGAGCTCACCAAGACGGCGAGGAGGTGGAGGCGACCATCGGTCTCGGCCGGGCCGATCGATTCGAAGCTTAGTCATGATGAACGGAAAACCAGTCGGTAGCTAAAACAAATCACTCGGCCGAAGAATACTCATATACGAGATGTACAGTACCATGCATTGGATGACTAGATAAATTTTGTACGTAAATTTGTAACTAAATTGTGGATTTTGTCTTTTTTGCTACAAATTCGTTATAAGTCCAAATCGCATGCAACAAATTTTGTAAATTAGTAAATATTAATACCTAGCCACAGTAATTTTTATAAAATTTTATAAATGAATTTATACTGTTAAAATATTTAAGGAAAGTCCAAACTTATGAATTTTGTAGCTCTTAAAATATATGTTCAAAAATGTCAAAATAAATTTTATAAATCTTAGAAAATGCTAAGCTAATTATCTGGAAGTTTTCATGAAGTTACAAATTAGTTTGATTTGTTGTATTTTTCCGAATGTGTGTTTGTACGTTGTTTTACATGTTTATTTGGCTCTTTTTCTGTTGCGCGTAGACGTTGAGTTGCGTGAGGACACGGATTTTGAGGATCAAGTTCCAGACCAAGACTCGCTACTTTTCGAAGGCAAGTTGTGCTTGACCATGTTGCTCCTAAATTTTGAAATGTATTTTGTTTCAAGCTATGCATGCTAATTCAACTAAAAATAGTTTAAATATTTTGGGTGAATTAGCTAGTTAACATAATTGTTATTGCCACCTTGTTAATAATATTTGTATGCCATGATTCCTTTGATAACCCTAGTTTGGTAATATTAGTTGGTTGATAATATTGTGCCAACACGGGAGGCTAGACCGTGAATAGTTGCTTAGTCATGCATACTACGTGAACAATCCTTTTTGAATACAAAAGCAACTTTGACTAAAGAATAGTGAATGTTTTTGAAAAGGTGGAATGTTGTTGGTAATGATGTTGGAGTGTAGAGACCTGTGTGGTTCTACATGAAGGATGATTACGGGCTTGTGTTGCACCGTTGAATAACTTGGGATGGGATTTGATTTAGACTGGGGTAAGTGGACCGAGGCTTCGTGCCAAGTGGGCCTGTGTGGCAATTGGGGGTGGGATGAGTGTTGTGAGGGCTGTGTGCCAATCTGAGAGAAGGAAGTCTTGCCTTGGTCAGTTAAGGACTTCACCTTGCAAGCCTTTGACCTGAGTCTCTCGTACAACCACATGTCTGAATGGGAATACATAGTTTAGTAGGATTCTGATGTCTTACCTTTGATACTGGGGTGGCGCTATACGGGGTAATCAGACGGGGAGCGTGCCTGTGCTTCGGCTTGGTACCCTATCCAACGGTGTTCGTCGGTCCTATACTTCGGCTCTGAGTGAGGGAAGTGATAGTGAAGTCAACACGGAGAGGTTCTTAGGCTAAGATAGAAGTCTCTGAAAAGCTTTGTTATGGTTAATCGCCTTTGTGGTGTGCGATTGTATCTTGTGGGTAAAGTGTACAACCTCTGCAGAGTGTCAAAACTGTTCGAATAGCCGAGTCCACGGTAATGGACAATGCTCGGGGATTACAGTCAAGGGGTAGTGTTTGAAAATAAAATGGGAGGGAAGACTGTGTGTCAAAAGAAAATGAGTAGGGACTGTGTGTCCAAAACAATGTGGAAAACAGATTGAGAAATATAATGATTGTATAGTTTTGATGCTTTTAATCTAAATAGTTAATAATTTAAAATGTGCTTGCAAAAGCAAAATAACTGGTAGAGCCATTCCTTTGTAATAAGCCATGCATGTAGTAAATAGAATCAGATTTCATGCATGACTTGTTGAGTACGGTGTGTACTCACCCTTGCGGACAAACTTACCAGAAGAAGAAACTACGCCTGCATATGAAGAAGAGTTCGTTGAAGGGCCGGAGAACTAGGGAATCACGCCTCAGTCAGTGCGTCTGTGGAGAAGATGGAACACCACGAAGATTAATTTTATTCCGCTGTTGAACTATGTTACTCTGATTATTGTAAGCCCTATGTGGCAGACTATTGTAAGGATGACCATAAGGTCGTACACTCGTTTATATACATGTTTGAAATACATATTTAATATTTCGCTGTGTATGATGTGATATTATACCCTGTTTAGCCTGTGTGCACTAGCGCGATCCTGGACTAGTGTAGAATACATAGAGTGTCCGAATTTGCAAATTCAGGGCACGACAGTTAATCTTGGGTATGTTCAAGAATTTCTCTATTGTTTCTATGTTTATGCGATTTGTTTTTGGTCATGGTTAAGGGCAAATACTTATGATGTCGTGTATGAATTGCTTATAAGCATCATTTGCATATGTGCATTCATTGCAGAAGAGGCGATCCATGTTGATGTGGGCCTCTGTACTCACACATAGTGAGTACAAAAGTCCTACCTCGTAGTCCCATCCACGGATGGGAGCGAGTCAGTAAGCGTAGACCCCGCCACGGGATGGTTGGGAATGAGAGGATGCACACCGACGGGTGTGCACTCAGCTATACCGGTATAGGCTAAAAGGTTGCATTTTGAGCATGAGAGCATAAAACCATTTCATTGCATTTGTGTGTTGCAGTTGATAAATGTGGGTTGATAAGGATGGAAAGAACAGGTTGAGGATTGAGCCATGCGCTCATCCAGAAATGATTACTGAGGCATGGGTAAGGTTTTGTTACGTTTTCGAGTTTATTGTGGTAAGTGGAGTTAATTATTGCTTCTATTACTGGATGTTTTCAATTAAGTAATGGTTATGTTTAAAAGTGAAGTAATTGTGTTCCTATGTTTTGGATTTATTTGAATTCAAACTGCTTCTTTTATTACGGATGTCAATTAAAGGAACTGTTACTTTATGTCTTGAAGTAGTCGATTTTAGTCTAATTCCTACTTTTCATACTTTGTTTGACTTTGCTGAGTCTTGGACTCACGCTTGTTGTTTCTTGTTTTAGGTACCTTGAAGTTGGCTCACCGGGATGGGAATAGTGGCACATGCACGACTTCGGTCACTAATTCATTTACTGATTCGTAAAGTTTGGTTGTATCTAAGATGGTTGTAATGTGGTTCGTAGTTGCGTAGTTTGCTAATTGCCGATTGGTGGTGTGATTGATTATCTAAGGACCTGCTATAATGTGTCATCCTAGAATGGGTGATTGATATATATTATAACTGCAATGTTTTCTGTCTGCTGAGTGGATGTCCTATTTTCTAGAGAGGTCATACCGAAATTTTGTAAATTTCGGTGACTTAGTTTTAAGCCGGTTTTAGAGTTTAGTGGTTGATTGCAGTCAAGTTCGTAGAGGTGTTAGGTTTTTATGTCTTCGGAAATTCCCAGTTCAATTGATCTTGTTGTGGAGAATTATCTTGTGTTGGTAACCCTTTGGACATATGTGGGTCCGAGGGGTGTCACTAGTGAAACAGGGTTTTGGTAGCATTCGTGGCGCGTTGGCGTCGGGGTGTTACATAAATGTTCATATGTCTCTGGAACCATAATAAACTCAAGTATGCAAAATAATTAAATTTTAAATTAATTGCTAATAAACCTTGATATAGCCATTAATAAAAATAAAAGCATAAAAGCTCATAAAATGATGAAATAAATGGTATTAAGTTCTTAAAAACAGAGGAACCTAAGAATGAAAAAATATTTAGAATATTACCCAATATGCATTCTTTTATCAAGAGAAAATGTAAATTATAGCAATAAACAAATATATAATCCATTATGGTTGAAGTCAAAATAATGTAAAAATAATCTTAAAACATTCCTAGGATTTCACTCTACTATTGCTGAAAAATGAATTAATGATCATGTTTAGTGAAGCTACAAACTTAACATGAAATCTGAATTCCAATAACGCCCATTATATGATCATTTAAGCCTTTTCGCAACTTGTAAAACTTCTCGCCTAAATACCATTATTAGGAAACTTAGTCCGAAACACTCTCCATTATATGTACTACCATAATATGGAAAAATATTCTATTTAGGACTTGCTCAGATATAAATCCTCGCTACTACAAATACCCTTCAGAAAATAGTCGCAGAGAAAACAAAGCCACTAAGCAAACTCAATGGTCTCAGAGAATAACTCGCCTAAATGCAAACTTTGGAAAGAATAGCGAGAAACATTATTTGATATATGAACTACGATATTCTAGAAAATAATCTTATTTATAACTTACCATTCATATATATCTCGCTAACTCAATACCTCTAAGTAATAATCATAAACTCCACCTCGCTAGTTCAATCCAATATAACGTAAACCTTACCCAAACCATATAGGCTGATTCAGCGATGAATATAATGTCTTGTCTAAACCTTAAAATTTATAAAATCAATTTAGAAACATTCTCCAAAGTATAGACTACCATAATATGAAGAAATAATCTTATTCAGTTATGCTTTGAATATTAATCCTAGTAGCAAAATAACATAAAATATTATGATTGCCGAACGAGGTAATATGATTAAATGAACTCGATACTAATAACAAAATCTACACTTAAGATGTTTGTATCACCAGAACCTTTTTAAAATACATGAAGATATAACCAGTAACCTATCATAATAGGTCCAGTATATTCAAACAATTTCTTATGCAATGTTAATTAAGAAATGAATACTATTCATATATATATCATACAACAAATTGATTAATGCTTAATTCTATTAATCTAAACAATTTTTGCATCTTGAATTCGTAAAATAAAATTAATAAATTCATAAAGAGCAATCCTTGTTCTTTGTAAAGAGTCTTTATTTGCTTTTCTATCTATTTTCTTTTTGCCCTTATTAAATTTATTATTTGCTATATTTTCGTCGGACGACGTGTAGAACTCGACGTTACTACCTCCATTGCCGTCAACGCCAGCTGCGACCACTTCTTCGTCGTAAACGACAAATAAGCAAGGGAAGCACTCCTTTGATCATATTGATCCCAGAATTTATTTTTCTTTTTTATCTAATGATTTCATGCATGCATTTATTTTTAGTAAATTTGCTATTTTGTGGTTTTGGTAGTTATACCTGTTGAATCATGGAACCTCCTTGATAAGTATAAACATGTGAACCTTGATAACCATAGAAAAGGGATTAGACAATATAAATGTCATTTTGGGTATAAGCGATTTAATAATCATGCTTAGCCATGCTTTAGAATCAACGATGTTGATGATCAGATCAAAAGTTGTTTCTTGGGAAATGGAAAATTGTAGGATTGGATGGCAACAATCAGAGGGGGGGTGAATGATTGAGCGGAAGATAAAATCAAAATTTGCTTGATTCACAAAACCCCCTAAATTAATTATGAAATATTGCTCTCGGTTTCAACACAAACAGATTAACAGACGTTCACTAAAACTGTAATTAACGAAGATCCAACCGTCGGATTTACGTGAAATTTTAACTGTATAAACTAGATTCAAATCCAAAACTAACGCAACAAGAATTAGGTCGATCGGATCTACGGATCAAAATTTATAAATCAAGCAAACCCTAATTTCGTGATTAATCACAATCTACAAAAGATTAACCAACAAAACTTTGAAGAACACTAAATTAATGCCCTAAGAAGATTTTAGATGGATCAAATCAAAATTAAACTTGTTGAATAAAAAGGACAATGATTCAATCTACTAAACCGAAATTGAGCAAACAGGGTCAGAAACCGGTACCATAGCTCATCATGCATGAACAGTAATCCATGATTTACTGTAGCAACGCGAGATTACTGTAGCGATTGGCACTGTAGCTTCACGGTACTGTAGCATCGCCAAGTACCGAAGTCCGGATTTTCTTCTGCGCTGCCAGGCTTCAATCAAGAAAATAACTAGTCGTCGCCGTTCCTTTTTGATGCATGCGGCAGCGAAGCTCTCCGGCCGCAGGGAATTAATCTCCAGCCACCATGGTCTCCTAGCCGCCAGGAGCATGCATGTGCCGCCGCCGGACTTTGGGAGCAAGACGAGAAGAAAAACAACGGCAAGCCTCCAGCAGCCACGAAAAGCTATTGTCGTATGGAAAAAACGGCAACGTCCCAGCCGCCGCCAAAAACCTCAATTTCATTGATTAGGTTTCCAGGGTTTTTATACAACTCAAAACCCTAACACATGTATGCATATCCACTTGGCCCAATAACACATGGCTCAATATATGCATACAACCCAAAATTCACACATGCACGCATACGGCCCGCCTGCCGCACTCTAGTTCCGGTCCCGTCATCGACCACGTTCACCCTCGAGCAACACCTGCACACGAATAAACAAACAACGCATCCGAGCACAAGTCCACGACTTGACTCAAAGTCAATCCATGCAACCACTCACATGAGTGCATTGCATCAAACAAAATCATTAATCAATCATAATTAAGCTCAATGGTCCGGTGCTACTGCCCCTAGGCCGGTAACACTAGGAAAAGCAACCAACACTCAAATTGCTTCAATTTGAAGATCCAATTCAAATCAAACTCAATTTCAAATCAATCCAATCGCAAATTTTGTCAATTACTCATCACACACAAGGATAGACCTCCACATGGTCTTTCAAAAATGTGTTTGGGTATGATACTATTGGTTACTGATATTTTGATAAAAAGCCCAAACAAAACTACGGTTTGGATGCAGCAATTATTGGTAATAGTCGGATGTACAAGATGTAACACCCCGGCGCCAAACGCACCGCGAATGCTACCAAAAAAACCACTTAAAAGATTTCTACGAAAAGACTGAAACTGAAGTTAATCTCTAAACTCTTAAACCGGTTTGAAACTAAGTCACCAAAATTTACAAAATTTCGGCATGACGTCTCTAGAACAGAGAACATCCACTCAGCAGACAAAAGAACAATAGGAGTTATATGATATCATTCTAACAGGTCCTTAGACAATCAATCACATTTTGAATCGTCAATCAACCAACTATGCAACGTCGATCAACACAGTACAATCACATTTATTACAACCATTTTTAATGAAACAATTAACGGGGTTGTTGGTGACCGAAGTCGTGCACGTGCTCTACTCCCGTCCTGGCGAGGCAGCTTCAAGGCACCTAAAACAGAAGTAAACAAGCGTGAGTCCAAGACTCAGCAAAGTGCAACATTAATAAGAAGTAATGAATTTAATTGAATTACTTTTACTCTAGAATTTGATATAGCCATTAATATATGGAAATTCAACCAGTAAAAGAAGTGATAACTAACTCCACTTACCACAACCAACTCGAAAACATAACTAAATCTTACCCCGCCTCAAAAAACATTCTTGGATGAGCCCACGCCTCAATCCTCAACCTGTTCTTCCCATTCTCATCAATCCTATTTATCAGTTGCAACACACAATGCAAGGGAATGCATTTATGCTTTCATACTCAAGTGCACAAAACATACAAAAGAAGAATCTCATATCCATACATCACAACCAACTCATTAAACATGATTCATGATCGTAAATGCAATTCAGATGCAATATGCCATACAAATGCAGAATATCATATCCATACATCGCAACCAACTCATTAAACATGATTCATGATCGTAAATGCAATTCAGATGCAATATGCCATACAAATGCAGAATATCATATCCATACATCGCAACCAACTCATTAAACATGATTCATGATCGTAAATGCAATTCAGATGCAATATGCCATGCAAATGCAGAATATCATATCCATACATCGCAACCAACTCATTAAACATGATTCCTCCTTGTCAATGTAATGCAAATGCAAATATGCTTGCATGTTCATATGCTCATTTCATTTCATAATTCTCATGCATATGATGCATTCTCATGCATATTTCACTATTCTCATGCATATGATGCATTCTCATGCATATTTCACCATTCTAATGCATATTTCACCATTCTCATGCATATGATGCATCATGCATGACTCATCTCCTCTTTGTTTAGCATATACCGGTATTGCCGAGCACCACCCGTCGATGCGTGCCCTCAAAACCCAACCATCCCGTGGAAGGGGCCTGCCAAAACAGGGCTTGCCCGCTACCCAAGAGCGGGTCCACGCTATCACCGCTCCCATCCACGCCAAAGGATGGGACTACGTGGTAGGAACTCCGAGCACTCCGGATTAGTTATACTTCCGTTTAACTTTCTCACCGCCCTGGCTCAATGCAATTCATGAATGCACATATGCAAATGCCATTCCTCACATTTATATCCATATTCTCAATACTCATATCCGCATTCCCAACATTCATATTCTCAACTCTCATATTCATATTCTCATCACTCATATTTATATTCTCAACTCTCATATGCATATTCTCATCACTCATATTCATATTCTCAACATTCATTTGCATATTCTCGACACTCATATCTACATGGTCACAATTATCATTACTACACCCGTTACAGTCATAATCCATTTTCATGATCACCAAATCATCCATTCTTATTAATCAAACCTCATTACTTCATTATTCACATTATCCTATCATACGAGTAATAATAGTATGATATCTCAAACGATAGCTTTTCATAATCACAGGGTATCATGACATTCAACTTTCGACACAAATTAGTTCAGTCAACGATGCACTTGCATCAGATTACTTAACCTTTTCATTAAAAGGCAATTACCCTACTAGGTGTGCTTATAAACACGAATGCAATCATAGTGTAAGCATATAAATAACACAAGCAATCAATTAGATACCGTATAAGAGATATACGGGTTACACTTGCATAAAAACTCGATTAAATAAAAGCATAACCAATTAACCATTCTCATTCATCATATCGGATGCAAAATCAAACATGACAATATTAAAGCAACACATGGATAATTTGTATTATTGTAAAACTTAGTGGCCACCCAAGCCACAACCGATGCAATGCACTTGCCTTAAACCTCTTGGAACTGGGTGGTGAGAAGATGATGCCACTCCTGATGTTCCACCACCTGCAAGCAGAGGCAATCTACTCAAAAACATGCCAACCAAACAACCGCAAGACTTAGCGCAAGATCGATTCTACTACCCACTCCGAAATCCCGGAAAACGAAAAATCTAACCAAAGGGGATAGCCGCCTTCCAACGAGTTAAAGTTTTGGTTAACTCAGCTCCTAATTAACCATAAGAGGATGACCTCCAGCTATCTCAAAGCCAAACATGCAGGAGATACCTCGAGGGCCTCCAAATCGAACACTAAACTCCGACCGGAAAATAGAGCATGCTGCAGTTTTCCAATTTCAGCATCTAGACTTCTAAATAGCGTAACTTTCGATTGGCTTATTGGATTTTCGAGTTCTTGAGCTCATAACGACCGTGAGGAGACAAACTACACATATATCACAACCAATCACTCAGCCAACGCACCCGCAGATCTCAGATCGAAGATGAACACCGACTGAACCAAATCGCGACACAAACTGGACAGCACTCGCTAAAATAGCCATAACTTTCGAACGGCTGAACGAAATTTAGCGATTTCAGTCTCTATTGAAAGGTAATTCAATTATCTACAACATTCGTTATAGCCAAACCCCCAGGAAACGCGTGCAAAATTTTTAAATAGCAGTCCAAACAGCGGGACAGATTTGGCTCAAGCAGCAGTCTCCAAAAAACACTATAGGAATCCTAGCTGGGCATTTCATCAATCACCATGCATGCAAGCCTAAAGGATCCCCACCACCTAGGGTTTTTACCTCAAAACTCTTACTCATGGAGGAAGGGAGGTGGAGGAGTGGTTGCAAGCTGCTGTTGCTGCTGGCTAGAGTTACTTCGGTTGCTGGGCGCCGGCCTGGAGGAGCAGCTGGACGCTGGCCTGGGGGGAGCAGCTGGGCGCCGGCATGGAGGGAGCAGCAAGGCGCCATGGAGAAGCAGGAGCTCGGGCTGGGGAGGAAATCGCCAGAGCTTCGGCTGGGAGCAGAAGCTAGGGAGCAGGAGGAAGAGGCACTGGCCACCAGGGGAAAGACGTGATGGCGCACAGACCAGGAGGAATCGGCCAGGGAAGAAAGAAATGGGGGAGAGTCGGCAGGTAGGGGAGAAAAAAAGCTTCTCCAAGAATTCTCAGCCACATGTTAAAAGGAAGAGAGAGAGGTTAAGTGAGGGGGGAAAATTCCTAAAAAAACAAACCCCTCCTACAAACAAAATCCAAAGTCCAACTTTAAATCCTTAGGTTTAAGAAAACAAAACAATTTCGGCCAAAACCCAGGAGAAACGATCTGCAGTATTACACTCTTCCCTCCTTTAACAAAATTCGACCTCGAATTCTGACCACAACAAGAACACCAACAACGGAAACAAAATACAAAACAAGGATACCCGAAAGAACAAATCCGGGTATTACTCACGCAAGAGGATCTCCAAAAGTCAATCCACTTCTCTTCCCCATAAAAAGAAGCAAGTAACTTAACTCATTCATCCTTTAACAAAGCACATTCACTCTAATTCCTCAACTCGCACGATACAAAACTCGGAAGTCAAGTCTTTCTCAAAGACTAACCCTAAACTGCCAACTCTTCTTTAACACTTCAACACACAATTTCTCATTTCTCTAGTCAATTTCACTCACCCAACTTAAATTACCTCTCTAAGACTCCATACCACAGATCAACCAACTTGTGATGGCAGGAAAAACACGAGTCACAATACTCTATTAAGCATCCAGCTAAAGATCGACAAACACCCAAGCTATCCGATTGAACAGCTGGGTTCTAAATTCAAATCTCCTAAGAACCAAGAAAACCCTAATTTACATCTCCACTCATTGATTAACCTTTCTAACCAAAGAGCCACACACAGAATTCTTTATTCCAACAAGCTTCTAACCAATTCCAAACGTGATACTATCGCTAACCATTTAACACTGGAATCCTTTAAGAATCAAAACACAACTTTTATCTTTTCAACAGTTGCCCTTGGAAACAATAGGATCAAGAATCATTATTTATTATCGAAATGATTAGCCCCACAGGGCACCAATCAAATTCCCACATAACACAACATCGCACTTGACTCACACTAGAAAGCAAAGTAAACCTCGCTTTATTTACAAGGCTAGCTACTTTCCTCAACTTTTAAAATTAATGCAATAAAATACACAACCAGGAAAGATTCAACTGAAAAGAGGAGCTTCACACAGTCATTTCTCAAGAACAACCACAAGATCGAAGAGAACTCTATTCCTTTAACAGCATAAACCAATTCTCTTACCTTGAGCCCTAAGGTGAAAAGCTTCACATCAAAGAATCTCTCAATTAAAAAGCAACACCACAAAACCCCACTTAGCGCCTTTGGGAAAACCCAACAAACTTAGCAAAATTTTATAACCACTCTTCCGTGGATTACCTTCTCCAGAATTTATCATTTCAACTAATTTCAGCGGCGGTCGGAAATGCTATCGCCAACATTAACAATTTCTCCCCCATAAACTCATCAACGATAAACAGGTTAACTTTTATCCCAAATTAACCTACCATCCAAAATCCCTATTCGTCAACCATATGACGAATACCAAGATCAACTATCTAAGTTCCCAATGATTTAAACAATCGAATCCATCAACTTAATTAACAAGTTTCTCAACCAAACTTGTTATTACTTCTTGGACACAATCATTCATAACCTTACGCAAACACCATTTCTAGATCTCCACGTATAACCGTGGATCACCATGACCCACAACCTACTTCTTGCCATCTATCCAATTAAGGTCGACCACCTTAACCGAACAACACAAACATCTACTAATCCTCTACGGGAAGATCTTCAATCACCCGCAACTTACTCTAACTGCCGAATTTTTCATTTCCAGAAAAGCCAACGAAAACTCCCAAAGAAGCTCGACTCTCAAAAGACTTAGAAAATGACAGGGCTCAAGCCATGACATTCAACAAAACCCCAAATCAATTATCAAACTCCAAAATTCCACGAAGGAAAGGAGTTACACAAATAAATTCACGGAAAGGAAAAGCGAATCGATCGAATAACACTTTTCCTTTAAAGCCCCAAATCCAAAACTTCAACTTGGAGAACGACAACACGAAGAAATCCATGTCTTTCTCCGCAAAGCAGCATAAAAGGGCACACAAAACTCTCTTCTTTACCATAAATTCAAGAAGACCAAGGAAAAAAAATTCAATTACGCACTCCAACAACTCTCCGATTTATGACAGAAACACAAGAACTCTCCTTCGGTGCTGGCTCTAAACTGCCGCACCAACAACCACAGCCACACAACAAGGCCGAACCCTTCGGCACAAAGAGTCCCAACAGACCCCGAAACTCCTCGATACAGAAAGTCCAAAAGACCCACTAGTCAATCAACACTTCATAAGCATAGCAATAATATATGCCCACAACCTTATCAAAAACCAACAATATCAATCAACAAGTATTAACATGGCATCAATCTCAAAAGAAGCATTGTAGCACAATGCAACGATACCCCATCCCCTTCCTACTGTGCATCAGAGTGTGTCAAATTTTAGATTAATTCATCATTCTACATCAAGTTTTACGGGTATTGCCCTAGGGCCACATTTTAAAGGTTCAACCTAAACCATGTTTCTACCTTCACACAGCAAAATTTTAATTCATTCTGAAATTACTCACTACATTCATACACCACGGACCTGAAGCCCGCTCTGATACCAACTGTAACACCCCGGCGCCAAACGCACCGCAAATGCTACAAAAAAACCACTTAAAAGATTGACATTTCTATGAAAAGACTGAAACTGAAGTTAATCCTTAAACTCTTAAACCGGTTTGAAACTAAGTCACCGAAATTTACAAAATTTTGGCATGACCTCTCTAGAACAGAGGACATCCACTCAGCAGACAAAAGAACAATAGGAGTTATATGATATCATTCTAACAGGTCCTTAGACAATCAATCAAATTTTCAATCGTCAATCAACCAACTATGCAACGCCGATCAACACAATACAATCGCATTTATTACAACCATTATTAATGAAACAATTAACGGTGTTGTTGGTGACCGAAGTCATGCACGTGCTCTACTCCCATCCCGGCGAGGCAGCTTCAAGGCACCTAAAACAGGAAGTAAACAAGCGTGAGTCCAAGATTCAGCAAAGTACAACATTAATAAGAAGTAATGAATTTAATTGAATTACTTTTACTCTAGAATTTGATATAGCCATTAATATATGGAAATTCAACCAGTAAAAGAAGTGATAACTAACTCCACTTACAACAACCAACTCGAAAACATAACTAAATCTTACCCCGCCTCAATAAACATTCTTGGATGAGCCCACGCCTCAATCCTCAACCTGTTCTTCCCATTCTCATCAATCCCATTTATCAGTTACAACACATAATGCAAGGGAATGCATTTATGCTTTCATACTCAAGTGCACAAAACATACAAAAGAAGAATCACATATCCATACATCACAACCAACTCATTAAACATGATTCATGATCGTAAATGCAATTCAGATGCAATATGCCATACAAATGCAGAATATCATATCCATACATCGCAACCAACTCATTAAACATGATTCATGATCGTAAATGCAATTCAGATGCAATATGCCATACAAATGCAGAATATCATATCCATACATCGCAACCAACTCATTAAACATGATTCATGATCGTAAATGCAATTCAGATGCAATATGCCATACAAATGCAGAATATCATATCCATACATCGCAACCAACTCATTAAACATGATTCCTCCTTGTCAATGCAATGCAAATGCAAATATGCTTGCATGTTTATATGCTCATTTCATTTCATAATTCTCATGCATATGATGCATTCTCATGCATATTTCACCATTCTCATGCATATTTCACCATTCTCATGCATATGATGCATTCTCATGCATATGCTGCATTCTCATGCATATTTCACCATTCTCATGCATATGATGCATCATGCATGACTCATCTCCTCTTTGTTTAGAATATACCGGTATTGCCGAGCACCACCCGTCGATGCGTGCCCTCAAAACCCAACCATCCTGTGGAAGGGGCCTGCCAAAACAGGGCTTGCCCGCTACCCAGTAGCGGGTCCTACGCTTAACACCGCTCCCATCCACGCCAGTGGATGGGACTACGGGGTAGGAACTCCGAGCACTCCGGATTAGTTATACTTCCGTTTAACTTTCTCACCGCCCTGGCTCAATGCAATTCATGAATGCACATATGCAAATGCCATTCCTCACATTTATATCCATATTCTCAATACTCATATCCGCATTCCCAACATTCATATTCTCAACTCTCATATTCATATTCTCATCACTCATATTTATATTCTCAACTCTCATATGCATATTCTCATCACTCATATTCATATTCTCAACATTCATTTGCATATTCTCGACACTCATATCTACATGGTCACAATTATCATTACTACACCTGCTATACTCATAATCCATTTTCATGATCACCAAATCATCCATTCTTATTAATCAAACCTCATTACTTTATTATTCACATTATCCTATCATACGAGTAATAATAGTATGATATCTCAAACGATAGCTTTTCATAATCACAGGTATCATGACATTCAACTTTTGACACAAATCGCTTCACCAACGATGCACTTGCATCAGATTACTTAACCTTTTCATCAAAAGGCAATTACCCTACTAGGTGTGCTTATAAACACGAATGCAATCATAGCGTAAGCATATACATAACACAAGCAATCAATTAGATACCGTATAAGAGATATACGGGTTACACTTGCATAAAAACTCGATTAAATAAAAGCATAACCAATTAACCATTCTCATTCATCATATCGGATGTAAAATCAAACATGACAATATTAAATCAACACATGGATAATTTGTATTATTGTAAAACTTAGTGGCCACCCAAGCCACAACCGATGCAATGCACTTGCCTTAAACCTCTTGGAACTGGGTGGCGAGAAGATGATGCCACTCCTGAGGTTCCACCACCTGCAAGCAGAGGCAATCTACTCAAAAACATGCCAACCAAACAACCGCAAGACTTAGCGCAAGATCGATTCTACTACCCACTCCGAAATCCCGGAAAATGAAAAATCTATCCAAAGGGGATAGCCGCCTTCCAACGAGTTAAACTTTTGATTCACTTAACCAAAAGGAGTGAACTCAGCTCCTAATTAACCATAAGAGGATGACCTCCAGCTATCTCAAAGCCAAACATGCAGGAGATACCTCGAGGGCCTCCAAATCGAACACTAAACTCCGACCGGAAAATAGAGCATGCTGCAGTTTTCCAATTTCAGCACCTAGACTTCTAAATAGCGTAACTTTCGATTGGCTTATTGGATTTTCGAGTTCTTGAGCTCATAACGACCGTGAGGAGACAAACTACACATATATCACAACCAATCACTCGGCCAATGCACCCGCAGATCCCAGATCGAAGATGAACACAGACTGAACCAAATCGCGACACAAACTGGACAGCACTCACTAAAATAGCCATAACTTTCATACGGCTGAACAAAATTTAGCGATTTCAGTCTCTATTGAAAGGTAATTCAATTATATACAACATTCGTTATAGCCAAACCCCCAGGAAACACTTGCAAAATTTTCAAATAGCAGTCCAAACAGCGGGACAGATTTGGCTCAAGCAGCAGTCTCCAAAAAACACTATAGACTCTAAGTCCCTCAACTAAAAGCATTGCAAAACAGGAATCCTAGCTGTGCATTTCATCAAACACCATACATGCAAGCCTAAAGGATCCCCACCACCTAGGGTTTTTACCTCAAATCTCTTACTCATGGAGGAAGGGAGGTGGAGGAGTGGTTGCAAGCTGCTGCTGCTGCTGGCTAGAGTTACTTGGCCGGCCGGGCGCTGCCTGGAGGAGCAATGGACGCTGCCTGGGGAGCAGTGGGCGCCACTGGAGGAGCAAGCAAGGCGCCATGGAGAAGCAGGAGCTCGGGCCGGGAGGAATGCCAGAGCTTGGCTGGGAGCAGGCTGTGAGCAGGAGGAAGAGGCACTGGCCACCAGGGGAAAGACGTGATGGCGCACAGACCAGGAGGACTCGGCCAGGGAAGAAAGAAATGGGGGAGAGTCGGCAGGTAGGGGAGAAAAAAAGCTTCTCCAAGAATTCTCAGCCACATGTTAAAAGGAAGAGAGAGAGGTTAAGTGAGGGGGAAAAATTCCTAAAAAAACAAACCCCTCCTACAAACAAAATCCAAAGTCCAACTTTAAATCCTTAGGTTTAAGAAAACAAAACAATTTCGGCCAAAACCCCGGAAAAACGATCTGCAGTATTACACAAGAGAAGTTGTATGTAGTGTAGGGTGGAGTATTGCCCGTGTCGGATTAAGGACTGAACGTCGTGTTGTATGATCCAAGATAAATCCGTGCAACCACAATTGTTGGGATGGCGCAACCTTAAACTGATTAAGTTATCCAGTTTAACTTTGCATTTATGGAAGACGGGAGATTGCACAAGCATTCCTTTCTAGGTCTACTTGTAGGGGTTTGTATTTACCAATGCAACGGTGTACGCCTTGTTAAGGGGAGAAACCAATAGTACAGGGGTACTCTCATTTTTCCATTTTCAAATAAACAGGCGAGGTATGTCTGCTATTCAGGTTTCTTCTCCCTGATAATGGTTAACGTCCCGGGCTGGTGTAAAATTAAACTGGGTAATGTAAAGGTTTTCGTCATGAACATTCTAGCCATACGCCGTAGGTGGCGTGAAACATGTGGCAAAAAGAAAAGGTCATAACTTGTGGGTAAAGTTGTACACCTCTGCAGAGTATAAATCTAATCGATTAGCCGTACCCACGGTGTGAACTGATGCGAGTTAGACTTTGATATTTTCTAAAATGGGTTTTGGGTTGGAACTTGTTTTGAAACTGGTTATGATTTCATATCGATGGGTTGATATTGATGGATTACATGAATTGAATTATTGAATAAATGATTGTATCATTATGTCAATGGGTTGACAATTGATGGACTTTATGATTGAATTATGGATTTGATTATTGGATTATTGGATTATTGGACTACTGGATCACTGGATTATTCAATGGACTGTGAGTATCATTTATGCTTCACTTATTTGCTTATCAAACTTGCTCTTACAAATTCTGTTTGAAAAATTAAAATGATTTACAAATTAAATTCTGCTTTATGCAAAATTAACCTGAAGCCTCCTTTGACATAGCTTGCATTTACTGCATTTGCAAATACCACCTTAAGTCTTGCGGAGTATGAAAGTACTCAACCTTGCTTATTTACTATTTTTAGGTGATCGCGAAGTTTCGGAGAATACTGTTTGTCGCAGGTTACGGGAATTTCAAGATAAGCCATCTTTCTAGGGGTTAGCAACTTGTCAGTTGCCTGAGGGTTGGATGGGTACACTACAAGATTTGCTTCTCCTGTGCTATGAATTTTTACTCTGAGTTGTAAAATACATTGTATATATTTAGCTTCCGCATTAATAATATGATGTATGGTTGTGAGTCCAATTGTTGTAAATGTGCGTACTAGCTACTAGTCCAAGGACTAGTACGGAAAGCACATTAGATTTCCGTTTTGGCATTCTTCGCATAGAATGCGAAAATGGGGGTCGTTTCACCAATCAATAGAGCAACACCTGGGCTTTGTCATCGGTCGGGGGTCGGACTAACATCGACCTCACATGGACAGCCCAACATTGTCCCCCTAACCGTAGCAATTTTTGAAAATAGCACACTGAGTCACCACTCGGAGATATTTAAGTAAAAGAGCTAGAGTGAAAATTATTGACAGCTAATTTATGGTGGTTCAATAATTATAGCCTAAGGTTAAAAATGGATTAAGGCTTAATAGTAGGCTTAACAAGGGTGGGTTATAATTAATCAGGTCATTCTAAATTATCTCCTTTTTAGTTTTTTAAAATACAGGAAAATATACAATAAGAAAATACATAGTACTATACTAAAAATTGGGTTCAACATGTTCAAGGGTGTAGCTTGCCTTGCGGAGTCGACGGGTCTCCTAGCTGGTAGAAGTCAAGTCGTGGTCGGGTCCTGACGCACACTGCTCTTGGTACTACTCTAAGGCATCGCCTCGCCTCGGGTATGGCTTCTAAGACTGCTCCAACATCGGATCTCGCACGAAGAAACAAAACCAGTAAAATAAATAAAAAAACACCAAAAGAAGAGAAAATAGAAATTAAATCGGAGAGGAGGGCCAGAAATGGGTCGAAATGGTATTTTAGAGATTTTAGAAATTTTAGAGATTTTGCTTGGCGAAACGGAGGCCATTTTATGACTCAGTGGGTCAAGAATATATATTTTTGGGTATTTTGGATTTTTGGGATTTTTCTGGATTTTTTTAGAAATTTTAAATGATTTTTCGGATTAATTGAAAATCAAAATCCAAAAAATGAAAATAAATTGAAAACGGTCAGATAAAGGTAACGCTTTTCGTCTCAGGCAGCCCACGCCCAAGTCACAGGCGACTTGGAGCTGGCTGGGCAAGCCACCACAGGCGACATGTGGGCCAAAGTAGCGGGCGGCTGACAAGGCCCGAGCAATGGAGCGGCTGACGGGAGGGACCGGGCGGGGGAGTGGCTGGTAGGTGGGGCCGAGGGAGCGGGCGAGAGAGGGGGCGGAGGGGGTAGGGAGAAGGCTGGGAGGTGCGCTACGTGGTGGAACACAGCACGAGGCGAGCGGCGCGAGGCGGACGGGCGGCGGCCCGGCCAGAGGCGGAGGGGACGGGTCGGGCGGGCCGGGGAGCTGGGCTGAGGGGAGGTGGGCCGGGGCGTATTTCATTCTTTCCCAACTCTTAGTGACTGAAGTTATTAGATATTAACCTCAGCTAGTTGTAATCACTTGATTGATCCAAATCTTCTCCTTTCTCTCTTGCTGTTTTAGTTTTTTGAGGCAAGCAATGTCGGTACGGCTGCCTCACTGCCTGGGTGTTCCATGCTCAGCTAGTCATGTGCAGTTGGAACTACTGCACAGGCCCGTCATCGCATCATTCTTCTGCCGCTGTTCCTTAGATATTTGTGTTTTGCCATCCCGAAACCTACCATTCCTGTATAATTCCCCTACTCTCATTCATCTAGCTACTTCCAAGTTTCAAGAAAGAATTCAACACTAGGAAAGAATACAAGCTGGAAATTACATATGTCTAAGACCTGTTCTCTTACTTTTATTTCCCATGGCTTACAGTTACGCGATGCATATGGTATTTTATAGCTGCTGGATGGAAGCAATATAAGTTTACTAGAGGAATGCTTAGGATCTTAACCATGGCCAAGAGCCGTGAGGTTTCCTACCTACTTTAGCACACTGGTAGCTGCAGGTGCTAGATGCAGCCTTAGTTGTATGGTTTTACAGAGGCCGGGGCAAGATGTGAAGCAGAGTGTAGTAACATATTCTGTTGGAACACCAAAAGAAGAAAAACAAAAATTCAACTAAAAAACATGCAGCCAGGAGGACTCGAACCGTGGCCTTCAATTTTCAAGACAAGCACAAGAAACCAACTGAGCTAACAAGCTCTTCTTATTGCTTCTTGTTCTCATTGCTCCTTCATACAGGGCTTACTGCTCCTTTTAAAGTCTATTTAGACGCACACAAACCGGACTCCGTGGCCGAGTCGGCTTCACCAGAAGACAGACTCCGAGTCCATAATAACACTAAAAACAAACTTTCCTAATTTTACTTTCCTATTACAAGATTAATTCCATCAATCACCCCCTTAATCTTGTAACCCAACTCTAACTCATTGAGACAATCGGACGCAACTACGATTTTCCCAACTCATATTCTCGACATAGGATGGTAAACGCATCTTCGAGGAGTTTCGCCTTCTTCTTGTTGGTCATACCACCGGTGTCGCACCTCGCCGGCGATTACGACCTATGCTTCGGCTCCAATTGTCTTTTCACCGGTAACACATCTTGACGGTGACACAGACTCGCATTAGAGTTTACCCACGAGAGAACTTGGACACACCTGCAAGAACTCTCATGCGCACACACATCTAGAATGACGACCACAACTCCTCAACATCTCGGACGCATCTACGACAGACTTGACTTTGGACGGCGAACGCATCTCTTCAACGCCCCGGAGTCAACTTTGACGGATTCGACACAGGACGGCGAACACTCCTACTCCACGTCCAGGGCACAACTCATCGAATCCAACTTCTTCGAACTCGACTTCAAGATGGCATCTCATCTTCTCAACATCCTGAACTCAGCTCGTCGAATACATCTTCACATACTTGAGTCGATCAGAGGCAGATTTAACACGCCTCGGGACACACCTCGCCGATCTCCTCGCCCGCTGTTTCAACATGACAGACAGACGACCACTTGCCATCTTGTCATGCCGATTTGTTGACAACCTTTCACACGGTCACCTCGCCTTGACCGCGCTGCCTTCTCCGACGGCTTCACACCGCCAACGCTTCCTCGGGTGCCGCTCCGCGATAGCCCACCCCGACAGTGCCACCCCCGGGAGTCTCCTCCTCCCGAGGGCAGCGGGTTAAACCAAAACCTTAGTCTCTGATACCAATTGTTGGAACACCAAAAGAAGAAAAACAAAAATTCAACTCAAAAACATGCAGCCAGGAGGACTCGAACCGTGGCCTTCAATTTTCAAGACAAGCACAAGAAACCAACTGAGCTAACAAGCTCTTCTTATTGCTTCTTGTTCTCATTGCTCCTTCATACAGGGCTTACTGCTCCTTTTAAAGTCTATTTAGACGCACACAAACCGGACTCCGTGGCCGAGTCGGCTTCACCAGAAGACAGACTCCGAGTCCATAATAACACTAAAAACAAACTTTCCTAATTTTACTTTCCTATTACAAGATTAATTCCATCATATTCTACCAACCATCTGGCCAGTGATGTACTATTTCATTTATCTATTTGGAATCTATTATATCCAAGAAGCCATGATATCTATGACCATGTTCTTCTTGTTTTATGAATAGCAACACATTGAACTTGCAATGAACTATTGCATCTGCCTCCCGAGTCCGGATCTCACTAGTCTAGGAAGTATGTAAAGTGTAACGAACAATCTTTACAGGTTACATTTAGTCACCAGAGAACCACCTTCATGCTTCCATTAGGGGTAGCAAAGCGAAATATTAGCTTGTCAAGGACTATAAATGTGACAAATTATACAGTTGTTGTTAGGTTGCAAAATGTTAACGCCACTTATGTGTATTGCCATGAGAAGCTGTATACAACTGAAATGCTGTTCATAGGTCCAAAGACTTCATTATTTTAGCCACCTATATTTACATGTCGTCGTGTTGTAGTATAAAAACTAAAATGTGGCTGAAATGGTAGAGCAGAAAACAAGCAGGATTGGTTGTCTTATCGCTGCTGGATATGATACTGAATCCCGAAGACGGAAGGTCTAGGGAAAAAAACTTCCCTCACAATTCTTTATGCAAAATCATACTGTTTAAGGAAGAAGTGTAGTTGAGAATTCAATTCTCAAGTATCAAAAGGTTGGAATTTGCCTAAAGGTTTTGAAATAATTTTTGAAACTTTCACTGAAAAATGGTTTTTCGGACAAGGATTGCTATTTTGTTTTGCTCTCTATTTTGAATTTGAACCGGAAAAGATGCATATTTGCTTACGGGCCTTGCCTTGATTTGAAGCAGGATTTGAAATATAGTTAACCATGAATTTTGAGCTTCGGCAAGAAAGAGAAGCTAAGGGTATTTCCATTCCAGTCAATTTTAATTTGTTATTGCTCATATGGCCAAGAAAAAATTCTTAGAGTTGAAGGCCTACAATTAGAGTTCCAAAGCAAGGTCCTAAAATTGAAAAGGAAAATGTAGAAAATTTGTCCTAAAGTATTGAATCAAAATTTGCGGATTTAAGAGGGAAACGAATTTAGAAGGTAATTTTTCAAGCCATAAAAGTGGTGGTTTTCTTTCCGAGTTGAAAGTGTGTATGTGAATGGTTTGTTAAGCCATAATTGGCATAAGGCTAAAATAGGAATGCCATATTCATTGATTGTCCATTTTAAATTCAAGGCTAGTATGAATAACTAATTTTTTGACACTTGACTTCTGTAAAATATTCCATGGTGAATTATTAAAGGCCATTAAAAGGATTGATATTGACAAATACCCAATTAAGGATCCAAATTAGATTTAAAATTACGATTTTTACCTCACCAAGATAATGGAAAAGCGCCTTAATATGAAGTAGCATTTGGGCTTGAGCAGAGACTTTTGTTAATGAGGAAAAGAATTCGTGAGCTCATCTTGTAAAAAGGGGTAAATTAAATTTTTTACTAGTATGGTATTCTTTTTCATTGTCATGCCATTAAACCATTCAGAAAAGATTGCTTTAGTTCGAAAGTTATTATTGTTGACTAATAAGGATAAATATTAAAGATGGAATTTAACAGATAAATATTTATAAGATAATCTGATTGAAATCCTTAACAAAATAATTTGCCTATAACGTCTCATCCATCAACAAATATGAGGTTAAGGTTTGCCATTATTAGGCTCTATGCAAACGTTATAGTAAAATATAGGTTTATTTTTAATCTCTGAAGATTTGGGATTATCGCATCATTTATGCCACCAAGATTTTGGAGCCCTTATGTACTAATTGATATTAAATTAGAGTTTGCTTACTTTTGAAAGGTAATGGATATTAATTGGAAGGTTTAAAATAAAGAGTAAAGATTTCCTGGTTATATGAATAATAATTCATAAATTTCATTTTTCAATTTTTAAAAGTGTAAAGAAGAATTTGCTCAAAGGCACATTTTGTTTATTTTATGATGCTTTAATCTTTCTGTTAAATATTTTAGCATTCTTTTCCTTAGAACTCCAACATAATTCATGTTATTATAGAAAGGTTCCATATCCATAAAAGGATTGAGAAGGTATAATGTCTTCTTTAAATGTGAAAGTAAATTGGAAAAAAATTTATGTGACTTATCCAATTCAAATGGATAGTATGAAATGTTTAGTCTTTAAAAGAAGACTTGGATTAGTGAAATAAAATGAACCGTCACAAGATTTCAAAGAAAGAGGCTATTTCTTATGATCCAAAGTATAAAGTTGGTTCTAATTAACCAAATTTATTGTTTAAGAGCTTCCTCTAGAAAACCAATTCGATCTCAAGATTTGTTATGAAATGATAATGAACTCAATTGATGTTAAAAAATTCTGATGGAAGAAAGTAAGGAGAATTAATTTGACCAAGATAAAGTTTTGCGATTCCAAAAAAATTTTTTTAACAACCAGGTAAAAATTTACTTGATTAAAGTTTGTTCAAGTGCCTCTTGATTGGAAAACCAGTTAACTGCTATTAGCTAATTTTGTTATTTGCTAAACTTATAGGAACCTACAAAGCACGCAGTATGAACAACTTGTTGCAATACTACCGAATGGCATGAAGAAGCGAGGTTTTTACCTTGACCAGTACGACGCCTGCCGTGGGCCATTTGATGAACGACATGTGCGCTTGCCCGAGAGTGGTGATCTCTTCGTTGGGGGGGAACTCGAGCACATGTGATAAGAAGGCTTCAGGACGTAGTCCACCGACCTCATGTAGCCCTTCCCCAAAGGTTGACCATGCACCGTGGTCGGTCTCGTTGCATGGAAATGCAACCCGCTGTAGCCTCAACAGAAATCCGTCCTTCCGTCAGTGAGTCGGACTTCAGAGGCGCCTGCAAGAGGTGCGCAACTTAAGAGAAAATATTGGGAGTTACCTCGCACCTCGGCCATGCAAAATTAACTATTACCTTTAGTCATGAACAGCCTTTATCATTTTAGACCAGAGTGCTGGTCGCGCATGTGTTTCAGACAGAGGCGGGTCATCCGCTCGACTCGGGAGAACATCGCCATCATCTCGGCCCTCAAGCGGTCCATCTCTACCCTCATCTCCTGCTCACGTGCGCCATCTCCCCTCATCTCCTCCTTGATCTCCTCCCCGAAGCGTGTCCTTCATGCCTCATGGCGTGCCTCCCATGATCTTGCCCCGCACTCCTAACCTCGTCTTCGGCACGCCTTCTTCATATGCCCGCCCCTACGGCAAGTACCCGCCCTTATGGTCGGACTTCCCGATCATGAGGACAAGATGTCATTTGACCCTTGGCTAACAAAGGTCCCTCGCTCTTTCCTCGGGTGACCTCCTCCCGCAAGAGGGGAGTACTGAATTAGATCTGAAATACAACAGAATGGTTGATCGCAATGTAGTAAGTTTGTCGACTTACGATGGTGGAGACGACTTGAGCGGTAGCGGGTTTGGTACTACCACCTGCCCGTCCATGATTTCTTTGTCCTCGCTAATACCCAACACGCGTCTCCTCACATATGTGGGAGTAAGGCAACGTTCCCGAGTTCACAGACTCCTCGGCTACTCGCGCCCATTCAGCTTTCTTCCTTCAGAGTTTGAACCGAGGTGGTGCGGTACGGTTCTCGCCTCGATACCAATGTTCTTCTGTCTCGGCTCCTCCGCCTCGGGCGTACCCTTGATCTCGTGAACTCCTCCCAAACATCGGAGTCACGAACGGATACCTCTCGAATGGTGTCTGACCTTTCAAAGACGCACTCACTATGCATGTAGACCCCGGCGCCTCAAAGCCACACCCATCCTCTTCATGGCATACCGCTTTGGCATTGTTTTCGTCCTCCTCTTCTATAATCCATTTGCCCTTCACCTCGCCCCACGCCCAGCTTCTTCGCTTCGCGCCGACCTCCTTTCTCCGATTCTTAACCGTTATGGCAACCCTCTCCCTCACCAATTGGTCGAGGAATGAGCGGTATCGCCCTTGTACTTAGGAGGACCGTGCAAACCCCGTGGCATTGAATCGAGAACTGCGGTGTTCTCCTATGGCCCTTTACTCGGTCCTCGGGCCTTCCTCACCTTACTCGGCTACCGACACTTGGAAGTTGGCTCGGCTCGACACTTGAAGTTCGCCGGCCCCTCGACACTTGGAAGTTGGCTCGGCTCGACACTTGAAGTTCGCCGGCCCCTCAGAGCAGCTAATTCGGTTCATCTGGCGATGAGTCGATGCTCTCTAGTTGCGACATTTTCAGTTTTCTTATCGACATGGTCATATATTTGACATGAGATAAAGCACCAGTAGTAATTATGTGAAGTTGACAATAAATCATGTAAAGCAACAGCTCATTGACAACAAACAGAGAAACGAATGATCTTCAACGATGACTCCTAACCTCTAAATAGGTTTGGTCCTAATCCCATTCGAGGATATGTGGTTGAGCAAGTTCTAAGCCGTTGTACAACTCAGAGAAAATTTGAGAAGATTCGCTGTTCTCCGGATACACGCCTCGACAACAAGTCAAGAGGGTGTGTATCCGGAGAACAATTGGGAGACGCCATCAAATCTACTCGTGAGTTGTACAACACCAGAACTTGCCCAACCACATATCCTCGAATCGTCCAAAAACGTGGACAATTCGAGATCGTTGCTTATAAATATGCTATTCCAGCATATTTATAATTAAGCACTCTCGAACGGGAGACGTAGGTTACGCAACCTAAACTCTAACAAGCAATCACTGCATATGGAAAGATTATGCTATATAGAAATGTATGAATACTTTTGCAAGTGCTAACTTTGTAAAATACCGTGACTATCCAAGAGATACACCAAGCATAGAGAAAAATCAAATTGTAATCATATAAGGACAAATAAGACCATATATGTTGCGCTTGTTAAAACTAAGACAAGAGTATAAGGTAATCCACATATATAGCATGTACCTATGTTAAACTAACAACAGCTTGATTATAAAACATAGGTCCTACTTTATTTAGAGTTTTAATTAACACTGCTTTCAATATTAGATTTAACCAACTTTATGACCTGAATACTCTTATCTTTTTGAATGCAAATGATTTAATTTTTGTTGGTGTCGCTTGCCTCCGGATTTCCTCTATGGAAGATTAGAAAGCAAGAGAGATTGATTATTTATCACGGATTATATCTCGATTAGAAGCAACATACGATAAGAAGGAAGAATATAAGCAAAGATTGATTATAAAACATAGGTCCTACATTTGCAATTCTTTCAAGACTTATATGATGCATTTTGGATTTTTTGCTCTGTGATGATAATAGGGTAATTATTGGATTTCTGGATTGTAGAAGAGGAAGCGATATAAAGAGCAAGATTTTCTTAAGTATTCCATATAACAATATGAGAAACAGTACATAAATCGTGATCATTTGAAATGACATAAATGGTAATAGACCACATAAAGGCAATTTTATG
The DNA here is from genome assembly GCA_036346375.1 of Guadua angustifolia. Classification (NCBI taxonomy): domain Eukaryota; kingdom Viridiplantae; phylum Streptophyta; class Magnoliopsida; order Poales; family Poaceae; genus Guadua; species Guadua angustifolia. Next base: position 54,745,343 of record CM070502.1, on the reverse strand, counting down.
TCATTCATATAAAGAATCATGTCTACCATGGCAATATGGAATTGACTAAAATTAATTGCTCTCAGATTTTAGGGTATATTTGAAGGTCATAAACCTTCAACTACAATCACGAATGGGCAAAACAATCAATCTAGAGAATAAGGCCTCAAACCCTTACCACCTTATCATGCACAATAAGAATTGATAATTTATTCACTGAAAATGAAGTTCTTTATCGCCGAGTAAAACTCGAGATGAGCAACAAGCTAAGTTCGACTATAATTTATTAAAGGATATGACTATAATTTATTAGCAAGATTTAGATCAAGAACTTTGCCTCACGTAATATATAAATCCATCGGATCAAGATGCAAATCGAACTAGTTGACACTTCATCGAACAAACAATAGATCGATTACAAACAATTATTCTGAATCAAATAAGAACGCTAACTAACAAAGGAATAAATCAATACTTCTAAAGCATATAAGTCTACCGGTTCAAGGCCTTATTCACAGGATAAATTGTCTATATCATTAATTACCCTATTATCATCACAGAGCAACAAGCAACCCACAGCCAGCAGAAATGAACAGGAAGAACACGGAGTGGATAGGTAGGGGCGACTTAGCGGCTGGGAGGAGTCGACGGCGTGGGAAGAAGAAGAGTCGGCGGGGAGGAGTCGGCGTGGGGCGACTCGGCGGCGTGGGGAAGAGTCGACGGCGTGGGGAAGAGTCGTGTCGGGGAGGAGTCGACGGCGGGGCGATTCGGCGGCGGGGGAAGGAGTGCACGGCGTGAGGAGGAGAGGGAGCGTGGAGGCTTGCGGCGACGTTGGCGGTGGAGGCGAAGAAATCGTGGTGCGGGAGCAATTCAGGGGTGGGCGGGAGCTAGGGCAAAAAAATGGAGGAGCGCGCGCAATATTGTTCACTCTCCCTCATTACTATCGGTTTTCCAACAAAACCGATAGAAATACTTGAACTAAGGAAAACCCTAGGAGGCATATTCCTATCGGTTTTCAAGTAAAACCGATACAATTATAGTATCTCTATCGGGTTTTTAAATGAAAACCGATAGAAATACTTGGACTAAGGAAAACCCTAGGAGTGATATTTCTATCGGTTCTAAAGTAAAACCGATACAACTGAAGGATAGTATTACTATCAGGTTTATTAAAAAACCGATACAAATGATTATGTATTTGTGTTGCTTTCGAATAAGAACCGATACAAATATAGGCATTGTTTGTTTTCCGACAAACCATAAAGTCTGAATTTACAGAGATATCTGATCAAAGAGTGAAAAGGCCATATCTTTTGCACACATAGTTGGAATTATTTGAAAGTTTGCAGAAACATACTTTGTGATACTACAGATCTTTTCTAAAAGGATTTTGGCAAAATGAGTAAGCATTGAAAACAGAAGCCCAAATTCACTTTGTAGGCATACTTTTTGGTCAAAGAGTAGAAAAGTCAAATCTTTCTCAAATAAAGTCCAAGTATTCGAAAATTCCTAAATGATTTGATGTAGAGTGCCTTCTTTTTATTCCATTAAGTAGCTACATACCACAATGCATTGACAAAATTTGTGAAAGTTTCATACGTACACATAACCTTTGCAAACACATATCAACCGATACAATGATGTACTCCTTTTATTTACAATATAACCCTTCTTGATGATCTACACGCATATAATTTCTTCCATGTGTGTCGTTGTCACCGCTTAAGACAGCCCCATCCGCAAACGGAGGTATTTCATCGAATTGGTCGATTCTTCTTCATCTATGACATTTTCGACACCAACGATCCGCCGCTACCATAAAGGACGACGGCAACCTCGGATTGGCGGATCACGCACATAGAAGACTTGATTTGCTTGCTTCGCAAGCACGAATGGGTCATCTTTATAGGCGAGTCTGTTGAGATCCACAACAAGTAAAACCTCTCTTGTCAACCTTCACTCCATGTGGAAGTCCCACCCACTTACATCGAACAATGGAATTTGGTATATTCCGTAATCGAGCTCCCAAATTTCTTCGATCACCCGTAATAAGAGTTCATTGCCATTGAGGATCCTCCTTTCAAATGATGTTCATCGGACAAAGCATCTATGCCGACACCGCTGTTTTGAACAAAGACTCTTCAGATCCTCGACTTTCATTGTAAAAGGTGTACCCATTAATATCGCACTCTGCCATGTCTCGTACATTAAATCTAGGTCCGTCGACCAACCATTTGATAGTATCACTAATAGAGACCTCGCCTCTGCTTGAACCATGTTAGAAATCTATCGTTATGTTCTCGCATGATGGAAAGCTCATCCATATGTGGATTCTCTTCTCGTAAAATCGACTTGTGCCGCTTCGATATACCCCGCAACTTCATCTTTGTCTTTGCAAGATCGCCGATGCGCTTTGCAATACATATCAAATCGTGGCCTCGTTAGTTTCGCCTCAACAGTTCCTTTGCCGATAGTCCGCCTCATGGCGAGATAGAGGAACACCGATTGCTTGTCTTCTCCGAGATAGTCCACGCAGAACTCAATAACCTCTTCACCCCATAACCTTCCACAATACTACCCTCGTGTTTCACCGATTCCTCACGAGGACTTTAATATACCCATGTACCTCTCGAACGGATACATGTAACGAAGAATGCGGGCCACATATCTTAATCTCTCGACAAGGTGAACAACAAGATGGACCATGACGTCAAGAACGATGGTGGGAAATGCATCTCAAGTCGACATAGAGTCCGCACCACCTCACTCAGTAAGTTGTCTAGCATATCGTGGTCAATAACTTTGCAAGAGATCGCATTGAAGAAATAATGAGCTTCGTGATTGCAAACCCGATATCCTCAGCGTAATATTTCGATTACAACCGGGAGCATTTGGGTCATCAAGACATGGCATCGTGGGACTTCATGCCCAACAACTTCAAATCATCCATGGACACCACTTCTTAATGTTTGCGGAGTAGCCAGATGGAACTTTAATACCTTGGAGACATTTGCAGAGATCTTCTTTCTCCTTCTTGGACAGGTGTAGCATGCAATGGGATGTACGGACCTTTCCCATCCTCCTCTATCACCGCAAGCCCGGGCTCGATTCCCATGTAGGCCATGTCGCGACGAGCATTCACACCATCCTTGGTCTTCCTGTATGTTCAGCAGATACCAACCAAATTGTCGCAGACATTCTTCTCAACGTGCATGACATCAATACAATGTCGGACATCTAACTCCTTCGAAGACGGCAAGTCCCAAAATATGGACCTCTTCTTCCAAATTGTCCTAGTACGAACAGATTTACGACTCTTTCCGCATCAAGTTCAATATCCTCCACACGTGAATATACTTGCCTTCCACTCATAGGCTGCGGGGCCGAACGGACTTCCCATCAAATTTGTCATCCATTTTACGGTATCGATGACTTCGAGGTAGAAACCTACGGTGACCCATATACACGGTTTTCTTGGAATTCGGTAGCCATAGGCTCTCGTCTCCTCTTCACAGATAGGACATGCTTTGGCTCCTTTCAGATCAGTACCCGCCAAATTACCAAGCGCCGAAATCATTTATGGTACAAAATACCATAGCTCGAGGGTGAAATACTCTTTGTATGCATCCCACACCACGACCCCTCATTCCACAATTGTACCAAATCCTCGATCAATGGTGCAAGGTACACATCAATATCATTTCCTACTGTTTGGGTCCCGAGATTAGCAAGGACATCATGATATACTTCCGCTTCATGCACAACCAAGGAGGGAGGTTGTAGATACACAATGAATCGCCACGTCTCCGGATTTGGCCGCTCATGTTACCAAACGGATTCATTCCATCAGTACTCAACCCAAACCTTATGTTCCTCATTTCGCACCAAACTCCTCATGTTTCCAATCGATGTTTCTCCATTGAGCCGAATCGCCAGGTGTCTCACTTGCCATCTTCCTTTCGAGACTCATAATGCCAACACAACAATTTTGCCTCTCTCGATTTGCAAACAACCGCCAAGACGGGAATGATGGGCAAGTACCACAATACCTTGGCGGTGCACCTTTAGTGACCTCTTCACCATCGTTGCCTCGGCTCTTTACGCTTCTTGTCGTTACGCTTCTCCTTTTGTTTGTACCGGGCACACCGCACATCGGACAAACGTGCAGCCCCGATATGCGTTACGGACAAGATGCAATCATTAGGACATGCATGTATCCTTTCTATTTCCATTCCCATGGGACACGAGAGCTTCTTCGCTTCATAAATGCTTGTTGGCAACTCGCTTCCTTCTAGAAGCACATCCGATAGAAGAACTAGAAATGCATTGAAACTTGTATCCGTCCAACGGTGTTTTGCCTTGATTCGAACAATGCAAGGACCGAACCCAACTTGGTGTATTCCGCTTTGCAACCTGTGAACAGCGGTTTGGCATCGCCTTCCATCAAGCTTTTAAACTTTTCAACTCTCTTTCCGTAATTACCTCCACATCCCGCAACATTTGCTCCAAATTCTCATCCTCAAACATATCATGTCTGCAACTCGTCATCCGGTTCCACCGTATCTTCGCAGCACTCAGGAAGGGTACCACTGCCTCGCCGTGATGTATCCAACACGTGTAATTCCTCACAAAGCCACGTCGAATCGTGGTCCTCGATTTGAGCCGAAGTTGTTAAATCTTCTCGATTGGTGCAATCAATGCAAGGACAATATATGAAGTTTACACCCTCCTCACAATGTCCTCTTCGCAATTTTTTGAACTCCTTAACGCCTCTCGAAATTCAGCACTCAAACGACTTTTCCGATACATCCATTCCTTACGGTCCATCAGAATTAAACTTCGCACAATAAATATTGAGACACCTAGCTAGCTATTTGAAATATTGAGACATCATTTGGTTAATATTACCTTTATGTAAATAGAGGACAGGTTCCAAGATATATAAAATATGTACTCCCGATCGATATCTAGATTCTTCTCCGGTTTAGTGCTTTCAATTCCTTACATAGGAGACCTACATTTTTAACATCAACAATGATATCAAATAATCTAATTATATAGCTACTGTAGTACTTGCAAATCTTTTGACTACAACAAAACAAAACAAGGGTACCAACGATGACTCCTAATCTCTAAATAGGTTAGGTCCTAATCCCATTCGAGGATATGTGGTTAGGAAAGTTCTTGTTGTTGTACAACTCGGAGAAAATTTAAGATCATCTCACTGTTCTCCATATACACGCCTCGACAACAGTCAAGAGGGTGTGTATATGGAGAACACCGGAGACGCTACCAAATCTACTCGAGTTGTACAACACACCAGAACTTGCCCGAACCACATATCTCGAACTGCCTAATTAAAAACGTGAACAATTCGAGATCGCTCACTTATAAATATGCCATTTTGTTCGCATATTTATAAACAAGCATCCTCGAACAGAGACGAGGTTCCGCACCTAAACTCTAGCATTTATCACATGATAGAAATTAACAATAATTCCATATTAACAAGAGCACTACAATAATTAAATAGATGTGTGCTTGACAAATTAATAGAGAGTGTGAAATCTGATAGCATATACTCAATTCCAAATTGTAACTTAAACTTTATTCACAATGTATCAAAATTACCTAGTGCAAAATTGAAGGGTTTAATTTAAAGGCGGATTGCTCACATTTTGAAGAAAACAGCAAACGAGGGTAAAAGAAGGAATCTCCTCAAGATAAGGCTTCAAATTTGCCCTCTTAACACCTATCCTTGAGGACTTCAAATTTTATCATCCAAGTATTGCTTCCAAGCACGTAATATGAGTTGTTTTCTTGATGGCGGCGGAGAAATCTCCTCCGAACAACAACAGAGATCTTGTTCCCGAGTGGTATATATAACCTAGCGAGGCACATCACAATCGGTTCTCAACTAAAAGCGATAGTGATTTCCACGTTATCACTATCGGTTCTTTTCATAAAGCGATAGTGATGATCACGTGAACATCACTATCGCTTCTTTTCTTGAACCGATAGTGATGTATACACATCACTATCACTTTATAAAAAGAACCGATAGTGATGTATACGTGATCATCACTATCGCTATTTTCTTGGAACCGATAGAGATGACAGTCCATATCACTATCGCTTGTTAGTTGAGAACCGATTGGGATATGTCGAGTCCATATCACAATCACTATAATCTTAGAACCGATAGTGATTATTACTAACACCCCGTCCGAAGTTATCTATCACAATCGTTTTTTCCTGAAAACTTAAGAACCGACACAGATAAAGCGATAGTAATGTGCCGTTCTGTAGTAGTGGCACTTCAATAATCAACTAGAAGCTAGCGGTTGATATCTAGAGTTGATATCCTGTTTAGCGCTATACATCTGCGTGTTGAACGAGTTTTAGATGGTTGATTCCGTGGCTGTGTGATGTTTCCTCACAACTCCTATGTTGATCAGTGAGCATAGCAGAGCTCTTCTTCTAAGCCCTCGAATGGAATGTAGGAATTTTATCAGATTCCTGCAGTGACTGAATTGTTTTGTATATTTCTATTAAATTCCATTTAAAGATCACTGTTCCTCGCTTCCTTGAATGGTTGATTGTTATTCCAAAGAAGGATTTATGAAGTATAAATGTCAATTGTCATGTTCATCATTTGCTGTTCAATGGAAAATGTTCATCTTTAATTATTTGTAAGCGCTCTGATGCTAAACTGAGAAAATAATATTACTTCTAAGCAGATTAGAGCCATTATGTCTTTTGTGGGCTGTTTAACTGGTTTAGTCATATCTTACGTGGTCTCATCATGGGAGTCATTTTAGCTTGAGTTAAGCATATGGTCCTGTATGAATATATGACCTTGTAAATACTTCGAATCTTCAGTCTCTTACCATGGCTTATGCCCTATTGGTGTTTCGGCTGGTTGTACTGCAATTTCACAAGTTGTAGGGAAAACTGGGCAGCGCAAGTAACTGAGCCTCACTGATATTTTACAACTGGTTGTTATTGTTGAAAATGTAGTTTTAGGCAAGGAAATAATAACCTGTATATTACCACTGATGTGCTTCATTTGATTTAGAGCTATTAACTAATAATGTCTTAACCAAAGAGATGCATTCTTTTCATGGAAGTATGATACTTGTTTGATAAAAATAAAAATGCTGAAAACTCACGACTTGTTTGGTTATGATTTATGCAGGGAGGAACAGGTGCTGAATGGACCTCAGGAAGCTGGCCACATTTGCTCACAAACCGGGGCACATGTTGGAGGAGGCTTATTTTCAACTAATCCTGATGTACAGTCAGTTTGGTCGTTCAATCAAAAATAGACTACATAGAATTTGTTATAGAATCAAATGTTGAGCTAAGGCATCCTTGCCTCCTTTCAGTGTAGGGAGTTGAGGGCATATGTTGGACTGTATTCCTTGGTGCGAATGATAGTCATGCATTGCATTAGGACTCTCACCTGATGTTTTGGCGCATTTTGCCCTTTTTGGATTCAATACAAAATGGGATGTGAACTCACCGTGCACAGGGATTGTTTGGTTCTTATCTTTTGTAGTGACTACTGAGATCATCAGATTATTGGATCGGTTGTGGCTATCATTGTCTTTTCTGTGTGGATATCGAGTCTTGAGCTTGTGTGGGTGGGTGGGTTGGTGATATTCCAATGAGATGTTGTTACTCTCAGTGTGCTGAGTGCTCAGATGTGTATATGGAAGTGGTTTCCTTTTTCAAATGCTACTTGATGCAGGGAGGTGGGGGTAAACAACGACGAAGAGAAATGACTGGAGCCAGTGTTCTTCGCATGGACTGCTTTGTTGCAAGTGTTCACTAGCCAGTGGTCAGTGGTCACTACCTACCAGGCAGATTGCCTGCCTAAATTTCTAAATATCAGCACAGATCAATGTTCCACCAAAAGGACCTTTCTTACTCTCGATCATGCCCAACTCAGATCACAAAATCCCATCTTTAACATTAGAAGGCTATTATAGTTTTGTTTCTGAAACAGGGTGTTTTGATTTGTTATAAGCTGTACTTCATGTGCTATCGGGTTAGTTTAGCCGCAAGTTAAGCCTGTTAACGACCATTGCAGTAGCTAGATTCTTGAAGAAACGCGGATGAGTAACCGGCCAGGAATCAAGCTTCATCCCTCAAACTAACCTCATCTCTCAATTCAACTTCATCCCTTCAACCAAACATCATCTCGTACCATCCTGTACCATTCCATTCAAGCAACCAAACATCATCTCATATCATCCTGTACCATTCCATCCAAGCAACCAAACAAAATCCTGTACCATTCCATTCAGGCAACCAAACACCTCCCCTGTACCATCTCATCCAGGATCATTCCATCCATCCTGTACCATCCCGTTCCATTCACCCTCGTACACCCAACCAAACGCACTCTTAGTTGCGCATTCAAAACTATCTAAAGATTTTGTTGGGCTGTGATCCGAATTAATCTGTTTGGGCTTTAGGGATGTCTTTAGCCTTGTTCGGCCTGGCCCGTTTAGACTCGAGTCGCTCCACGTGTCTATAAATCCCCCCTGTATGCAGCGTTTAGGGTTTGCCGTCATTTGCAACCCTAGCCACCTTTGTAATCATCTCCTGATATAGTGATCGTTGCCGATTGGCGCCTGTGGTTTTTTCCCGCAAGGGTTTTCCACGTAAAATTCTGTGTCTCGTGTGTTTGTGTTTTGTGATTGATTTTCAACAAGTGGTATCAGAGCAGATCAATCACAAAAGAAAAAAAAATCATCTGATCGGTTCGGGCGCACTGTTCATCTTCCCGAGCCGCCGCCTGTTCATCTTCCGATCGGATCCGGCCGATCTCCTCGTTCGTCGCACCGTCGTCCGTCCGGCCAGCCTGCTCATCGGCGTGCTCCGTCGCAGGTCTTCTCGCGAGCCACTCGGTCTTCATCATTCGGCGCCGACGCCCCTCCGCGATGATCGCCCCTCCACGTCGAGAGTCTCCGCGCAGCCACCGATCGGAGGCTCTCGCGCCCGCGAGGCCTCTCCCATCATCGGTCTCCTTCGGTGCAGCCACCAGAACTGCACGCGCTCCTCCCGCCGAGTCGCGCGCGTCTCCTGGATCCACTCGCGTCCTTCGCAGGCAAGTGTCGCTGCCTCCGACGTACTGCTCGGCAACGCCGCCTCGCCGCCCGTGGTTTGCTCGCTCCTTGCGCTGTGTGAGGAAGTCCAGTCCAACCATTGTGACTAGATGTGCTTGCACTGTTGCACATGAAAAAAACTGAGTTGCTGCTTCGTCGTGACTAGAAGATCTAGTTATCTAGTTTATGCTGTTTGCTATTTGCTCTTAACACGTGAAGAAGCTCCAGCCTTCAGGAATTGATTTTTCTGCATCAGAACCGAGAACACAGCTCTTGGATCCTTGTGCTGGATATGAAACTGATCTGTTAACCGGATTGAATTTCAGAGGCTCCGGTCCAGAGAAGCAGCTGCTCTGTCATTTTTCTTTCTCATTCGGCTTCAGAGTATTTCTTTGCATTATTTCTTTGTGCACTTAATACTTCTTTGCATTATGGCCTCATTGAAATATGATATTCCACTGCTAGACCGTGATACCAGGTTTTCTCTATGGCAAGTTAAAATGAGAGCTGTTCTCGCGCACACTGACCTCGATGATGCACTTGATAAATTCGGGAACAAAGACCAGAAGTTATGGACTGATGAAGAGAAGAGGAAAGATCGTAAGGCCCTGTCACAAATTCATCTTCATTTATCAAATAATATTTTGCAAGAGGTTTTGCAGGAGAAATCTGCAGCTGCTTTATGGTTGAAATTGGAATCAATTTGCATGTCGAAAGACCTCACTAGCAAAATGCATGTGAAGATGAAATTGTTTTCGCACAAGTTGCAAGAGGGTGGTTCCGTGTCGAATCATCTATTGGTTTTTAAAGAAATTGTGTCAGACCTTGAGTCCATGGAGGTAAAATTTGATGACGAGGATTTAGCCCTCATTCTTTTGTGCTCTTTGCCTCCATCATATTCAAATTTCAGAGACACTATTTTATATAGCCGTGATACACTAACTGTTGCTGAAGTTTATGAGGCCTTACATGCAAAAGAAAAGATGAAACTAATGGTATCTTCTGAAAGTCCTAGCTCTCATGGTGAAGCTTTGTCTATTCGTGGACGAACAAAAGAAAAGAAAGCAAACAATGACTATAGAGGCAGAAGCTCAAGCAATTTCAGAGGCCGCTCAAAGTCAAGAGGTAAAGAAAAATTTTGTAGGTACTGCAAGAAAAATAATCATGACATATTTGAATGCTACAAGTTAAAGAATAAAGAGAAAAGACAAGGTACCTACAAACAGAAAGGTAAAACTGATGAGGAAGGTAAAGCTTCTGTTGCTTCTGGTGATAGCAGTTCTGATGGTGAGACTCTTGTTGCTTTTGCTGGATGTGCTAGTAGTGGTGATGAATGGATAATTGATTCTGCCGCTTCTTTTCATATATGCATTAATAAAGATTGGTTCATCACTTATGAGTCTGTTAAAGATGCTGGTTCTGTTAGGATGGGTGATGATTCACCACGTCCTATTGTTGGCATTGGATCAGTGCAAATAAAGATGCATGATGGCATTATCAGAACCTTGACAGATGTGAGGCACGTTCTAGGTATAACAAGAAATCTCATTTCTTTGAGCACTCTTGACTCTAAAGGATATAAATATTCTGGAGGAAATGGAATACTGAAAGTATCAAAAGGTTCTCTCATTGTCATGAAAGGAGATTTGAAATCTGTCAATTTATATCGTCTTCAAGGCACTACAATTACAGGTGATGCTTTTGTTTCCTCACATTCATCACCTGAAATGACTAATCTGTGGCACAAGCGTCTTGGACATATGAGTGAGCAGGGTTTGGCAGTTTTGAGCAAGAGGGGACTTCTTGATGGATACAATGGAGGCAAACTAGAATTCTGTGAGCATTGCATCTTTGGTAAGCATAAGAGGGTAAAATTCAACACTTCTATTCATACTACGTAAGGTATTCTTGATTATGTGCATTCGATTTATGGGGCCATCTCGAAGACTTCTTTTGGAGGTTCTCGTTATATGTTGACTATTATTGATGATTATTCTAGAAAAGTTTGGCCTTATTTCTTGAAGCGTAAATCGAAGCATTTTCAGATTTAAAGAGTGGAAGGTCATGATTGAAAGACAAACTGAAAAGAAGGTAAAGATACTCAGACCGATAATGGGATGGAATTCTGTTCTGATATATTCAATTCATATTGCAAGTCTGAAGGTATTGTGCGTCACTACACTGTTCCTCATACTCCACAACAAAACGGTGTAGCTGAGCGTATGAACAGAACCATTATCTCAAAGGCCCGTTGTATGTTGTCTAATGCTGGTTTGCATAGACGTTTTTTGGGCTGAAGCTACTTCCACTGCTTGTTATATTATTAATCGTTCACCCTCTATTGCTATTGACAAGAAAACTCCAATTGAGGTATGGTCTGGTACTCCAGCTGATTATTCACAATTAAGAGTTTTTGGTTGCACTGCTTATGCTCATGTTGATAATGGAAAATTGGAGCCTAGAGCTATTAAATGCATCTTTCTTGGTTACAAATCTGGTGTTAAAGGATATAAATTATGGAATCCTCAAACTCAAAAGGTTGTTATCAGTAGGAATGTTATTTTTAATGAATCTGTTATGCTGAATGATAAGTTGGATACAATTGTTCCTATTGTTCCTATTGAGAAACAACAGAAAACTAGTGTGCAGGTGGAGCACATTATTGATTCTGATAATACACCAGATGATATTGATACTGCTATTCAGGATGCATCTATTACTGATGATTCAAATATTGTTGAGCATTCTTCTCCAGTTATGCAGCCTCCTCAACATACACATTCTATTGCTATTGATAGACCCAGGAGGTCCATCCATCCACCTAAAAGGTTTATTGAAGAATGTGATATTGCTTCTTATGCTTTAAATGTTGCAGAAGAAATTGAGAATAATGCAGAACCATCAAATTATGTTGAGGCTATCACTTCTGCTGATTGCAAGAATTGGATGACCGCTATGCAAGATGAGATGGAGTCTCTTGAAAAGAATTGTACTTGGGATTTAGTGAAATTACCTAAAGATAAGAAGATCGTTCACGCAAATGGAACTTCAAAAGAAAAGAAGGCATTTCTTCATCGATCCAACAAGGTATAAAGCAAGGTTGGTTGCTAAAGGCTACTGATCAAATTCCGTGTATTGATTTCAATGATGTCTTCTCTCCTGCTAGAAACAGTTCAATTCGTGACTCTCCTCAAGATTGTTGCCATGCATGATTATGAACTTGAGCAACTAGATGTTAAAACAAAGATTCTTGCATGGAGAGTTAGAGGAAGACATTTATATGGACCAACCTAAAGGTTTTGTTATTCCGAAAAGAAAACCTTGTTTGCGATTAAAGAAATCTCTTTATGGCTTGAAACAATCCCCTAGACAATGGTATAAGAAATTTGACTCATTTATGCTCTCTCATGGTTTCAAGCGGTCTAATTATGATAGCTGTGTTTATTTGAAGACTGTAAAAGGTTCTGCTATATACTTGCTTCTTTATGTTGATGATATGCTAATTGCTGCAAAAGACAAATCAGAAATAGCTAAACTAAAGGCACAATTGAGTAAAGAATTTGAGATGAAGGATTTAGGTCCAGCAAAGAAAATCCTTGGCATGGAGATCATTAGATCAAGGAAATCTGGCAAATTATATCTCAGCCAACAGGGTTATATTGAGAAGATCCTTCGTCGCTTCAATATGCATGATGCAAAACCAGTGAGTACTCCTTTAGCTGCACATTTCAGATTATCTTCAGCTTTATGTCCAGAATCAGATGATGATATTGAATATATGTCTAGAGTCCCATATTCCAGTGCAGTTGGTTCTCTTATGTATGCCATGGTTTGTTCGCATCCTGATTTATCTTATGCACTAAGTGTTGTGAGTAGATACATGGCTAATCCTGGCAAAGAGCATTGGAAAGTCGTTTTGGTGGATTTTCAGATATTTGCGTGGTACTTCTAATGCTTGTTTGCAGTTTGGTAAATCTGGAGATGGGCTTGTTGGTTATGTTGATTCTGACTATGCTGGTGATTTAGACAAGAGGAGGTCTATCACAGGTTATGCTTTCACCATTGGTGGTTGTGCTGTCAGTTGGAAGGCATGTTTGCAATCTACAGTTGCTCTTTCAACAACTGAAGCTGAATATATGGCTATTTCTGAAGTTTGTAAAGAAGCTACTTAGTTGAGAGGTTTGTACTCTGAGCTCAGCGCCGATTACTTCTTGTGTTACCTTGTTACGGATGTACCAAAGTGCTATTTGCCTCACAAAGGATCGGATGTATCATGAGAAGACAAAGCACATTGATGTGAGGTATCATTATATTCGAGATGTTATTGCTCAAGGTGACATCAAAATATCCAAGATAAGTACTCATGACAATCCCGCTGATATGATGACAAAGTCTATTCCTACCACTAAGTTTGAGCTATGCTCAAGCTTAGTTGGAGTTACAGTTTAAGTGCTAGTCACTTTTTGGCGTTGGTGATATTTCTATTGAAAGGAGTTCAGTGGTATTTCTTTTGCTACAAGAGGGAATTCGTCTCAAGGTGGAGTTTGTTGGGCTGTGATCCGAATTAATCTGTTTGGGCTTTAGGGACGCCTTTAGCCTTGTTCGGCCTGGCCCGTTTAGACTCGAGTCGCTCCACGTGTCTATAAATCCCCCCTGTATGCAGCGTTTAGGGTTTGCCGTCATTTGCAACCCTAGCCACCTTTGTAATCATCTCCTGATATAGTGATCGTTGCCGATTGGCGCTCGTGGTTTTTTTCCCGCAAGGGTTTTCCACGTAAAATTCTGTGTCTCGTGTGTTTGTGTTTTGTGATTGATTTTCAACAGATTTAACCAAGTTTGATTGACCTACTGGGCACTAGCTGAAATTCTCTCAAAGATCTAAGTAAAACTAATCATTGCTTCATCAAATACAGGAGAGTTCAATGGGATGCAAAATCACGAAGCAATAAACACACAAGCAGTGCTTCAGTGCTTTCCCTCCCAATACAAGTTACACAAATCTTGAAGCAAGCGAAGGGGTGAGAAATCAACATCTACTTTTCATTCATGCTTTAATATTTATGCAATTGTCAAAAAAGAAAAGTATAGAAGCACCTGTCTAAACACATTGACACAATATTCTTATTTTATTGTATGCTTATTTAGAATATAGACTGTAACTTCTCTGTTTTGACTCGTGGGGACAGCGAAAGTAAGAACCTGTGCTTGTTAGTCTCACGATCTGAGTCTTAGGGTCCAACGTTTGCAGCATTCATACTCCAGAGTTGATGTGCCAAGTTTGGTTTACGTCTTCCATTCTGCAATTGCTGTTGGGGGTGTAGTGGCCTCTAGCGCTCCACAGCCTGGGACATGATAAAATCCTGGATCTGCCCCTAGTTACAACGTATGGGTATGGGAAAAAAAAGAATGATATAACTCTAATTCATCTTGCCATGGCCACGAGAGAAGGATAAATATATTAGTTATTTGGTGCGATCCAGGTATCGGTGAAAACTAATAAATTAATTTCTACCATCTCTGCTATATAGTTGTACTAACCAATACTAGTGCGGAACGCACGCTACGTCGTGCCGTCAGAGCTGGCGGTGGATCGTGTTCCTAATTGTTGCTAGCAGACAGGAAAGACAATGATAGGATTGCACCCTCGGCACATGCTGTGTTTAGGACCGTTTGCTGGTTGTGATGCGATGGTGGAGCCTGTGTAGTCGCTTTTGGGCTTGTAGTTCTCGTAGTATACATATTGGGAGAGACTTGTGTACAATACGTTAGGGCTTTGAAGTAGTGGCAGCGCTATGAACTGGGAGCCAAGGTGCTAATACCAGGTTACGCGGTATTTGTTCTAAAATTAGTATACGAAATTATTGATACAGTTGTAATCGACGTTGATATGCAGGGCAGTGAACGAAAACATGCCATCTTAACAAACATGCCTATATAGATTACCTGTATAGAAGCTCAACATAAATATAAAGCAGAATTCATTTATTCTATAATATATGTACATCTACAATGACAACTAGGCACAGATATATACACATACCTGCGTAATTACATCTGAGTGGCATAGGTAATTAACAATATGGGGTTGTGGCTAAGAAAGGAATAGCATATGCTATGGTTACGAAGAGAAACCATTTAGAGTCGCAAAATAAAGACGCTAAAAGCAGAGTCCAAGGTAGCTCTAGGGGTCGCAAAACAAAGTCGCTATGATGCAGTACCGATGCAAGATACGGTGGCCATAGTCTCGTATGTATTGGACCATAGCTTTGTGCATTATCACGTGTTGTCGGGGTGCACTGCAAAGAAAAATGCATTGACAAGGTAATATGCGAGGTGGTGAAACAGGGCGAATTCCATTGAAAAAAGGTGATGTCCATATAAGAAATCGTTCTTATGGCCGCTCCTTTGTTTTGTCCTCAAATAGCCTCCTCCTAGCAGGCCTCTGCTGAGGGACAATTGAACTGCATATACCAGTCCGAACAATACGTCTAGATTATGTTGTGGCAGGCTATATTCATAAGAAATTTGCAAGCATGTAAACAAAGATAACCTGTCGACATCTGGAACATCAGATAGGGCCTGGCTATCTACCGACAACAGTCGTTTGTTACCAGTGCCAAAAGCGACGGAGACTGCATTGCATCAGTAAGACATCTTCATCAGATAATATTAATTCTAGCAGATCACAATCGATTTTTGGTAGATCGCTTATATGGCAAGAATAAGATACTATAAAACCAAAAATGCGAGCAATGTTCTACGATTAGTGCTATGTTTGGAAGTGTGAAGTGGATATGCATCATTAAGAAGGATAACTTCCATAAAAATGCAACTATTCCATGAGAATCCACCTAGATTTGTTTGATTGTCGGTGAAATTTAAGGAACAGTAGCACAAAGCTTTGCTGAGATAAGCAATCAGCAAGATAAAACAGATCAAATGCATTGTATCAATCCAACAAACAAAAGGCGTTGGCTATTGTACCATAGCTTGATGAAGTGTCAAAAAGGGTAGAATAAAAAGTAAAACAACACAACTGGATAGAAGAAAAGGAAGACGGTACTTACCTTAATAGATATGCTGCTCTTATGTTTCTTTAAAATTTCCAGGAGCACTCTAATCCAATAATCTCTATAACTGAGCAAAGAAGATGCTCCGACATCCCCACTTTACCTTCTTAGAAAGCTCATAGGCTGTCATAGCAAAGACAATTCCTCTATGAACAAAATGTTGCTATACAGAAATAGGTCTGATTCACAAGAGGAAAAAATTTAACAATGGGATAATGAAATGTAGCATTACGGCCACAGCTTACAGAAAGCAATCAGGGACTCCATATCCTTTTCTTTGGTACGGACGAAGAGAGAGAATGCAAGACAAATTATAAGATTCCTCAGAGGCTCAGAGTGCTTCTCCTGCAAAGAGGTGAAGAAAGAGAAATTACAGGAGCTCCAAAGAGTAAGAGAAAAAACCAGCGGTTTCATAACAGTTATTTTTTTGATAACGAAAACCGCTAATGATGTCTATCGAATGATATTATTTCATGAAAGAACCGACAAGATACCAAAGCATCTACTCTGTTATAGTATTACCTTCGTATGTTTTGTTTTCTTCTTTTTCTTGCTCTATTCTCCATCGTCTCGATAAGCTGTACCTTTCTCCATGCTCTATTCTACTTACATGTTAACATATCTCATGACAGTTAAACAAAAGTTCACTCTGACAGGTGTCACGAATCAAAAGAGAACACTTAGTTCTGGCACACCATGCCTTGCATTATTTTCTAAAAATATCTGAGGACCAACTCAGCATAGCAACTTGTTTGCTTTCATCCTTTTAACAGTTGAGGTCCATCCCATATATATACCCAAAAATGGATAAGTCCTGGTTCTATGCTTTGTCCTCAAAGCAGGTAACTTCTTGTTTTATGATCTATTACATCAGATTTTAAAAGCGGCATAGTATTTTACAGTAGTTATAGTGTAGATGCAAACTTATGCATTCTATAATGTAGTACCCACAACAGATCAATCAAGAGAGGGGGTGAACAAAGGAATAGCTCATAGTGTGAGGATGTACAAAACCGCAGCATAAATAGATGTTCAATACTCTACAAGTGGTTAATCGCATACCACTGGAAGTTCTTTTCAACCACTGGCTTTGCTGTCAGTAGAAGATGCTGCTGCCTGAACACAACTGGTTCCTTGTGAATTTGAAGGCAACTGAGATGGAAGACCAGCCGTAGGGGCAGCTAGAGCAGTTTGTTGAACTGAAGATCCTTGGATGGGCATTCTTATTGAGGCCTGTAAAAGGTACCATTATCAAGTGAAAAAATATTTCAAGGCAATAATCTAAAGTGTACATGTTTTGAAATTCTTCTGCAAATGAAAGTACCTGGTTGCCTGAAATCCCAAGGGGCGCACCAAATACTGAAGAATGTGACTGGTCTATCATGGATGACTGTCTTCCAGAATTTGCTTTTGAAGTGGGATCAACAGAAGCTAGAAAAACTGATGGATTGGCAAAGAGGCTGTCACTGGTCAATATAAAAAAAACATTGCAAGAAGTTCAGGATTGTTTTATCTTGTTCTGTACGCCAATAACAAATCCTAAAATCAATACTTTTCTGAGCAAGAAGAATATGCAGCAGATAAAATCTAGTATTCTAGCAAAGGCACATTTGACTCTCTTTAATTTCGTAAGGAGTAGAGAATACAGAGCACATCATCATAGATACATACAATTGTAAAGTTAGTATATATAATACATAAAGAAGGAAAGTGGTAAAACACTGATAAAAGTACATCATCACACCGAATAACTAACACATCAGATACACAATATAAATGAAAAACATAAAAGCTTATATGTATGATGTTACCTTGGAAATGGTAACGGACTTTAGAGAGTATATCTCTCAAATATCTGGCCCTCCGAAAAATCACCCTCTGAAAATATTAGTGAGTAGGGAAAAAATCTGCAGACACACAAACTGCTAGTAAGCTTGTAATTGAACAACATGGAACTAAATCGCTAAGTATGACTATCCTAGCACTAACTGTTTCATCTTACAGGAAAACAAAGTTCAAAGCTTAAAGACCAATACTTTTTGCAAAAGAATTTGCCGTATCCTTCTATTGATGACATACCATCGGTAAGTTGGGTTTGCATTAGAAACATGTTTTTTAGTACAACACAATGCTAATGTTTTTTTAGGCACAGAGCTTGTATTCAACATATACCTTCAATGTTATCACTGTCATCTGGATCTATTGAAGGCTCTACAGGAGGAAAAACACATTACACTCTGTGAGTAACAATTATAGAATAATGACTACCCGAATATGATTGATTGCACCATAAAGCAAGACTGACCTAAACACACATGGTTTACCTAACGCTGACACTATTCTTTGATTTGTAGGCCAAGAACTTCTCTTCAGAGCAAAGCATGGATGGCATAGTTATGGCAGTTGATGGAAAATCAAACGGCATGATAATCTATGTGTGTGCTCAAGGCACCAAATCCTAATGAACCAGAAGTTGAGTACAAACTATTGATGCATAAAGTGGAAACTAACCAAAGGGAGGACATACACAGATTAGGAGCCGAGGCCATGGCTTTACCAAGAATATTTGCGAGCTAGTTCTTTGCCTTTGATGACAATCCTGCCATTGCAAAACAAACATCCGTGCACGGTTAAGCGGCGAGGGCGATGGCCTTGAGCGGACCCACCGGCTTGAGGGCTGGCAAAGGCAACGGGGAGGCTGCTATTCCCGTACGACAACGCCACGTACATGAACCAGGAAAGGAGAAGGCAAGGACGAGGGCACGGAAGCAATGCGAATCTTGAAAGTAGGAGGGGGACGGGGGAGGAGGGCTGTACCGCGGGCAGCGTCGGCTGACGGGAGCATGTGGGTCGCTGGAGGCCTGCGGAGATCTCCGGCGGCTGGAGAGAGAGCAGCTCCATGAGGTCTCCAACCAGCAGCGGCATGGCCTGGAGGGCTCCGAAAGCACCGTCGACGAACCGATCACAAAGTAGCTTCGTAGAGGATCTGGGAGGGACCATGAGCCCCTGATCAGCGTTGTGAACGATGGCTGGGATGGGAGGGGAGGAGGCAACGCCAGGCGTGGCGGCAACCGAGGGAGAGCGAGCGGAGGCAAGGGAGAGGCCGTGAGAGGTAAGGGGCGAAGAAGGGGGCACTCGGGGCTGGAGGCTAGCTCGAGCTAGGGTTTCATCGCGCACCGACCATGGATGGTGCACTCGGATGCTCGGATCGTCCCACTGCTGAAGAGGTGCGACTGGAAGAAGACGCCGACCGGCCGAACCGACGCGGAGGCAGACAATGGGAGACGGCGGAGGCTGCAAGGGAGAGCAAATGAGACGGACAGGCAAACCAAGATGCAGGCCGAGGCCTCTCGAAGAGTCACCTAGAACGGCGAAGCGAAGATGGCCCGAATCCAGGAGCCGCTACCAGCCATCGTAGCGACGAACAGTGAGGGAAGCGACATAGGCGCAACGGAAGGACCTAAACGCAATTTTTAGATTTAACAGAGGGGGAGTTCGTAAAAAAACCGAAGTGGAGGCCTGGCTGCGCTCGAATTCTTGGCGCTATTATATAGTCAATATTACAACTCTATTTTTAAGGTAGCATTTGGTTGAGTAAGGGTGGATGGGATATGGTGATCCCTGGATTTGAAGTCATCTTTTTGTTTGGTTAGGTGGATGGATGGGATATGGATATCCAGTTTTTTAGAATATTCCCTCAATATGTTGGATAGAGCCATCCCCTAAAAAATGCTGGACGAGCTCATCCAGTATTCAAATTTTGCCAAAGTGTACTAAGTCAAATTCAATTTTCGATCAAAATGTGGTCAAATTTTATTCAAAAATTCAAATTTTGGTCAAAATTTGTCAAAAAATCAAATTTTATCCAAAAAATCAATTTTCAATGATATTTTGTTTGAAATTCAAATTTTGTTCAAAGATTCAAATTTTGTTCAAAAATTCAAATTTTGTCCAAAAATTTAAATTGTGGTCAAATTTTATTCGAACATTTCAAAAAGTTCAAATTTTGTCCAAAAAATCAAATTTTGGTTAAATTTTGTCCAAAAATTTCAAACTGAAATTCAAAACCTTGATTACAACTAGCTCATCCATCCTCGTCCATCCACCCAACCAAAGAAAAAATTGGTCATCCCTATCCATCCAACCAAACAGTCTGTAACACCCCGACGCCAAATGCACCACAGATGCTACCAACCCTCTAAATAACTAATGACGCCTTTACGCAAAGACTGAAAACAACCTCTAAACTCTTAAAAACTGGCTTAAAACTAAGTCACCGAAATCAATAACAAATCAATAACAATAATACGCACAACTAAAAGGTCATGGTATCCTCTAACCATCATGACCCAGCTAAGCACAAGCTTGAACACTAATGACCACAAATTAGCCACTAAAGCTGACTACAACACAAAGCTTACAAACCACAACCTTACACACAATATCACAAATGGCTGCCAATAATTAACGGTGCGAAGCAAATTTTCCAATTTCTATTTGTTATGACAAGGTAGTGAGTGATGGCGATGCTAGGTCCCACCCCGGCCGGGAATTCCTCCAAGTACCTAAAACCACACAAACAACGAGAATGAGTCCAAGACTCAGCCAAGTACATCGAGGAGCAGTAACAATAAAGCAACACAACAGCTAATGTATTTAAATCAATAACATGTGCATAACTCTTAAATCAGATTAACAAGTACATAACCAAAGAAATCACTGTTAGTTACCTCATCCACTACATTGCTCATTTATCTTACATACCTCATTAGATAATATTGGAGGAGCCCATGACTCACCCTACTCGTAACCTGCAACTTTCCCTCATCACAAGGATCAACTATTACCATTCATCATTAGTAGTATCATACAATGCTGCAGACTTAGTCGTAATCCACACAATTTGTCACAACCAACACGTTGACCATCACTTCCTTTGAAATGCTATGCAATGCACTTATGCTTGAATGCTCATATGCACCTTTCAAGGCCTATACCGGTATGGCTGAGTGCATACCCGTTGGTATGCACCCTCTCATTCCCCTCCATCCCGTGGAGGGTGCCTACTCTTACTGACTCGCTCCCATGCACCCGTGGGTATGGGACTACGAGGTAGGACTTCCGTGCTCACTACGGGTGAGCACCGAGGCCCACATCAATATGGGACGCCTCGTCTATTATGAATGCACAATGCAATTGACACAATTAAGTGGCAACTACAATCATTTCTACCATTCCATATAGACACGAATCGAAGTATGGATAACAATCACATCTCATATTCATGAATAACCATTCAAAGTTGTCTAATCAACTCATGAATAAAACCAAGGCAACATATCGCATAAATTAATAGCATGAAGAAATTTCTCAGATATTATCTTTAGAAACGACTTAATTATTTAAACCCCACATCCAAACACTCAAACCATTCTGCCCAACAACAATGTACTTACCTTAATCCGCGGGGAGTGGAGTGGCGCGCGAAGAAGAGGCTACTCCTCCTTACACTAGCTGTCCTCTTCTGCCTCCTCACTATCTTTTCTGTTGGGAGTAAAGGGGAATCTCTCCCTCCGTGTCACCCATCAAGCACTCCAGTTCATTGCAGCCATAAGTTCCAAGCATTAGCCCATGCATCTCTCCTTTAGCAATAAA
Source organism: Guadua angustifolia (assembly GCA_036346375.1). NCBI lineage: Eukaryota > Viridiplantae > Streptophyta > Magnoliopsida > Poales > Poaceae > Guadua > Guadua angustifolia. The sequence continues at coordinate 54,723,523 of CM070502.1, read as the reverse complement.
TGCAAATAAATAACATACACTGTTAGTTATTCATGACATTCACATTGCAAACTATACCTAAACCTTGGTTAGAAACTAGAGGTCTAGTAGCAGATTTACTTGAGTAATGCAATGACAAGCATATTATGGTGCTTATGGAATCATAGAAGTCTGAAATAACAACATGATTTGTTCTCAGCTCAGCTTTAGTCATGTATTCACTACACTGGTAAACAATTTCCATTTTAATAATTACAAGAGTAACATAGAACAAAAGCAGATAGTGCCATGCTTAATCCGGGAGTGATCACAATTAACATAATACTAAGGTATAAATAAACCTTAAACATTTTATGTGCCTTACCCATACATTTTAAACCACACATACAAGCCTAACATAGGACCATTTCCTCTGCACCTCATTACTAGTGTTTCTATGAGCACGAAACATTGAATCAGTGAGCATAGAGTAGGATCGCTAGTAGTAATAAAAAGACTTTTGCTAAACCACAACACACAAGAGCTATGAGTAAAAGCATATGCAATCTAGTGATGAGTAACCATCCGCTTATGCCAAATTTGGACATGAATCACATAATGAAATCTATAACCATGTCTACACATCTATACAAGCATCACGTGCATACACAACTCTCTGACCCTATGCTTCAAAGACATCAGTGCATGAATATTAATCATAATATCAAGGCACAAAAAGCAGTTCTCCAGATCTCATATCACTAAACCATCAAAGTATATATAAATCGATATACATATACTCTCTCTTCGGCAAATATCAGTACACCCAAACCACTAAAGAATCCATTTCTGATAATCAAGCATAAGTTAGTAAAAGAAAAGGAGATAATAAGGTGCATTAAAAATATGATCTCATATGCAATATCTTGACCTCTACACCAATATTAGCATGTATTCACTGCAAAATAAGTGACTTCTACACCACTCATTCAAAAAGAAATCATGCAAGAACAAGTCTTAAGCATGAATACTTGAGGCCTCAATTGACCAAACCATTCTCTGTTACTAGATGTCAGCACGACATCATTCATCTTACAGCTAAATGTACAAGCATTTAACTATGATCCCGATAGCTTAGTATACAGAGTATACAGGATTAGATTTACTGAAGTAAATAAACAACTCCTTGGCCAGTAGCACGCAATCACTTATACCATAAAGACTAGCACAGGAGCAAGCGGTAGAAATGTCATATGCTAAAGCTTAAGAGGTATAAACTTTTAAGTAACTGGAACAAGCATCCACAATACTAAAGTTTATGCATCAGGAAACTGTTCATACATCTCTAACATGTAGATATAGGAAAATCACATGCAACACACAGTAGGACCATAAATTAACATCAATTCAGAAATCATCAAAACGAACTTTATGCCGTAGATGAATAATAATCATTAGATGTTTCAGTATGTTCGATAGAAATTTCTTCATTACATACAGTTGGCTTAAATCAGTATTCTTTTACACATTAGTATGCACAAGACCAACACCGAGTTCGGTCCCTTGCACACCAAAGATCCAAACCAAGCACAAATCTTCCAAGCCTAACAACCAAGAATGCAAACCGATCCTCAATCCCTAGTTTCAGAATGTCACCAATTACTACTGGCTAATATCACCAAACTATCAGACGAATCGGCCCAAATAAGAGCCACTACACACGCGAACACCTCACAGCCATTTCATCGAACACCTAGCATGCACAAAGAACCAACCTCAAATTAATTGTACTGAGCACTCACCACAAGGAGCAGCCTAAGAGGGAGGGCGCCGAGCTGTGGGGTGGAGCGCGCCTGCCTGGGGAGCTCACGGCCTGGGGCACCGGCCCAGAGGGAGGAGAGGGGGCGAGGCGGCTTGGGGAGATCGGGAGGAGCTGCACCAGCCAGAGGAGCAGGAGGCGCCGACAGCAGGGGACCGAGGTGGCGACGGGCAGGGGAAGGCAGGAGGGAGGCAGGGGAGGGGCGGTGCTGGCGGCGGCGCTGCTCTGGGAAGGCGGTCAGGCGGCGGCCAGGGCGAAAGCAGAGGGGCGACGATGACATCGGCTTGGGGAGGAGATGGCTCGGGCCAGGGCAGGCAGGGCGGCGCTTGCTCAGGGAAGGGCGGCGCCTGGTCCTGGGGAAGCCGACCAAGAGAGGAGGGGCAGGCGCCTGGTTGGATCGGGCTGGGAAGCCAGCCAAGGAAATGGGGAGGGAGTGAAGAGAGAGATTGGAATGGGGAAAAAGAAAATGTAGGGCTTCTATCCCACAATTCACAAATAGGCCCACCAGACCCACGGACCAAGAATCCCCCGACTCGGAGAAAAGAAAAGAATTCCACAGTGTTACACAGTCACCTGTATGACTCCATCCGATCCAGACTGGATGGCCATATCCCATCCAATCTCATCTAGACAACCAAACGCACCCTAAATGTACTCCCGCCGTTTAAAAATATAAGGTATATTTTGATTTTGCACAAGGATTAAGGTTGAGATGAAATTGAGAAAGGTATGAGTGAAAATGACTTAGAAACCCCACTTAATTGTCTTATAAAATGAGAGATGGTGGTTTGTGTGTGGTGATAATGTATAAATGCATCTCGTTAAGAGAGAATAAATAGAAGTATAGCAAGAAAAACCTCATTAAATCTACATGCAAGTCTTATATTTCTAAACAAGATCATTCAAACTATAGGACTTATATTTCTGAACGGATGGAGTATATTACAATATCAAGCCGTGCAATATTTACACAAGATTTAAGAAGTTTCATTTAATCATCGGAAGAACAACTCCCATGCCTCGTTATTGTATTGGCCTCAGATGCACTAGACATGCTTAATCCTATTGATATCTTTAAACTATCAAAATGATAAAATCTTCGAATTAGAGCACATACCATTTATATTGGAGTCTTTCATGATTGATGGCTCCAACTTGATTGAGTCAGCAAATGAATTCTAGAAGACAAGACCAATTTGTTGCCTTGGTTTTTCTCAGGATGCTACATCACTTTCAAGGAGAGTGGTCTGGCATCCTACCATTCCTAGGCTGATTCTCTTTAAAGCTTTTTCTTTCTTGCTTATGATTTCATTACTAGGTAGATTCTTTTGTCTTTGCATATGGGCCATTTATAGTTATTGGATGTATCGACATATTTTCTTTAGAGCAAGTAAAATAACAAAATTCGCTATTTACTCTATCTCATATCCATATCATCTAGAGTAAGCAATAGAGCTATCTTGTACAATAACCATATCTAAATTTTGTCTAGATGTTGTGTATTAACTATATTCTCTCTTGTACATAACTAATCTATCTTTTTTCCATACCATGTTGGCTCTCTCCTAAGAGCCGGCTCCTTTCTCTCTTCTTTTTTTCTCACTCTTCTACATAGAACAAAACTGATACGTATATAATAAAAGTAAGTTGAGGTGGCCTTATTGTATGTGCTCTTAGTAACATTCTTTTGTCATTGCATATGGGCCATTTCTAGTTGTTGGATGCAGCCAGTGTTGGCTGAATAGAGTGCTAGAATCCTAGCCCGAAGGCTAAGGAATAATGTTCTGTACCTATGTTAGTAATTCTTATCATAATTTAATTTCTCTTCTGGTTGAAGAACAATCAGTAGATGGAAGCTGGCTAGTGTACATTTGTACATTCTTTTACGAAACTCATTCAGTATACACAGCTGAAGACTGATGCATAAATTGGCCTCAATTCAACCAATCCACACAACCACAAAATAACACATAGGTGATACCTTATTTGTGGCGGTTCTTTTGGAACCATCACAAATACACTTATCTGTGGCGATTCTAAAGTTCAACATGACGGGAAGACTATTTGTGGCAATTTTTGTTTGGAACCATCACAAATAATTGATTATTTGTGGCGGTTTTTATTTGAAGCCGCCACAAATAATGTCGGGACTATTTGTGACGGTTTTTAACTAGAACCACCACAGATAATCAATTATATGTGGTGGTTATTCTTTGAAACCGCCACTGATAATTTGTGGTGGTTTTAGGGAAAAACTGCCACTGATAATATTAGTATTTGTGGCGGTTTTGTGTTAAAACCGCCACTAATATTATTATCTGTGGCGGTTGTAATTTAAAATAGCCACAAATAATATTGCTATAAATACCACCTGGCTTCGCCATGGTCATCTTCCTCCCGAGAACATGAAATCTTGGGCTAGCAAAGATTTTTCTGCTTTCACTTCCTGTAATTATTGCAAGGTATGTGATTCGTTCTCCTCTATTCATCTGTAGTGATGTAGTTGCAATTAAATACATAGTACTAGTTTAATTAAGGTTTAGGTGCAAGGTTTTAGATTTAGTTTGTTTTTATTTACCTAGCATTTTGTAGATGATGAATTTATTACCTTGGTCCATTAGATCAAGTTGTCTACCTTTTTTAGATGATGAATTATGATCAAGTATATATCAAATTTATTTGTTTAAGATTATTGGATATTAACAAAAATTAAATTTTAGTTAATATGGTAGATGAGTGATCTTGAAATTGGCTTGCATTTTGAAATGATGAGTTTATTATGTAGCTCATTCGGAGGATAAATTTAATTTTGGGTAGGTATGAGTATATATAAAAAATTAAGTAATTAAGATTTGTTTCTTAATTAGTGGATATTGTTAGCTAATTTTTATGAAGCACATATTAAATTTATTTACTTAAGATTATTGGATATTAAGAAATATTAAATTTTAGTTAAAATGGTAGGCTCATGATCATAAAGTTGCCTTTCATTTTGAGTTGATGAATTTATTATGTAGCTCATTTAGAGGATAAATTTAATTTTAGTTTGGTATGTGCATATATTTTAATTAAGATTAATGGATATTAATAATTATTTACATTAATTAATTATTGTAAATGGACCGAAGTTGGATGTACAATGCGAACCGTTACAGCCGAGAATACATCGATGGCGTATCTTCTTTTCTAAGAGTCACCGAAGAGAATAGCCTGCAAAGGAAGATGAAGTACATACATTGTCCATGCATTGATTGCAAGAATGAGAATATGTTTTCGGACAAAGACCATAACCACTTGCACTTGATTTAGAGGGGTTTTGTACCTGGCTATACAGGTTGGACAAGGCACAGTGAAGAGATCCTACTTCAATGTGATAACATCGACGACAACAGAGCCGACAATTTGGCAGCTAACATCAATTATAGATCCGATGAGGATAGGTTGGTCATCGATGATGACAATAATCTGGCTTGAATTTTACACGATGCAGAAGAGAACTACACTAGTCATAGAGAGTTTAATCAATTCAAGGGTTTGATGGAGGACTCGGAGAAACCTTTGTTCCCAGGTTGTGAGGAGGAATACACAAAATTGCACACGGTGCTTTCAGTGCTGAAATTGAAGGCAGGCAATGGTTGGTCTGATAAGAATTTCACAGTGTTGTTACATCTCTTAGTGGACATGCTGCTAGAGGGAACATGTTGCCTAAAACCACGTATCTAGCTAAGAAGGTTGTATGTCCCTTGGGATTGGAAGTAGAAAGAATACATGTATATCCAAACGACTGTATTGTAATACTGAAGATCTCTTTTGCTAGGATTTTCGGCCGGTCAAGATTTCTCCTTCGTGATTCAAGGATGTTTTCTTGGGAGAAATTTTTTTTATCATCGCGCAAGTGAAGCTTTTATTAGCGGTTTTAGATTTTTGCCCTAGCCCTGTTGATTTGTAGCATCCAATTGTTGGAGTATAAAGGAAGAGATGAAGTAAGTAAAACCCTAGCCCTTATCTTTTCTTTTCCATTTTTGCCCCTGCACTTCCCCACCTCCAACCGCCACCACCATTTTTTTCTCGCCGCACCGCTATTTCTCTGGTGGCGCCCCGCCTCGGCCGATGCTTCCCACTTGGCGCCCTGCCTCCTGGCGCCTGCCTGCTTCCTCCGGTGGCGCCCGCCCGGCCGAAGCTTCCCCATCTGGCGCCCGCTCTCGGGCGCCCTGCTGCCTCTGCCGGCGCCCACCTTCCCAAGTCCGCGCCTGCGGCCTCCAGCAGCCCGCCCAGCTCCACCCAGTGTCGGTGCCCGTCGGCCCTGCTCCAGCCAGCTTCGGTGAACTCCCCTCCGGCGGCTGCTCCTCCTCCCCATGGCCGGTGAGCCCTTCCTCCCTCCCCCTTTTGCAGTTTCTCCCTTGAGCTAAGGTGAGGAAAAATCTAGGGTTTGGGATGTGGTTGGGTGGCTAGATTAGGGTTCTTGCCATGGAATTTTAGAGGTTGATTGGTTGTGTATGGACTGGATTAGAGGAGGAACCCTAGAGCTATGCAGTTTTGTTTTCGAGCAGATTCTTGTGCCCTGCTGTAGCGTGAAATTGTTAATTTTGCAAGCATTTCCTAGGAGTCTGGCTATTGTGAAAGTTGTAGATAATCAAATTACCTTTCAATAGAGACCAAAATCACTAAATTCCATTCAGCCGTTTGGAAGTTATGGCCATTTTACCGAGTGCTGTCCAATTCTTGTCGCGATTGGTACAATCTGTGTTCATCTTCGATCTGGCAACTGAAGGTGCATTGGCTGAGTGAATGGCTATGATATATGTGTAGTTTGTCTCCTCACGGTCATTTTAAGCACAAGAACTTGAAAATCCATTGAGCCAATCAAAAGTTACGCTATTTAGAAGTCTCGGTGCTGAAATTGGAAAACTGCAGCATGCTCCATTTTCCAGTCGGAGTTTAGTGTTTGGTTGGAGGCCCTCGAGGTATCTCCCGCATGTTTGGCTTTGAGATAGCTGGAGGTCATCCTCTTATGGTTAATTAGGAGCTGAGTTCACTCCATTTGGTTAAGTGAATCAAAGGTTTGGCTCGTTGGAAGGCGGTTATCCCCATTGGTCAGATTTTCCGTTTTCCGGGATTTTGGAGTGGGTTGTAGAATCGATCTCGCGCTAAGTCTTGCGGATGTTGGTTGGCATGTTTTTGAGTGGATTGCCTCTACTTGCAGGTGGTGGGACCCTAGGAGTGGCATCAACTTCGTCTCGCCACACCGTCTCGAGAAGTTGAAGGCAAGTGTGTTGTAGTGGTTGTGGCTTAGGTAGCCATTATGCTTTTGCAATATTACCGTTATCCATGTGTTACCTTAATATTGCGGTTGTTTGATTTTTCATGCGATATGATGAATGAGAATGGTTAAATGGTTATGCCATTATTTAAAACGAGTCTATATGCAAGTGTAACCCGTATATCTCTTATACGGTATCTAGTTGATTGCTTGTGTTATGTATATGCTTACTATATGGTTGCATTTGTGTTTATAAGCATGTCTAGTAGGGTAATTGTCTTCTGATAAAAAGGTTAAGTAATCTGATGCAAGTGCATCGTTGATTGAAATGATATGTGTCGAAAGTTGAATGTCAGGATACCTTGCGATTATGAAGAGCTATCGTTTGAGATATCATACTATTATCACTAGTATGATAGGATAATGTGAATAATGAAGTAATGAGGTTGGATTAATAAGAATGGATGATTTGGTGATCATGAAAAATGGATTATGACTTTAACGGGAGTATTAATGATAATTGTGACCATGTAGATATGAGTGCCGAGAATATGAATATGAGTGTTGAGAATATGAATATGAGAGTTGAGAATATGAATATGGATGTTGGGAATGCGGATATGAGTATTGAGAATATGGATATGAATGTGAGGAACGGCATTTGCATATGTGCATTCATAAAAAGTGCATTGAGCCAGGGTGGTGAGAAAGTCATACGGAATGTATGACTAATCCGGTGTGCTCGGAGTTCCTACCCCGTAGTCCCATCTATTGGCATGGATGAGAGCGGTGTTAAGCTTAGGACCCGCTACTGGGTAGCGGGCAAGTCTTGTTTTGGCAGGCCCCTTCCACGGGATGGTTGGGTTTGAGGGCACGCATCGACGGGTGGTGCTCGGCAATACCGGTATGTGCTAAAGAAGAGATGAGACATGCATAATGCATCATGTACCATGAGGAGTGAGTGGTGAAATGAGACAAGGTAAGATATGCATGAGATATTATGTGAATGAAAGCATGGTTGCGTTGCATCATTTAGCATTTCATTGCCCTGCATTGAAATTGTTAATTGTTGATTTATGTGAATGAAAGCATGGTTGCGTTGCATCATTTAGCATTTCATTGCCCTGGATTGAAATTGTTAATTGTTGATTTATGTGAATGAAAGTATGGTTGCGTTGCATCATTTAGCATTTCATTGCCCTGCATTGAAATTGTTAATTGTTGATTTATTTGAATGAAAGCATGGTTGCATTGCATCATTTAGCATTTCATTGCACTGCATTGAAATTGTTAATTGTTGATTTTTGGGAATAGAAGTGACAAATTGAGGATTGAGTCGTGGACTCATCCAGAAATGATTAGCGAGGCATGGGTAATGTCTCCTTACGTTTTTCTTTTGAGTTGAGTTGGTTGTGGTAAGTGGAGGTAGTTACTGCTTCTTGTACTTGATTATTTCATTTAAGTATTGGCTATAGTAAATTCTAAAGTAAATGTAATCCAGTTGAATGTATTACGTTTCTTTATTGTTGCACTTTCCTGAGTCTTGGACTCACGCTTGTTTGCTTCCTGTTTTAGGTACCTTGAAGCTGATTCGTCTGGTTAGGAGTAGCATCACATGCACACCTTCGGTCTCCACCATCTAGTTAACTGAGTCATTATGTCTGGATGTAATTAATGGGGTTGTATTATGTTGTTCGTCGTGTTGGGGTTTGTTAACTTCAATTGGATGTGTGATTGGTTATCTAAGGGCCTGCTAGAATGATATTATAATTGCATCTGTTTTTTGTCTGCTGAGTGGATGTCCTACTTTCTAGCGAGGTTATGCCGAAATTTTGTAAATTTCGGTGGCTTAGTTTCTAAGCCGGTCTTGAGAGTTTTAGAGAGTTGGTAGCATCCGTGGCGCGTTTGGACTCCGGGGTGTTACATGTATACTCTATCGCAAAGACTACGCAGACAGGCATGTATGTTCGGTGTGCGAAGCATCGCGATACAAGCGTAAGGGCGATGACAGCGAAGGCATCGAGATGAAGAAAGGAGCTCTCGCTAAAGTGGTGTGGTATTTGCCGATAATACCTCATTTGAACTGTTTATTTGGAAACAAAAGCACGCCAAATTGATACGATGGCACTCGGAAGAACGTAAGAAGGATGGAAAACTGAGACACCCTGTTGATTTTTCCCAGTGAAGAACCATCGATAGGCATTTTAGGAGAACTTCGAAATGAACCGCATCTAACATAAAATATCTTCAATAAGAATCATATAATGTAACAAAGGAAAATTTAAACATCGCAAATAATTCCTAAAAAGTCGAGCAACTTGCAAACAAATGTTGTTATGCTAACGTGAGCATATTCATGTATGGAAACTGTTTGGTTTCCGTTGCGGTACTGAAAGAAAATTGCAATAAAGGAATGGAGGTTGGTTGAAAACAGCATTGCCAGAAAAGGGGATGTCCAATAAGTTCGTAGCTTTGGAAAATTAATACTCACTACGTCTGGGTTGTTTGGCATGGCATAAAAGATTGACAAAAATAATTTGGCAGGGGAAACTAGGGGAATTCAGGAAAAGGTTGATGGATCCATAAAGAAGGCCTTCATAAAATTTTGTTAATATCATTTAAAGCAGAGCCTTTGATGAGGCATTTGAAGATATATATTAGAACCAAATCGATTTTGATGTTAGGCCAAATAGTCTATAGAAAAATGCAGGCAATGTTTAAAGGTTTTTAATTGATAATTATCAATCTTTAAAAGGAAACACCATAAATTGTCTATCAGGCAACAGTTTCTAGTAAATTGAGGATAAGCAAGCAATCATAAACAAATTTATTGAAATATAATTCAGAAATAAAACAGTAAAAATCATATAATAACAAAAGAACCTTAATAAATAGCTTTAATGAATTAAAATGGAGACTTAATATATTTAAAAAGCTAGCAAAAGATACCCTTTATTTTTAAAAAAATCTAACCAACAAAGAAATATAAAAATTTGGATAAGTTTGAAACTAAAAAGTTTAACAAAACTTCAAAGTAAAGCAATCATTAAAAATAGGACACATAATTTTGATTAAAAAGGAAAACAAATTAAGTTAAGGGCATTAAAGTCCTCGATAAGTTCAGGAGAAAGAAAAAGAAGAAAACAATTATAGATTTGAAAACCAAGAGTCATTCCAAAGAATGCTAAAGAACAGTTCCAAAAAGACACTCATTTCTAAGTAATTTTTACAAAGATGATTCCCAATCATGATAATTACTTCTGAAAGTTATGTCCAAAACCAATAACCAATTATACAATGTTGCATACATAGTCTGATTCCAACGAATTTAAAAATTGGACAATGTTTTCTTTTACATTAGCACCAACAATACAGTCCGGAATCAAGTTCAAGCGGTACCAAAGGAATTCATTCGTAAACCAAATTTGAACAAAACCGAAGGCCAATGTTTCAAAGAGGGGGAAGGGAAAAGTTGAGGATCCAAAGTAAGAATACCAAACAATGGATAGTCTCAACAGCTTTTGTTAAAAGGAACCTCTGTAGAGTTTCGAGATTTAATAAGGGGACAGGGAGATACAGATCTACCTGAGTAAACCTTAAAGTTTGAAATTAAACCCTTTTTTCGGGGGTTTTTAAAATCCCCATAAGGTGTACCCTTATTTAAATTTCTTTTAATGGTTAACCAACCATGGAATTAAAAAAAAAACCCGGGCTTTTAAAGAAAAAAAAAAAACCCCCAAAGCGGTTTTTTAAAAATTTTTTAGGCCAAAATTTAAATTTTGGGAAAATTTAAAGTTAAATTTAAAATTTTTTAAATCCCAAAAAGGGGGAAAAAATGGTTTTCTTTTCTCCAAAGGGGAAAACCTTTTTAAAATGAATTTTAAAAAAGGGATTAAATATTTAAAAACATTTAAAAGGAGAGAAAATTTTACTTGACCCAAAAAACAACAAATAAAGAAGGGTTGACAAAATTAATTTAAAATTTTTCCAAAACGAAAGTAAAAATTTTAAAAAATTTTAAATTTTTATTTAAAAGGGGAAAAAGTTTTTAAAACACTTTTTTTCAAATTTAAAAAACCTCCTTAAAAATGGGCCTTTTAAAAGGAAACTTTTGGGGGAAAATTTAAGATTTCTAAATTTGAAATCAAAAGAAAAAAAGGACCAACAAAAATATTTAACAAAATTCCAAGGCCTGGAAATCTTTGAAAAAAAAATTAAACCCTTTTTCGTGGATGTGAATTGTTATTATTGAATTGTGAATTGTGGTTTGAAATATTATTGAATTGCAGATGTGAATCGATAATTTGAGCTGGCTGTTTTGTGGCCAGGGTTTGGTATCTATCCCGAAAGTGCACTCGGCATAGGTGGCTACCTATCCCGAGAGTGCACTCGGCATAGACGGCTACCTATCCCGAGAGTGCACTCGGCATAGTAGGGGCAAACCCTAGGCTCGCGTATGTGCTAGGGCTGCCACGCCGTGCCACCTAGCACGAGAGGGCACTCGGCATAGACCCCGCCGCCCCCTATCCCGAGAGTGCACTCGGGATAGACCGCAACACCCTATCCCGAGAGTGCACTCGGGATAGATGTTGACGTGTCGCTGCCCTGTCCGCCACGGAGGCGGTCCTCAATCCTAGCGCTGTCCCGAGAGTGCACTCAGGTACATATTTTTTTTCCCGAGAGTACACTCGAGATACCCAACTTTTCCCGATAAAATAACACCGAGTGCACTACACCGAGTGTACCCACTCGGGATAGGGTATCCCGAGTGTTTTATCCCCTATCCCGAGTGTAGAAAACACTCGGGGAAAATATCCATCCTTGTAGTGACTCTTGGGTGACAACTTTCTGGTTGGTTCCACGCCGTCCTTTGTCCCTACATATCACCTCGAAGCGCAGTGTTTGTGCACCAACTTTGATAGCTCTATGCTTGGTCACCTTCTGACTCTTCTCATCCATGTATTTAGTGATCATGGTAGAGTATAGTAGCTTTTCATCTCTCATTGCTACTTCAGCAGCTTGATACCTATCCACAAATTACTTGGTTGTGCTCCGCAGAACTCTCTCATCAATTCCTACCAACGGGAGACACCTCATCCCTCTCATTACCCAGTTGTAAACATCTGCAAATTTAGTCGTCATGACACCGCATCTGGCACCATGTGTGTCATGATGACTAACTTCTATTTTAGCTCGTGCTTGATTCAGTCCGAGAAACATTTGATTGGCCTTTGCCTTCGATGACAATTTGTCGCCTCATCTTTTGTTGGCAGAGGGAATAGAGGCTCCGCCTGCTCCTATGTTTCACAGCTACTAGTCTTGTTTGTCTGCTCCTCCTTGTGTTTTCTTGTTAGCTCATCAAGATTCTTCCATAGAGTACGAAACTTACTTGCTTGGTGTGGGATATATGCGTTCCGGTTTCTGCGTGGCGTGCCGAAAGAAGCCTGGTCAAATAGAGATGGGCTGGGCCGACTGCAAATATAAAGAAGCCACCCAGGAAAACCAAGGCGTACCTGGTTGAGAAGTCCTAGAGATAGTAACTAACACCGGATTAGGCAGGAAACAGTTGTAATCCGGATTGTAATCGTAACAGACATAGAAGGCGTGATCTCTATCTCGTATCCAAGTGGGATTCCTTCTCTGTAAATCGCCCTCCTCTGCTATATAAAGGGAGGGGCGGGGAGCCATAGGGCAGAACAACACCGTATGATCTCATCAGCGATCAACTAGCCACACATATAATCCTAGAGCACAGGACTAGGGTATTATCTCCTCCGAGAGAGCCCGAACCTGTATAATTCTCGTGTCTTGTGCTACCATCGAGTTTAGATCCAGCGCCTAGCCCCTTTTTCATTATTATCGGTAACAAACCTCGACAGTTGGTGCGCCAGGTAGGGGCTGTGCTAGGATCGATCTCAGCAAGCTCGATGGCGATCTTCAGCAAAAACATGGCCACCTTCGCACTGGCTCAGGCGTTTCACTTCGGAAGTCTGGATTTCATCGCCAACGATTTTGGTCATCTTTCCCTTTCAGATTCGGATCAGTTCCAATTTGGAGGCAATTTTGAGGTTCCCTTTGTCAGACGACCACTCGGATCGGGAACAGGCGTGGCCATCTGTCCCTGGACGGTAAGCCAGAGGTCTGAACTCCGTCTTGAGCTGGAACTGGCTGATGGCGAACCCCGAGTGGTCGTAGGCCCACCAATGCCCGAAGAACCCCTCCTGCTTTACATTGCCGCAACAATTCATGTAGTCAATGCCGCAATTGTAGCAGAGCGGAAGGAAGAAGGACACCTCCAGAAGATCCAACGGCCGGTCTATTTCATCAGCGAAGTATTCGAGGAATCCAAGGTGCGCTACCCGCAAGTACAAAAACTATTATACGCCGTGTTGCTCGCTTCTCGCAAACTCAAGCACTACTTTCAAGAGCATTCAATTTCGGTGGTCACTACCTTCCCGCTTGGAGACATACTCCACAATCGGGAAGCCACCGGAAGGATTGCAAAGTGGGCAGTCGAGCTCAGGGCTTTTGAAATCTCCTTCAGGCCATGGACGGCGATAAAATCTCAAATACTTACAAACTCCGACGACCATCGAAGAGCTGGAATACTGGACAATGTATTTCGACGGATCCCTCATGCTCAGCGGCGCAGGAGCTGGCGTGGTTCTCATCTCCCCAACAGGTGAGCGCCTGAAATACGTCCTTCAGATCCACCTTCCAGCGTCAAACAATGCCGCCGAGTACGAGGCGCTCATCCATGGGCTTCGCATCGCAATATCTCTTGGTGTTCGGTGGCTAACTATTCGCGGCGACTCTTTGTTGGTGATCAATCAAGTCCAAAAAGATTGGTCGCGTCGTCGAAGACAAACATGGCAAGATATTGCCGGAGGTAAGGAAGCTTGAAGATAAGTTCAAGCGGTCAGAGCTTCTTCACGTGCTCGACGTGATAATGAAGCAAGCAGATTTAATTAGCGAGGCTAGGTTCCACTCGCAACAAGATGCGGCGGTGTGTTTGTCGAAGAGCTCCATAAACCTTCAATAAGCCAAAAGCAGGAGCAAAGCAAATCGGAAGAAATACCCGCTGAAGAGGAGATCTTAGTCATCAACGCACATTGGACGGCTCCTTTCCTCAACTACCTGCTAAAGGACGAACTTCCGAAGACCGCACGGAGGCGGAACGTATCTCGCGACGTAGCAAGAATTACATGGTAATAGGAGAAGAATTATTTCAAAAGAACGCCTCCGGAGTTCTAAGGCGTTGCATATCAGAGCAAGAAGGAAAAAACCTACTTAGAGAAATCCACTCGGGAATTTGTGGACATCACGCGGCATCAAGCACTCTGGTCGGCAAGGCATATCGTCAAGGCTTCTTCTGGCCGACTGCCACATCTGATGCGGAGGACATTGTCCAAACTTGTGAAGGATGCCAGTTTTTCGCTCGTCAAATACACGTGCCGGCTCAAAAGTTGCAAACAATTCCGATCACTTGGCCGTTTGCAGTCTAAGGGCTCGACATGGTCGGCCCATTGAAGAAGGCTCAAGGCGGCTTCACTCATCTCTTCGTCGCCGTCGATAAATTCACCAAGTGGATCGAAGCAAAGCCCGTGGCTACAATCACGGTGGCCAAAGCCAAAGAATTTTTTCAAGAAATCGTGGTAAGGTTTGGCGTGCCAAACAGGATTATCACAGACAATGGAACCCGATTCCGAGGAGAAGAATTTCAAGACTGGTGCGACGAGCTTGGCATCAAAGTTTGCTTCGCCTCCGTGGCTCATCCAAAGAGCAATGGTCAGGTAGAAAGGGCAAACGGCATGGTGCTGTAGGGCTTAAAGGCACGAATTTTCGACCGTCTCAAACCGTATGCTACTCGATGGGTAAAAGAATTGCCTTCGGTACTCTAGGGGCTGATAACCACCCCCAGCAGGGCTACCGGGCAGTCACCTTTTTTCCTGGTATACGGCTCAAAGGCGGTCCTACCCACCGAGTTGACCTTCGGATCCCCTCGGGTCCGGAATTTCAAGGAGGCCGAGTCGGAGGAAAGCAGAATGGAAGACATTGATCGATTGGAGGAGACAAGGGAAGTCGCTGCGGTCCAGTCGGCCAGATATCTCCAGGCTCTGCGCCGCTACCACGATCGAAACGTTCAAAACCGCGCATTCTCCAAGGGCGATTTGATTCTAATAAAGAATCAGAAGCACGAGCACAAGTTATCCCCAAGTTGGGAAGGCCCCTACGTCGTCGACGAGGTGACACGCCCGGGGGCTTACAGGCTTAAGCGAGAGGACGGCGCCATCATCAGCAACTCATGAAACATAGAGCAGCTACGTCGTTTTTACTCTTAAAACGTTTCATGAATGATAAATTCTTTTCCCTTGACTTGCTACTCAATTAAGCAGTAAGTCGGGGCTACACCTAATAGTGTTGCGCATGCGCAACTTTGCTGAAAAGATTATTTGTTTCAAGGGATGCAATTTGTCAAAATTTTTATTTAATTGACTTGCTACTCAATTGCTACTCAATTAAGCAGTAAGTCGGGGGCTACACCTTATAGTGTTGCACATGTGCAACCCCGCTTGCAAATCAACTCCTATTCTTCTTTTTCCTTGTGATTGCGACTAAGTCCGAGTGCTCTAATTTCCGATTGTGAAACCCCGAACGGCAAAATCTAGTCACCTGACGAAAAGCATGCCCGAGGGAAAAGGCCAGGCACCAACTCGCGATGCTCGGGGGCTAGACTAATCGGACGGGGTGCTTAAACATAAGGGAAGATGAAAATCACTCGGGAAGGTCGAAAAGATCTAAATAAGAAAAAAGAAAAACAGGCAGGCAACGTTAAGATAATATTACACAATATTGTTCCAGGATCTAGCAGTCCGTATACATCAAAACACCGTATTACTAACGATCTTGCAGAGAAAAAAGAAAAAGAGTCTATGCCCGGCGCAAGCGCCCTACGGCTTCGATGAGGGGGTCCCGAGTTCTCATGAGTTGCGGGACGACCTCGATCAGGGCGTCGACGGCGGCAGTGTCACAGACCACGGCTTCCATCTCCGCAAGTTCGGCCATGGCGAGTTCAAACAAGGCCCACTCCTCAGCGAGATCATCCTCTTCCTCCACGGGAGGCGGGGGGTCCTCATCCTCGAAGCCGAAGTCTATCTCATCATCGGATGGAAAGAGTTCAGGAGAAGAAGCCATGGAGACCTCGCCGAAAGGAAAACAAGGAAAAAAGCTCAGAAAAGTGATGATCACCCAAGCGGCGGTGACGTCTTTACACGCGAATAAGCGGGAAACAAGCAACAAGAAAGAAAAACGAAGAACGATGATCAAGGGAATGTACTAGTTTGAGCATTGAAGCGACAGACGGAGGAGTACTCGAAGATGACGAAGAGACGGCCGAGTTGCGGCAGTGCGCCTGTGGTTCGCTGTGTTCGAGGCAAGACTCATCCTTATAACGGGATGGCGACAGCTGCTACCCCAAGCGGGAAACGCTTCACCTTCTATGGGTGATGGGCATGACCTAGCGCACGGATCGATGTGGGTCTCAGAAACGGCCTGGATCTGGTTTTGGGCACGGTAAGCCCCATGATGGGCTGGAGACCAAAAATTGGGTCATAACAGAAGCTAGGAGTCTCCAAAATCAAGCCCAAAACCCGAAAGAAGAAAACCCACAGATACAGCACTCAAAGATAAGGCATAGTATAAGTGATCAAGCATTTCTCCAAAAAGAGCGGGTGCGACCAGAGGGTCAGGATACAATGTTCTACACAGCATTCAAATTCAAGTTTTCAACTAGCGCAGAAGCAGTCGCCCTAACCTCATCAACAAGGGAGAGCACCTGATCGTCATCAACGGTGCAGGCAAAGCCCTCCTTTATCGCTTCAAGTTCCACCCGAGGGTACAAGGACTTTGTTATGGCCAGGGCTTGGCAGGCGCTTGTGGTCGCTACATCCTTCAGATGCGCCACCAGCTTCTCAGGCCCTTCCGCCAGCCGTCGGATCGTGGCATCTGCGTCATAAGGGACCGCGCTGGGCCCGGCTTCGTCAGGGCTCAATATTCTCAGTAGCCTCTCCGAGCCCTCTTGGATCTTGCTCACTCGCAGCTCGGTTGATTTGATCTTCTCGTCGAGAACGCGATACTGAATTTGTGAGTGGGCCCGGTGCACTACATTATCAACTGGATTAGCCACAACCAAGTACGGGAAGGAAACGGAATTGGGAACAAACCTTCCAGTTCTCTTTTCAATTTCGCCGCCTCAGTCTTGGCTTCCTCTTCGGACTTCTTCAATTTCGCGACCTATTCTTCGGAGGACTTGAGCCTCGCCTGAAGATCTGCGACAACAAAAGATGGGAGTCGGAACAAGCATGGGACGGAGTCAAAGGACAAGAAGTCAAGATACAAAGCAAAGCAGTCGGAAGAAGGAGTTACCGCCAAAAGAAGATGACAGACTAAGTTTCTCTATCTCGAAATTGGAGACATGGGCTCGAAGCTTTTCCAGTTCTTCTCGGTGTCCGACTCGAACCCGGTTAAGCTCTCCTTGAAGATGGACACGAACCTGCTCGACCTCCTCTTCGTAAAGCTTCCTCATCTTGGTTCTTTGGATCAGCTCCCGGATAAGAGCATTCCGGTCCCAAGAGCGTTGTTGCAAGCGCTGCGAACGACGACAATAATCGAAGAAACACATCAAGCAGCATGCGAGATAAGGAGGCATCAGATGCAGACCTAGCATGAGCGACCTACACCACCAAGATGACAGCATGTGAAGGCGACATCGCGAAAGGATTCCCACTCCTCATCCTCGTCCCCTTCTTCAAAGTTCCTCCCCTGACCATGCTTATCGAAGAAAGCGATTCACATCGGAGAAGCAGGGCGGGGAAGTGGAGCAAATTCCTCTATCGGTGGCGAGGGATGGGGGGCGCAGGAGGCTCCTCCGGAGAAGGATCAGCGGCAGAGTTGGCGGCGGTCTCAGGAGGCACATCCTGGCCAGTCGATGCTTCCGGGCCAGTCGATGCTTCCGGCCCACTGTACCTTCCGCAACCTCTCCCTTAGGCCCCTGGCTCGACATCCCCGCAGGGATCTAGCTCGTGGGCTCCCTGAAGAGTCAACCAGTCAAGGCACGACGCGAAGAAAGAAGAAAGAAAGAACAAGCAAATTCACCTGTCAGATCTCGTTATTTTGAAGGATGAGTTCTTCCGGGTCGGAACACCACCAGTAGAAGAACCAGTCTGCGCGCCTGCAGTACAGGACAAGGGGTCTCCGGTCGGATGAGGCGGCAAGGGCATATCATCAACCGGATGACGAGCTGGTGGCGCGGGAGCCACTCGGGCCACGGAGGGACTGGAAGACGACGAAGTTGAAGGGCGCACGGCTGTCGGGTCCCGAACCTTCGGGCCCCCAGTCAGGCGCATTTGGGCCGCTGCTCTCCTCCTCACTTCCTTAGCCACTCGGGCGGCGGGACGCTTTCCCGGGAATCCTCGCCCTCGGCCGTCTTACCCTTCTTAACAGGGGGAGTTGGGGAGGAAGAGCGGGCAGGACGGCCCCGCTTGGCGCTCTTGTGCACCGGGAACTCGGGCAAGGGCGCATCAGAAAAGAAGGCTTCACGACCCTACAGGAACAACCAATGTGCACATTTAAAGGCAACTAAACGCAAATCAGAAGACCCATTCCCAGAAGGCAGAAGGATATCTTACCGGAGGTGGAGGATTCGACTTCTTGAAAGGCCTTGGGCATCCCTCATTACTGATCGATTGAGATGCCTGGGGCAAACAATTCAGCCACACGGCGGAGAAGCTCCTCCCTAGAAATGGGCTCAGGTACTTCCCTGGTAGGGTCGTTTGGTCCTTCGTGTGCATACCCGAGATGGACCCGTTCCTTGAGGGGCTGAACCCGGCGCGAGCCGAAGTTGAGGACGACGGCCACTCCAGTGAGCCCATCTCTCTTCAAAGCAGTAATCATCCCCATGAGCTCCTCTACCTGGTCCATCTCGTCACTATCAGGCAATGATGTCCAGCCGATCGACGGCTTGGGAGGCGTTCCGGAGAAAGCAGGCAAAGAGGGCTTGGAATTGGAGCAATAAAACCACTCTTGGTGCCAGCCCTTGTTTGAAGTCTTAGAAGGGATGGCCAAATAAGCCTTCCTCAAGCCGTCCCTCAGTTGAAATCCAGCACCTCCAACCGTCTTGGGGGAATTTTTGCTGGGAAAAGGCTTAAGGAGGAAGAGGTGGCGAAAAAGATTGAAGTGTGGGCGGACGCCGAGGAAAGCTTCGCAAAGATGGACAAAAATGGCGATTTGGAAGATGGAATTGGGATTGAGATGAGTCAGCTCAATCCCGTAAAATTCAAGGAGACCTTGAAAGAAGGGGCAAGCAGGAAGGCCAAAACGTGCAGAAAGAAAGATTCGAAGACGACCACCTCATCAGTGCGAGGGGTAGGACAAGATTCGCCGGCGGCGGGACGAGCAGAAAGCAATACCAAAGGAGGAAAAACGTCGGCGCAGACCAGCCCCTCTAGTCGCTTCTCCGTCGTCACGAAAACGGCCCAGTCCTTGGCCAAGGCGGATGGAGGAGCATTCTCGGGAGGTGGAGAAGACATTTTGTGGAAGGAACCGTCTTGCGATCGTGCTGAATCGAGAAGGTGAAGGTCGCAAAACCTAGCGGCGGATTTTGCGAGGGGAATGCTAAGGAGAATGAGGGAGCGAAGAGGCACAGAGCACAGAAAACCGTTTCAAGTATACTGAAGCTCAAAATTATAAAGGGGCGATATCAGCTTACGCCTTGAGCGGGAATATGCTGGGCCCTCCACTTATCTTGGGGTCACCCTAGGGTGCGCCGTAAGATGGGCCTGGGGCTAGGTACAACAAATTGTTGTACAAATGCCTAATTGGGCTGAAATTAACTCAGGAACCGGTACGCTCCATGATGGGCCTAAAAGCCAAAAACCGCATTAAAATGCGATTTGGGTACCTTCCGAGTTTTAACATCCTCTTGTGATGTGTCTCCTGGTAGGCCATGTACCGGGTGCCGTTCGAAACGGGATCAGATATCACAAAGATGGCTAAAAATATAAAATTCAGCGGTACGCCTCATGATAGGCCAAAAGTTGTGTGCTCCAGTACACAAGTACCCACAGGCTAAAAGCCTTATACTTTACATACTGAGTCATGTGCTGAACCGAGGACCCGAGTCAGAAGCCACTCGGAACGACGACATGTGGGGCTCTGGCGAGTCCTTCGTGGCCTACTCACCTATTGTGAAGCACTCGGCGGCAAGAAGAACTAGTCGGGAGGTCTCAGGGGTAGGAAGGTAATCCGACCGTGAAGCACTCAGGGGTTACTGTGGGATATATGCGTTCCGGTTTCTGCGTGGCGGGCCAAAAGAAGCCTGGTCAAATAGAGATGGGCTGGGCCGACTGCAAATATAAAGAAGCCACCCAGGAAAACCAAGGTGTACCTAGTTGAGAAGTCCTAGGATAGTAACTAACACCGGATTAGGCAGGAAATAGTTGTAATCCGGATTGTAATCGTAATAGACATAGAAGGCGTGATCTCTATCTCGTATCCGAGTGGGATTCCTTCTTTGTAAACCGCCCTCCTCTGCTATATAAAGGGAGGGGCGAGGAGCCATAGGGCAGAACAACACCGTATGATCTCATCAGCGATCAACTAGCCACACATATAATCCCAGAGCACAGGACTAGGGTATTATCTCCTCCGAGAGAGCCCGAACCTGTATAATTCTCGTGTCTTGTGCTACCATCGAATTTGGATCCAGCGCCTAGCCCCCTTTTCATTATTGTCGGTAACAAACCTCGACACTTGGTTCTACGTACAAAGTTTCTTGGATATGTTCATCAGTTCCTTATTCATGAATTGCTTAAAGAAGTTTGCACCCAAATGCCTCATGCACCATCGGCTCTACAATTCAGGCCATGGAAATAACTTCTCTTCCCCTGTTTGCAATTGTTTGATAGCACTAAGCAGACCAGCATGCCTGTCATGAAGCATACACACATCTTGATGAGTTTTCACCACCCCAATCTGCAAGTTTCGTAGGAACCACAACCAACTCTCATAGTTCTCGCTTTCTACAAAGGTAAAAACAATAGGCAGAATTTGGTTGTTTCCATCAACGCCCACAGCTGTCATTATTAGTTCTTTGTATTTCCCAGTCAAGAATGTGCCGTACAAGCACAACAATGGACAACAGTGATAGAACGCCTTAATATAAACTCCGAATGCAAAGAAAACTCTCTTCAGATGTCTCTTGGTTGGCTGCTTGCTTGATGGAGAGTCTTGGTAATCATAATAAGTGCCAGGATTTCTTCCCTGAATGCAACTGAGTAGTGCAGGCAGATTATGGTATGAGTTTTCAAATTTCCTGAACCTCATTTCTAAGGCATTCTGTTTTGCCCTCCATGCCTTTCTGTAGGTAATTATGTACTAATATCTGTTCTCAATTGCTCAGATAATAGCACGCAACTCAAAATTAAGGTTCTCCACTATCTCTGGGTATATGATATTTGCGACATACCTGGATGACAGGTTCCTGTGAGCAATAAGGGTTTCCTCAATCATACAGCTATGTTGCTCAACCTTCGAATATAGCCAGTGAGTGCCTTATTTGGGCTTGTACGCGTGCACTCTCCAGGGGCACCCATGGATCTCGCACACCATGTCGTAGCAGGTTGGGGTGGACTTCTTAACCCTGAAAGTTCTTACTGATAAGGCCTAATCTTTCACAGCATCCTGCACTGCCTCTTTTGTTGTATACATACTGTTAGGCCTAACCTCATTGTCACTATATTGCCAAGGTGTATCATTGCTTTCATTCACAACTAGCTTATTAAGACCCTATTTGGTAGAGCTCCATATCCCAGCTCCACTTGAGATCTGAAACTTGTAGGCTAAAATAAAGTGAATTAATTTTATATTTTTGGTTTAAAATATAAACAAGATGATCCATCTAAACACTCTTAATATAACTACAACTTCAGCTCCACGGATCTGGTGGAGCTAGAGCTGGAGCTGTACCTAACACACCCTAAATTGATGTGTGCTCCAATCTATTGGCATAAGTGGCTCCGTACCTCCATCTTCCTCATCTGAGTCATCATCGTCTTCCACTTATGTTCTAGTGTATTCACGGTCTTTCTCTTCCATCCTTATTGTTATTTCCTCAATTTCCTCAACTTCGTCTACTTGTCTCTATGCTTCTTGTCCAATGTTTCCATGATCCTCCCCCAACCTTAGCTTGTTCACCATTCTGGTAAATGATGTCCTTGTTGCATTTCTGTACCTGCTGCTCACAGCTAGATTCCCCAATTTCGGTGTCATTGTAACTGAAATCATTTGGAGGCTCACTACACTCACCAGCATCCAACTACTGCTAGGGGGCAACAACCCTATCATATGCTTGCACTAAAAGCATCCAATACCATCCACATTGCTCCGCCCCCTTCACATATGACCTTCACAATGCAGTTCCCTTCACCTCAACCAACTCCCAATAAACAGGATCATTTCACATACTACAAAGGCAAAATAATTTCAACTGGCACTTATCTGGTTTCATCCAAAAGTATAATATAACCGGTTCAACATAGAAGAAAATGTACACTCTTCTATTCTACTCAAACTTCTATCTACATACTGGAAGTTACTCAGATCTGCACCCTCTAAATCATACATGATAGCCCCTTCTCCATAATAGATTCTAAATGGAACTCGTTCTAATATATCTGCGAATACATTCATTCACCCACAAATTAATTACTTTCCGCAAAAAATAATGTGACACCTAACATAACTATATTCATATGCTAAAAAAATCTAGATCTATCTCAGAGAAAAATAACTATAAATATATATCTAACTAGATCTATCTATATTCCAAAAATATACATCTCCCTATTTCTATCTCAGAAAAACATCTACACTCCTAAAATATATATTTATGTACTTCTATATATAAAAACATCAATATTTCTAAAAATATATTATTATTCCTAAAAACATCTACGTACAAGTATTTATACAAATCAACTAAATTACTAAAACTATACAAAATCTATTCGTAACCTCTAAATTTAACTAGATCTAAAAATTTTTCTATCCTACCATGATTTATTGCTAAACAAAATAAACAGAAAAAAATTACTTGCACAAATATCGTGCAACTATAAATTTCTTCTCCTCTTCCTTTTTCTCTCCTCTCCCTCCCTTTTTTTCTCTTCTTCCCCTCCCTTCCTTTTTCTCTTCTCTCCCTCCCACTCCTCTCTTCTATTTTCTCTGGCTCGGTTGAAATGAGGGCTGCCTGGCTACAATATGCGTGGCATAGAAATTATACTGGACCTTTGTTGCCAGTTGGTTTGGTGACAGAGGCGCACGCTTCCTCTATCGCCAAACCAACGGTCGATTTATTGCCCATCGCAGTATGGTTGGGCGACAGAGGGGAGGCGAGCCAACGTGGCTTTCTGTCACCCGTTCAAACGGCGACGTGACCATCTGTCGCCCGTTTAATTGGCGACATTTCCCTCTCGTGTACTGAACAAGCGACAAAGGTATATTTTTGCATTTTTTATTTGAGATATATTTTTGTAATTTGAATAAAAATGTATTATTAAAAAAATATTCCTGCACCTAGTGCATGAAAGCATCCAAGGGGTGGGGTCGTAGCAGCATAAACCGAGTGGGCTGTGTTGATTGAGGGCAGTCCTCACGAAAATCTCAATTTGTGCGAATCAAAAGCGACGAGTCCTCGGCGGCGACGAGCGTGGCCTCGTAGACGGCAGCGACGAAAGGTTTGGAATTTCTCATCTTCTGGTGCTGCTTGACCCTAGCTCCACACCAACTATCCCGATTCCCAGCGTAAAAGCGGGCTCCGACTTCAACGGCTCCTAGTGAAGGTGTGTGTAAGAAGCAGATTCCATTTGGCCACGACCAATAGGGCCGGCCAAAAAAATAACGATGGTCTGCCACAGTGCCAAGCGAAAAAAAATAACGATGGCCTGCCACAGTGCCACTGCCACCCAAGGTGGGTGTGCAGCTTCCTTTAAATGATATGCTCCCGCTGTCGAGAGTACTAGGATATTTTGCGAGGCGTATACGCCGCGTGCATTGTTTTTTCGTGAGAAAAATTTCGGTTTTTTACCGTTGGCGTTTTTTTAAAAAATCATCGAGGGAACGCGTGAAACGGTTGAAAAAACAAAAGCGCATCTGCGTTTACGCTAAATCAAAAGGTCCTTTCCGTGTAAAACAGTCGGAATGATCCAAATGTCAATACTTTTTTTTCAATATCTATCTAGAGGGAAAAGGGTGAAAAATTATTAGAGATGGCAACCTTCTTTTGTTGAGTCTAACACTCTATGCGCTCACCGAGTAATAATACATGTTTTAAAAAATATCAGAGATCGAGATGGGAAATCGAGCTGGGAAAAAAGTCTAGAGATAGAGCTGCACACATATTTCTGGTGACGAAAACATTTTTTTCGCGGGAAAAATGGAGAAAGGATCTAGACGTAAGGAGCAAGGACCTGGCTGTTACGTTTTTGGACCTGTCCGCTATCCTGAAAAATTAGAAAAGGGCTTGTTCGCGATTTGAATTAAACGGGAGCTTTTTTCCGTAAAATGACGCACGAGGGACCTAAACGCGATTTAGGAAAAAATATCTTCCCCTCACAAAAAATGTGTAGGACCTATTCGTAATTATGAATTTTGTCAGGGACCAAAACGCATAAAATAAATTTTGAGCTCGGCTCAAAGTCACATAGAAGCGGAACTAAAATTGGTCTGGGCGCGATGTGGAGGACGTCTCCTGCCAGGAACTTTTTTGACATTAGTAGAGGGTATGATTCGAGTTTTCCTCTGTAAACAATTGCCGTCTCTGCCCGATGAAATGTTTGAGAGTTTTCCTTCTCTAAAGAATTCCTTGGTGTACCTGCAAATTGTTGCATGGCTCGTTCCTAACGCAAGAGGGAGTAATTCAGTCCCTGCATCAGCAACCAATCAAGTAAGTTTGCTAGATAATTATGAAGCAAGAACAGAGTGTTCCTGTTTCGTCAATTGCTGGAATGACTACTTTGGCCCGGCACGTCTTCAATCATCTGCTTGTAAAATCTCGTCTTCAATCGTCTACTCAGTTTTTTTTACCTGAGGGAATAAATATCTACTATATAAAGCAAGAGTTTTTCCCCGCGTCATTTCATCAAAATTACCCACCTTTACCACTACTCTTTAATTACCCACCTTTACGACTGCTTTTTAATTATCCACCTTTGCCACTGCTAATACTCTTTGTAAATAAATTTCTTATCGTAAATTGAGTTTTCGTTGTAATACACGCGTACATTGCTATTATTTGTAAACTCAAGAAAGGTGACCGACGGGCCCATACACGTGGTGAGGGCGGATATGAGGAACGTGGTTGCGCAGCTTCCTGTAAAAGTGTAAATGATGCTCCCGGCCCTTTCCTTTCCTCCCCTTCCTGTGCATTTATTCGTGCCTTCGGCTAGCGAATAAATGATGCTCCCGGCCCTTTTCTTTCCTCACTTCCAGTGGGGTTTCTTAGATGATTTCTTAAAGTGCTACGTAGGCAATATTGGTGATGTGGCAATGAGTTAATGAGGAGAGAGGGTGAAACCGTTTCTTAGCTAAGAAACTGTTTCTTCACGTATTCCAAAGTTATGAAACGATGAAGAAACCCCATTGTAAGGTGTACTAGTTTCTTAAATAGGCCCAAGCAACAAAAACAACAAATCGTGAGGAGCATGCATTAAATACTTAAGATACATTGCACTGTATGTATGGTTTCTTTCATGGTTTCTTATTAACTCTCTCTCCTCTAAGAAACTATCTAAGATACTTTGCATTGGAAGTGCCCTTATTCGTGCCTGCGGAGGAAGCGAAGGCACGAACGGAACCAACCCCAGCAATCTGCTCCGCTAATCGCCTTCGCCTGCTACTAATCGAGCCAGCCGGTACATATCTGATTTTTCCGGCGACTGATAAGTCGATCGGCGGATCGGCTGTCATATATAGCAAGCTTTATTTCGCCTCAGATATCGATTGATGTGCAGACGGTTGGTGATGCCCAACGGCCGGAAGGCTGATTAATCCCTGGAGCTCGCCGATCCTCAGATTCTATTACAAGGTACCACTTATCTCCTCCCTCTTATTTCCTGCTACGTACTCCCATCAGATATATACGATGTTTTACAAAGCATATAGTCAAATTTCTTTGACTTTGATTACTAATATAACAAAAATTAGATTGGTCATGTAAAAACGGTATTATTAGATTAGTCATGAAAAATACTTTCATAATATAATAATTTTATATTATTTTATGAACATATTCATATAAAATGGAGTGGCCAAAGTTGCATTTTGGAGATAGTCGATGTCCGAAAAATTGTGTTCTTGAATAGAGATAGTATCATATACATTTAACTCACTAATATACTTTATCTGAGAAAAAATGGTTGAAGCTTTACTCTAAACTATCATGTGGGCCACGCAGTTGTGTAGCTAGATTTGTTGTGACATTTTAGAATTAAAATATAACTTAGGTGATCTAGATATCTTTTATTAAAAAAGCGGGACATGTAGATCTTTTTAGATGAATACTTAGAAACAATAATAAACCTTTGAAGCAGCCTCAAAAACATATGAGAGGAAATTGAAATATTTGATTAAAAAATCAATTTGAGAAATTGTGATGTATGGGCCTAGAAACATAACATTCAAACATGCTTTCATGGAACGACTACAGCTTGATCCTAGCTAGGCCGGCTGTCATAGATATACGGCTTCTTCTATAATTAGTCCACGGTAGAGATATAGATATTTTGCATGCCTTCTTCGTGGGATCTAGCTAAGCAGCCGCACATTATATTATTTTTCTTTATCATTGGCGATTATAAAAGTCATTATTTTCCAATTAATATATTATTTTTTTTCTAACTTCAGATAAACCAATTGTCTAATGTTTCGGTAACATACAAATGCTGAGGATTTGCAAGTCTGGGCTCAGAATAGAAGTAATTATTGTTAAGATATAATTGGACTCTTAGTTTCGGTGGGCAAATTCCGAAACTACTTTTGAAGGGTTTTGGGTATAAATATAGCACCCTATTGTATAAGAGAAGAAAATCTACAATCAATAAAGAGAAAAGAGCTGAGATCTTCTATATCTTGTGTTCATCTACTCCGTGATTGTTATTTGGGTATTCTCAGTATTCTTGATTGGCAATAAGATTGATCTACAGTGATTAATTTACTATTTAACATGTTATCAGTATGAAAGCTCTCCAAGGTATAACGATATGTTGCCAGATTCTCTCTTTTCAATCCCCTTGCTATTAGATTAGTCAGGTATATTAATTTTTACTCTTCAGACCCTACATGGTTTTATTGCTAATTAGGGTTCTATATTGATTTATACCCTAAAGGAATGGTATATCAGTTTTACACTTTCACGGTAGAGTTTTTACTGCTGAAGATTCCCGTCATCAACCAAACTAGTAGTTTCGGTAGATTGCCCATTGTATTAAGTTGTGTTACATTGATAATTAAGGCTCTGCTCCAAATTTTTGCCACTGACTCTAAATTGACACTTGGATCCGCTCCTATGAGAAGTTAGAGGAGTCAGAGGAACTGTTTGGTTAGGAAGTTAGCTCTCACTCCATGAATAAAAAGAATCTATGTAAAAAGACTACACTATTCTTAGGGCTTGTTTGGTAGAGCTCCCTCTGATTCTGATTCTCTGTTAGAAGTGATTCTCTGAGAGAAGTGATTCTGTCGCTGAAAGTGATTCTCTAACGAATCCATAGGATAAACTCTATGGAGAAACTGACTCTTTGTTGGGAGTGAATCAGGAGAAGCAGCTTTTTTCAGCTCCCAGCTCCTAGTTCATTTCGGAGAATCACTTCACGGGAATCACCCTAGGAGCGATTCTCAGAAAACTGCTGTTTGGCAGAGCTTCACAGATTCACTCTACAGAAGCTGGGAGCAGAGCTCTGCCAAACAGGGCCTTAGTTTTATGACTTACAATTTTTCCCATAATGCTTAAATTATTGCTTAAGTTGATTTTCTGTTTTTTCGTGCCATGCTGTGCTTTTTTTTCCCCGGCATGCTGATCGTTATCTTAATCAACCCACCTATTCCATACAGGCAACAAAGAAGGGAAAACAGACGAATTTACTCTGTTACAAATTCATATCAAGTTGTAAATGTTCAGACTTAGCAATTTATGAAACATTGCAGCTAACAAGCTAGAAGCTCCAAAAAATGTGACTAAATAGTTATGTAAGCATTTTCTGAAACATGGCAGCTAACATAGCATGTTCCTGTACAAGGCTAAGCTGTAAGGAGCTAAAGAAGCACACAGTATAATACTAAATTAATTTTGTAAGCATTTTCTCTAACTGCTTAGCTGTTAGCAGCAATTAGAAATTTCGGATATTACTAAATTAAGAATCAACAATGACTTGATACCAGAGAGAACGAATTATTATCAGATCAGAAAATCAAGAATGAACGTTTGGTCAATCCCCAACAGATCTACGCACATATTGCTAGGTTCACATGAATCCCCACATAACCAATTAATACATGATAGATGAGGTCAGTGAGGGTGTCGCGGAGGCAGGCTGAGGTGGCACCAGTGGGGAGGAAGCCAAGGTAGTCGAAGGTCACGCGTTGGTGGGGAGGAAGCCGAGGCAGGTGAAGGCGGATGAGTCACGCAGACGTGGGAGAGGATGACTAGGTGGCACTCGCCAATGTGGAGGTAGCGAAGGCCCGTGGACAATGACGAGGTCATGTGGGCGTTGGGGAGGTAGCTGAGGATGGGGAGATGACGAGGCACAGCGGGGTCAAAGTCGCCAGGACTAAGGTCACCGATGCTAGGAAGAGGAAGCCCATGCCCTCACCAATGGCCGTCACGACCCAAAGGGATATCATGGCCGTCGCTATCATGCTAGGGTTGTGGTGCAGAGGAAATGGTTGAGGGCGAAATGGGTGCAGCAGAGAGGGCCACGAGTGGAACGAATAGCTGATTTTGCTCTATGGCAAAAGGCGGTACCTACTTGCCCTTTTTCCCTTATTAACATGGTTAGGAGTGAATGTGGTACCTTATTTTTTTATCATTTTAATAATATAATTATGTAGATAGACAAAATACATGATAGTTTTGGTTTTAACTAACTAGTGGAATAGCTTGCACAATTATGTGGCTAAATCCCTAAAAAATCACCATGCATGTTGAGGAGATCCCATCATACCGAGCCAGCTCTCAGAGGAGGGTGTGTGCCGCGAGGTGCTGCAAGAGATCCCACAACATCCCGAAATGGATGTCCTATACTTCACCGATGTACTGGGAGAGATCTTGTCATACCTCGCCAACCCTCGAATGAGGGTGCATGGCACAGGGTGTCATATGAGATTCCATCATACCCTACCTACCCTCTAGAAAGGGTGTGTAGAGGGGTGCCCAGTCCTTTAGGGTGCTTTGCTGCATTCACATCCATAGGACATAAGGCTCAACTCCTGCTTTGCGAAGCATAGTCACAAGGGCCTATGAAGATGGATGGGTACTCTTGTCCCTCTAGGAATCGACTAACAAGTGAGGTTTACTAAGTTCTGTTGTCCCTGTGCGGTTGGCCCTCGAACGATAGTCTAAGCCTTGGGACCTTGAGGGACCCTGGCCAGAGTAAGAGGCCTACCCCTACATAATGATAACATGTGTTCAACTACCACCTCTCTGGAATGACGAAGATGCCCATGCCTAAACCACCCTTCTAGGGATAGGATAATATTTGTGTAATAAGCTAGATACCTATAAAGGCTCATTATAACTCCTACTTGTAACTTGAACTCTCATTGAATACAAGAGACATAAAACTAGTGTACCCTTGAGGAACCTAGATATGGAGGTATCCCTCTACTCCTAGCCTAGGGGCACACTAATAAGAGTAGGGTATCTACTCTAGCGCCTGAACCTATATAAACCTTCGTGTCATCTCTCTCTTGGACACCAGCCCGTGAAATGGCTAGTGTTTTCTCTCACTCACATGTCCCGTTTCCTAACATACGACACCCCAAACAACCTTCTTCATATATAACATCTAAACGACTTTACTAAAATTAAGATATTTGAACTTAAAATTACCAAAAAAACTTTCAACTAACATTTGGAGCTTTGAACTAAAACATAGCTATAACTTGCAAAAATTGCCCCCAACTTTCAACTTAAAAATTCCCTAACTCTGACATAAAAAATTCACACTTTCTGCACAAAAATCCAACAAATCAGCTGGAATTCACTCACTTTCAACTTGAAAAATCATAGTCATTCAACTTGTAGGATCGATATACACTAATATAGCAATTAGAGGGGGTGAATGATTGCACAGAAACAAAAACTAATTTTTTTTGTAATTCTCAAAATACCCCTAAACGAATTATGAAAAATTGTTTCGGTTTCTATGAAAACAGAATGATATACGTTCACTAAAATAGTAATTCCTAAAGATCCCACCATTAGATTGATGTAAAATGTTAACTAAAGAAACTAGATTCAGTTTCTAAACTAACCCAACAAGACTCAGCTCGATCGGATCTACAGATCTAGAGTTATGACCTTCGCAAGATGATTGTAGCTAATAGTGACGAAAATGATCAAACCCTAATTACGAGATTAATTAGGATCTGCGGGGAATTGACTAATCAAACTTTTCAGATCAATCACTTATGCCTTAGAAAGGTTTTGAATAGATCAAATCAAAATTATCGTAGTGAAACAATGAATCAATCTGAAAAACAAAACAGGCATGCAATCGAACAAGTAAACCTATTTTTTTTTTTAAAAATTCTAAAAATTAATAAAATTATGATCAAACCTATAGAATTAATCTAGAATAAATAATCTAATACCATAAAAGAACAGTAACCGAACTGGAGAGTGCCAGGGTCTGAAGTAGTGTTCCAAACATAAGATTTGTAACCTAGAAATGCAACATGAATCCGAAGGGTGCCTTCAGTTCTGACGGAAAATGAGACTACAGATCTGCATTCTGGAAATTGTACTCACGGGAGAAATCAACAAAGGTACTCATAAGATTAGTCAATGCACACACTAATCTGCCTTTTCCTCTCTATTGATGCACGTACAAACCTCGCTGCGGCCGCTAGTAGCTTTCTTAGCGCAAGGACTCTCTGGCCGCTAGTAATTTGTGGCTGCCGGATGCTAGCACAGCCGGTCGGCCACCACGACTTCAGGTGCCAGGAGAAGCCGCTAGAAACACCGGCCGCCGCAACCTAAAGCTCTGGCCGCAGGAAACAAAAACCCTAATCTCTACTCTCTAATTAACTGCATATATGTATATCCACCTAGTCTAATTATACGTGGGTCAATACACACATACACACATACAGCCCAAAATTCACACATACACGCATACAACCCACCTGCCCCCTCTCGCGTGACTCACTTGTCTACACGTGTACCGTTCTCTAGTCCCGAATGTCTCGTATGACATCATTGACCACAGGATCTTGGTTCCTCCTTTAACTTAGTCCCGAATCTCAGTTCCTACATAAACCTAGTTTCAGTCCCGTCACCGACCACATTCGCCTTCAAGTAACACCTACACATGAACAAACATGAAACCTCGCGTATACGAGCACTAGTCCACGGATTGACTTAAGATTAGTCCATGCAACCACTCACACGAGTGCATTGCATCAAGCAAAACTATTACCATAATGTCACAAGTATATCAAATATAATCATCTGAAAAAGCACATGCACAAGAACCACACATGCCATGAACACAACCACTTTGCAATGCTAATATCATCACTAAACTAATTTTTCACCATATAACTTCACACAACTCAATCTATGAACTTTCACCTGGACTCCCTACAAGCATGACTATCTACATCGAGTAGGAGCACCATAGATACGGCGGCAATGAGAAGAGGAAGTGAGGGCGTGAGGCAAGCACACCACCCAATGTTTTTTTTTTTTTGCCGATGAGAAGGGGAAGCATGAAGGCGAGGCAGGCCACAAAAACGGTGGGGCAAGTGGATAAGCATGGAGGAGAGGCAGGCACGCTGCTGGATGTCTATGTATGATGAGAAGGGGAGGCATGGATGCTGTGCCGAGGAGGGCACACAAAAGAAGGGGTTGCATCAGTTGATGACGCACTACTATACAAATGATCTTTAGTCTCGGTTGCCAAACCGGGACAGTCCATCGGGACTAAAGGTCTATGACCTTTAGTCCCGGTTTCTCTAACCGGAACTAAAGCCCTCTCGCGATGTAGAAAATATCTAAAAATTATGACGAACTCAAGACTCGAATCTAGAACCTCTTGCATGCCACCACAGACACTCCCAACCCACCCACCCACGCGTATTGAATAGACTAGGATATGCATTCCTTTTAAAGTATGCTGGAACGAGCCTTTAGTACCGGTTCGTAACACGAACCGGGACTAAAGGTACCTTTAGTCCGGGTTCGTAACACGAACCGGGACTAAAGCCTTACTTTTAGTCCCGGTTCGTAACACGAACCGGGACTAATGTGTGCTCGTGCCAGCTGTCTGCCAAAGCACTCTTCTGTCCCGGTTCGTGGCACGAACCGGGACTAATGTGAGCGAAAAATCATGCTTTTAGCCTAGTAGCCACGAACCGGGACTGTTGCTACTATTAGTCCCGGTTCGTGGCTAATCGGGACTGATGGGTCGGTATGAAAGGTCGTTTCTCTAGTAGTGACGTGAACAAGTAACTGAGCCGTATAAAAAAGGAATTGAAAATCTACAAAGCATGTGGGCCTACAACCGACACTTCCTATGCACTTGGAACTGGAACAACACACATAGGAGTTTTAGCATTTTTGATATTCTTAAGTAGGTCTTCAAGGATATGACGTACTCTCTCACTTATAACCACATTAAGCATATCTCGCATTGGAAATGGTCTTGTACCATCAATTCTGCTTGTTTGGTAGTATTTGTCTATTTCCATGGGATGTATTGTCTGCTGTCTAGTGAGGAAAGCAAGTGTAGCTATCACAGTATTTCTATTATCTACCCGTACTGTACCACAATATTCCACTTTCTTTAAAGTGGTTAATTTGTTGTCATATGTTATTTAGAAAGCTTATGTACAATCATTTCTCATTTTTTCATAGATTCTGGGCTTCCTTAATTAGTCTTTGCATGGTAGGTTTGAACAAATACTGTGAAATGAAGGGAGTACCTACGAACTGAGCTTGTACGACACGTTACACAAGTTTGTTAACTTTGCTCACTTCCAGTGATCAATCGACCATAGGGGCACTCCATCTGTGGGCCAAGAAAATATCCCTTACCCTAGCTCTTCCTCTTAATTGTTAGAGTTTCATTACCATGTATTTTGTGATTTAAAATAAAGTAAAGAACATCAAAACACTAAATGATTTACTATTGTAGCTTGAGTGTCATGTTATCGAATGCCATCATTTATATACTAAAATGACACATTAGATTAAGTTCATAGACTTCGAACATTGTAGTATCAGTTAATAAAACATCTTCTGAAAAGTTCTTACATCAATCTTGCTCAATTTTCTCGAAACTTTTGTAACTACTGCATTTATTCTAATCTTTTTTATATAAAATTACACATTTATTTTTATTTTTCTTCCTTTTTCAAACAAAAAGTATATATTTTTTTGGGATATGATTAAATGATTATGTGAAAGTGGCACAAAATAAACTAGGGACTTTTTGCAAAAACCCACTTGCAAGAGGGAGAGTTTGTTAAAAACATACATATATCTCAAAATTCATCAAAAAAACCCACCTGCAAGTTCTACGTGGTTGCAAATCCCCAACCCCAAATGAGCAATTCACTTGCTAAAGCTACTAGAAGTCAATAAACTGTTAATTTGGCTATCTCCCACTGAGGGGCTCACACTCAAGTCCATCCAAACTGCAAAACTCCTCGCACATGGCCACAATGCTAGCAATTAATTGCCTCTGATCGTATTCTTTCTTGCCCCTCTATTCTCTCACCCATACGTTATGCTTTATTATCCCACAATTAACTCGTGCGCCCTACCCAGTAACAGCACATCTTTCCTTCTCATAGTCCACAGAACTAGTTCAATGGGATTTCCATGTAAGCCCTTGTAGGAGCTTCAAGGAGTAAATTGACCCATGCGTAGGGGGACTTGCAACCACATAGAACTTACAGGTGTCTTTTTGACTAACTCCCCTACTTGCAGGTGGGTTTTTGCAAAAATCCTCAATAAGCTAAGAATAGTATTTTTTATTTTGTTGAGACATGTTCAGAATTTAGATAAACACCTGTTTCAACCTTATTTGTTACTTGGTCTGTATAGCATTAGTAAACCAACATGGAGAATCAGAAAAATGTTGGGTATTTAAAGAACGTTTTGGAGTTTTTTAGTTGAATTGTTATTATGCTTTCCTCCTATTAAAACAAACCTCTATTAAATTAAAATCACTATTTAATAGTTGAAAGCACGCATTCAGACTTTCTAGGTGATGGTGTCCACTCTCCCAGGAAAGAAATTCTCTGGCACCAGGTGCCATGTAGCACCCCTTCTAAAAATTAGACATATAGCAAGCACAGATCTTAAAGTAGTTAAATCTTCTTCTCTCTCCCCTAATATATATATCATATGAGAGATGTCATAGATGCTTCATTGGCACACGGTGCCAAGAATTTTTTTTCCGCTCTCCCTAGTCTATGACAAAATACCCATGGAAAATAAGTTTCAAGGATAAATGTTGTTCTTCTGGAATAGTATGTAGACAAACTAAAAGTAGAAGCAGCAGCAGCAGCAACTGTCTTGCTGTATTTCTGTTAGTATTATCTAAATACAGAAAATAGTTCTATATTTCTAATTCCGTACACTATTGCCCACAGGACAAAAAGAAATATTCGGACTCCAGTTACCATGAGCATATCGAAGACCATTGGGGTCATTAGTGGCATCAATGAGTGTGTTAATTTGTTTCAATGGGCTAGATCTGCCATCTCATTCCTATTCACCCCAGGGAAAGGAGCACAGGATCAAAAACTTCAAGACGTATTACAGTTGCAGAGTGATCTCGAATGCCTCAGGGACTCTCTACCAGCAATGTACGACCTCATTGATCGAGCAGAGTGGAGGAGCCATGAAAAGTGTGTGGCCGAGCTCCTTCCAAAACTCAGGGATGCAGTTTATGATGCTGACGACCTTCTCGACGAATTCAGATGGTATGAGCAGAAGATGGAAGTGGAGGGCAATGTGAGCCAGTCACCTTTTATTGATTTCTTTAACACTGTCATTCAAGGCAGCTTCAACAAAGTAAAAGATATCCAGGAAAGGCTGAAAAATCTTTCTAATCAACTAGAGAAGATGGGCTTGCTTCAAGAAGTGACACCACGGTTTGACGAATCAGTCAGGCCAGTGACCAGTTCTTTCCCAACTGAGACAAAAATATTTGGTCGTGACAAGGAACTGAAGAAGGTGATGGGTTTACTTGGTGTGCCTACAGATCGTAAACGCAAGAGAGCAAGTAGTTCAGTCAATGCATCAGCAAGAAATCAAGTTAGTTGTACACTAGACAATAATGGAGCAACAATGTTAGGTGTTCCTGTTTTGCCAATAGTTGGAATTGGGGGTGTTGGAAAGACCACTTTGGCCCAAAATATCTGCAATCATCCACAAGTGAAGTCTCACTTCAAGCTGATAATTTGGATTTGTGTTTCAGATGATTTCAATGTGAAGAGGTTAACCAAAGAGGCCATACAATCTTCATCTGGTAAAGAGGTAAAAACGGATCATTTGGATTCTCTTCAGCAAGCTCTCGCTAACAAGGTGAAGAGTAAAAGGTTTTTGCTTATCCTTGATGACATGTGGGAGGATTCCTTGAAAGAAGATATGCAGCGTTGGAAGAGGTTTTGTGACATCTGGACTTCAGGGAAGTATGATGTTGGTGACCACCAGATCTCCAGATGTTGCTGATGGAGTGCGAACAATGGAGCCCATTCCATTAGAGGGTTTGAAGGATGATGTATTTTGGGATTTCTTCAAACTATGCGTGTTTGGATCCAAGTGCTCAAACATTGATTTAGAGTTGGAGAGAATTGGTAGAAGCATACTTCCAAAGTTGAAAGGTTCTCCCTTGGCCGCCAAAACTCTTGGGCGGCTGTTACGAATGAATCTTCACCCTACACATTGGAATTATATACTGAAGAGTGAATTGTGGAAGCTGGAACAAAACGAAACTGACATTTTGCCAGCCCTTCGTTTGAGCTACATATATTTACCATTTCGTTTGAAGAGATGCTTCTCATTTTGTGCTGTGTACCCCAAAGATCACAAATTTGAAAAGCGCAAGTTAGCCGAAATTTGGGTAGCAGAAGGCTTTGTGAAACCTCAAGATGACATTCCAATTCAAGATACTGGCTGTCAGTACATTGAAGACCTTGTGAATCGATCCTTCTTTCAAAAAGTTTATGGTAAATACGTAATCCATGACTTGCTGCATGACATGGCGCAACTAGTTTCAGGGCATGACTGCTTCATCTTAAAAGACACAAGTGACTTTGGAAAAGTTCCTCTGAATGTTCGTCATATGTCAATACTATCTAGCACAAAAGTTGACCGTTCCAATTTGGAGAGCCTATGCAAGCACACAAAGCTGCGTACCCTACTTTGCAAAAAGACTTTACCGAGAAAAATTTTAGCATCTGTAATGGACGATTGGTGTCGTGAACTTCGGTGTATGCGTGTGATTTCTTGTGCCTCTACAGAGAAGTTACCACATTTTATAGGCAACTTGAAGCATCTTCGGTACCTAGAAATCTCCAGAGCTTGTCCTTTCAAGAGCCTTCCTTCAGCCTTCTCTTGCCTCTATAATTTGCACTTCATACATGCTAGCAGATGCAAATTAGAAAGCTTGCCCAATGACTTTAGCAAGTTACTCAATTTACAGGTATTTGAAACGCACTGGTTTAAATATCGTTCAGCTGAATCTCTTCGCCTCTGGCATTATCCAGGTGAATCACTTCCAAGCTGTTTTCAAACACAAAACATAAGATCACTTGAGTTTAGATATTGTCATGAAGTTGAGGGCATATCATTTTCCAATATCTTACATCACAATAATGGCAGGTACTTTCTCGTCCATGACAGACCTAACCATTTTTGAGTGCAACAATTTAAGCCTCGAACAAGTTGAACATATGCCTGCCATCAAGAAAATAAGTATTCTAGGAAGCGGAAGGTTAGTATCACTACCAACTGCAGGGTTTGGAGATTGCCTTGAAAAACTGGAGGTGATTAGTTGTCCAAATATCTCCCAGCTCGGTGAAAGTTTCAGGAGATTTCCTTTCCTGAAGGCTTTGGTGATTGTGGACTGTCCAAGTCTCAACTGGCAAAGGGGATTTGTATTACCACCATCTCTCGAAAGGCTCTACTTAAGGCGTTGTGGGGATATCTCTGCCTGGTTTCCATCCTGCCTGAAGAACCTCACCTCCCTCGTGTCACTGGACTTGCGTTGTTGTGCGGGCATAGAGTCCATTCCAGGCCACCTGTGGAGCAGTAATCTTGCATCACTCAAGGAATTGTATATTCTGGATTGTCCAGACCTTGTGTCAATCGGTGGAGCAGACGCAATTGCAAATATAGAGACGGCGTGCATTGTCCGCTGTCCAAAGTTGGAGCAACCACTGCAGCCTGTGCGGAGAGGACGATTATAGGGTGAACGAGAATTTTACCAAATGGTATGTGTGTTAATATTCTGATTTTCTGAAAAACTTCTGATATACTAGAAAACACATACGTATACGCACGTACTGTAAAATTGTACTTCTTGCTTTAAAGCGCTGTCATAAAAGCACGTTCGACGACTTCTTGATGACCTCATTCCGTATAGTACCGTGACATCTTAATCTGTTTTTTTTTTTCTAAAGTCTGCTGTTTACAGTAATTCCAAATAGTTCAACTAACCCAAAAAAAAATTCATGCCAATAATATAGATGTCCAAGTGCTGCCGTAACGTATGGAGTAATTTGGAACTATCCTTTATTTGTAGTTTATAGTCTCATTTTCTGGGGAAAAAGCTTTTTGCCAAGTGTGCTTTACTGAAGCTTTTTGCCAAGTGTGCTTTACTGACGAATGTTCTTGTTTTCAATGGAGGTTCCTGACTGGAGAGGGATATAACAAGTGAACATTGCCTTCGTCTCGCCGTCACCGTGTAGCTCCCCATGGAAGAATCTCCTCGCTACTCCAATTTTATTACACCAACCCTTCTCTCTTTAATCCAAATTTATGCTCAAAGCATTACCCTTCCTTGTTCTCATAGAAGGTGACTTCTTGTTTCAAATACTTGAGCATACATAATGTCATAATGTATTTCATGGGAGTTGACTTGTCCCCAATGCGTCATACTCCTATTGTACCTTCTATGACAAATAAGTGGGGGTAA
This sequence comes from Guadua angustifolia, assembly GCA_036346375.1. NCBI lineage: Eukaryota > Viridiplantae > Streptophyta > Magnoliopsida > Poales > Poaceae > Guadua > Guadua angustifolia. The sequence goes on along the minus strand of CM070502.1, from coordinate 54,685,002 downwards.
AACATGCGTGCTATTGTACCTTCTATGTTGTATGTACGTATGTATGCCATTTGCTTTTGATCAATTGATTGTATTACAATGTTAACCGGAATACCCTCTTGTGAGATGTTTCCAGATGTTCTCCTTGTAAGTCTATAGTAGTTTAATTTCTTCACAGGAAGTGGTTTAGTTTGTTCAGTATATCATGTAACAGAAGTAACTTCTGAATAAATTGCTCTCCACAAGCAACTACTAAATACTCTCTCCGGTCACAAATAATTGTCGTTCTAGACATCGACATTTTTTACCACTAATTTCTATTATAATATATTTCTAAAATTCAATAAAACATAATATTATGAAAGTATTTTTAAGACAAATCTACACATAATTTTCATATATCCAATTTAAATATTTTAAAAAATATCAATAGTCAAAGTTTCCAAATCTTGACTACACATATGTCCAAAATGACAACTATTTGTGACCGGATGGAGTAGTATGCATGTTACAAATAACAATACATTCATGTACCGATAGTTCAATTATTTTTTTTAAAAAAAATAAACATGCATGTCAGCAACATACAGTGCCAATCAAACACAACATAATAACATATAGACAAGTTTATCTCAGAGCAAATAATCAAGTGGTATATTAATTGGGAACTGGACATCTAATGGTGCATTACACAATTCTGCAGGGGTGCAAGAAATGTCATCAAGAGCGCAGAAAATGGGGTGTATAGAAATCAGAACGACCAATTGTCGCTATTCAGTCCAAAAAGTGAAGTTAGTATCTAATAGACTTCGAAATAATCGTTTGGAACAGACCAAAATGAGAATGTTACGTGGTTATTACAGTCCAAACATCAGGTTCAAATATGCCAAACAAGAAAGCAGTCATGGAACATCTCAATTTTTTATCCAATGAAAAAAGCCTCCTCCGTCCTGAAGTCCCTGAACTAGTCATACTAACCACCTGGAGACGCTTATGCTTAGTTGCAGAATTAAAGAACTTTCCCATGACAAGATTAAAGCTTTTATTCGAGTTCTATTGGTCAGGAGTACAAATGTCCCAACTAGTTGGCGATGCACCTAACATCAAAGAGAGATTCCTGGGCCATTAGGCTTGGGGCTTCTCCTCAGCTTTCTTTGCCTGTCATGAAAACAGTTTACAAACTTTTGCCAGTATCAAATTGACAGTACCTAGAAAAAAAGATATAAAAAAATAATGAACTAATGAGAATGTTCTGATGATGAAGCGAAGAGGTCATCGAAACATCCTTCTAAATCAAAATTACACTGTTACACACAATAGACCTACAAGAATGATAATAGGCAGAAAAAGAGAGAGGAGGGTGGGTGTGGAGGGTGAGGTTCAACCATAATGCAGAGCCTAGCGCCTTGGTGAACACTAGTCCCATCTTACAAGGTTAAATTCTTGAATCCACCACAGTTTGAATAGACAAAAAAACATCAGAAGGACTATTTGTGGTTAGGTAGTTTTGATCTCTAGGAGTTAAAAATTATAGATCCTTGACTCGCTAGGAAGAAGCACTTTGCTAAATAAGCCAAAGAAATGAAGTACAAAACATACCACCTTATCCTAGGTCACAGAATTGACACCCAATGAACGATAAGAGTAATTTTCAGCCTACTATATATTATTGTCGATATTAAGAAACAACAGCTTATAGGTAGCACCATTCAAATACTGCATACTCTGCTAAATCATCTTTAAGTTGTATCAAATCATTCATATCTTTTGTTTCATAGTTTCCAAAATATTCCCAACAAAAAATAAATGCAACAAGCTGCATGACTACAGGATATGCTTGTACAAGTACATATTGTACATCACTGTGTGACCCCTCTACTGCTTAAACGAGAACACACCTTTCTGGTTAGCAATTTATATCCTCAACCTAATTCCTACCTCTGTTGGGTAATTGGGTTGGCACTAAAACATAATCCTAGGAGAAGGTATAAATATTAATGTAATCCTTAAGTTAACACAATAATGTAACCAATGGAACAACAAATGTCTACTACACTTTGTAGTGAACAGAAGGACCTTCCTTCATTTAGTTCCCAAGTATGATGCTCCCGTTCCCCAAACTACATATAATAGCAGCACATCTTAAGGATTATTCCAATATACGTCTCCATGAACACACGGAGCACACATATGTCCACACGAGGATTGAATTCGGTCAAACAAACAGTAAAAAGACAAGCAATATAAGCATCAGGCAAACATTAGTAGATTCCTCATGTGTTCTGTGAAACATGGAAGACATGGACCGACACTTTTATAGAAGGCAAAGCACCACGTAGAAATTGCTCCCTCGTTATTAATCTCCCAAACGTAAACTTAGAAATTGCAACCATATATAGATTATTCCAATCTACATGTACACCATTGCAAAAAAAAAAAGTTTGATGAAACGAGCAGTTGTCAATTAGGTTTTATAATCACCGAATACACACTTTGCTAACGGAAAATGATGAGTGGTAATCTGCACAAAATGAGTGGTAATCTGCACAAATACCCGCGATTCCTACAATTGGGCGAGAGATTTGATCGCTAGGTAATCAGATACACCCATGCACGCAAGGTGTTCGACGAAAAGAAAAGCAACTAGGGGCAAAAAAAGGCGCACCTTGATGCCCGGGAATGACATGCCGAGCTCCTCCTCGGGGATGACGACGGGCCACTTCTCCCCAGCGTCGCGGAACATCTGCTCGGTCTCTATGAGGCGACCGCGGGCAAGGATCTTGTCGCGGATGCCCTGCGTGTTGGCGCCATCGGCGGCAACAAAGGACTCCTCGGCGCCGTTGAAATATGTGACGAGGACGCCGCTGCCGCCTTCTGCGGGTCCAGCGGGCTGTACTCCACCACCACCTTGGACAGGAACTTGAGCATCTCTTCTCGCCGCCTCTGCATTCTTCTTCAGTCCTCACTCGCTCGCCGCCGCCGCCGCTTCGCTTCCCGAAGATTTCATGGTGTCGTGAGGCTTCGGGCTTGGCTGTAGAGCACTTTGGGTTGCGTCTGGTTCGGTTGGGCTCGACTCAAGGCGGTCGGGCAGCTGGTTAGGGACATAGAAAGTGTTGGCTATCGCTAACTGGAATAAGGATGCTCTCCAGGTTTTCAATAAATACCATCATCGTCACTGGGCAAAAAACTTTCACGTTGCTGTGCGAATCTGTAGAAGCCATGTGCCATTTGAACATTCTTGTTTTTTTTTATATTAATAACTTGATTGATATGTATGATTGTGAGTTCTTTGTTTGTCAGTTGATAATGACTATTCCATACATTTTGGGTGTGTTTGGTTGTCTGCATCATCCTAGTTTGCCCCGTATAAACCATTCAGACTAGTTTTGGCATGTATGAGTGGATACAAGTTGAGTTATTTGGTTGCTTGTTTATATATCTCATGGGTCTGCATTGGAGAGAAACCCAATTTCTGTGTTTTCTCTATCCTACATGAGTGGGTGCAATTGCATCTACCTGGTCTGAATGAATATGAAACCAAACACGTGTCTAACAGATACAGTTGCATCCACTCATACGATTTAGGCACTATACAGACAACCAAACACACCCTTTGAGATTATGTCATTCTAGTTAGGCGAATGTGTGTTGCAGTCAAGCCTAAAATAAATTATATTAGCACAAAGGCACAATAATATATTGTAATTTGGTGCAAAGTCATGTTGGTTGTTAAATATTTAGAAACAAGTCAGTTTGTAGAGTTCTACACATGTCCCAACTCACACAAGTGGGTGTGTCAACTTGTATGCACCTAATTAGAGCAGAGGTCTATGCCTCAAGCAGCATGGACACATGCTTTAATCACTGAATGAATTCAATGGTACATGTACTCTTTTTGTCAACGAACTAGCCTAGGGGAATAGTAGGAAATGTTTTATTTCATCCTTAGATCGAACTTGGGACAGGTGGATTTGTAACACCCGGACCCATCACTGAGCTGCCGCTTTACCAAATTTTTTATTAGAGTTTTTCCATTGGAGAGTTCGAATCCCGAGTTTGGCATTGAGTTTAGTGTTTTGCCAAACTTCCAAAACGGTCCACGTTGTTAGTTGGTCTTAAGTGGAGGTGAGGTAGGATGGCAGAATTATCATCAACACCAGGCCAACTAATTCTTTTATGGGAGTAACACACACATATAAATATGAAGATAGATGCATGCATCAAGCATTTCTAGCCTGTTTTACCATCCCCATTACATTACATTTATAGATCAATGCCACGTTCTGTCTTTTCTCAGTTAGATGTCTCCACCTCTATTGGCAAAAAAGTAGATTTGAACGTTTCTAGTGCTTATCACGTGCATGACTAGTTTAGACTTTAGAGCTACAACAACCATACGCAACCTCTAAAACATTTTCCTTTTGATCAATTAACTCCTTACCGAAGAAAAATGCAGTTCTGAAAGCAGTAGAAACGAATGAGAAATGTACTTTGAGTGAAGAAATATATGTACTTCTCTGTAGACAATGTTTTTCGTGAGATTCTATTTCTAAGGGTAAGACTACATCCCAGCCCAGTTAGCACCATATGCATATCTAAAAATGCATGTAAGCCACGTACAAGACTTGATGGGTCAAACAACCACACAAGTGTGCAACTCTGGTTAAAATTAAGTGTTCACTGCAATCTTAAATTCTTTACATTAGAATAGAACTCAGGTTGAAAATAAGAACTGTACCTCTACGTTGCCATGCAAAGACTTGATAACTTGAAAAGAAAAGGTAAGAGCAAAAACTATTAAGTTATAGGAGTCATATAGGTGTAAAATCAAGTTATAGGAATCAGATAAGTTAAAGGAGTCATACAGGTGCAAAATCAAGTTACAAGAATCAGATACAGATACACAACCCAGTTTTGTCATGGCATTTAACTTCCAGGTAGGGCAGAGATAGACAGATCTAGAAGTATGCAAAGGGAAAAAACAAGGAACACTCAGTAATCCAATTCGTTACTGGGGATATAATGAGGATATAATGAGAAGGCAGATACATATCAGTTGCATGCTGATAAAAACTAAAACAAGACATCACACATGTGTGCGTTACTGGGGCAGTACCTTCCTTGGTCTACTGCTCTTCTTATGCTTTTATGTGATTTGCCAGATGCTTCGTGGTCACTATCATAAGAGCTTGTGCTACTATAAAAAAAGAATCAGATACTTCAGTATGCCGGCAGTGGGGGCAACTTGACAAGAATATAAGTTTTGCAAGTAGTCCAAACACCAAGACATGTAAAAATGAAGGGCAAAAGAGTGTCATTTACTTGTCTGGTCTTATTGAAGTGTAACTTGAATTCTCTCAAATTGGGTGACCAAAGCGACTCCACCATCAATATGAGCGCCTCACTGAAAGATGAATGAGCTCCTCGACAATGGGCACACCATATCATGATAGTAGAAACAAATAACTTAGCTCCACACAAAAGATTTCTCTCAGTGATGGTTGCTAAAGTGTTTTGTAAATGCGCTGAGCGATTCAACTACAATTTTGATTCCCTCACATCAGATAGTCCTGTTAGTGATGCTATTTACACTGCACTCAAAGAAACATAGGGTCGCTCTACAGACCTTTTACCATACTGGAAGGAAGGTACTTTTGTCATGTTACACTTCTAACTTAGGTCCTTACATAATAAAAGTGTGAAACAAAGGTCGGTCATCAAATCCAATTGGTGAACCACATTTTTGCCAGGAAACAAAGGTTTCCCAGTTAAAATCTCCGCAAAGATACAACCGATACTCCATATGTCAATAGCTGGTGAATACTGCACATAACAATCAATTTAGCATACTGAACTCAACATCCAAATTACATTTAAAGAGGGGAGATATCAGATATTAATTGATAGCTAACATAACAGTTGTAAGAATGCTATATAACTACATTAATGTTCTCTGCTTGTACTCAACATTAGTCCCTGAATCGCTAAATAAGCGAATGGAAGGAATGGCCACAAAGGCACAAAATCTTCTCATAGTTCACCACTGCTCTTGGATAAACTAACCCTACGAGATCATGATCAACCTAAGCGATTCGTATCATTTGTTTTACTTGCAAGTATACTACTACACACAGTCACACACTAATCCATAATTCGAGTAATTTTACAATGTGGTACAGTATCATAGTCGAAGCCAACCAAATAGAAGAATAAGGGAGGAGAGGAATGGGATTCGGACCTGGCATTCCCACTCGGCGGTGACGGCCATGGCGAGCACGCGTGAGGGCAGCTTGAGCGCCGACGACTTGAGGGTGCGGCACCTCGGGGTCCATCCGGAATCACGAGCGGTACCTCGGGGTCCATCCGGAAGGCAGAGCTGTTGTCCACGACGACAATGGCTGGCTGGCGACAGCGGCGCGCGTGGGTGCGATCGACTCACGCCGCCGGCGTGAACAGCGTGATGTCGACCCCTCAAACGCCCGGCCGGCGAGGTCATGGACGGTGTACTCGCGGTCCTCGAAGGAGATGCACTTGCCGCGAGCGCCGCTCGTGAGGCGAGGCTGCGGTAGGGAAGTCGTGGTCGGAGATGATGCGCAGAACTCCGCGCCACCGCACGGTGGCTGGCGGGGAGGGATACACGCCGGGGTTGGGGCGCGATCGGAGGGGGACGCGGGCGGATCGGTGGGCGTGGCGAAAGGAGACGCGGGGACGCTAGGGTGGCGAAAAGGAGACGTGGGTGAGTCGTCCGCGTGGGGTTAGGGTGGGCTGCGGTGTCTGTGGGGTAGTTTGGGGATTAGAAATTGTAGAATGCATCACGCCACCAACTCGCTGCTTTATAATAGTAGAGATACAAGTTATGCCCACTCCGACAATGACTTGGTGCCATCCAAATGTGGTGTGCCTTTCATTGTTTTAGCTTCATCACAAGATGGCGACAAAGCATGGAATATTGTTGTAAGTGCATTGACATGGGAATATGTTGAACAAAGGGAATACATAGAGACAAAGATAATTAAAGATCATAACATATTCTATATGTTATACAGAATTATGACGTAAAAACATGAGATAGTTATTCAAGAATGTGGCACATTCTAAGTGTCATTCCATGAAGCAGTAATCAAATTCATTGGTAAAATTATACTGATCAATATAGAAAGGCTGAGCACCACAACAAAACATCATGTTAACCATATGTAATGGGGGATCGTCCCAGTGCTTGATAGGCTAATCCTACACTAAAATGACTAACCACATATGCATGGATACTGCAATGTACAACCGTGGCCAGATTGCTAGAAATAGAAAATATGATTATTGATAAAAGTAACAACTGTAATGAAAATAGACCACATCAGCTACATATCATTATATCAACCTGTTTACTTTTGCATTATTAAACATTGCTATTCTTATAATTAAATGTACGAGCATCTATACTTCATTTTGCAGACTCTGCTATGGTCATATGTTCATACTTCATTTTTGCAGGCTCTGATATGGGCATATGCTCCTATGAGATTATCACATTTTTTTAATATTCCAAAGGCACAATGTAACCTTATTGCGCTTCCTTTTCCCCTATTCTACATGCCTTTTTTCTCCCATTGTACAAATTACAAGAGTTTAGCAAACATCTTATTCCTTGAATGTAAGCCTGCATGGGACAAAACTCACTCTTTCATGCTTCACCCAGATCGGTGTTCAGTGCAATAGCTAAGAATTCATAATCAGATGGCATAATTAGACAGGGGGATTGATGAATAATTCATAGGATTGTTTTGGAAAACTCTTCAAACAAGAATGTAAAATATTCTACTATGTTGTGAAATACTATTTTAATAATCGTCTTGAATACTATTTTAATAATCGATTGTCTTGACTCTTGACAAGTAGATGAAGGCTTCTATTTTCCAAGTTTGATAAAAGAATTGTGCTACATGACTTCTCGCATTACTCTCGACCTTAACAAAGACATTGAACATATATTTTCCATCTTACCAACTTCACCACTTGCTTAGATGCCCCAAAATCAGCAAGTTTAATGCACCCTTTGTTATCAACAAGAATGTTTACACCCTGAAATTTCATAATATCTCGGGAATCGTCACAATAAGGAAAACAACCAAACAATCAAGGGTTAAAAAATATGTCATTAAGCTGTACCGACTTGAGTTTGTACCTTGATATCTCTATGTATTATTGCATTGCTATGCAGATACTCCAACCCTTGCAAAAGCTGCTTAGTATACTTCCTAACAACCCGATCAACATATGCAACGGATAAGTGTCCTTCCGCAATGAAATCCAAGGAAATTGTAAACTACACAGATTGAAGATTACTTACGACCTCTGGGAATGAACCGAGCTTCCCAAGAAGCGATCGAATAGACCCTCTGGAACAAACTCCAACAAAATATTCAATGTGTCTTCCTCCTGACAGTCCCAAGGTACCTCTTCTCAAACAACAGCAAATAGATCAAACAACAACATCACAGCATTACCTAAAGAAATCAATTTTGTAGTTCGTGTCGCAACCACTCACCACAATGTTGGGGTGCGATAGGTTCTTGAGGAGCTTCACTTCTTCCTCGAGCTCTTTTATATGCACCTAACCATAAAAACCAAAACCACAGAGCACTCCATATCAAAGAAAAGCCTATAAATTCTTATTTGCTAATCGAACAGACAAGCGGTTGGATAAAAGTTACTAACTTGGGCCTTCTTCCGCGTCGCGTTGCTACTTCCGATCAAAACCTGGAGCCGAAAATCATAAAACAGAGCAAGTCAATAAGCCGAATGCATCCAAAAGTACAAACCATAAAAACCTAATCCCACATCGCCAAACCAAGTCACCTGCTTTGCTGCGAGGAGCTCGCCGGTGTCCAGGTTCATCCCGAGGTAGACCTGCTCGAATGCGGCGGACCCAATCAACTCGCCCTTCCGCCACCGGATCGGCAGGTTATCCTCTCCTCCTCCTTCCCCAGCGCCGCCACCCGACACGGGCGTCAGCTGCAGCAGGCGGTGCGGCGGGAAGGGGCTCTTGGAGATGAGCCCGAGCAGCCCCATCCCCCTCGACTTGCGGAGGTAGGAGCTGATCCTCTCACCGATCCCACCACCGGCGCCCGCTCCAAGGGGGCCGCCAGCGTCATCCCGTCGCATGGCTGTGGCCTAGGGTTCGACGCGTGTCGTCGTCGGTGCAGTGGGGCTGGATCGAATCGGGGAGTGGGGAATGGAGAAGCCGCTCTCGACTGCGGGATTTTGAATTTCGGGGTTTGTGGGGGCCGTGGAAAGACGACGCGGGCGGAAAGGAGCCGTGGGCAGAGTCGTCCGCGTGTGGGGTTGGGGGTGGGCTGCGGGCCTGCGGTGTGCGCGGAGTAGTTTGGGGATTAGAAATTGTAGAACGGACTACCACCAACTCAAAATTAGAAGTAGTAGAGATTATTCATTTGTCAAACAAGGTAATCAAATGCTTGAGTGAAAATTACCACTGTTCTGATGACTCAACGACTTAACGCCAAGCAAACACAATCCATAAAGCACAACCTGAAATAAGGTTTTCTGAAAGCATAAAAGTTACAGATGCTACTAATCGAACTGTACATCATAGAACTGTCCAGAGCGACTTGAATCGATAAGAAATTTATTGAAATGTTCATATAACTTCATCAGAAGAACTTCCATCTTTTTCGTGTTTCCACCGTGCAATCAATCTGATGTAATCATTTTACGAACCTTATCTCATTCGGGAATAGCTTCTTAGTGATCGGTCTCATATTTCATGAATACTTGCTCGAAAAAGGGCAATTTGATAAAAACCATCCAAATACGTACTCAAGCCAAAAGTTGGCACCTTCAAAGAATTCACTGGAGACTTACCTCTCATGCATGCCATAGTTCTTTGCTTAGATTTCAGTGGCGGTTTCATAATACTCTTGTCCACGCAGCGAGGAGCCATTTCCTGGTGCCAGCATTCCTGTAAAGGAAGAACAACAATTCACATTCCGATCTAAACATCAAAGATCACATATGCGTATGCTTATGAAGAACCACCGCAAACACATACCGATAGCACTGGCAGACGTGTGTGCGCGTGCAGGTATGAGCAGTTGAGCGATTCGGCTTCGAAGGAGCTTTTTCAGGAATAGAGGTGCCCTTTGCGAAATCTTTCGACAAACCCAAGTAAAACCATCAAATCCTTGTAATGACAGTGCTATAAAATAACTAAAGTAGAGTCAAGGGTGATAATGTGATATTTCTTTCTTACGTTAATTCTCCAGGTAGTAGTAAGACCCCGCAGCTTTCTGCTCAGTGTCTTTTGTAGAGCCTAGTTTGTTAATACGAGGCCTGTAGGTTGTCGGATCCGTTCTGAATGTGACATCTAGATGCTGCACCAAAATGAGATCATTTCACTCTCTGAAACATAAACTTCTAGCGGTCTAACTATGTCAGGTTATTTGAATTTCTCAGAATGTGTTGCATATGTCAGAAAATCATTGCTTTGAAAATTTCAAGACATGCTATACCGTCACCGGAGCTATGGGAGGGAAAAAGAAGGGTATTTTGAACTTACTGACAGAAAACGGTTCATTCCAGATGCCGGGGGTTACAGTGCGTTAAGATCTGATCAATGAAGGTTTCCCTCCAAAACAACAACCTTGTCAAGAAGGTAGGTCGCCATGATGAAATCATGCTCGACAACAAAGGCATTTTCTTTTCGTGAAGGATAAATCTTTTATGACCTTTCTTTGCAAGAAGACGCCGCTTTGAATCAAGATGGGCACTTGGTTCATCTATGAGGTAAATATCGGCAGGCTGCAAACGAAAAAAGAGAGGCCTTGGTATGTCTATTACTTAACTAAGCGTGCATTAGATGACCAATAAAACATGTATGAAATATATAAGTATGTAACTACTTAATACAGTTCATTAATACACCATACTCCTTAAGCATCTATTTTCTAAAAATGGATGTGAGGCTTTGTAAATCCTAAAAATTTAATTTAATTTTTTTATTTATTTTATTCAGTTTGGAATTTATTTTACGGATTTTATTAAAGCTATGTTCGCAATTCTTAGCTTTACAAAATGAATTTCTGCATAAAATTTAAAAGCTTAAAAATTCCAAAAATGATTTTATTTGGTTCCAAATTTTTCAAAGTATTTTTGAGAATTTTTTCCAAATTTTTAGAACCTTTTAACTATTTTTACCATCGCGCTTTTTGTTCTCCTATGATCTACTCTATCTATTCATGGCCAATTTTTTCGAAAAATCTTACTCTTAAATGCTGGATTTTAGGTCCCCATTGAAATCACAAAAATTTCACTGTTTCCATAGTTTGTGAGCTCCCCGCGACTATAAATCCCACCTCGAGGGCCCCTTTTACCTCCACAACCCGGTGTTCTCGTCCACAAACCAATCTCGTGCTTGGTATCCCTTAATTTCTTCGCAAAGGTTTGATCCCCATTCTTTTTTTCCTATTCCGGCCACCACCGCCACCCGCCCCCCTCCTTTGGCCGGCCGGCCCAGCTGGCCACCACCCCCTTGACTTCTTTCGTTTTTTTCCTTTGCCATGGCCAGTAGCAGTATTCTCTGTTCTTCGAGGTAAACAGTAGTCATGATCGAGTACAATAACTCAGCTATAGTATCGTTTCTCTTTTTCTTTGATTTAAATTTTCCAGGAGCATGTTCTCCTTTGCTTGAGTTCCAATTCCAGTGATTTAAATTTCTAAATTCATGACATATCTTCTAGTACTATTTTTTCAATTTTTTAATTTTATTTAATTTTATTTTATTTATTTACCCTCGTTTCGCATGTAGACAACGCAGTCGAAACTCAATTGAATTAGCGGACAGAGGTAGAACTAATAGGAGACAACAAAGGCAAGTCTTCTTTGAACATGTTGATCCCAAATTTTATAAAATATCTATGTTGTTTTAAATTATGCATGCTTACCGACAGACGCAAGCATTAGACACATTGTGAATGTTAGATAACATCCTAGATTGCCTTGTATAGATATTGCTTTATATAAGTTTTTCTTTTGTACCCTCATGCACATATATATATTTTGGGCTATTGGCCTCATAATGAATACAAGTGCTATTCATGTTAACATAATATCAGAGGAAGGTTTTGGGTTAAGGATTTACCAGCATTGCACTTGCGTCATCCAAACATCCTTGTTGGCCAGCTCTTCCCGTCAATCGCTTCTTTGTCCATCCTACCACCCACCTCCTCGTGTTACACCTGTTATTCCTAAGAAGGGTAATGATGCTGCTCGATAGAAGATGTTTGATAATCATGATGATGCTATGAAGTCTTTTCAGACTTAGTTTACTGTCTATAAAATATGGAACCTAGCCTTGGTGACACCTGTGAAAGGTAAAGAAATAGAAGCTTTCGCATATTTGGCCTTCACACTTTTCTTTTCGTCAACAAGTGACACATGTCACAAATAGCGCTTCCCTACCGCGGTAAGTCACAGGCACCGCACCCACCACGATAGATGAACTGTGGTACCGAGTTCAGTAGGTGATATCGCGATGCCCAAGCTCAATAGGACGGTGGGGCTCACCACCTGCAACCGCATGGTAGGTGACACGTGTTATCTTTTAATACTTCCACAATTGAGAAGGAGGATAGGGTTACAATTTCGTTCGGGAGAGAGCCAAAGATGAAAAAATGCGCAGGAGAGCTAAATACACCAAGTCTTCAAAGAAACAGTTGGGCTTCCAGCTTAGGAAAAAAATTGGGCTCCTAAGAATTCTCAAATAGACCTTTGAAATCCATTTACCACTAAATCGTTGGCATTTCGTGAAAGAACGTCATCCGTTAACTTATTGACATGTGACAATTTTCTGTACCAAATAGGCTCCTAAGTTTTCGCCTTCTCTTTTCGCTCACCGTCCACCCCTATTCACCACGCCCCGCAGACGTCAGCCTTATCCTCGCATCACCGTTCACTTTGTCAAGCTCCGGAAAGGCTAAGTTTCTTTGAAGGATTCAAATCTTAGCGTTTCAAATGTAAAAATACGGTGCTACTGGGCCATGTCTTTTTTCTATCAAGGTTATTCAACCATGATGTTATTTAGGATATCTTAGCAAGTAATATAGCATTCCTACGTACCTCGTCACTGCAGCAATTGATCCGATAAGTTCCCAAAAGGTATCGTTGTTTTTTTTTGTCCAACCTGCCGCAAGTAGGGGTGAAAATAGGTCGGGTACTACCCATCGGGTATCGGATGCGGTAGTATTTTTATCTATTTTTTCGGATACGAATATGGGTATTTTTTTTTCTCGGGTCGGATACGGATAGTACCCCGATAGCTGAGCATCGGATTCGGAGAGAGCACTACACGACAAATACCCGAGGATCTCGAGCGGATACGGTACCGAGGTTGGTGCCGGAGTATAAAATCTGCTTGTCGACAAGATGTAGGGATTGAATTGGTGTGTGCGTAGGTATCGACATCGATGCGAGCGTGGTGTCGATCTTTGCCGCATGCCAAGAAGGACAACAAGGTTGAGTGGAAGCGAGCAAGGGCACCGTCTTGAGCAATTGCTCAAGCTCAGAGCTACTCCATCCGCCTCTTCTTCGAGGTATAACACATCTACTCTTGTCGCTTGCTTGGTGAAAAGGATTCACCTTTGAAGGTTGCGTTTTCGATGGGATATATTAGGAACACTACAGTTGTTAAATCGTATTCCGTTCAGCATGGAATAAGTTAGTGCTTTCGGTGCTAAATCAATTTCAAGTTTTAGCTTTGATCCGTATTGTTGTTCTGTCCATTGCACTATGTTGAAAAAAAAAGTGTCAATTTCACATTTTATTTGACATAGTGCGATAACCGCTTCAAAATTAACCAATTTAAACATGCCCTTGAGTTGCCAATTCGATAATGAAGCTTCTTCTACATGTATATTACAGGCGTGAAATGTAAAGATCTTTACCTTTGGATGGTCAAGTCTCCTGGCGGACCATCGATAAAATTTTTAGTCAATGCTGGTATGCTTTCACATCAATAGTAGTTGTCCAATTGCTGTGCTCGTTGTAATCTACAATTTGTATATCTTTATGTCGTGTATAAGACAAATGAATACAATACTTCGACAAATGTTTATCATGAAGCTGTTATGCTCTGGGCCAACTGTTCTGCAGGCTTGCATTGTACATGGAGGTGATGTTGCATCTTGTTTTCTGGGCACCCGTGACACCTTCCTAATTTTTCAAACATTTCCAATGTTTTTTTTTCTTGTCTGGATTTTTATGTGACGTGTTGCCTAAAGTTACACTGATTATTTAATTGATGTGATCCTATTTCCTTTTTTCAGTTGGTTTTCATAATGGTGGTCTTTGCTTAAAGGATCGGAACCTTGTTGAGGGGCTTTTCCTGAAGGGTGATCTTCAAATTCTATGCACGACGAATACTTTGGCACATGGCATCAACCAACCTGCACATACAGTAGTGATAAAGTCAACTCAATTTTTGGTTCCATGCATAGAAGCTTTGAGGTAATGATGGGTACTAAATTTTAATGAAGCGCCTACAAGTTTTGTATATGTGCTTTGATTCTAGGTAGTTTGCGTACTATCCGACTAAGTACCTGTTATCCGTATTGTACCTGTCCGTATAATATATGTATCTGTTTTCTACCCGTTCATAAATACCCGGTATTCGTATCCGTATCCTATCTGATTTTCCACTACCCGTACCCGTATCCGAAAAAAATAATTAGGGTAGGATACAGGATGACCTACTACCCGACCGTATCCGACCCGTTTTCACCCCTAGCCGCAAGAGAGACATGGAGAGAGTAAAAAATTGAACCCGCTTTTCCAATGAAACTTAGAGAGAATCACTACTACAGACTGCCTCATCCGCGACCCCCAATCACTGCCGGCTAGGTCCGAGCCGGCAGTGATAATATTATCACTGCCGGTTCTAACTTCAACCGGCAGTGATAAGAACAGTATAAATTTCCCGCATGAATGGAGGCAATATCATTGCCGGTTTAAAAGAGAACCGGCAGTGATAAGAAGATATCACTGCCGGTTTATATGTAAAACCGGTAGTGATTTATCATTACCGGTTCGTTTTTAAACCAGCAGTGATAAGACCATTTTCACTACCGGTTTTACTACAGAACCGGCAGTGATATTACTGTTTCCCATTATTAGTTTGATACAGAACATAAGAAACATTATAATTTATCTCGCATAGAACATATGAAAGCATAATTAGTTAAAAAACAGAACATATTAAAATTTTGTAATTTGCGGGATATGTATTAATTAAAACACAGAATATTTACAAAACATAATTAGGTATATCGTCCATTATTACATATTTAGTCCTAATTATAATAGGCCAACGGCTATTAACCGTTCGAAACCCAAAATAGCGCGAAACCCTATATCCAAAAGTCGTCGTCGTCGTCCTCCTCCTCCTCGTCGCTGGAGCTGTCGCCTGATGACTGATCGGAGTTGCGGTGGTGCTCGTCCTCCTTCTCCTCCGAATCCGATTCGGTGGCGGAGTTGGTCTTGCCCCAACGCCACAGGACCTCGCCGCCGTCGCTGTCATCATCGTCGCCCTTCTCCTCCTCCTCCTCCTTTGCCTCCTCTTCCTCCTCCTCCGCCTCCACCTCCTCCTTCTCCTCCTCCTTCTCCTCCTCCTTCTCTAGCGACGGAGCGGGGCTTTGCCAATACGTGCTCGTTTCTTGGGGGGTGCCATTCTTGCAACAAGTAGTGGATTGTGAGGAGTGGTGCTTTAGATTAAGGATTGAGCATTATATAGAGGCAGAAGGGGAAGGGCAACAGTTGGCAGAGGAATGTGAAGCGCAACGGTTGGCGCGGCAGAGGAATGGGCAAGCGCACGGCAGAGGAACGGGCAAGCGCGACGGTTAGGTTGGCGCGGCAGTTTGAAGGGTGCGACATATCACTACCGGTTTGTATTACCAACCGGCAGTGATAACTGACTATCACTGCCGGTTTATAACCAAAACCGGTAGTGATATATTACTGTCGGTTTAACGTACAACCGGCAGTGATATTTAACGTTTACTGCCGGTTCGTACATTTAACCAGCAATGATATGTATTTTCCGCGCAACCCAATTTTCCCACGTAATATCACCTTATCACTGCCGGTTCTGCGCAGAGCCGGCAGTGATAAGCTATTTTCCCAGGTAATATGACCTTATCACTGCCGGTTCTTCGCAGAGCTGGCAGTGATAAGCTATTTATATAGCAATCTTCACCTGACCGACATTTCCCGCCCGAGCAGAAGAGAGGAGCTCTTTGCTCGGTTGTATTTTTCTTGGCGAGGTGCTGCCGAAATTTTCTGTTAGTATTTTTTTCATATTTTTCATCGAGTCGACATCTTCTCCGATCGAGCAGCACAAAGAGGAGCTCTGTTTTGCTCGGTAGTTATTATCTTGGCGAGTTGCTGCTGAAAAATTGTATTAAAATTTTTCGAGGTTACTGACTTGATCTATGTTATATTTGTCGTAAAATTTTACTTTACAGAGTGCTATAGATGTTGATAATTGCTGATTGTACGGTGTGAACATTTTAGGTCGGTAGTGCTTAAATTAAGATCTAGCTAAATTATTGAATAAATTATAATTCATATCCATTTTAGTGATGTAGTGGATGTTTAAGTAATGAAAATTGCTAAATGGACAATTATGCATAATTGTAATTAATTTAATTAATGAAAATTTGTTATATGGATTTTTAAATAGTAAAAATTGCTAGATGAATTATAAGTAGTGAGAATTGCTAGTTGAATATTTAAATAATGAAAAATGGTAGATGGATTTTGCAATAATGAAAGTTGGAAGATACATAATTATTTACAAATATATATCCTTATATTCAATTATATGCTTGTTTGTTGTAGATTAATTTAATTTAATAGCTAGCGCTACATAACAAAATGAAATGAATAAATCTTCTAAATAATTAAAAAATGCTAGATGGATATTTAAATAGTGAAAAAGGTTTGATGTATTTTAATATATATAGGCAAAATTGCTAGATGTATTTGTAAAACTAATCATTTACAATTATATTGTTATTTGCGATTATGTGCTTATAATGTGTTTATCGTTTTAATTAATTAGCAATGCATGATTCTTTGTAAAGAATAAATTATTTTGATATCGTTTGTTCATATCTTTGAAATGTAGTTTGATATAATTAATCGTAGATGGACCAAAGGTGGATGTATGACACGGACCGTCATGTCCGAGTTCTTTAATGGTGTGACTTGTTTTCTGAATGCGGCTGCAGCACACAAGTCGAGAAACCTGGCGGACTATATGTGTTGTCCATGCGTTGATTGCAAAAATGAGAAGATGTTTTGTAACATAGAGTCGATACGTGCACACTTGCTTCGAAGGGGTTTCAAGGCTGGCTATACCTGTTGGACCGAGCACGGTGAAGATGATATTGTACATGAAGGGCAACACATTGATGAAGATGATATTGTACATGAAGAAGGGCAACACATTGATGAAGATGACGGAGACAACGATATGACGACGGTGGAAGATGCGTTCGTTGATACCCACGAAGATGATCTAGATCAAATGCTGCGTGATGGGGAGGGGGACTTCACGAGTGAAAGGGAGTTTCAAAAGTTCCAACAGATGGTAGAGGACTCTACAATGCCATTGTACCCAGTCAGTCAGAAGGAGGAGCACGTAAAGTCGCATATCGTGCTTTCACTCTGCAGCTTGAAGGCAAGCAATGGTTGGTCCGATAAGAGCTTTCTTGGTGTTATGTCTCTTGGGGACTTGCTTCCAGAGGGTAACATGTTGCCTTCAACTACGTACCAGGCCAAGCAGGTTGTCTACCCGTTGTGTAATACTGCAAAGCTTCACTTCCTTCTTTGGGCTGATATTTTTGTTCCCCACCTACCTCTCCTCACCCTTTCCAAGTGTGTGGCTGCCATTCCCCTTGCCTGATATTTTCTTGCTCCACTTCTTGCCGACTCCTTTTCCTCCTGGCCGCATGCTCCAGCTTCTGCCAGAGTTCCTCTCGGCCGAACGCTTCTCCCCTGCGCCCCCAGGCCAGCGCCCCTGGCTCCCTCCCTGCTGGCGCCTCTCCCCTGCGCCCTTCCCCTGGCCGGCGACACTAGCAAGCGCTGCGTGAGCAGAGCAAGAACAACTCGGCGCCTTCCCTCTCCCTGCCGACCAGGCGCTGCAGCAGAACCAGCGAGAGCTCGGTGCCTTCCCTCTCCTCCTTCCCCTCGAGCGGCAAAGATCAATGAGAGACGCCGATAGCAGCAGTTCAACAAGACACCAGTGGCCGCCAGAAGTCAGCAAAGAATGCCTTGCCTCCCCCTGCCGGCGGCTCCCCCAGCGCTGGCCGTAGTGCCCCTCCCCTCTTGCCTTCTCCGTGTGGTGAGTTCTCAGGTATAATGAAATTGAGGGTTTGGTTCATTGTGCCTACCAAGTGTTTGATGAATTGCTTTCAAGGGCATGTCTCTATTTTCTCCTTGTTTGGTACCATGTGAGACATGAGGATGCCATATAATCGTTAATGCTCTTGAGTTGCTAAGCAGTCAAAGCAATGTAATGATTGTAGTTGTAAATCACAAGGTTGACAAGATGATGACATAACGTAGATTGCTTTTCCAATTCCTAATGCCTTAGTTTGAGATTCTGATCTTTATTTCTTTCTGCCATTAAAACAAGGGGATTTTGGTTTTCATTAAAGTTGTTAATCATTTTTTTATGGCGGATTGAATGTGGTACCTAGCCATGTTATAAATGGTTATCAAACTGTTATGCTCAGACCATACTACCATAGTTTATTCTTAAATTCGTTCACTCCCTCCACATAGTTGGGCCTTCTAGGATAGGGGAATATGATTACCCATTATACCTGTCAGACAGCTGTATTTTATGCTATTAATGCATACATGGTTAAAGCGAATATAAGAATGATTATATTAACTTCTTGTCAGTGTCTCCTCATTGTCATTGTGCAAAATTGCAAAATCTTCATAAAATAAAGTAATATTCTCATTTCTCTTGATGGATTATCCTTGATTCCCTGTGTTGTTCTTCAATAGTTTTGTCTTAATGATTTAAGGTCATAGCTCATCAATCATTGCTTACCAGCATTGTGCCAGCTATAAGATTACAGTGTAGCATTGCCTATAACAGGACATATTTTAGTGCCTGCTATATATATTGGTTATCGCCAGAACTTGATTAATGAAAGTAAGTGCACAGGTATTTACTTCTAAAGAATCAAGATGACTGGAAAGATTAACTTGTGAACTTTTGTAGTTATGGTCACTAGGCATCTCAATGCTCAACCTTGTGGTAAAATGGATCCTTTTCCATGAGCAACGAGTGAGCTGGGGCTTTATTCTTTTCTGGTTGCTAATTTGCTATATGAACGGATGGAATACTACAAATGCTTCTCCTCCTAACTAGGATAAGATATAACAAAGTGTGACTTAAAATTGAGCCTTATCAATTGTCATGCATGTATGCATAGCTCCAGCCTATAGTGTGTGGAATGGGTAGTTTCTAGTAGTCTTTGCAAATGAAAGATAATTGTTGGCACTTTAGTGTAGATTATATTTATTTGAGTCAACCTAAAAGTGGAGCTTTTGTGGTGGTAGTTGGGGGCGTTGGGCATTGTTGAAAGGGTATAGGTTGTAAAGCGTTTTGCGACGGTTATTTCAGGTGGAGTAGTTCGGGAGTGGCATAGCATCTTCCTCGCGCCACTCCGCTCCTTCGGGTAAAAGGCAAGTACATCAAGTCGTGTGCTTAATTGAGTTGTTCGTTGCTATTTATTGGTTCATGGCTAATTTCTATTGATTGTGGCAAGTGTTAGTTTTATTGGTGATCGTCCCTTCGAGGACAGGATTAGCTATTGGATTTGAGTGGTCACTAGTAAGCCTTAATCTCGGTGAGTTTATTGTACCTTTGTTAATATTGCAGTGAGTAGCGAGTATGGGGTACGTGGATGCTCGTGGTTGATTTGCAATAGTTGTACTTAGTTGTGCCCCGTCTGGGGAATGGAATGGAGTATGTGTGCGAATCGATTAGATGATTATGAATGTAGTTTGAAATTAATTGCGTTGATTGCATGACAGAATCGCTGTAATGTGTTGCTATGTCTGATTGTTGAATCTGATTAGATTAGTACCGCTGGCAACTTATGAATGTGAGAATTGGCTATGTTTATGTATGTGGTTGGGTTAGTGTTGGTAATGAATGAAAGGTTGCATTTCATTCACGTAAATTGCATTGTGCATTCATTAAAGGAAGAGGCGACCCATTCTGATGCGGGCCTCTGTGTTCACACGTAGTGAACACGAAAGTCCTACCTCGTAGTCTCATTCATCGAGGTGAATGGGAGCGAGACAGTAAGAGTAGGCACCTTCCACGGGATGGAAGGGACGTGAGGGTGCACATTGACGGGTGTGCACTCGGCAGTACCGGTACGTGCATCGAGAAGAGCATTCATGTGCATTGCATCTTTAATAATGAGTTTTGTGGTGATGGTATGTCAGGAGAGATTGATTTGAATTTGATGATTGAGTGCATTTCATTGCCTTGCTAATTAGGTTATATGACTATCGTAGAGTGAAGTCGAGTTATGAACTCGACTTAAATTGATGAAAATGATTTGGGTTGTAAAAAGGGGTGGTTTAGTCGGGAGACGTTGTGATTTAGCGTTAAGTAACGGTTCATGGAAATTGATTGGTTTTATTATCATGATGATGGCTTGATTGTAGTTATTTTTGGTATGGTCAAGATATTGCTTTAAATGGGTATAAATGCTTATTGTCCGGATATTGTTTTACTTGCATTACTTGCTCTTATGGTTAAGTTTTTGTTTTACTTACGATAAATTGGGTTTATTATTCTCGTGTATTTTGCTGAGTTTAAACTCACGCTTGTTATTTAATGTTTGTAGGTGTTTTGAAGCCGGCATGCATAGATGGGGGTAGTAACATAATCACGTTGCATCACCATCATTCCATCATATCAATTATAGTTCTGTTCTAGCTCATGCAAAATTTTTGTAAAAGGTTGTTTGCGGTTATGTTTAATAAATTCCCTGTCCTGTAATAATTATGTGGTGGAGTTTATTAAATTTCTATAGAATGCGTGATTGGTTAACTAAGGACATGCTAGAATGATATTATACTGCAAATGTTTTCTGCCTGCTGAGTGGATGTCCTAGTTTTAGGGGAGGTGCTGCCGAAATTTTTAATAATTTTGACAACCTCCTAGTTGTTAGCTTGCTTTGCAAATATTTATTCGTAGTGATTTGTAATTGGTGGTGCTAGAGGGTGTAACATTCGGGGCACGGGGTGCCGGGGTGTTACACGTTGGGACTGAAAGTACAAAGAATACACGCATGCCCAAACGATTGCATATTGTATCGCAATGAGTTTGTAGACATGGATGCCTGTGTTGTTTGCAAAGCAAAGTGGTATAAGGGCAACGACGACGATATCGAGAACGAAGATGTCGGGGTGACGCGTAAGAAGAAGAGGTGTCCCCGTAAGGTGGTGTGGTATTTCCCTATAATCCCCCGTCTAAAGCGATTGTTTGCGAAAAAAGGCATGCCCAATTGCTACGATGACACGCCGAAGAGCGTAAGAAGGATGGAATGCTCAGACACCCTGCTGATTCTGTGCAATGGAGGAACATCGACAGAAAATATAAGAAGCACTTTGCATATGATGTGAGGAATATAAGATTCGGGTTGAGTACAGATGGGATGAATCCTTTTGGCAACATGAGTAGTCGTCACAAAGACTTGGCGGTGACTTTATGCATCTACAACCTTCCTCCTTGGCTTTGCATGAAGCGAAAGTACATTATGATGCCACTATTGATCCAAGGGCCTGCATAACCCGGCAATGATATCGATGTGTACCTCAAACCATTGGTTGAAGATCTTCTAATATTGTGGAACGATGGTGTACAGGTATAGGATGAGTATAAAAGAGAAAACTTTATCCTACGGGCATTATTGTACACCATTAATGATTATCCTGCTCTTGGCAACCTGTCGGGCCAGATGACAAAAGGCTTCAACGGATGCGTCAAAGGCTCGGATGATCTGACTAGCCAGAGTCAAGAATCGCCAAAAATGGCTTACATATGGCATCGTAAGTTCCTCCGCAAGGATCACCCATACCGTAATAATAAGAGAGCTTTTGATGGGACAAAGGAGACTGCCTTAGCTCTGAAGAATCACACTGAGAAACAGATATTTGCCGCTGTAAAGGATCTTACAATTATTCACGGAAAGGGAGCCGGCAGTACATCTATTCCGACTTCCCGGGATAAGGCTCCTTTGTGGAAAAAGAAATCAGTATTTTGGATTCTACCTTATTGGCAGCACCTATAAGTTCGACACGCAATCGACGTCATGCACATCGAGAAGAACGTGTGTGATAGCTTGCTTGGTATCTTACTGAACATACCTGGCAAAACGAAAGATACACTTCAAGCAAGGATGGATCTCGAAGATATGAAACTGAGGAAGGAGCTGCATCACGAAGAAATGGATACAGGCAAAAAGTAACTTCCCGCAGCCTGCTACACTTTGAGCAAGAAAGAGAAAATTAGCGTTTGCGAATGCTTGCACGGAATCAAAGTTCCGTCTGGTTACTCTGCTAACATAAAGAGACTAGTCTTAATGAAAGATTTAAAGTTAATTGGTATGAAGTCTCACGATTGCCACGTGATGATGACACAGATGCTTCCAATTGCAATTAGGGGGTTACGCAGAGAAAGTCCGAGACCCAATTATCAAGTTGTGTTCATTCTTCAACGCTATTTCACGAAGGCCATCGATCCATTAAAACTAGATAAGCTGCAGGAAGACGTGGTCCACACTCTATGCAGGCTTGAGATGTGTTTCCCTCCATCTTTTTTTGATATTATGGTCCATCACATTGTTCACATTGTGAAAGAGATCTGATTCTTGGTCCCGTATTTCTACATCGATGTACCCTTCGAGAGATTCATGGGGTTATAAAGAAATATGTTCAGAATCAAATCGACGACGAAGAAGGTGCATTGCCGATGGCTGGGGAACCGAGGAGGTCATTGAGTTCTGCGTCGATTATATGGATCTCAAACCGATTGGTGTGCCTGTATCTCAGCATGAGGGAAGGCTACAGGGGAAAGGGACATTAGGCGAGAAATCAGTACGTACTAGCAATCTAGATGCATTTACACAAGCACATTTCGCAGTTTTGGGACAATCAGTTGTGGTGGTCCCGTATGTCAACATGCACAAGAACGTGCTATCCAAAACAAACCCAGGGAGGTCAGAGGTTTGGCTCGCGAGAGAGCACAGAGATAATTTCAACGATTGGTTGCGTAGACACGTGATGCGTACGGAGACAGACTGCACTCAGTTGAAAGTGTTGGCTCAGGGACCGTCAACTACAATTCGGACATTCCAAGGATACGACATAAATGGTTTTACATTTTATACAAGCGCGCAAGATAAAAAGAGCACCAATCAAAATAGCGGTATCCGTATAGATGCCTATGACAACAATGAAAATAGGCAAACCTACTACGGATTCATAGAAGAGATTTGGGAGTTTGACTATGGACCTTTGAAGGTCCCTCTCTTTCGGTGCCAATGGGTCAGACTTCCCGGCGTCGTGAATATCGACAAGTATGGTATCACTACCGTGGATCTCAAACTCGTCGGATACAGAGAAGAACCATTCGTACTTGCTAATTCTGTTACACAAATCTTCTTTTTAACTGACCCGGCTAACAAGGAGCGCCACGTGGTTATTCAAGGAAAAAGAAGGATTGTCGGAGTTGAGAATGTTGTTGACGAGAAAGAGTACAACCAATTCGATGAGCTTCCCCCTTTTGGAGAGGATGTTGACCTAAGTACAATAGAAGAGAGTGACGAAACTACGTACATACGCCGCGATCATAACGAAGGTCGAATCGTAGCTTAGTTGTAGTAATGAAATGTATGCTTTCTTTTGTATGAACGATATGTTTATTTTCTCATATGTAACAATTAATGTAATATATGCAATAATGAAAATTGAGGTTATGCTTTCTTTTGATCAAATTGAAAGTTTCACTTAATTGGTCAGAGATTAGCATATCACTGCATTTGGATTTTTGTGATTTTGAGTGCACTTGAATTTGTTTGAATTTGTGACATTTGTTGTTCAATTTGCAAGCATTATTTGATTTTGAAATATTAAAACAATTAAAATAGTTAGCAATCTGATTTTTATAATTTTAGAACCTAATAAAAATTTGGGGAAATATTTAAATAAAATATTAGATGTCCTATAGTACGCCTCCAAAAATTTTAAGAGAATTTGGATCAAATTTAATAGAAATTGGCCAGAGAGCTTATCACTGCCGGTTGTACATATGGACCAGTAGTACTATTCCACTATCACTGCCGGTTGTACATATGGACCGGCAGTAATATTCCACTATCACTGCCGGTTGTAAATATGGACTGGCAGTACTATTCCACTATCAGTGCCGGTTGTTGTATTGACCGGCAGTGATATACTATCAGTGCTGGTTGTTGTATTGAACCGACAGTGATAGTCCACCCCTATAAATATTCAAACACCGCGCTCTCCTTTTAGTTACCCTAACCCTAGCCCGCGCCCTCCTCTCACTTTTACAGCGCCGTTGCCTCGGAGCTCCCCACCGCCGCCTCGACTCGGGCTGCCGTCGCCTCGCTCACCTCGGATCGCCGCGTCGCCTCGACTCAGGCCGGCCCCCGTCGCCTCGCCTCGGAGCACGTCGCCGTCGCCTCCCCACCGTCGCCTTCACCTCCATGCTGTCTCCCCACCGTCGCCTCGACCTCCCTACCGTCTCCCCGCCGTCGCCTTGGTACTGCTCTTGCGATGTGTGAATGCGCATGTGCAGATGTGAATGTGAATGTGATTGTGAATGTGCAGATGTGCATGTGCAGATGTGAATGTGCAGATGCTAAGGGGCCAGTCAATTCGTTTGGCTTGGGGACATAGCATGTGGGTATAGTGTTCAGTGAGGATTTGGGACTGCAATAGACAATTTGTGACAACTAACTGTGATGATTCTAGGGTTATCAATGAGATAGACATTTATTCTGTGAATAAGGCCTTAAATTGATAGACTTACATGCTGTAGAAGTACTAATTTATTCACTGTCAATTTGTGGTTCTTGTACTGTTTGCATCCTGTGATTAGTATATTCATTTGTTCAAACTGCCTGTTGTTCAGTAGTGGTTATGTCACTTTTGTTCAGCTAGCCTGTAGCACTGAATCTTATCGATCTGTTGTCGTTAGGTTCTGTGAGACTCTATCTGTTGGTTCCTGGGAGTCTATTTTATTTGGCTAGCTTGCAGTCCTGAATCTTATCGATATATTGTCATTAGGTTCAGTAAGCTTTTGTCTTGTAGTTCATATATTGCTACTGTCTTTCCGATCGCATGCATACATTGCTGATCAATTGGCATATTTGATATATATACTGATCTGAACAATAATAACTGAACACTACTTGTCTTAAGAACTTTAATTAGAGTGAACATTAAAAAATCAATTCTTGTTGTGCATGATAAGGTGGTAAGGATTTGAGGCCTTATTTACTGGAGTATTTGTTTTGCACATTTGTGATTGAGGTGAAGATTCTAATCTTCATTCAAACCCTTAAAATATGAGAGCAAATATATACATATATATATATATATTACTTCCCTTCGACCATGGTAGGCTTGATTCATCTCCAGAATGCCATAGTCTACATAATTTTTGGCATCTTCACAATTATGTCAGATTGGCCATTTTTGATTCATGCATTTGTGTTTGATCTTTTGGTTAACTCTTTTGATATATTAACCCTGAATTAACTTACTTCGCTGAGAATTAATCAATAACTAAGGTAAGGTTGTCACAAATTAGTCTATTACTCGTCCCTTGTGGCGAGGAGGGCCTTTGGGCAACCCGACATCTGAGAACACTCAAAATAAACAAGTTGAGCTTTATGCTAGTTGCCTTGTTCATTTTTCTGCCCTTCTTGATATCACTGATACTGCGTTCATTCTATATGATGTAATCTGTTATTATGAATCAGTATGGAATCATGTGCTGTTTTGATCATTTTGGTCTATAGTTATTTATATTGCATCCAAAAGTGTATGTGTATTATTTCCGCTGCATTGTACTTGTAAATATTTGTTTTGTAAAGATAAGTGTATGTGTATTATTTCCGCTGCATTGTACTTTGGACTTGTAATATTTAGTCGGTCGGCCACTACTTGTAATAGTAAGTAGTTGTAATAGTTGTAGTTTATGTTTATACTGTGACAACTGCTTAGTTTCAATCCTGGTATGGATATTCGGAATGGAATCGAAACTCTCATGGACGCGTAAGTGTGTACGGTGCGACTATGTGGCTCATATTTGTTTGAGTGAGGGTCATTTAGTCAATACTCCGTGCACGGGACTTTTGGGTGACAGTGAGCATACACTTAAGTGGAGTATGGGTGTCACCTCTAAGTCCAACGCACGTGTGAGGAATCGATTCATATTTCCGGGTGCCCACAAGAGGTTTTTCGGGTGATTTTTGGGTGACAGTGAGCATACACTTAAGTGGAGTATGGGTGTCACCTCTAAGTCCAACGCACGTGTGAGGAATCGATTCATATTTCTGGGTGCCCACGAGAGGTTTTCCGGGTGACTTTTGGGTGATAGTGAGCATACACTTAAGTGGAGTATGGGTGTCACCTCTAAGTCTTTCAAATATTTGTATGTGTTTTTTAAATATTTGTATGTGTTCTTCAGTGGAGTATGAGTGACTTTTGGGTGACAATGAGCATACACTTAAGTGGAGTATGGGTGTCACCTCTAAGTCTTTCAAATATTTGTATATATGAAATTTCAAGATCAAATTCATTATATATCGAGAGTTACAAAAAAGAGAAAATTCTGACAAGTTTAAAGTTTAAACTTGTCAGAATTTTCTCTTTTTTGTAACTCTCGATATATAATGAATTTGAACCTACAATTTTATACATAGGTAGCCTATGTATGAAATTTCAAGATCAAATTCATTATATATCGAGAGTTACAAAAAAGAGAAAATTCTGACAAGTTTAAAGAGTTTAAACTTGTCAGAATTTTCTCTTTTTTGTAACTCTCGATATATAATGATTTAAACTTGTCAGAATTTTCTCTTTTTTGTAACTCTCGATATATAATGAATTTGATCTTGAAATTTCATACATAGGCTACCTATATATGTATGAAATTTCAGACATAGGTTACAAAAAAGAGAAAATTCTGACAAGTTTAAAGAGTTTAAACTTGTCTAATTTTCTCTTTTTGTAACTCTTGATATATAATGAATTTGAACCTACAATTTTATACATAGGTAGAGCAATCTATGAAGTACATCTGTGATATGTGTATGTGTTTAAAATATATATATGTGACCTTGAAAGATGTATGTGTATAAAAATGTATGTGTTTAAAAATATATATATATGTGACCTTGAAAGATGTATGTGTATAAAAATATATATTTGTGTGTATAAAGATGTATGTGTATAAAAAGTGACACATATATCACAATCCCAAAAACAAGCATGTACAAAATAATATGAAAAAATTCATATATTCTTTAGAATATATTTGCTTAATAAAAATAATGAATCATTCTTATTAGACACTAAAATAATTTTAAAAAAATAAGCCATGGAATGATTGCAAAACATGCTCGCTGACGTGTATTGCAATCATTCCATGTCAAGAAGCACGCCAGGTGGCGTGCTTGCTTGACATGGAATGATTGCAATACATGCTCGCTTGAACTTGTGGGCTTATTTTTAAAAATCATTTTAGTGTGGAATAAGAATGATTCATTATTTTTATTACAAATATATTCTAAAGAATATATGAATTTTTTCATATTATTTTTTCATTTTGAGATGTATATGTATCATGTGAATTTTTTAATGTATAAGTATCATTTTAAAGTTACATGTGCACATGTTTGTAGCATGAGATCACAACATCACTTGATTTCCTCTCAACTCTTGCAAAATTACCATCGCTTGAATTCACAAGTTTGATGTCATGTAGCAACCATAAATGAATGCAATATAATTAACCCAATAACATTTCGATTGCTAGGAATGGCCTCGAATCGGGACAAGTGCCGAGAGGAGTTCGCCCTCGAATATAGACGAAGTAGGAACGGGTAGCCCAAGGGACTACCTGAACCTACAGGATATTGATATGGAGCAACCTGGGGCCACAACCATGGACCAAGCTGACGCCACTGCCATGGACCAAGTTGACGCCACTAACATGGGCGAGGTAAAGTATTAGTACGTTGTGATTCCCAAAATATTGTAGGGTCATACGACTAATAACAAGATCCAATTGTAGGCTCAAACGTCTGATGAACAAAGGCGGTGCGCAGGTCGTGGTCCGAGCAAGATGCCTAAGGGTGTTCACAATATAGTCCAGCTCTCGGCAGTCGGGGAACCTGCTATACCCGCGTCAGTGTTGGCACCGTACAGGACAGCCTGCGGAGTACTTGCTAGGGATAACGTGCCCATCAGCTATAGATCATGGACCGGCCGCGAAGGTGATCAGTGGGTGGTTCCCGATGACCTGAAGGACTTGCTATGGGGCAAGCTAAAAGAAGTATTCCAGTTCCCCCAAGGGTCAAAGTTAATTGCAAAGAAATGTGCACTAAGTATCATGTGCACATCGTGGAAGAATTGGAAGACGATGCTGAATAAGAACTTTGTGAAGAAGATTGTCACGCCAAATTTTAACATGTTTCCAAAGATAAGGGAATTTTGGAAGGACTTTGTGGCGTACAAGAATTCTGAAGAAGCCCAGATAGTGAGTCAGAAGAACAAGGCTAACGCGGATAAGAATATGTACCCTCACACACAAGACACTGGTGGCTACGTGAAGAAAATACCTGCATGGGATCGGCGCGAACAAGAGCTAACCCTCAGGGGTGTCACTTCTACGACGGCCGTGTTGAGTGAACGATTGAAGTACTGGTTGCTTGGGAGGGGGGCTTCTATCTCGGAAGATGGCAGCTTGAGCTTCAAGAGCGATAGAGCCCGGGAAGTGTCACGGAAAATATCAGATGCTCACATGGAGTCTTCCCAAGGGCTTTTCAGGCCACGAAGGGAGAATGACGAGTCGATTGCTGTTCTGGGTAACGAGGAGCATCTGGCGCACCCGAGGAGTTGGTTTGGTGCCGTAGAAAGAAGGCTTCCCAGCTGACGCATCGTTGTACAAGCGGCCGAAAAGAATAAGAGAAAATGAACTGGACGGGCTTATACAAGATGCTGTGGCAAGAGCGTTAGTGGAACAGAAAGCGGAGCTGGATAAAGTTGTGGAGCAAGCAGTACATAAAGCTCTCAGCTCACGACCGCCACTTGACGACAGCCCTCGGAACCTCAGTCACGGTGTTCGTAGGAGCAGCTGCGCGTCCAATGGGAATCCGGGAGAGCATCGACTCCATTTTCCAGTGGATGACATCACAGAACCGATACCGTGCAAGCTGCATTTGTTCGCACATGGCATTTCCATCAAGGTGGCTGATGGCAGGGCTTGGCCATACGGCTCCTCGCAGGTTCTGCACTGCCACCCAATACCGCTGGGATTCACCAGGGTCGAAGTAGACAGTGTAGTCTGACAATATCGCAAAATGGAGGTAGAGATTCCTGGCGAGGGCGGAAAAACAAATTTGGAGAAAACGTGCATGGCTTCCTCGCGTGGCGCAAGAGCTTGATTATGTTTGGCTCGGACGATGAGGCCGACAACGACGACAACGATGATGAG
Organism: Guadua angustifolia; assembly: GCA_036346375.1. Classification (NCBI taxonomy): domain Eukaryota; kingdom Viridiplantae; phylum Streptophyta; class Magnoliopsida; order Poales; family Poaceae; genus Guadua; species Guadua angustifolia. The sequence goes on along the minus strand of CM070502.1, from coordinate 54,655,163 downwards.
CCGCACTCTCCACACGCAGACTTGTCGCCTAGGAAAAGTGCAACTCCTCCGCCGGCACCAGTTAGGAAAAGTCCAACTCCTCCGCCGGTACCATCCAGAAAAAGTTCAACTCCTCCGCCGACACCAGCCAGGAAAAGTCCAACTCCTCCACCGGCACCAGCCAGGAAAAGTCCAACTCCTCCACCAGCACATAAGAAGAATCGAACATCAGCACCATCTCGGAAGTCCGCATCGTCTTGTGCGAAATCTCGGTCATCTGTGAAGTCAGCACAGCCTCAGAAGAAATTACCGCCCGAGATGACTGAAGAAGAACGAAAAAAGCAAATAAAGGCCGACGTAACATCTCACTTCCAAAAGGCGCCATCACCCGAGAAGACTAAAGTCGATGCTAATGTGTAGAAGTTTTTCTTGAGTATGGCAAAAGCAAAGAGACAGGGCGGGCTTCTGAACCTTTGAAAATGTCGGACTACGAGCGCATCTCCAGAAAGCAATACTTGAAGACAGCTAGTGCTGAGGCGTTGATGTCGCAAGCTCAAAAAGATGCTGCTGAATAACTTCGTAATCACGAGCTAGGTCTAAGCTGGAAGTTCTTTTTGGGGCAACCGTTGGTTGCCCCAAAACATTTAGAGAACCTAACAACACAATTGCAGCATGTCCATCAGTATTACATGTAGCAGTGCGAAAAGGGTATTGAGGCGATCCCAGTGAGATACAAAGAATCGGATTTTCACATTGGGGATGACATGTTCTGGGTAGAGTTCTGCGAATTGTATATGTTGTACCAGCAAGATGCTCTGGACGCGGCAATACTCAGACTATGGACTTTGTAAGTCTCTATTTATATTATTGTATATTCTTGTACCGTTCAACTGTATGTCTAGCTTCTTTTTTATATATGTAGAATGCAGATACAGATATGTAGACGAAATAACAATGACAATTTAGGATTTCTCGATCCGGGGCTTGTCAATGAGAAAATCATCCGGCAGAGTCCACAGTTTGTTGAAGACTATTTATTTAATACTTTCTTGAAGCTGCAAAACAAAACCTCCATAATTTTACCCTATAACTTTCAGTACGTATTACCCTATTTCTAATATTGTTTTACTATTTTTGCGTGACACAGTGTGGGACTAATAGGCTATGTTAACATATATGTCTAGTTATCACTGGGTCCTCCTCGTCATCGAGTTAGATGCTAGCAGGATTTTTGTCTTGGACTCGCTGAGAAAAGAACTTGATCAGATCAAAATTTTTGGGACATGATGAGCAGTAAACTCGATCGTTGCGTTATTGCTCTAGTAATATTTTATTCTATTGTATTTAAGGTTAATTACTATTTAAAATCATTCACAGGGCATACACACGGTATTGCAAGAAAGGTGGTCTGCATCGTCCCTACAGGAAAAATTTCAAAATAATAACAGACTTTCCATGCATGAGACAGGACCAGGGAAATAATTTATGTGCATACTACGTATGTACAAATATACATGCAATTGTCACGGAGAGTGTCGGCTATAACGAAGCCATGGTATATAATTACACATTCTTGCCTACTTTTCTTTCATTTAACATCTAACATCGTTAATTAAATTTCTCTTTTCTTCAATAACAGCGCTCCAAGATGAGAACCAATAAGTTACTGCTAACAGAAGTTTTAACAATTCCAGAGCAGATCGTTGGATTCGTTCACAATGAGATCATCAATCCAAACGGCGAGTTCCACGATGACATCCTCGATCCAAAGTGAACGAGATGTACACACACTACATTTGTAAACAGACTATTATAAAAACTAAATATTGTGATGCTTTAATATATTTTAATTATGATCTAACGACGCTTTATATACTATATATTTGAAGGCAACATATCATGTGCACACAGGCCTTCCCGTGTACACATCGTGCACACTAACTAATAAAAGTCACGAAAACTCTGAAAAAATTTGTAGATGTACTTCATAGATTACTCTACCTATGTATAAAATTGTAGGTTCAAATTCAGTACATATCAGGACTTACAAAAAAGAGAAAATTCTGATTTTCTCTTTTTTTGTAAATCCTGATATGTATTGAATTTGAACCTACAATTTTATACATAGGTAGAGTAATCTATGAAGTACATCTACAAATTTTTTCAGAATTCGGTTGTCACTGCCGGTTCGTCCAGGAACCGGCAGTGATATACATATATCACTGTCGGTTCTTCGTATAAGCCGGCAGAGATATACATATATCACTACCGGATTCTAGTGTGAACCGGCAGAGATAGTCGAATATCACTGCCGGGTTCTAGTATAAACCGGCAGAGATAGTCGAGTATCACTACCGGTTGTACAATGAACAGGCAGTGATATCTATTATCACTGCCGGTTCCTGAGCCAGCAGTGATAACCCCGAGTATCACTGTCGGCTCCCCTAACCGGCAGTAATGGCGTGAACGAGCCGACAGTGATGACCTATTCTGTAGTAGTGAATTAATATTTTGACAAAACTAACAACGATGGTTTGGCTAAAAGAGTTCATTTTAATATAGGTTTAGGGAGGCTTTTTTTTAAAATATTATATGAAAAATCAAATTTACTGTTAAAATGCAAGACTTAATTACCAACTTCTTAAAGCTTATATTTTATACGACATGTTTGTACAATTTTTAGTTCCCCATACATATGTATTTTTCAATCTTGTTTCGAATATATATATATAATGCGCATAAGAATTTAATAATTTAATGACATTATATATTTAGCATTTATTGTTTCATTCCAAGACATTAACACTAATGTATGCTCATTTTTCTCTACCGCACTCTTGGCCTTAAGCCTTCTTAAACCTCGTGCTTGTCAACATATGCCATATAAAAAATAGAAAATTTTCCTTTCGTCACTAAGGTCAGTTTAGGATTGGTTGTGCTATGCTGCGAAACCTAGCTAGTTGTAGCCTATAAGAGTCTTTACCAATTCTAATAAGATTCGGCCGTTAATCCAAAAAAGATGCCTTCAACTAACTGTAATATATATCCAAGAGTAAAACAAAGACTGCTGTTAAAAAACCGAATCGACCCACGAAGGCCCGTTTGGCCCATCAGCCGAAACCCTAGTTCGAAGGCTATAAATAGAGGATAGCCCCCCATTGTACATGCACGTGAGTGAAAGCAATAAAGAATTCTAGTCCCTCTGTATACTCTGTCTCCTTGTTCATTGTTTCCAATCTGTCGAGAAACCCCGAACTACACCCGGTAGCGAGGTTTCCTAACACATTATCAGCACGAGCCTCTACCGCCGCAGAATTGAAAAGGTGAGAGGTAGAAAGAATCCTACGTATGCATCTACGCGGCACGAAGCTGAGTCTTGCAATGTTTTTCTTTCTTTCTTTTACAGGTCGTATAGCAAGAAGCTAGTACTGTTTTACTATATTACACACATGAAAAACATGGCATCTCAGTGCACGAAGCACCACCGCCGGCCCTCCTCCCGCGCGCCGCCACCGGTCGAAGACGCCCGAAGCCGTCCGATCGCCGCCTTGAAGTGCGCGTCGCCGCTGGCTCACCTCCTCCGGCCTTGAAGCGCCGCCGCCCGGCTTGAAGCCCGGTTCGCAGGCCCGCGACGCCATTGAAGGCCGCCGCCTCGGCTTCCATGCACCCGCAGCGCCGCGCCTGTAGCCGCCGGCTAAATCGCCTCCGTGCGCCTCGTCCCACGCTCGAAGCGCCGCCGCCGCAGCCATGTCGGCCCGAAGCCGCCCGGCCCGTCACCTTGCAGACGCCGCCGCGCCCCGACCCCAGCGCCCGCAGCGCAAGCCGCCTCGGCGCCGTCTCGGCCCGCCTCGGCCCTAGCAGCCGCCACCGGCCTCACAAGCGCGCGCCGCCGGGTTGAAGACCGCCCGCCTTGTCTTCCGCCGCTTCGTCTTCATGCCCGGATCCCGCCGCGCGCCTCGCAGGTGCTGCCCCGTTGCGTGCCGCCGCCATGGCCGAAATCGCCGTGCGCACGTGTGAGAGCGATGGACTCGAAGTCCAGAGAAACGATCGAGAAACTTTGCGTTTGAAGTCCGGTGCAGCCGGATAAGAAAGAAGGGGGAAATTACTTCCTTGCCCTCGGGATTTTTTGTTATTTCAGTGCTGTTTGTTTCCTTCGGTTTTGACAGCAGATCAACCGATCGGACTTGAAGTCCATTGTCTCGCGCATGATTGACCTGATACCAGAAAATCCTAGAATATTATTAGGATCTGATATTTTACTTTTCAGTATTTTTTATGCATATCTATGAATCTTGCATTTATTACTATTCACTGAGGATTCATGGAATTTATTTCCTGCACTTTATGAATTTTGCAGTCATTTTTATCAGATTACACGCAGTAATCTAATGATGGAATCTGTAAATATGCAGATGTCTGGCATTGTGAACCGTGAGTTTGAAGAACTGGCCCCACATGGTCAGAACTATCTCACTTGGACATCTGACGTGAAGATCGTCCTTGGGGGCAAGAAGCTCCGGGCTGCCATCGGCCTAGGATCCTCGAAGGATGCACAACCTACCACCGAGCAGAATGATCAAGCTCCGCACTTTCTCAGGCACCACCTCTCAACCACGCTGAAAATTGAATACATGGCTGAGGAGAGTGCACTTGAGCTTTGGACTGCACTTCAGAAGCGGTTCGAGAAGCTCAAGTACACCATCTTGCCCCAAGCACAGCAAGATTGGGTTCGCCTGAGGTTTGCAGACTACAAGACAGTGGCCGAGTACAATTCTGCCTTGCACAGAATTTGTACCAATCTTTCTCTATGTGGCAAGAAGATCACTGACGAGGAGAAGATTGAGAAGACTCTCTCCACTTTTTCACCCTAATGCTATCCAGAGTGCCCGCAGCTATCGTCAGGACGCATACAAGGAGTATAGCGAACTGATTGATGTTATGCAAGTTGCGGAATCACAGGACGATGTTCTACACAAGAACTTTGTCTCGTAGCCACCTGGAAGGGGCATTGGCACTGAAGTCAACGCCAACAGCTATAAGGTGAAAAAGCCCATACACAGGAAGAAGGGTAAGGGTGGGAAAGAGCGATACCAGGCCAAAGGAAAGCCCAAAGCCCAAGTGAAGCAGGATGACAAAGGGAAGTCACACGCTAAGCCATATGGACAGCAGGACCATACGTGCTTTAGGTGTGGCACTTGGGGGCATTGGTCGAAGATATGTCGGGAATCTAAGGAAGTAATCAACGCATATCAGGCCAAGAAGAAGGCCAAAGCTAATGCACCGGCAAAAGTACATTTCGCCAAGGTAGGCGATGATGATGCCATGGACATGGACACCCCACTTGTCTCACAGTCTTCCCCGGACATCGATGCCGCAGCCAAAATTTTGGCAAATGAAGAGAAAACCTCTATTGATGACATAGAAGCAGAAGTCAATGCATTCTTTACAGATTCCGTTTAATGTATTAATTACATTATTAGTATTTCTTTTATGATTGCTTAGTGCATTTTGAATAATGATTTGTAAGCTCTCGAAGAGCATGCATTTTCTCATGAATGAATAAGAAGTTTATTTTATTCCAGTATTCTTTACTTGCAAGAAATATTTGAATTATTTTGCTACTGTCTGATTAGAATTATATTTCTTTTATCTAGAAATCGTGTAGCGCCCAAATGGAGGAGATATGTATTGTTGACAGTGGCACAACAAATACTATCCTAAGAGAGTCTAAATACTTCTAGTCGATCACGAAGAACGCTGGAAGAATTACTACAATCGCAGGAAGCGATTCTTATATAATAGGTTCTGGAAGAGCCACAATTATATTACTAATGGGTACAACTTTGGTAATTGAAGAAGCCCTTTTGTACCCTGAATCAACACGTACTCTCTTAAGTTTCAAAGACATCCGCGCCAATGGGTTTCACGTAGAAACCAATGAAGAAAATGGCAAAGAATACTTGTGCATTGTGAAGCACGCGGTATGTGGAAAAATGATATTAGAAAAATGTCCCTCATATGAATCTGGGTTGTACTACATGAAAATTCATGCACACGAAGTGTATACTTCTTTGAAGACTGTCTTTAGAAGCTCTGAATTATTTTCTTTGTTGCACTGTAGATTAGGCCATCCTGGTCTTAGAATGATGAGAAATATAGTGAACAACTCACAGGGTCATGGCATTAATGTTAAGAATTTCCCGAATCATGAAGATTTTGTGTGCCCTGCATGTGCCACCTGGAAATTAATAACTAGACCCTCTTTTATGAAAGTGCAAAGTGAAATCCCCGCATTCCTGGAACGTATCCAAGGGGATATTTGCGGTCCGATTTAGCCCTTGTCAGGGCCGTTTCGGAATTTCATGGTGCTCATAGATGCTTCCTTGAAATGGTCGCATGTATGCTTGCTGTCAACTAGAAATCATGCATTTGCAAAGCTGATCTCGCAGATCATCAGAATTAAGAATGCATTTCCTGATCATCGTGTGAAGTCCATTCGAATGGACAGTGCCGGTGAATTTACTTCCAAGGCATTTGGTGATTATTGCACAACAATAGGAATAAATGTTGAGCACTCTGTACCGCACGTCCATACGCAAAATGGACTAGCCGAAGCACTAATAAAGAGGATCAAATTCATTGCCAGACCGCTCTTGCAGAGTTGTAACTTGCCCAACACCTGTTGGGGACACGCAGTCTTGCACGCAGCAGCTCTCATCAATTTCAGACCATCGGCCTACAACATCCATTCTCCTATGCAACTAGTGCAAGGGGTCATCCCGAAGATTTCCCATCTCAGAAAGTTTGGATGTTTGGTATATGTACCTATACCACCCCCACAGCGGACTGCAATGGGCCCTCTCCGCAAGTCTGGGATATACGTTGGTTATGAAAGTGCATCCATAATCAGGTATTTGGAACCCATGACTGGAGACTTGCATACAGCCCGGTTCGCTGATTGTATCTTTGACGAGGACCGTTTCCTGTCATTAGGGGGAGGAAATCAACCTTTGGATGAAAAATGCTCGAAAATCATATGGCATTCCATGGGATCCCGCAAGATGACCACAAGACTAATGAAGCAAATCAAGAAGTCCAGAAGATAATTGATTTGCAAAACTTAGAGAATGAACTGCCGAATCATTTTTGTGATCTGAAAGGCGTGATTAAGTCGCATGTACCTGCAAGAAATGCACCAGAGAGGGTGGAAGTACCAAAGAAAGTAGAAGGTATCTCTCATCCTGTTCAGAGGCCTCAAAGGAAAAGGACAGGAAATCTGGCTTCTCAAACCCAAAGTACCCGGAGACGTTTGGAGAAAACTGGGCAAAAGGACTTACCACAGCCAATCACAAAGATGCCCCAAGGAAAGAAGGGGAGCCAGTTGAGACCTGGCGCTGGAAAGAAGCCTATGGAAAAGGCAATTCCAGATTTGAATCTTCCATTACAGGAAGCCGCCGGAAACAATGTGTGCGCACACATGGGCGATGAAAAGCTAAAGGAACTTGCTCCTGTGATGGAAAATAGTAGTGAAGAGCAAGTAGAAGTGCATGAAGCACCTCATGACGAAATGGCCATAAATTTTGTAATAACAGAAGAATCCATGAATAGAGCAACAACCAATGTCGATGCATACTTTGCAAAGAAGATTGCCTCGATCATTGATCATGATCCCGAGCCTGCATCTCTCGCAGAATGCAAGAAAAGGCTAGATTGGGAAGATTGGAAGAAGGCAATCACCGCAGAGTTAGTCTCTCTGAACAAAAGAGAGGTGTTTGGGCCAGTATGCCGCACGCCTCCCCATATAAAACCCGTAGGTCACAAATGGGTTTTTGTTCGGAAGAGGAATGAAAACAACGAAGTTGTAAGGTACAAAGCAAGGCTTGTTGCGCAAGGTTTCACTCAACGTCCTGGGGTTGATTATGAAGAAACCTATTCTCCGGTCATGGGAGGAATTACCTTTAGATATTTGATCTCAATGGCAGTAACTTGAAGTTAAAAATGAAGCTAATGGATGTTGTCACAGCATATTTGTATGGAAATCTGGATTCAGAAATATACATGAAAGTACCAGAAGGCATCCCTATCCCGAATCAAGATAGAGCAAATAGAAACCTGTACAGTGTGAAATTGGAGATATCACTGTACGGGCTAAAGCAGTCAAGAAGAATGTGGTACAATCGTTTGAGTGACTTTCTTTGCAAGAAAGGCTACACGAACAGCGAAGATTGTCCATGTGTATTTATACAGCGATCCCCGAACGGATTCTGTATAATCTCCGTCTATGTAGATGACTTGAATATCATTGGAACGGATGAATAAATTGAAGAAGCATGCTCATACTTGAAGTCTGAGTTTGAAATGAAAGACCTGGGTAAAACTAAGTTCTGTTTAGGCTTGCAGCTTGAACATGTCCAAGGAGGAATCTTGGTATATCAATCAGCCTACACGCAGAAAGTGTTGGAAAGATTTGGTTTTGAAAAATCATGTCCTGCAAAAACCCCAGTGGTCGGAAGGTCACTCCAAGCAGACCAAGATCCATACCGACCTAGAGAAGAGGGGGAGGAAGTCCTGGGAGCGGAATTCCCATATCTGAGTGCAATTGGAGCACTCATATACCTTGCAAATAGTACCAGGCCGGACATTGCGTTCGCCGTGAACTTGCTAGCCAGGTACAGCGCAGAACCCACCAAAAGGCATTGGAAAGGTGTTAAGGACATTTTCCGTTACCTTCAAGGAAGTAAGGATCTCGGCCTATTCTATAGAAATATGAATGAACTAAGCTTGGTCGGTTTTGCCGATGCTGGGTACCTGTCGGACCCGCATACTGGAAAGTCCCAAACGGGATATGTTTTTCTTTGTGGAGGAACAACAGTTTCCTAGAAGTCGTCTAAGCAGACTCTTGTCTCGACGTCGATAAACCACTCGGAAATCATTGCCTTGTATGAAGCCTCCTGTGAATGTGCATGGCTTTGAAGAATGGTTCACCACATCCAGAAGTCATGTGGTTTGAACATTGAGCAAACCCGCACTATAATTTATGAAGACAATGCAGCTTGTGTTGCTCAAGTGCAAATGGGATATGTGAAAAGTAATCTCACGAAGCATATCAACCCCAAGTTTTTCTATGCTCATGAATTGCATAAGATGAACGAGATTAAGGTACTGTATACTAAGTCATGTGAAAATCTCGCAGATTTATTCACTAAGTCACTCCCAGTATCTACTTTTGAAAGGTGCGTTAAAGGAATTGGGATGATGAGACTTAGAGAAGTGCAGATTTCAGGGGGAGATATTTCACATACTCCTACATAAAATCTTGAACTTGAAGTTTGAGCACCCAACGTGATCTTGAAGATTAATATTGAAGTTTGGGTGAATTGTATTCTTTTTTTCCTTAGTGAGTTTTCACGGAAGTTTCTCACGTAAGGTTTTTAATGAGGCAATTCGTGCAACACAATAAGCGTATGTTATGTACTCTTTCTCCAAGTATTTTTTCCCACTGGGTTTTTCTGGAATTTTGATGAGGCATATGCATTTCGCGGCAGATGGCCAAGGGGGAGTGTTAAGAAACCGAATCGGCCCACGAAGGCCCGTTTGGCCCATCAGCCGAAACCCTAGTTCGGAGGCTATAAATAGAGAGGGGTCCCCCCATTGTACATGCACGTGAGTGAAAGCAATAAAGAATTCTAGTTCCTCCGTATACTCTGTCTCCTTGTTCATTGTTTCCAATCTATCGGGAAACCCCGGACTACACCCGGTAGCGAGGTTTCCTAACAACTGCAACTAAGGGTCAGTTTGCGGTTGGGTGTGCTATGCTGTGAAATCTAGTTAGTTGTAGCCTATATAAGTCTTTACCAATTCCAATAAGATTTTGCCTTACGAATCCAAAAAAGATACTTTCAACTGACTGTTATATCCAAAAGTACAAAACAACGCCGCAATATCAAATGGGGAATAAGTTGAGCGTCATTCTTCAAATTGCCACAGAAAAATTGCATCTCTCCTTTGCCATAGTTCCTCAGGAGTGTTCAAATTCTTGCCACCTCCATTTGTTCTAACTAGTCCTGGAAGTTCGATCATGCTGTGCTGGTTATGATGGGCTTCGGATCGCGTCGTCATGGCACAATAAACTTACTGGGTCATGTCATGATGACCCCTTGTCAAAAATGGTTTTTAAAAACACTAGTGATTTGATATGTTTGTGATAGCATGATGATGATGTTACTTGATGTAACATGCTCGTATGAGCGATCGCATGAATTGACTTTGAGTCAAGTTGTGGACTTATGCTCGGATTCGTTTCTTGTTTATTCATGTGCAGGTGTTGCTCGAGGGCGACGTGGTCGATGACGGGATCGGAACTAGGTTCGTAGATGAACTGAGGTTCGGGACTAGGTTCAGAGAGGAATCGATGTCTTTATGATCGAGGATGTCATGCGGGGCGTTCGGGCTAGAGAACACTATACATAAAGGCTGGTTAGTCACGTGAGTGCGGCAGGTGAATCGTACGCGTGCATGTTTTGGATTGTATACATATATTGGACTATGTGTTATTGGGTCAGATGGATATACATATATGTATTTATTTTAGGGTTTTGCGTTACATAAAAGAGATTGTGGCCGGACACTTCTATTTCGGCCACGAAAAAATCCCTTGCGGCTGGGAAGAAAAAAAGGTTGGCGTCTGTGATTATGGCGGCTGTGCGTGACTAGCGTTGTGACGTGCATGCATGCGACGAGCACTCGGAGTCTTCTGGCGACTAGAAGTTGCGTCAAATACAAACCTTCCTGGTGTTTTATTTTGGCGGCTAGTAAAGTTTCTTTGCTCCTGGTTGTTGATTTTTCATCACAAGAAAAGAAGGAACAAGACCAGGAGGCTGCGGAGGGAAGGAGAAAACCTTAGGTAGTGTTCCTGTTGTCTCAGTGGCTGGGACTCAATACTCCTCGGCGGCCTGTTTGCGAGTTGATGGGTTGATAATCTCGTTCTTCGTTTTCGTCCCTCGTTTGCATGATTATTTTATTTGTAGATTGATTCATAATTTCACCATGATAATTTTGATTTGATCCATTCAAAATCTTTCTAGGGCATCAAGTAATTGATCTGAAAAGTTTTATTGGTTAATTCCTCATATATTCTGATTAATTTCATAATTAAGGTTAGATTAATTTTCATCATAACTGATACAGTCATATTGCGAAGGTAATATCTTTAGATCCGTAGATCCGATCAAGCTGATTCCTATTTTGTTAATTTCAAAATTGAATCTAGTTTCTACAGTTAAAATTTTATATCAATCCAACAGTGGGATCTTTGAAAATTACTGTTTTAGTGGACGTATATCTCTTTGTTTTTGACGAATCTGAATCAGGCAATTTGAGTCCGAATTGGGGTGTTTAAAAAATTATCAAAAATTTGATTTTAGCTTCCGCGCAATCATTCACCCCCATATGATTGTTAGTTTAATATATATCGATCCTACAGTCTAATATAAATTCTCTTATTGTATTATGTGGACAACCATCACAAGACTCAGCATATCATGATGACATGTAGGGTACATGTGTCTTGCCTTATCGGCATGGGCACAGCACATGCCGCATGTACTAGAGCTAGACGGATACCATACCACCGTCCGCTACCGCGGTTGCGGTCGCCTACCTCGAACCGGACACCATCATGTGCACATGATAGCATCGATACTCCCCAGAAAATTTTTTTGAAACTCCCAATGAGAGAATAGGGTAAACATTGATCTTTGGAGCAAACTCTAGAAGTCTTCTGATGTTTGTGATTTGTGTGATCCTCCGGTCAGAGAACGAAGGAATTGTTGATACAGTATTTTGGTTCAGTCAGTCTGTCTCCATACGCACTCCAAATTGAGAGGGCATTGCTCTTGTTTTTACCAAGTCTGTGAAAATCAATTGCTAGATTCAAGCTGCACTTGTCATTTTCCAAATAGTTTATGAGCCCCGACCTCAGGCGAGTAGCGCTAGTTTATTCTTATTGAAGAATAAGAGGACAACAAGTAGAGCGGAGAATGCAACTGGCAGCGTAAAGTTTTCATCCAACGAGATGTCTTTAGATTGACGTAGGCACAAAGAAGACCACTAGTTTGCTTTGTAGTATCCCGAGACGACTAAGCGAAACGCACTGAATGTGCCCTAACGAAGACATACCACAGAGTATTTTTTTTCTTAAAAAAAAGCTAGCATTTAATGTCTAGTCAGGCCGTGCCGGGTCGGGCCAGGACTAAGCCCGAGAAAGCCCGTCGAGCTGTCCTTGAAGAGGCCTGCTGCTCGAGAGTTGAGACGAAGAGTAGCCTTTGTGGGCCAGGTGGGTCAGTATGGAGAATTTTTTTATTTAATATTTATTTTAAATCTTTTTTTCAAAACTAATCGACGGAATTTAAAAATTACAAAAATATACGCCTGTCGTCCTAGTATGGGGCGATCCTCCGCAAGTGTGCGACCTTGAGGTGGGGCGGACATTTGTTTTTTTTAATCAAACCGGTTCGATTTTTTTATTTTAAAATAGTTTGGTGTTCGAAAACTGGTTATCGAATTTTTCGGACTAAATAAAAATCAAACGGATTTAACCGTGGGTTAATCGGTTTTCAGTTAACCGAAATATGAATGAACACTAGGTAAAATATAAATAAATATTAGGTAGATTAGATCTAATCTTTCTCATATCGTAACATAGAGTACGGATAAATCTACATAATATTCATATGTCACCGTAGTAGTATAAGCATAATAGAACATATGAATATATCAAATATATACATAAATGTGTTAGAACATGAGAATTATTTAGTGGTTTTAGGAAGAATATGATAAAAATAGCATTGTACATAGGCTATTCGCTTATTTCAATTTTTGAAACAAAATCCTGAACTGAAACTAAAAGCCGAATTATATTAAAATAAAAATCGAACAGAAAACAAAAAAAATCAAAATAACCGATTAATCCAGTTTGGTCCTTTCAGTTCCCTTTCCGTTTAAAAATGACCACCCCTATCCTCAAGAAGCTCGGAGATGGTACCGGCGGCCGCTGCTGCCGACGAGGCATGATACTGGGAGACAGTGCCTCGGATGATGGAGCTGGTGAGCCCGCTTCTTCCCCAGCGCGACGCCTGCGCCCTGCTCTCCGTCAGCCCCTGGTGCTACCGCGCCCTCATCGCTAACCCCAAGCTCTGGGAGGTACGTATTGCGTCGCGTGCACCCTCCCGTCCTCCTCCTGCCGCGCTTGCTCGCAGTGGCCTATAACTAGAGATTGAGCTTCCCTTACCGGTTTCTACTCGTGTGCCTTCTGTTCATGGTTTTCTGCTGCGAATAGGTGCTCTAAATTTCTAATCCGTTGCTCCGGATGGACGGATGGTTCTAAATTTCATTTCTTTGCTTTCTTGGGTTGACGAAATCAGGATACAGTATGCGTTCTAAATTGTTATGACCGCTGTATAGTATTAGCACAATTGCTCTTTCCCGGACGATGGCCATTTTTCCCATCTTCCCCCTTCACTTCACAGCCCCATTTCTGGCGGAAAATGTCTCTCGCAGAAGATTCTTCGATGCTTGGCACATGACTTCTTGCCGTTGGGTTCTGATTCTTGGATTTATTAGTTTCTGATGAAGCAGGAAACAATTTAAGATGACCGATGCCATTGTAGCTAGTTTAGTACAGTCTTTCTAGTTATATTTTGGACTGCAAAATTGATAGAACGGAGCGCTGCTTCTTACCAACTGGATCAAAATCAATCGATGGGCTCAATCAGTACTGTACTAATAGTTTTTTAAACAGTTGGTGAACACCAATCTCAGCCAGGTAGGGCTAGCATACCATAATTGAAGAGTTGAGGACAACCAGTGGTGGAGCTTTAGTGGAAAATAAGAGGGAGCTATGCTAATGAGTTATGTATGAATTCTTTGCTAGGAATGACAAATAAGCACCTATGTAACTAAAACACTATGTATAAATTATTAAGGAGGTGTTTGGATTAGGGGTATTTCATTAGAATATTTTAGGATCTAGTTTAAATTTGAACTATATCTTAAAACCTCCTAATAAATTACCACTCATCCAAAGAGGGTCTAAGGAGTTTTCATAGAGAGGCCATGACCCACCCTGGTCTCCATGAAACTCCGCCAGTGAGGACAACAACCAGACCAGAGTATGGACTAGTAGAGCGGTAGTAAGGTTTTCATCCAGTGAGAGGTCTTTAGTTCGACATACTGATATAGGCACAATGAAGAACACTTGTTTGCTTTGTAATATCATGAGGCTCAACTAAGCGAACACACTGACCTGTGCCATAAAGAATATCACAGATAATTTTTATTAAAAAAGTTTGTATTTTTGCCTATTAGATTTGCAATTCAACTTTTGGGAGCTAACAAGGGTTATTAATTTGAACTAACAAACTTTTGGCATCGATCTAACTGGTTTAATGCATTATTGTGGTCGCACTTGATGTGTCATCTACTACTGGGTGAACATTCATTTTATGCTTCCCCCATTGACCTAGCTGCCTGCCATTTCCTGCTTAGGTCCATTAGCTTATTTCATATTTTGCTTAATAATCTTTTTTAAGTCTATTATGTACAAACACCTCATTAACAAATTTAATATAGTTACTTGATCTGCATGAGATGAAGAAAGCTGGTGACCCACATATTCCTGCGCTTTCACTGGTAATCAGAATCCTAATTTTTTAAGTCTTTGGATGATAATTTATCGTATTTTTCCGGTCATTCCTCGTACTTTATGTGGTGTGATGTCAACTAAGTTTTGTAGTACACACTATATTATAATTTCATATCTAAGTCCTATTTGACTAGCTTTGATGACATGTGCTGTTCCATTCTTATGTAGGCTAAGCATCGCCATCTCAAAGTACTTAACCTTGAATTTGCTCAAGAAATTGATGACCGAAATTTTGTTCATCTAAAGAAACCGTTAGAGATAACTCAAATATCTCAACTTACCATATCTTTTGATTTTATCTAAATAGGTTGTTAGTCCAAATCTTCAACAACTAGAACTCTTTTAGCTATTTAAGCCACACCCTTGTACATGTAATCCTTGAACTATTATAGTGGAATGTTTCCCATGGTCAGGGGCGGAGCTGGGCCTTGGGCCACTGGGGCCTGGGCCCGAGGCCCAGCTCAACTACCGAGTGCAAGAGCCAAGAAGTAACCCTTGCACTGGCTGCCGAATGCCGATCGCCTCCAATCCGAGTCCCGACCGGCCGACACCCGATGCGAAATGCGCTCCATTGCTCCGCTTCTTGGCCGAGCCTTGGCCCACTTGTCGCCGACCCGCCTTCCCTTTGCCAGCAAGCATGCGCCGAGGCCACTCCGCCAGCCCAGCACACTGCCCTAAGCCAAAGCTGGCGCTGCCTGCGTTCCCGCCTTCCCGGCCTCTCAGCTCCCACAGTCCCGCCGAGGCCGAGCTGAGGTCACGCCGGACGCCGCCGCTCCAAGGCGACGTTCATCAATTCATGTATCTTAGTTTGGTGAATCATATTGGCGAACCCAGTTCCACCACCTACATAGACAAGACAATGACCTTGAGCCCATGGTGGTAGAGCTCAGCGGGCTCCAGACCTCCAGTGTATCATCCCTCATGTCCTTGGTCCAATGTCCTGGGTTAGTGGGTTTATAATATGGTTGTCATACACTACGGAAAGGAACCTGTAGAACCAGAAGGCCTCCTTGTGCTGTATGAACCTAAGCTGTGAAACTGACCTTGTAGAGGAGATTGTACACTTAGGTGCCACAAACTTTGCCCCTGATCTCACACCACTTCTATTTCTCAAAGGATCCAGACCAATCTTGGAAGGCTCTAAGAATCCTAAACCACTAGGAGCTCTAAACGTTGGGGAAGAAGCCATTTCTTGATCTCAGTATGCAAACTTGGATCAAATCATATATGGGTTAGTTTCTAGGGCAAGAGAATGCAGGACCGATATAATGGGGAAAAAGACCAACAAGTGGGAAATGAATTGGTTAATTGGGAAATGAATTGGTTAACTCCTACACAAAACTTTGTGAGGTTCCCCAATAACTTGCAAAGAAAATAAATAAAAATCACATACTAGTGCTCTTGTGAGGTGGCATGGGGGACAAGTTCTTAGCCTTGCCCACCTCAGTTCCCAGGCCAAGCACATCTTCAGGCCACACAAACATTAGAACTACCAGAAGTCATGTGTGTAAGTTTGTGTGTACTGATCAATCAAGGTGTGCACAGGTGGGATTTGATAGTGATGTGTCTTGAACGTTGGTACAGAGATCTAAAAAGGGGTTATCATTCATTCATTCTCGGGTATTTCAACGTATTACTCCTGAATTATCCTTTGATGGGTGATGGCACTATTTGGTAGGCATGAATTTTGTATGTGTGTACTGAGAGTTTTACTACAAATATCTCAAAAGAAATGATCTTCATTGCTGTTATTTTTATTCATCCTATAGTAACACTATTAGTCTATTACACTATGACAACTCTGCCTACTTGTTATCTCTATATTGTGTCTGTTGCTTTTTGTCTTTCTGTGAAGTGCATGGCTTATGGATGAAATTGATTGCAATTGGCAACGACCTCGTGGTCTTCGTGCTAGCGGTATGGTTTAGGTTCTTGTTTTATTGGTCATGAAGATATGATAGTCTTAGATGAACCATATATACCTTCGTTAATTAGGTATTACCTTTTGTGTCACTCCACTACGCTATATTGTTTTGATATATTTTATCTATTTTGTTAAAATATTAAGCATGGAATTCAAATTTGTTTTTAATTGTATATTTATGTTGTACTTTTGTTATACTAAAATATCCGTAGTCTTTAATATTAGTAATAATCGCTTATTTTTTGCCTGAGGCTTACCTAAATTCTAGCTCCGCCACTGCCCATGGTTTTTTCTAGCAAAAGTTTTTCCACGTTAAATCTTATCTCTAGTTATTTTGCCGTGCTTCTAATTCTAATAAGTAGTATCAGAACTTAAGATTTTTAGATCAAGTCGACTGCCCCTGGGAGGAGACTCCTAAGGCGGCACCCGTACGACAACATTGCATGCGTTCTTGGAATTGAATAGCTTGGCTAGGACGGTTTGTTCTAAGCTTGGCTCTACCGAGAAGAACCCGTGAATGGATAAGGTCTCACGTGAGACGTGACCGAGTCAAAAAGAAAAAAATAGGCCATAATTTGCTAAGTGCATTCAAAGCGTCCCAAGAAGATTGGTTTTCTTTCTTTTTTAAAATTGACAATATATTTTTTATCTGCAATTTTATTTTTCACCATGTCATCTACTAAATTTGACATTGAGAAATTTAATGGCAAGATCAGTTTCTCAATATAGCAGGTTCAAACGAGAGTCGTTCTCAATGGACGTAAGGGAATAATTGCTTTTTACCCTATGACTGTTCTAATACCAACAAAGTGGGATTTTATTGCAATTTTGATTATTTGGCGGTATTTATACGCAGTTTAGGCCATTATGCCTATTATTTTGTGCTCATATTATTGGCAGATTTTGTTGCAATTTATACCGAGTTAATCATGGTATTTTCTTCAACGTTTCATCGTCAATTTATCATTAGCGGTTTCTTGGAAATTTATTTGACGTTTTAGCATCAGTTTTCTTCAACATTTCATGTTGGTTTCTTTGATGATTTATCTTCCTACTTTGGGAAAAAATATCAGTTGAGGAGACAACTGAATTTGGTGTTTCATTGCCGTTATTTTGGTGTTTTATTCACCATTTGAATGTGCTGCAATTTGGATCACTTGCATGACTATTATGGAGGTTTTGACAATGTTAATTTAGAATTTGATGATACCCTGCTGGTAGCATTATTCTCTTCGGAGTTTTACTAGTGAAGCTTTTGCTCCAATATCAGTTTGAGATAAAGGTTTAAAGTACAAAAAGGAGTTTGTTTTCTGTGTGAATACTATAACGTTGTTTTTGTTGTCTTTGCTCGATATGAAGGGTCTATTACGATTTATACTCTATTGATGGTACGAGAGTTTTCCTTCATCTTGATATTTTTACAGAATCAATTTTCAACCATGTTATGGAATTTTAGTAGATACGTTGTTTGTTGAATTTTATGTTCTATGTGGAGCATATGAAAAATCATGTTATGTGTTCTTCGCTATCTATCCAGTACCTCAAGTGATATCTTGGCTTATGTTGTTTGATGATTGAGCGTTTGTTTTAGGAGGTCAGTTACATAGACTTAGACTTTTCTGGGTTTATAAATTCTTAAAGATCCAGATTTATTCATCTGCTTTGTTGACAGTTGCATATTTGGATTGACTGTTCCAGTTTTTCTCTCGACCTATTAGTGGTTTACTTAATCTCACTTCATAAGAAGTGTTTGGATATGACTGTTCTAGTCTTTATCTTTTGCACTACAAGTGTTTGGATTGACTGTTCCAGTCTTCCTTATTCAATAATCCTTTAGACTTTCAACGCACATGTATTCATGGTGCTTAATTACTCTTTGAGGTTTTCTAGAAACAATTTCGTTATAAATTTTTTTGAGTTAAGGAGAAGTTTGTTAGTGGTAACTCGAATATCTCAACATACCCTATCTTTTGGTTTTATCCAAATATATGTTAGGCTAAGTCTTCAACAATTAGAACTCTTTTGGCGATTTAAGTCACATCCTTGTATATGTAATCCTTGAACTATTATAATGGATTGTTTTTCGTAGTTTTTTCTGCAAAGGTGTTTTCACGTTAAATCTTATCTTCAGTTATTTTGCCGTACTTTAATCCTAACAGAAACCATAAAATTTGCTCTGCATTTTGTACTTTTTGATAAATTTTTAGCTATAACCCGAAGCTGCAACTTAAATGTTTCAACATACGATGATTTACAGGTGGTATCCACTAGAAAGGTACCTAGACAAAATACTTCCTATGCAGGTATCTAGGGCTTTTGCTCTGGCCAACAAAGCTAAGAAGGACAAATGTAGAGCCACTTATTGATAGAATTGTGACCAGGCTAATTTCAACGCAAGTACTACAATTTCCTAGGCCGTTTAATTGTTGTGGATAGGCAAGATGATATGTGTTGATCTGAGTGGTATGATATGTTTGGTTTCCTCATGAATTGGGGCCCTATTTGTTTGAGCTTTTTTACTAGATTAAACGATAAAAAGCTACAGTCTAAACAAACGATTAGCTTTTTATCTGAACTTTTCAAAAGCCATAAGCCTCCACATAACTAAAAACTAAAAGTCACCGGAGAGAGGTTTTTTTGACTTATTAATGGTTGATTTTAGACTAATAACATTAAAATTAGGTAAAGTTACCCACCTCTATTGTACTTTTCAAAAGCCATAAGTTCTCACATAACTAAAAGTCAAAAGCCTCTGGAGAGAGGATTTTTTGACTTATTGATGGTTAATTTTAGATTAATAACACTAAAGTTAGGTAAAATTACCCACATCTATTATGTACAAAAGCTGTTAGCTTTTAAACTGTTTAAGCTAAAAAAAACTAGCTTTAAGCTACAAGCTAAAAAGCCTAAGTCTAAACAAACAGGGCATAAGTATCGTTGTTTCTGTATTAAAGTGCATGGCGAGCTATCACGCTGCTGCTGGCTACTGCATAGGATTTTGTGGTCAGCAAAACAAATCGTGGTGGATTGATGAATATGTTAGCTGACTTGTTTTCACCTGGAGAACTATTAATTCCAACTATTAACAAATATGAATTATTTTTGTATAAACAAAATATTACTAAGGTCTGATTTAAATCTGAATATTTTTGCTGAAATGGAGCATATTAGGTGTGAGGATTTTCCAAAATTAATTTCATGATTTTAGGAGTGTTAGATTATATATTTTTAATAGTAACCATATTAAGTTTTTCTTCAAGTTTTAATCCAAATGGTTCAAAATGAGTTTAAAAATAAAATATTTTTGTACAAATGTGTTTCTTATGGTCTTAGAGGCATATGCAAATTATTTCATATTTTTAGGAGTCATATTTTTCATATGTGCAATAATGTCCATAATAGAGTTTCATGTAAATTTAAATTCAAATGATTTATACAAAGGTGCAAAATTGAATATTTTTCACTTATTCTAAAACTACATGATTTTATATGAATTTAGAATTTTAGTTTACTGGATTTGGACTTAAAGCATGAAAGTTATAGAAGCTTGAATATTTAATAGGTTGGAAAATGCATAAAAAATAATACGCTTTCTTATTGGAAAGAAGCTTGAATATTTAATAGGTTGGAAAATGCATAAAAAATGTAATACGCTTTCTTATTGGAAAGAGCCTTTAGCGGTTGAACCGGAGCTATCTCACGCTGGCTGACAAAAGGGGTCCACCGGGTAGTGAGAGGAAAACAGAAGAGGAGCATCTGGTAAAGTTATTTGTAGTATTCTTAACTCAGAAATCAGATTATTTAACTCAAAATAAGATGAATCATCAACAGAGAAAGTTTTTGCCAACTTAGTACAATAATCTTTAAATTCAATATAATCCAATGACTTCAAAGTTGTTGAGCTCAGAAAAGGCCCAAATATACCTTTGAATACTTAGAGTTCTTCAAATCTGTTTTTCAATGAACTGACCATATCAACCATAATAAAAAAGTAATTAACTTTAAAAATTTTCTCATCTTATAGAATTGCTTCACTACTACAATCATTTTCATCAAACTATTAAAGATTGCTTTGGTTTCGACAAAAAAGCAGATTGACATATGTTTACTAAAATATTAATTTCCAAAGATCCCACCATTAGATTGACATGGAATTTAGACTGTAGAAACTAGATTCAATTTTGAAACTAACCCAATAAAAATCAGCTCAATCGGATCTATGGATCTAAAGTTATCACTAAATAGGGAAATTAACGTCGGCCATATTAATTAACGTCGGCCCAAGAATAAGCCGACGTTAATTAATTAATTAATTAACATCGGCCGATAGGTGACCGACGTTAATTAATTAATTAACATTGGCTTATTCTTGCGCCGACGTTAATTAGTTAATTAACGTCGGCGTATGCCCTGGCCGACGTTCATATTTGGGATAAGTACTCCCCACCTTTCGCCGCTTCGCCCACGGATCGCTCGACCAAATTTGTTCGCGCCTAATCGCCACGCCGCCGCCACGCCGCCAAGACGCTACCCCCCCGACACGCCGCCGCCACACGACGCCGCTGCCGCCACGCCGCCACGCCCCGCCCCAACCCGCCGCCACGCCCCTTGCCCGCCAGCGTCGCCGCTTCTTCGCCGCGCTGCCTACCGCCCGCGCCGCCCGCCCGGCGCGCCCTGCCTTCTCTGCGCCGCCTTTCATCAGACCCGCCGCTGCCCTCGCCGTGCCCCGGCCCCGACCCCTGCCTAGGCTCCGCTGCCGTCCAGGCTCCGCCGCTCGGGTATGTAAGCAAAGCAACCGGTTGTTCCTTTTGCTTCTAGAAAATATCAATGTGCTTGTTTCTGTTGTTTCTAGATAATATCATTGTGCTTGTGTTAGAAAATATCAATGTGATGTTTAAAAGATTGGTTTCGACTGTGAATGTATTGTGAAGAGGAGAGGTTTCTGGTGTTCAGAAGTTAAGAGAAGTCTGGTGCTGTGATGAGGTTTTGGGATGGGGTTTTGGTGATGTGGTTTTGGCTTTGATTGGTTGAAGATTGTTGTTATGGGTGTAAATAATTCTGTTCCTGCAGAACCTCTGTCCATCCATCGGACCTCAAATGTGCCTCCTGCATGTTGCGAATTGCAAGGCATTAGCTTCTCAAAACAAACAAACAAAAAAATCTCAAAACTTAATCAACGTCCCAATCTCACTTTCATCTCTTCTATGTTTGATCTTCTAGGGCTAGTCTCACTCTGTAACATGCCATGGTCGAGTGGATTATCTCCATTGGACAGGGGAATTTCTGCTTCACGTGCATCTACAAAGCCTGTGTAGAGGCTGAATCTGTGTGGATAGTCTTCATGACTGATCCAAAAAAATTTGTCACAGGAACCTGATGAAAGACAGAATAGGAGAAAAGACTTAGTTGTGAACAACATAATGGTGACTAACAAATAAATCTTATCTTAATTACCTCATTTATGGGTCATTTATAAAGATTCATTCGATGATATGCAGTAGACAACAGCAAAGAAGGATTGTATGAGTTGAAAAGACTGAACATAAAAAAAATGAATAGGTTATAACACAGAAATACCATTTTAAAAATATAAGATGAACATTCAGTGTTACTCTGGAGACTTGGAGAGTTACCAAGCTAAATTGTTTTAAAGAAATATAGGATTGAATATAGTTGGGTGCTATTTGACATAGTTGAGATACAGAATATAAGACACAACTGACTCCCAATTCCCAAAGCTCCATAAAACCCACTGAAAGTCTGAAACAATGTTTGAGCTTGTCCCTAGCAACAATTATTTGTTCAGTTTGTTGCACTTCTTTCAGCTCTGTAGCAAAATTATGTCAAATAGCTATATATCATCTTTATCCTCTAGTGCTCATTTCCATTCTTGTCCTACTTATTGGAATAAATCAGATGCTATTATTATCTCCCATAATAAAGGTTTTTAAGTTTTTGATACAATAAAGGCTCTTAAGTGCCATAGAAAATCAGTCAACAGGTAATTGCAGATTCATTGAAATTTGCCAGCCGTGAATTTCAATTATGTTATACAGCGCCAAAGATAGCATGCTGATACACAAAGAACCAAAACCATGCAGAACTTCTGCTGACATCATATTACTTGGAAAATGTCAAATGGAACAAGAAAATAAACTATATCTTAATATAGAAACAATGAACCAAGTTCTTCGGAGTAAATCTAGATCCCAATAAGAACATCAATCCACATAACACAAAGTTATATAAGAAAAAAAACTGTTTTAGCTAATAAAAAATCTAATCAGAACATTGAAATGAATTATACTTAGCATGTAGCAATTAATGAACTTGCACCCAATATGCAAAACACAGGAGAACAGCAATGTACAATAATTTACCTGCTCAATGAGGCATTGCTATACATGTTCAGTTTCTCAAAGAAAGCAAGTGTATAGAAGGCATTGCTATACATGTTCAGTTTCTTTTGTTTCTAGATAATACCATTTTTATGCTTGTTTATTCAGTACTGCCACTTTCCGAAAGTGATCTCACTGGTTGCGGTATGGAGCTTGTGATTTATCTCTAGATAGTCAACTCCCGCAAATGTTTTGGTATATAGCAGTCTGGATAGCCATAATTTTGTGTCTTCAAACTAGTCATATACATATATGGTTGCAGTGGCAATGATAACTTCTTGTTTCTTAGTTTTTTTGTGATATGGTGTTGGGTGGAATAGTCAAAGAATGGTTTAGAAGATATCCTATAATTTATATATCCATTCTGTGCTTATAAATATATATTTGAGTAATGGATTATCGTCGGATTTTTATTTTTGATTTGAAATCACATAGTGTCACGAAACCTATGCGTCACCCGTTTCGGATCGGCATGTCTCACATGTGTCACATGTGAGATGTGCTGGTCCGGAATTGTCCCTTTTTTGGACAGCCTCAGAGTGGATGACAAAGTGCGGTATTTGTGACGAGCCACGGAGTCGAATGAAATTCGGCGTCATAACCTGTTGTTCTCCCTGCACCATATCCGGGCGTGCGGTGGAGAACAATAGAGTTATGTCCAAATTTCATTCAAGACTCTCTGTGCTCGCATAAATCCGCTTTCTCAGCCACTCTTGGGTGGGTTTAGGACATATCCTTTCCTATAGATGTAGGGTCGTGATATATAGAAACAAAATGAACCTTATAACTGTTGATTTAACCTATATAGCCTCAAGTATGGGTGACGACCGCCGATGGATGTATGAAGGTTGGGAGAAAAGTGGGGCTCACTTGACTGAGTGGACGGTCAAGGCTACCGCTTTTGTCGATCGTGCCTTCTCTATGTCTAGTCTTGTTAAGGTGAAGTGCCCATGCAGCAAGTGCCGTAATTTCCACCCCGGGACAAGAAATCGATGTCTCGCTTTCGTGTCGGTTCGGTTTCATGCCAAGCTTTGAGTTGTGGGTACATCATGGTGAGTCACGTGCTCAAGGACCTCAAGTTGCGGTTGAAGAGGAAGATGATAGGGCGTGCGATGATAGGATGGATGAGATGCTAGAAGCTTTGCATCTAGAGATTAACCTAGACTCGGAGGATCCGCCAACACGTGATGTTCGGGAGTTCTTTGAGCTACTTAAAGCTTCTGAAGAGCTGTTGCACGAACACACGAAAGTGACCCAGCTTGCTTTTGTGACGTGGCTCACGGCTATTAAGTCCAAGTATTTCTTTTCCAATAATTGTTACAATGATCTCGTGGAATTGATCTCTGATATACTGTCGGTGAATCATAAGATGCCTAGAGACATGTACCAGTCTAAGAAGTTGTTGTCTGGTCTCGGTATGAAGTATGAGAAGATTGATATGTGCAAGGAGAATTGCATGCTTTTCTGGAAGGAGCATGAGAAAGAGAAGCATTGCTTAGTGTGTAAAAAACCAAGATTTGTCGAGGTGGTGAATGAAGAAGGTGAAAAGGTAACGACCGATGTTGCACACAAGCAACCGGTACATGCCTCTCACACCTAGGTCAAGCGGTTGTTTATCTCAAAACGAAGTGCTGTGCACATGAGGTGGCACAAAGAAGGTGTGCGTGAGAACGAGCGAGTAATGGTGCACCGTCCGATAGTGAGGCATGGAAGGCTCTAGATAGCTTTGATGAGGACTTCGCGAGGGATGTGAGAAATGTTCGCATTGGGTTGACGACCGATGGTTTCACGCCTTTCAACACAACCGCCGCATCATACTCATGCTGGCCAGTCTTTGCTATTCATACAACCTTCCACCTTCCCTTTGCATGAAATATGAGTTTATGTTCCTGTGCCTCATCATACCTGGCCCCGAACATCCTGGAAAGCGCCTCAATGTGATACTCAAACCCTTGATCAAGAGTGAAAAAATTATGGACAGGGGTAGAGGCGATGATCTGCTATAAGAAATGTAAATTCAACCTTCGTGTTGCATATTTGTGGTGCATCCATGATTTCATGGCCTATGGTATTTTTTGCCGGCCGAGCTGTCATGGAAAGTTGACATGTCCGATCGTGGTTCGAACACTAATTGTTTTCGCCTTGTAAATGGTGGAAAGATCATTACCGATTGCCATAGGCGTTTCACCTTATAGACACGCCTTTAGGTTCCAGAGGAATGCCTTCCGTAAGGACACAGTTGTCAGAAAGGGTCCGTCGAAACGTCTAACTAGGCCAGAAATTGCTGATATGCTGAGTAAATTGGTGGAGAAAGAAGATGGGTTTGAAGGGTTTGGAGAGGAGCACAACTGGACTCACATTTGTGGATTATGGGAGCTCCCATATGCGAAGGCCTTGATTCTGATGCACAACATTGACGTCATGCATCAGGAACGTAACGTTGGTGAAAGCATTATAAGCACGGTCATGGATATGACGGACAAGACAAAAGACAACCTAAAGGCCCGAAGAGACTTAGCAGAGATCTGTAACCGACCAACACTTGAGCTCACCGAAGCAGGGGGTAAGCCACGCGCTCCATTTTGCCTTAAATCTAAATAAAAGAAAGAAGTGTTGAGGTGGATGAAGAAATTGAAATTTCCCGATGGTTACGCAGCGGGATTGAGACGAGCTGTGAATGTGAATACGGGGAAGCTAAATGGGTTGAAGAGCCACGATTACCACATAATCATGGAAAGACTCCTGCCTGTAATGTTTCGTGGGTATCTTAATGATAATGTGTGGAAGGTGCTAGCTGAGCTAAGTTATTTCTATAGACAATTATGTGCTAAAGAAATATCGAAAGACATGATGGAGAGGTTGGAGAAAGAGATACCAGTGCTTGTATGCAAGATGGAAAAAATATTCCCTCCGGGTTTCTTCAATCCAATGCAACATCTACTTGTTCATCTACCTTACGAAGCTAAGGTAGGTGGCCCTGTTCAGTATAGGTGGATGTATCACATTGAAAGAGCTCTAAAGAAACTTCGAGCTATGGTTGGCAATAAGGCAAGAGTTGAAGGGTGCATTGCAGAAGCATTTTCTCTAAAAGAGATATCATACTTCTTGCGTGTATACTTTGCAAAGGAACACAAAGTCAATGCTCCCACGATGCGGTACCATGTAGATGAAGAGACACCTTGTAGTGACCTACAGATTTTCCAATGGAGAGGCACTACCGTTGGTAGTTGCACTGCTTACTATTACACTTCGGAAGAAAAGAAGTCTGCTTTGCTGTACATGTACTCCAATATGGAAGAGATGGAACAATATTTCACGTAAGTGTTTACTTTGTACATGTCAATCAAGCTATGCTGCCGAAGACATCATTCATTTATGTATCCATTTACGTTTTCATTTACTGATGAATTCGATAAGCGTAATCGGGACGCCTATTCGTCAACCAAGCGCCAAGCAACTTAATACGATGCGTCGGGATGGAATAAATGGGGGCCCTAATTTCATCACTTGGTTCCGAGATCATGTAACATCTTCACATCCTATAATATTCTGTAATGTTACGTTTCAATATATTATAAATCTTATACAACTTCGAATCGTATTTTGTTGGCAGTGCGTGAAATATGGGAACGTCCATGAGGACTTGCTTCAGCTATCCTATGGCCGCGTAACTGTTAAAAGCTATGGGCGATACGACGTGAACGGGTTTCGGTTCCGTTCAACCAAATTTGAAGCTGGTCGTCCCCTTGCGGCCACAACAAATACTGGAGTTGTAACTAGGGCAATCGATGCACAAGGGATCGAAACAAATTTCTATGGAATCATTCAAAACATCCTCGAGTTCAAGTTTGCAGGGAATAAGGAGCTCAAAGTAGTCTTTTTCGATTGTGTTTGGTTTGATAGCAAACATGGGACTCATCAAAACCAGTATGGGATGGTAGAAGTCAAACACAACGAAACGACTACATGGCTATGACAATTGTATCCTTGCTCACCAAGTTGAGCAGGTGTATTATATGCCATATCCATGCACAAGACTGAGTGCTTGGTGGGTTGTGTACAAAGTGAATCCCTGAGAACGGTTACATACTCCTAGTGATGCTGGTTACCTTGATAGCCAGCTGGAGGCCATGGAGGTTGCTGAGGTTTTCCAAGATGAAGAATTGCCAAGCACTTTTGATATAGAGACTGGTCCAGGTCTCAATTCTTTAGTCGGAGACCATGGAGATATAACGATTCCTGAGAAACGGAAAAGACAACCAATCAAGAAAAAAGTAACATATCGTCCCATAGAAAGAAGGAGACTACATCATCGTGACATTGATGAATTTTGACAAGTAAATTTAAATTTCTGTTTTTAATTCTCTAATTTTGTGTGTTTATTATCTTGTTCATTCGTTCATTAATATTGTTGTTGTACTAACTTGATATTTTTCTTTCAACAGGATGCCTCGATCGATCAAGCAGCTGGCGAAGGGACTCCTCGGTGGTAGGAGGAAGTCCAGTAGTTCGCGCGATGAGGAGGCCTTGTTTCAGGGTAGCGCTTCAAGCACAAGTAGACGACGTGCTTTGTTGAGTCAAGTGGATCCTGAGGTAACTAAGTTTTTGATGTGTACTTTGTGTCAAAACATAAATATAACTGTCTTGTATTATTTCGCAGGATGAGACATCACCGGAGGAAGAAGTGGCTGCTGCCATGGATGTTGATGAGGGTCAGGAGGCTGATGTTGATGCAGGTAAACTAGAATGTTATATTCTCTTAATTTATTTGATTATTATCTTCTTTATTCATTCATTATTATTGTTGTTGTAGGTGGGATCAATGAGGATCAGGAGGCCGATGTGGGCCAAGGGGATGATGCAGGAGAAGAGGACCCAATGGATGGGGATACGACCGAGGGTTCTCTAGGAGCCCGCCCGAGGTTTAGGAGGAGCCATCTGTGCCCCCCCCTCCAGGCGCCAGACGGGAGGAGGACAAGGTTGTGATCACACCTTGGTGATAGGTTTGTATTTTCTAAACCATGTCTTATTTCATTTCTTTCCGAACTGGAACTATATCATTTATATGTCTTGCAGTTTATGGGATGACTCGGGGTTTGATGGCAG
Organism: Guadua angustifolia; assembly: GCA_036346375.1. NCBI lineage: Eukaryota > Viridiplantae > Streptophyta > Magnoliopsida > Poales > Poaceae > Guadua > Guadua angustifolia. The sequence goes on along the minus strand of CM070502.1, from coordinate 54,627,052 downwards.
AGGACACCATAGGCAGGTTAACTACGTGCTAGGTAACCTCTGCCGTTTGCACTACCCCGGGTTGGTCACAATGGCCAATGGCGGCGATTTGTTGCTACTAGTTGGGATCATTACCGCTTGCTCCTAATGCCGAGCACTTGAATGCTCAGGGGGCAGTTTGGAGTGACTTTTGGGTAAGATTCTCTGTGCCAGTTGATATTGGTTCAACTGTCGATTCTTTACTATTCTAACTATTCTTTGTGATGAACAATTGCGGTTGCTACCGCTTGGTTGGCGGTGCAGATATGGAGCATGCTCGTAGAGTTTTCCATGTAAATGCACGTCGGGTGACCAAAGATGCATTGTCTAATGCTCGGATTCAAGCAACAAATCTTTACTTGAGGTCTGTTAAAGGGCAACGGATTAACAGGACTCGCGGGTCTTCAGAAAGTTACTTGACCAAGGAACAGTACGGGCAGGTAAAACAACAAATATTGGAGCTATTTGAGTTTAACGTTTCTTGGTAATGTTGTTTTAATGTATTAATATCTTTATGCAAGTCATGATTCCATGGTTGGGGGACCGTCCAGAAGCTTACCAGGCTCTTTGCCAGCGTTGGGCTTCACCTGAGTTCATCGCCAAGTCAAAAAAGAACCGAGACTGCCGAGGCAAAGAATCAAAGCACACGTATGGCGCCGATGGACATATGCATAAAGCTAAGCGCATGGTAAGTCTGGCTGTATCAATCTTTTGCAAAATACATGTTACCAAGTATATGTATGCACCTAACTTATGTCTACAGGAGGCTCGGACCGGTGTTCAGCCGAGTGATATTAAAGTGTACATGGAAGGCCATAAAGGTCGAGACCCAACACACCCTGAGCAGCTGTGCAGTCAGACAGCTATTGATCGGCTGGTTAGTGGTCACAATTTTGATTCAATTCAAATTAAATTGTTTGATTTGCAGTTCCCATTTAAATTGTCTGATTTGGTTATATAGGAGAAATATGGCGAGGAAATGGTCAAGCGCCATGGTGAAGACTATGATTGGAGGAAAGAACCGCTTGACGGCGTAGCTGTGCATGCTAGTGGAGGCGGCAAGGCCCATGGACGGTGAGATGTCATACCTTCTAAAATTTTATGAAGTCATAATTTCAAGTGCTCAAGCCTTTGTGGTCACGCATTTTGAAGGTACTCCATGTTCACTGGAGTGATCGACTCGGCGGTGGTGCGAGCTGAGAGGGGATCTTCTTCATCCCAGAGCTCGGGGGTTGGTACCCGTCGCTCCTCAGCGCAGGAGTTGGAGGTTACTAGGCTACGTGAGGAGCTACGCCAACGTGATGATTATGCAAGGGCGCAGCAAGAGTACTACGCTTCATATAATGCACAACAACAATCGGCGATTCAAGTAAGTCCGAGTCTTCAATCTATTGCATTTAGAGAATCTATTAATTAAAAATACATATACATTGTATTTGTAGGCAATGTTCCAGGCGATGGGGCAAAACATTATCTTTCCACCGTTCCAGCCGCCGCCGCCACAATGGGGAATGTATCCTCCGCACCTCCCGCGATTCGGTATTCTTGCTAAACATTGTGAATCGAGTTGAACTTAGTCAATCTAGCTAATATTAGTTTGTTGTACCTAATCTTGTTCAAACTAGCTACATTTAGTCAATCTAGCTAAACTTAGTCATTTCTAGCGAGACTTAGCGAATCTAGCAAGACTAAGTATCTCTAGAGTTAAGTTTGATGAATTTAACAATATTTAGTTCATTTTTGCTAAACTTGGTCCGTTCTAGTTAAACTTTGTAAATGTAGTTAAATTTACTCAATATGGCTACACTTACTAATTTCTAGCTAAACTTTGTCAAAACTTGTAAATCTAGTAAAATTTGATCAATCTAGCTATAATTGTTGCCTTATGTAGGGATCATCGGCACATGGGTCCTCGTCTTACAGTACTCCGCCTGCAACGCTTGTAGCACCTGCAGATCCGGCGGTTCGTTTCTTACTTGTTTCCTTATGGTACATTCATTCTTATATTATTGTCTAATCTTGCATTTTCTTATGTAGGGAACCGACGGTGCAACTGCCTTTGTCAACGCGCTCTTTGCTTCCGGATCAAGCGGCCAGAACTCCAATCAACCAGATGGTGGCCAGTAGTTGTAGATTGTTTGATAGTTGTGTCACTTTGGACGTGTATGATTCGAGTTGAACTTTGGATGTGTTTGTAGTTGTGTCACTTTAGCCTTTCTTGAATGTTATAACAATTTGGACATTATGATGGATCGATAACTTGATTATATGCATGTTCTGTGCTGGATTGATTATATTCATGAATTGTATGTGTTGATGTGTGAATTGCTGTCAATGTTGATTATATTATGTATTGAATTGTGTGGCGAAATGTAACATCCCGAATTTTGGTCCAATTTTAAATTTTGGAGTTATTTGATTTTTATGAATTAATCAACCTTTATTTGCATTTAATTGCATTTAATTGAATTTATCTAATTTTTTCTGGGATTTATTGGATTTAATTGGATTTTATTTATATCATTCTTCTTTGAGTAATTAAACACCAGAAAATATAATTATCAAAAATTAAAACTAATATTTTATTTAGGCTCAAAATGCTCAAATATTTTCTAGAATTTTTCTAGAATTTTTTAGTATTTTTAGTGCCCCAAACAATTATTTTGAATTATCGAATTATTTTTATTGCGAAAAGTCGAAATAAGCTAGCTGAGTGTTGGGCCGCCCTGCTTGTGCTTGCGCGGAGAAAACCCTAAATCGTTGTCGATCTGGACCGTCGGATCGGGATCCAACGGCCGACGTGACCGCCGACCTCGGGGAATGGCGCGATCGCCGCACCGTTGCCTCCGTTAGCCGCGATTTGTCGGGGATTTCTTCACAGACGAGGTGTCCGGCGAGTGAAGTAGGCGGCGTGCTCAAGACTCTCTTCCGCTCATTTCCTCACTCACTCTCACCATCCACCGAGGGCTTCGCTAGAGCTCGCCAGTAGTTAGCTCTCTCCTCGCCTCGGTTTTTCCGTGCCGTTGCGCCGTCCGTCGTTCCCGCCGTCGTCAAGACCCTCATCGAGTTCCTGCCGCGAAGCATCCGTGGTTACTTCTCCCACGGAGACGCCGGAATCGCCGTCGCCCGTGTCATCTTCCCCAAGTCCGGTAACCCGCGCCGCCGCCTCTTCTTCGACTCCTCGCGTGCAACCTCAGCCGTCAGATCTTCATCCGACGCCTAAGGTAACGCCACGTAGTCCCGTAAATAGTAAACCGCTCGGTTAGACTTGCGCCGTCTGATTTGAATCCGACGATCGGGATTGCGTGCATGCGTGGCCGGATAGTTCCTCGACGCGTGTCAGTCGCTGACATGTGGGGTCGAGAAACGTTGTTGGGCCCACTTGTCGATGGGAGGACCGCCGTGGCCGACTTGGCAAGACGACGTCACCTGGGCCCACCTGTCAGTGGCCGAAGGCGACGTGGTTCGCTCTGGTGCCGACACGTGTCAAGCCGAGAGAAAATCAGCCGAAAATCGGTGGAAAATAGAGAAATAATTCGGTTTATTCTTTTATGAATTTCAGCAAAATTGAAAGCGCTATAACTTTTGCATTTTAACTCGGATTTGAGTGATTCCAGTGCCCAAAAATTTGTAAAAATGTGAACTATTTATTGGTGATTTTTATTTTATTTTTAGAATTTATATTGCTGTCTGTATTGTATGTTTATTGAGTGATTGCTTGTATCGACTAGACCCCGAGTTGCCGAATTTCGTCGAGGGAGAGTTTGAAGACCCGTCGCAGACTTTCGACCAGAACCAACTCCTCTTCGAAGGCAAGTCATGCTTTGACCATATTGCCCCTAGATTTTAAAACTATACTTTGATTCAAATATTGCATGCTATGTTAAGTAGAAATGATGTTGTTTATATGGGACAGTAGTTAAGATACCCATCTTGAATTATGCCACCTTGTTAATGTCATTATATGCCCTGAATACCTTGTCACCCTAGGATGTTTAAATTATGTTGGATGCTAATATGATGCCAACACGGGAGGCTAGACCGTGACAGTTGCTTAGTCTGCTTGTATGCGTGGAATGACTTTCAAATATCAAATGAATATTGACTAAACAATTATGGAACGCATTTTGGAAAATGCGATGATGTCATGAATTGGAACTGGGATAGTGACCTGTGTGGTGCTATTCATGAACTGATGTGGAAAATGGCATGTGTTGCTTAAGTATAAAGTGGGGTGGGAAAATGATTTGAACCGGGGCAAGTGGCAAGAAGGCTTCGTGCCAGGTGGGCCTGTGTGGCAATGGGATGTATGAAAAGATTGTGAAGGCTGTGTGCCGAGATGTATAAAATGGTTGTCTTGCCCGGGACAATTAAGGACTTAACCTTGCGAGCCTTTGAGCTGAGTTCCGTGTACAACCACTTGTCTGGAATGGGACGGACCTAGTTAAGTAGGTTTCTAATATCTTTCCTTTGATACCTCGGGGTGACAGTTACACCAAAATGTAATCAGACGGGAGGCGTGCACTGCTCTGACGGCTTGGTACCCATCTAACGGTATGTGCCTGTTCTAAACTTTGGCTCTGTGTGAGGGAAGTGTTAGGAAGGCAACATCGAGAGGATCATCGCTAAGTGTTAGTCTCTGAAAGACTTTGTTACAATCAATCGCTCAGGTGGTGAACGATCAGATCCTGTGGGTAAAGTGTACAGCCTCTGCAGAGTGTGTGTGTGAATCTATTGAATAGCCGTGTCATCATGATCGACATTGCTCGGTGATTACAAATAAGGGTTAGATTTTCAAAACGAAAATGTGGAATGGGTGGTGTGTGCCAAAAAGTCGTGTGAATGAAATTAGGGCTGTGTGCCAAACTCTTGGAAAAGAATTGAGAAATTAATTATCAATGATATTGATCTTACTGCTTTCAATCTAATAAGGATTACCTATCAAAACAAATGCTGCTTTATGCAAAATAACCAATTAAGCCTTTCCTTGGAATAAGCCTTGCATATAGTAATAGTCTGCAGATTGTGCATGACTTGTTGAGTATGTTGTATACTCACCCTTGCATCGACAAAAACCTCGAAGAAGAAGAAGCCGTGCGGCTTGGAATGAAGAGTTCGTCGAAGGCCGGGGAGGATTAAGGGTTGAGCCACACTCAAGAGCTTCGTGGTCATGAAGAGTTCATCGCTTTACTTTTGCTTCCGCCGATAAACTGTTTACTTGATATTTATCGCCTGCGTGTGGCATCTTGTAAGGTGGCCATAAGGCCATGTAACTCGTTACTATTAATGCTTGAAGTACTTATTATTTATTTCCGCTGTGTATGATTGTGGTACTTCAACCTGTTTATCCTGTGTGTACTAGCGTGATCCTGGACTAGTACAGAATACACAGAGTGTCCGAATCCGTGAAAATTCGGGGCACGACAGGGATGGTATCAGAGCCATACTGACTGTAGGACTTGACCCTAGTTAGACTGGCCGTTTTAATGGAGTCCAAATTAATTTCTAAAGAGTAAAATATGGACAAGAAAAATCCATGAAATCTCGACTCATCTTTTCTTCCTTACTTCATACCTCTGCTGTATTTTGCTATTACTTTCGTGTTCTTTAAAATTTGTTGTTCTGACGCGTTGCTTTGGCAGATGCGGATGGTTCACTCCTTTGGAGAGCGTCACGGTGGCTACGCTGCGGAGCTCTGGAGGATGCTCCAGGTGTTGGGAGGCTTCGATCGTCCACTCTACAAGTCTCGCACCTGGATAGTCAACGGGATTGCTCGCGGATGGGAGACGACGCTGACCTTGTACGCTCGGAGCACGCGCTCGTGCTAGTCGTCCGCCGCCTCGCGGTGAAGCGAAGCTAGCTACTGGCGGGCATCTGAGTGTGCCCGAGTTGCGCAAGGCCGGATCAGCGAGGACCATGGCTATGAGTCAGGATCTGCCTTCGTGTGCACCCGACGCGGTGGACCTCGCAGCTCGCTCGAGCCGGAGGACGACGCCGCTGTCGTGCACTGGGCAGTTTGCTGCGCACAGAGGAGGTGATGGACGCCACTACGACGGAGCTTCAGCCGTCTCACCGTGTTCGAGGAGACCGAGGAGGCTTTACGGGAGACCCGCATGCACGCTGTCCAGAGGATCGCTGAGTTAGAGGAGGCTCTTTACGGCAGGGGAGAGCCGACGTCATGGAGCTCGACGATGATGACGAGGAGGAGCCAAGAGCGAGGAGGCCAGCTAGCCGAGGACCAGCAGCCAGCTGGTGCCCCAGTGCACAGTGGGAGGGCATGGGGAAATATGGCGAGAAATGGTCAAGCGCCATGGTGAAGACTATGATTGGAGGAAAAGAACAGCTTGCGGCGTGGCTGTGCATGCTAGTGGAGGCGGCAAGGCCCATGGACGGTGAGATGTCATACCTTCTAAAATTTTATGAAGTCATAATTTCAAGTGCTCAAGCCTTTGTGGTCACGCATTTTGAAGGTACTCCATGTTCCTTTGGAGTGATCGACTCGGCGGTGGTCTGGTGAGAGGGATCTTCTTCATCCCGAGCTCGGGGTTGGTAGCCGTCGCTCCTCGTAGCGAGAGTTGGAGGTTACTAGGCTCGTGAGGAGCTACGCCAGCGTGATGATTATGCAAGGGCTGACAAGAGTACTACGCTTCATATAATGCACAACAACAATCGGCGATTCAAGTAAGTCAGAGTCTTCAATCTATTGCATTTAGAGAATCTATTAATTAAAAATACATATACATTGTATTTGTAGGCAATGTTCGAGCGATGGGGCAAAACATTATCTTTCCACGTTCGGTAGCTGCGCACAATGGGGAATGTATCCTCTGGCACCTCCTGCAGTTCAGGTATTCTTGCTAAACATTGTGAATCGAGTTGAACTTAGTCAATCTAGCTAATATTAGTTTGTTGTACCTAATCTTGTTCAAACTAGCTACATTTAGTCAATCTAGCTAAACTTAGTCATTTCTAGCGAGACTTAGCGAATCTAGCAAGACTAAGTATCTCTAGAGTTAAGTTTGATGAATTTAACAATATTTAGTTCATTTTTGCTAAACTTGGTCCGTTCTAGTTAAACTTTGTAAATGTAGTTAAATTTACTCAATATGGCTACACTTACTAATTTCTAGCTAAACTTTGTCAAAACTTGTAAATCTAGTAAAATTTGATCAATCTAGCTATAATTGTTGCCTTATGTAGGGATCATCGGCACATGGGTCCTCGTCTTCTGATTACTCACTTTTAGGCTAGCCTTCTGAATCCGTGATTCGTTTCTTACTTGTTTCCTTATGGTACATTCATTCTTATATTATTGTCTAATCTTGCATTTTCTTATGTAGGGAACCGCGGTGCATGCCTTTGTCCAAGCGCTCTTTGCTTCGGATCAGCGGCGAACTCCAATCAACGGATGGTGGCGATGGTTGTAGATTGTTTGATAGTTGTGTCACTTTGGGCGTGTATGATTCGAGTTGAACTTTGGATGTGTTTGTAGTTGTGTCACTTTAGCCTTTCTTGAATGTTATAACAATTTGGACATTATGATGGATCGATAACTTGATTATATGCATGTTACATCTTTGGATTGATTATATTCATGAATTGTATGTGTTGATGTGTGAATTCTTGTCAATGTTGATTATATTATGTATTGAATTGTGTGGCGAAATGTAACATCGAATTTTGGTCCAATTTTAAATTTTGGAGTTATTTGATTTTTATGAATTAATCAACCTTTATTTGCATTTAATTGCATTTAATTGAATTTATCTAATTTTTACGGGATTATTCCAAGTATTGATTCACCGAGGGGCGCAAAAATGTATCAAGATTTGAAAGAAAGATTACGGTGGCGAATATGAAGAGAGTTCTTGAACACGTAGCACTATGTGATGTATGCGGTGAGTCAAAGCTATGCATCGAGACCAGCAGGGCTACTGCGACCATTGAAAATACGAGAATGGAAGTGGGAAGAGATCGGAATGGATTTCATTCGGATTGCCAAGGGCGCAAGGAGGTTATGACTCCATATGGGTTATCGTGGATAAACTTGACAAAAGGTCGCACATTTCATACCGGTGAAGACAACCTATTCGGGAGATAAGTTAATTGCGCTATACATGGCAAGGATCGTTTGCTTGCATGGAGTGCGAAGAAGATAATATCGGACGAGAGGTACCCAATTTACCTCAAGATTTTGGGATAAATTGCATACTGACAATGGGCACCCGCTTGAATTCGATCTGACTTATCACCCATGAGACGGATGGGCCAGACGAAAGAGTCAACGGATATTGGAAGATATGTTGAGAGCTTGTGCGTTAGCATATCGTCGACTTAGGATAAATGTTTGCCATATCACGAGTTTAGTTACAACAATAGCTATCAAGCAAGTCTTGAGATGTCACCTTTTGAAGCCTTGTATGGTCGACCTTGTAGGGCGCCGTTAAATTGGAATGAGGCCGGAGCGTCGTGTCTTGGACCCGACATACTTCAAGAAGCGAAGAGCAAATAGCAGCGATCGAGAGAAAGATTAAAGATTGCTTGATCAAAGACAGAAGAGTTATCTGAGACAATCGCCGTAGAGATTTGAGTTTTGAGCAGGAGGATTATGTGTATCTCGAGGTTCGCCGCTTAAAGGAGTCCAGAGGTTCCACAAAAAGGGTAAACTTAAGCCAAGATATGTAGGACCGTTCAAGATCATAAGCCGTAAAAGCGAAATCGCATATCAAGCGGAGTTACCGCCGTCACTAGCGAGTGCACAATGTTTTTCATGTATCGCAACTCAAGAAGTGTCTCCGAGTGCACGAGGAACAAACATCCTTTGGAAGAAGTTGAGCTGCAAGAAGACTTGACTTACAAAAACAGCAGATAAAAATTCGGACACAATGGATCGGAAAACCAGAAACAAGACAACCCGTTTCTGCAGAGTTCAGTGGAGCAACCACACAGAAAGTGAAGCCACCTGGAAACGAGAGGAAGATCTGAAAAAGGGATTCCCGAACCTATTCTCTAGTTAGCCTTCGAATCTCGGGGACGAGATTCTGTTAAGGGGGGTAGGTTTGTAACATCCCGAATTTTGGTCCAATTTTAAATTTTGGAGTTATTTGATTTTTATGAATTAATCAACCTTTATTTGCATTTAATTGCATTTAATTGAATTTATCTAATTTTTTCTAGGATTTATTGGATTTAATTGGATTTTATTTATATCATTCTTCTTTGAGTAATTAAACACCAGAAAATATAATTATCAAAAATTAAAACTAATATTTTATTTAGGCTCAAAATGCTCTGAAATATTTTCTAGAATTTTTCTAGAATTTTTGAATATTTTAGTGCCCCAAACAATTATTTTGAATTCTGGAATTATTTTTATTGCGAAAAGTCGAAATAAGCTAGCTACTGATGTTGGGCGGCCCTGCTGTGCTTGCTTGGAGAAAAACCTAAATCGTCGCCGATCTGGATCGTCGGATCGGGATCAACGGTGGCGTGACCGCTCGACCTCGGGAATGTCTTGTATTGCTTGCGACCGTCTCCGTTAGCCGCGCGATTTGTCGGGGATTTCTTCGCGCGTATCGAGGCTGTCCGAGCGAGTGAAGTAGGCCGGCGTGCTCAGCACTCTCTTCCGCTCATTTCCCCCTCACTCTCACTCTCAGCCATCCACCGTAGGCTTCGCTAGAGCTCGCCGTAGTTAGCTCTCTCCTCCGCCTCGGTTTTTCCCGTGCCCCGCCGCCGTCCGTCGTTCCCCGCCGTCGTCAAGACCCTCATCGAGTTCCCCAAGCCGAGAAGCATCCGTGTGGTTACTTCTCCCGGCCGGAGACGCCCGGAATCGCCGTCGCCCGTGTCATCTTCCCCAAGTCCGGTAACCCGCGCCGCCGCCTCTTCTTCGACTCCTCGCGTGCAACCTCAGCCGTCAGATCTTCATCCGACGCCTAAGGTAACGCCACGTAGTCCCGTAAATAGTAAACCGCTCGGTTAGACTTGCGCCGTCTGATTTGAATCCGACGATCGGGATTGCGTGCATGCGTGGCCGGATAGTTCCTCGGCAGCGTGTCGATCGGCCGACATGTGGGGTCGAAAGCTTTGTTCATGGGCCCACTTGTCGATGGGAGGACCGCCGGTGTCTTGGCGTCGCCAAGACGACGTCACCGGGCCCACTGTCGATGGCGAAGGCGGCGTGGTTCGCTCTGGTGCCGACCGTGTCAAGCGAGAGAAAATCAGCCGAAAATCGGTGGAAAATAGAGAAATAATTCGGTTTATTCTTTTATGAATTTCAGCAAAATTGAAAGCGCTATAACTTTTGCATTTTAACTCGGATTTGAGTGATTCCAGTGCCCAAAATTTGTAAAAATGTGAACTATTTATTGGTGATTTTATTTTATTTTTAGAATTTATATTGCTGTCTGTATTGTATGTTTATTGAGTGATTGCTTGTATCGACTAGACCCCGAGTTGCGAATTTAAATCGAGGAGAGTTTGAAGACCCGTCGCAGACTTTCGACCAGAACCAACTCCTCTTGAAGGCAAGTCATGCTTTGACCATATTGCCCTAGATTTTAAAACTATACTTTGATTCAAATATTGCATGCTATGTTAAGTAGAAATGATGTTGTTTATATGGGATGATGGTTAAGATACCCATCTTGAATTATGCCACCTTGTTAATGTCATTATATGCCTGAATACCTTGTCACCCTAGGATGTTTAAATTATGTTGGATGCTAATATGATGCCAACACGGGAGGCTAGACCGTGATGATGTTGCTTAGTAATGCTTGTATGCGTGGAATGACTTTCAAATATCAAATGAATATTGACTAAACAATTATGGAGCGCATTTTGGAAAATGCGATGATGTCATGAATTGAACCGGGATAGTGACACTGTGTGGTGCTATTCATGAACTGATGTGGAAAATGGCATGTGTTGCTTAAGTATAAAGTGGGGTGGGAAAATGATTTGAGCAGGGCAAGTGGCAAGAAGGCTTCGTGCGAGTGGGCTGTGTGGCAATGGGATGTATGAAAATATTGTGAAGGTGTGTGCGAGATGTATAAAATGGTTGTCTTGCAGGGACAATTAAGGACTTAACCTTGCGAGCCTTTGAGCTGAGTTCGTGTACAACCACTTATGCGGAATGGGGCGAACCTAGTTAAGTAGGTTTCTAATATCTTTCCTTTGATACCTCGGGGTGTGATTACACCAAAATGTAAGCAAATGCAGGGAGGCGCACGTGCTCTGACTTGGTACCCATCTAGCGGTATGTGCTGTTCTAAACTTTGGCTCTGTGTGAGGAAGTGTTAGGAAGGCAATCTTGGAGAGGATCATGGCTAAGTGTTAGTCTCTGAAAGACTTTGTTACAATCAATCGCTTTGTGTGGTGAGCATTTGTATCTGTGGGTAAAGTGTCTGACCTCTGCGAGTGTGTGTGTGAATCTATTGAATAGCCGTGTCATGATCTTGGACATTGCTCGGTGATTCTGATCAAGGGTTAGATTTTCAAAAGCGAAAATGTGGAATGGGTGGTGTGTGCCAAAAAAGTGTGTGAATGAAATTAGGGTGTGTGCCAAACTCTTGGAAAAGAATTGAGAAATTAATTATCAATGATATTGATCTTCTCGCTTTCAATCTAATAAGGATTACCTATCAAAACAAATCTTTGCTTTATGCAAAATAACCAATTAAGCCTTTCCTTGGAATAAGCCTTGCATATAGTAATAGTCGCATTGTGCATGACTTGTTGAGTATGTTGTATACTCACCCTTGCATCGACAAAAACCTCGAAGAAGAAGAAGCCGTGCGGCTTGGAATGAAGAGTTAAATCGAAGGCGGGAGGATTAAGGGTTGAGCCGCTTTCGGTAGCTTTGTGGTCATGAAGAGTTCATCGCTTTACTTTTGCTTCGATAAACTGTTTACTTGATATTTATAAGCCTGCGTGGAAATCTTGTAAGGTGGCCATAAGGCCATGTAACTCGTTACTATTAATGCTTGAAGTACTTATTATTTATTTCCGCTGTGTATGATTGTGGTACTTCAACCTGTTTATCCTGTGTGTACTAGCGTGATCCTGGACTAGTACAGAATACACAGAGTGTCCGAATCCGTGAAAATTCTGGGCACGACACGAAACATGAAAATAGGGATAAAAGTTGCCCCTGGTATGGCTAATTAACGTCGGCCTAGGTTTTGCCGATGTTAATTCAGGAATAATTGACGTCGGCCTTCTAGCAGCCGATGTTAATTAGGGCTTAATTATCGTCGGCCTTATGGTAGCCGATGTTAATTATCGCGTAATTAACGTCGGCTTTGGTGTTGCCGACGATAATTAGTAATCCTGGGATTCCTGTTTTCGTCCGACAAAACTCCGGCAAATCGTTAATTAACGTCGGCCATATTTAGACCGACGTTAATTATCCCGAGGGCGCTAATTAACGTCGGCCAGGCCTATGCCGACGTTAATTACTAATTATCATCGGCTAAACAGAGACCGACGTTAATTAGTGGGGTCACGGCAGTAATTATCGTCGGCTGCATCTGGCCGATGTTAATTAATAATTAACGTCGGCGGCCGACGTTAATTATGCTAATTAACGTCGATTAACTATCGTGGGCTAACAGCCGACGTTAATTAGCCATTTGCCGATGTTAATTACAATTAACGTCGGCAAATGGCTAATTAACTTCGGCTTTTGGCCGATGTTAATTTGCTGGATTACTGTAGTGTATGACCTTCACAAATTAATTATACTAATAAGATAACGGGGGCCCGGGGCGGCCGCCCTGCTCGCCCTACCCCAGGAATGGGCCTGGGTGTTTTAGCCGATTTGTTCCACTAATGTCGCCGGGGCTGTGCTCAAGAGGCTACAAGGATGCTCTATGCCAGAGAAATTTGGAAGCGTTTCACTGGATTGGCTAACTTGATCTTGGGCTCAAGTTTCGGGTTCTACCAGTCATGGCGACAGTTGAGTAGCAGTGGATGGCAGAGAGGTGTGCAAAGGTTTGTGTTTTGCATAAGATGATCATCGGCTTTTATAGCTGTGGCGATGCTTCACGGAAACTTGGTTTGCTTGCTCTTCACTACAGCCAGGGGTGAAGCACTGAGCTTTGCTGACCCTGGAATAGGGAGAAGATGAGCCTGGCAGCGCAATTTACGGGGAAGGGTGAGACGTGGTAGCGAGGTGGCGCACGCAATTAACATGGGCGGTGCTGGTTTGCAGAGATGACGTTGCTATAGGAGGAGTCGAGTTCAGCTCAGGGGCTTCAGTGATCAAAGGAAGAAGATAACTGCGCGTCTCGCTGGCAGATGGGCCCAACAGTGGTCCGGGTCCCACGTGTAGGTGAAAGAAGAAGCAAAAACAAGAATCGGCTATGATCTTGGGTTGGATAGGGTTCATTGAATCAGTTCCCTTTCTTATCCGAAAATTTTTGATAATTTTTCTGCGTGAGGCTTGGATAATCTTATTTGTCTTTTAAAAGTTTCAGGCTAAAATAATCAGTAGATAAATTATAAAAATTATGACAAAGTACTGTACTCAAAATTTTGTTTTCTGTTTTCAAATTTTCTGGGAATTTATAACTCATCAAAAAATTTTGAAACTTTTTAATGCACTTCGTTCTAGCTGAAAAAACCTCCAGTAAAAATTTCACTTTGGATAGTTTGTATTTAATTTATAAAAATTCTTCTATTCTGATTCTTGGATTTTTAGCTTTTCTGTTTTTTGAATTTATAAATATATAAAAATAGGTTATTAATTTTTATATTTTTATTGTTGATGTTTCTATCCTCTAGAAGATAATATAAAATTTTTAGATTGAATTAATGCTGTATTTTTGTTTATTTAAATCTGACAAATTTAATATTGTTAGTCAAGACTCATTAACTCCCTTTCATTTCATAGTTATTTGCTTTGATTTGACTTTTTAAATTTCGAATTAGATCTCTGAAGATTTTTCAGGATTAAATAAAAATTTTATTTATTTTATTGTTGTAGCTTTTACTCTTTTGTTTATCTATTACTTAAGTTTATATTAAAAGGATTTCTCCTTTATTGCAAAAATCAAGAAAATATAGGCAAAATAATAAAAAGCATCAATAAATATAATTAAATATTTATTCAATAGAGATAAAAGATTTTTCTTATTGTATTTTAAGTTTTGTATTGAAGAGAATGTGAATTCAATAGAGATAAAAGATTTTTCTCAAGAACCAAAATTTAGAAAATTTTATATTAGGTGTAATTTCAAAGTAAATTTTTATTTCCAACTCATTTTAATATTTTATTTGATTTTTGAAGGAGGAGTTTTATATTATAGCTCATTCTTTTATTAAGGTTGGATTTCAAGAAATTGAGATTAAAGATAATATTTTAAATCAAACTCTTGATTCTTATTAAAAATTTTATTCAATTTCATTGGCAAGTTTTAAATCTTCATTTTTCTTATTTTGAAATTTTTGGGATGTTACACATCGCCACCTCCTCTAGGTCTTATTCTTCTTTGCCCTCCTGTTCTGTTCTGGTGCAGTCTGGTCGCCTCCCAAAAGGGCCTCCTCAAGCTCCATGATCCACTCTGTAGATGCCATGCAAGTCTAGTGCAGCTCCTCCTCGGTGACCCTCAAAACATTGTACACCATCTTCAATTCTTCAGCGGTATCCTTCATATAAGCTTCTTGTGTAGTTGCAAGCTGAGCTAAATGTACAATGGTAGCATCTTCCTCCTCGATCCTCCGCTACTGTGAAGCACATCCCATCAGGTGTGGCCTGAGCACCATTGTAAGGCCCTCATTTTTTATATTAAATATCAATCCATACATTTACAACATTGATATCACGTCCATACATAAGGCACATATATTTTATTAAGTAAATTTTAGCTTACAAACCAAAAGTATATAAATATTCCAGCGGAAAACAAAAGACTTGTAGTTTGCCCATTACTCCCACAGGCAATTGACAAGGTGTACCCCTAGAAAAATTCATCATTAATATCCCCGAAACCTGCGTCAAAGTATCAATCATCGGGGTATTTTATTTCTTCACCTAAAAACAACAACAATAGTAAGTTGAGTACTTTATGTACTCGTAAGACTTTTTCAAAACCTATAATATATGCATGCTTGAATTAAGAGAAAGGCTACTGTAGTTAATTTGCACTAAATCAATTTGAATTGTAAATACTGAATAATAGATTACAAATGGAATTTCAATAAAAGCAATTTGACAGGTTAATAAAATAATATTACATGAGCATAAGTAATTGAATTCACAAACCTTTAGAACATGATCACCCCAATGAACCATTTCCCGCCATTACATGGCATAAACCAGGTTTTTATGAAAATAAAACATCTAATTATGTGATGATTTTACCAAGTGCCCATAACTGTGGGCGTGGCTAATACATTAGACTTACACTCTGTAGAGGTGTACAACTTTATCCACAAAAAATGATTAACCTCTTTTGCCTGGCCATTAACACACTTTCTTTGGTGTGTGGGAAGGTGATCATAATATAACCATTACATTACTTAACCTTAACTTTGCACTAGCTTGGTGACGACAGTCCCATACTATGTAACAGAAGATGTGTGTATGTAGTACGATAAATGATGATACACAATTGTCCCACTTCTCTCCTATAGCATGGCGTACATCGTTGTATCAGCAAACGTTATTCCCAACACCTCAGTGTTGGCACCCCTCCGAGCAATCTATAATGGAATAGCCTGTAGTACTCCAGCCTACCAATATGTAAAGCCAGTTTTAAGTAACTTAATAGGTTAAGACCGTCCCATACCAGCACTTATGGTTGTACGAGTTTCTTAAACTGAAAACAACCCATAATTTGGTCATTAATCTGACATAGGTGATAATCTTCAACTTACACTACATGTAAGTCACTTGCACCTCCAGCTATTGTTAGTAATCACCCGGGTCAAAACCATAGTTTTATTTTTATTTTAAAAAAATTACCAATGATCACATTAATCATCATATCCACAGTTCATCATAAACAGTAAAGTCTGTTGTGTGTGTGCTTATTTCTAAGGCATACTAAGCAAATGCATAAATAAACGAATATACCCACTTTGTTATCATTGTGTGATTATCCATATTCTAGGGTTATCAAGGTTCACATGTTAATTTTGATTAAGGAGATCCCATTAATGAAGGTATTACCTACCAGATCCCATGAAATAGTAGAGTTTATAAACATAGCGCATGTATGAAAGTTTTAATAAAACAGTTTCAAAAACTAGGATCAACATGGTCAAAGGGGGTGCTTGCCTTGCTGACTGTTGTCAAAGTCAATCTCGGGATCGTCGATGATTGTATCTGGGACGTTGGGTTCTACACGCCGTTCGTCGATAACAAAGCAAATAACAAACTTTAATAAGGACAAAAAGAAATCAGATGAAAAGTCAAATAAAGACTTTTAAAAAAACAGGTGTTTTTAGGTTAAGCGGGGATACAACTTTTTATTTGTATAGATTATTCTTATTTATTTTACGAATTCAAGGAGCTAAAATTATTTGAATTAGCATTGTTATTGATACAGTATTAGCACAAGGTATTGTGTTCTTAATAGGATTTAGATGCAAAACAATATTATACTGTGAGACCCCAGATTTACCATCCGGAATCTCCTGTGTATTTCTGTACTAGTCCAAGATCAGTTGCTAGTACACACAGTGAAGCAGTGAAAATCATAACCAGAACATAACGAAGTAATAGCATAAATGTAATACACCAGCCACATGGCTATTTATTACATCACCTGGTCACATGACCTGAGTTCACAGCAGAGGAAATAAATAACAAAAGAGGTAAAACCCAAAAGACACCACGGTGACGACTAGGAGCGCGCTTAGTTATCTGGCGATCTTCATCAAACTCCTCGGCATAGAACTCGTTGCCTTCAAGCGCATCTTGGTAGATCTCGATGAAAAATTTGTGTGTATGCGTGAGTACAAATGTACTCCATAAGTGCAGGAACATGCAACATGTAGGGCTTTCCAAGGAAAGGCTTAATAGGGTTCATTGCATAAAGCCAAGTTTCATCAAACCATACATAATAATAATTTTCACAATGCACATTTTAAACAATTATTTAACAATTGAATTATTTAATATTCTAGTGAGGGTTCTATCTACCATCACTAGTATAAAACTCTATCCGCACAGTTTAAAAGATTAAGGTAAACCAACTCATGACTCTATCTGTCGTGATCAAAACAGGTTTCATCTACCTGATTGGCTCAATCTACCAAATAAACATCCGAGAGTTCCATCTACTCCCGAATCCCAAAACAAAACATCAGTTATTTTCTTTTAAACCAAAACCAAGTCTACCAGTATGAAAGCATTCTTCGCTTTGCCTTTGACCGTAAACACGGCTATTGAATAGTTTTAACTCTGCAGAGGTGTACTGCTTTACCCACAAGACATGATCATCTCTTTAATGCCAAGCGCTATGAACACACTTCCTTTGGTGTGTCGGCAGAGAGATCATGACAAAGCCTTTACAATGTATCGCCTAACCCGACTCACCGTGAGGTTTCACGCTATTAGGGTTCTATCTTGATATAGAAGCCCCTCTTGCGCCGTGTGGGAAATGCGACTTGCCTCTTTCTCGCACCCACATTCCACCACAGGTGAGTCTAAGCTAGGTTTCTACAAATTATTCAGCGGTCGAGCCCATTTGACATGTGGTTGCACGATAATGCTTAGAATGGGCGGTCATAGCGTCGGTCCTTAAATCGATTAGGCGGTTTTCACAAACCGAACCGATGCTCTATCTGCACCCACCGTCAAACCATTCCGCCCCAATCTAAACCATTTTTATTTTATTTTATTTTGCAATCACAGTAGCAAGAACTTTGCTAGTTTCAATAAAACATATTTCAACAACATTTTCAAAGCAACCCATCCATAGGTATTTTAATCAATTCATAACTAAGCTCTTCTAGCACTAAATAAAATATATCACAACCTAATATGATCACGATATATCACAGCAACCTAGGGTTACAATTAAACACGGATTTCAACATCAAGGAGGTATTATCAATTCGGATTAACTACCAACCTATATTTAACATCATCTTTATATAAATAGCAATGCATGTTGTAAAACTTTTGTAAAACATTTGCAAACCATAGGATCAATGTGCGTCAAGGAGACTTGCCTTAAATCAACGAGTTGCGACGCTGCTGCTGAAGGTCTTCTCTTTAAATGGCGACGACTACCGCTTCTTCGACCACGTGCAAAGCGAAGCGACACAAAAGAATAAAATAAATTTTAACAGCACCAAAAATTATAATAAAAATACTGACAGATAGAGGATGAATTTAGATGAATTTAGGAATTTGAATCACTCGAATCGGAGTTCTGACGGAAGAAGAAGCGAATTCGATTGAATGTGCTCAAACTGAAAAATAGAAAAAAAACGAGGAATATTCCGGATTTTCTTTTTCCCTGGAATTTCTAAACGTGTGTGCTGCTACAGTATCGCGATTACTGTAGCATCGCGAGATGGCTCTCTCGGGCGCTGCTCTCTGGAACTTCCGAACTGAAGCAAGACAGCATGAGACAAGGGAAAGCATAGAGATGCATAGTAGCAGGAAGGCAAGACCACGGCTAGGGTGTAATATTGCGAAACCCCGCTCCAATTTTGGGCCTTCTGCCGGGAGTGTTTTGGCCGTCCGGCGGGTGTTCTCGGGGGTGGTCGACCCATTTAAGGGAGTGCTAGGGTTAGGATTTATGGAGTGGGACGGGTTTTTCTGGGATTTCCCCTCCCCACCTACCCCTTTTTCACCTAACCTCATCCCCTTCCTTATTGGGTGGCTGTCATTGTTCCTTGGCCAGATATTTTGTTCCAAGCCAACTCTCACTGCCGACTTCCCCAAGTTTCTTCTCCCTGCCGCCCCTGCCCTGCGAACCAGCTACTCTCCTGGCGGCGCTTTTTTTTCCTCTCTCTTTGGGCATCGGCAGCAGCTTCACTCGGCGAGACCAGCAAAGATTTCGGCGAGCAGCTTCACTCGGCAGGACCAGGCAGCATTTCAGCGATGAGTGGCGATGGCATCTGGCGCCCAAGCCAGAATACCGAGGCGGCGGCAGCTCTCGCCGAGTCTTGCCAATCCCTGCCGTCCTCTCCTACCTTCCTGGCTCGGCGCCTCCTCCTGCCTTTCTAGCTCAGCGGCAGCAAGAGCACCGATGCGATCGGCGCTAGCGATAGCTTCAGCCGAGGCGGACTAGAGCGGCGACAAGAGGGCTGCAAGAGGCGGCGAGCCCGGCTTCTCCCAAAGTGGCGACCGATCCTGCGCCTCCCATGGACTTCCTCTGCTGGTGCTCCCTCCTGCGCCCTCTCTGGACTCCCTCTGGCGGCGCCAACAACGAAGCAACATCGGCAAAGATCAAGAAGAAGACCCCTCCTCGGCCGGCAAAGACCTCCTCCTTCCTCCATGGATGAGATTTGAGGTATTCTAGCTTGGGTTCATACATGCACACTAGGTGTTTGTTGAAATGCTTAAAAGAGTTATTGTATGGTATTCTTGTTGTTTCGAAAGTGTTGATCTGTAAGTCACCATATGAGCTAAACATATTGCTTCCTAAGCATATGCATATTATTGTTATCTATGACCTCTATGATTTAGATTAAGGAGAAGTTTAAGATGGTTTTAATTAATTTGTTAGTGGCACAGATCTAGGGTGGGCTTTTAAATTATTGCTTGCTCATGCAAATTAAGAGCCCGTAATTAGCATACTCTTTTATGTATAAAATGGGAAAAGGATTGAAAACGCCTGCTCATGCTAGCCTGAGGTGGTACTTTTGATGTCTCTAGTATGGTAGAATACCAAATTGTTTGCTTTTTTCTCGGAAATCCCATGATGGCAGCCAACTCGTACATTATATAACATAATGACCTACTATTGTTTGTTGTGGCTCTTGACCCTTGGTCATTCTATTTGCTGTTAGGTATGTGTATAGTATCATCATATGAACTTCCATGTTTTGGGAAACACTATTAAGTTTACAAAACACCATGATGTTTTTTAGCTATGATTGTGGAGTAGATGGTGTTTTTGTGATGAGATCGTTGGCATGAGATTTAGAGCAGGGCATGATTTAATCAAGTGATATTGCATCCCTTGCTTTGTTAAATTAATAATTGCTTTGTAATGGTGTATTATGGAGGTATCTTCCTTTATATAAGTTACTACTGCTAAGGCAACACCACCCTGTAGTATTGGAGGTTGGAGTTGGTGTTTTAAAAATCCCTTATCGAGTAGTGTGCGATTATACTCTTATTTAACTATGCTTCTTTAATTTCCAATAAGATTGTGAATGTGACAATCGTGTCTCGCCCTATCTTGGTTTGTTGTTCTCTAGGGTCGATGGTTTCTAGCGCTGCTTTGGGCCGTCAGTTTATCGCCGAGGTTAAAGGCAAGTGCATTCTCTAGAGCGTTAATAGGGTGTTAAATGTTTTGCTTGCGATAAGAGTATGGAAATTCTAACGATTTGGTTGTGTTTAATAGCATATCTACAAGTTGTTCTTAGTATGATGATGAGAATGGGTGAATGTTAGCAATTGCAAAGTAAGTTATTCAATTTTGAGCATTTCAATGCATTATGAATTGTACAAATGAGTATGGTTATGTTGATGCAAATGATAAAGTGATTGAATGATAATATGCGTGTTTATATTCGTATTTGCTTTGTGCTTATAAACATGTTCATGACCGATGTGGAGACGGAATAGGATGAAACTTGTAAATTCATTCATGTCATTTGCATTTAGCATTCATTCTGAAGAGGCGACCCATGTTGATGTGGGCCTCTGTACTCACACGTAGTGAGTACAAAAGTCCTACCTCGTAGTCCCATCCACGGATGGGAGCGAGTCGATAAAGTAGGCCCCGCCACGGATGGTTGGGATTGAGGGTGCACACCGCGGGTGTGCACTCACTCTCTGGTATCGCTATGACAATGTGCATTATGAGCATGCATGGTGCATTCATTTTATGATTCATGAGGAAAAAGAATGAGAACATAAAAGCATTGCATTGTGTGTTGCATTTGGTAAATGTTAATTGATGAGAATGGAAATGACGGGTTGAGTATTGAGTCGTGGAATCATCTGAAATGATTGTTGAGGCATGAGTAAGGTTTAGTTATGTTTCGAGTTGGATGTGGTAATTAGGGTTAGTTTACATTTCTTTAACTGGATGATTTCAATTAAGTATTGGTTATGTCAAAAGATGAAGTAGTTGTGCTCTTATGTTTGGTTGTATATGAATTCAAACCGTTTCTTTTATTTACGGATATCAATTAAAGAAACTTTTACTTTATGTCTTGAAGCATTTATATTCTAGTCAATTCATTACTTTCCATACTTGATTGCACTTTCTCGAGTCTTGGACTCACGCTTGTTTGTTTTCTTGTTTTAGGTACTTTGAAGTTGGTTCGTTGGGTTGGGAGTAGTAACACATACCGACTTGGTCTCCAACAATCTACTTAATCGATTCGTTAAGTTGGATGTAATTAATCTTGGTTGTAATGTGTTGTCCGTCGTGGTGGTGTTTATTAAATGTGTTGAATGTGTGATTGATTAGCTAAGGACGCTAGAATGATATTATGATTTGCTATTGTTCTTTTGTCTCCGAGTGGATGTCCATAGTTTTAGAGGGAGTCTTTGCAAATTTTTGGTGAAATCGGGAGTTAGTAGCATTCGGACTCCGTAGGAAGTCGGGGTGTTACATAGGGACTCTCCATGGCGATGGCGAGGCAGCCGCCAACCGCTATGGTTCAACGGCAACTATGAACATGATGAATAAGTATTGGGAAATCGTAAAATTCGTTAGATGCGGTGAACCAATCTTGAATTTGATTGAAGGGTTACCTTCACGACGATCAAAGGCACAAAGTGACGCGAACGGTTGGAAGGAATCCCCGGCGTCGGAAGGCTTGCTAGGGCACGACGGTCGATGTTGATTCAAGGCTCGAGGCGTCGCGGCCCGAACAAGCGAAGTCACGAGAGATTGGAACAAGTAGAGAGCGGGTAAAAAAAATGAGAGAGGATCGGTGCTCTCCTTTTATAGGGCGGAGGAAGAACCGGAAGGGCGTATTTGAAGCGAGAACGATGGTGGTCGGAATGAAGAACATTGAATTTTTGAGAACAAACCGTAGGGATTAATTTGGGGAAGCGGCTATTGTAATGTGGGAAATGAAACGAGGATTTTATTGTGCATTTATTTGGGACGTTTGGTGCGGTTGATGGAGTTTCAAAGCTTCTAGTGTGCTCCAATGGAGGAAAGAGAGAGGAAGCGTTTCTGGGACTTGGCTGGGGCTTGAAGATGCTACTGTAGCACTGACATGTGGGTCCAAATGAATAGTGCTAAGAATAAAGCGGAGGATAAAATAGCAAAAATGATCTAAAAATCCCAGAAAAATTTATAAAAATATTAGAGATTATTTGGAACCCAATAAAATTAGTTTCACTGAACTTGGATGAATTTTGGAATTTAGATTATTCGGAGCGAATATACTGATTTTGATGAAAGACCGCGTGAGATAAAATACCAGAGAGATTCTAAAAATCTTGGAACAATTCTCAAAATCATTTTAGAATATTTGGAACCTAATGCAATAGGTTTTGGGATTTTAGAGCATTTTGGAACTCGGGTGAAATTTGAATAAGGATAGGAATTGAAATCTTGACTTTATGGCGATAAAGGATTGAACTCCGAATTTTGGAAGGATATGGATGCCAGGTTAAATATAACACGAGGAAAATCCAAATTTTAAATTTAATTATTTTAAAAATAATTTTTGAAACAATGAAAATCAGGATGTTACATATACTAGGTTTATGTTTATGGTACAAGTAACTAAATCTTTTAAGAGTTGTTATAAATCATGCTTAAGCTTTCTCATTACTTATATCTATATATTCTTTAGAGATCTCCAAAATCCATATTTTTAATTTAAATGTCATATCAAGGTAATTAAAAGTGAAAATAAAGGCAAATAAATGAAACTTGACTATAAACAGTATTAGTGTCAGAATTTAATGAAAATGATCTGATGAGATATTAGTCTACAATTTTTATATTATCTTCTGACTACAGCGCCTGCGAGGCGTAGCGCCACTGCCGGCTTAGCCGAGCACTTCATCCCCTTTTTCTTTTTTATTGTGATGATAATGAATAGTAGCATAAACACTAGATCAAAAGTATTTGGTGATTGGGTTAAGCATTTGATCTGTAATGATAATCTGCAATATCAAAACTTGCGTAGATGCACTCACGTAGCTCAAACTTATGTAGAACTTGTCGCTGATTTAATCGTGTGTAGCAGAATGATTTTGATACAGTGCAGATTGATGTAGGTAGACGATCTCGATCGGTCTCGGTAGAACTTTATACTGGTAACGTGTTGTAAAACGTAGTTGTTCTCCTTGGATCAATCAACGGTACGCCAATGGTATTGCAAGAACAAAATAAGGTGCACATTGTGTAGGGGCAATTAGTTCTCTCTATTTATTAGATTAATTCTCTTTGTATAAAGGGGTGCTCAATATATAGCAAAATCAACTGGAGATTGATTCGAAATCGCCCACACATAGATAGAGTCCAACCATATTAAGACTTCAAGTCCACCTCTATGTTAACAAAAACAAATGCATTTTGGTTAACATACGGTCAAACATTATAAACGATGTCTATCGATATTTTTTTGAATATTTAGAAAGGACATATAAAAATTATACGTGTAGATTTGCCTCAAAAACTACTTTCATAATATTATAATTTTATTAGATTTTATAAATATATTACAATAAAAATAAGTAATCAAAATTATATTTTAGAAATTGTATCGATTGCTAAAACTTTTTTTTTTGGCCGGAGGAATGTATATCAACTCTATTATAAGTGGGAGAATTGCAGCCCAACCGGCCTAGCCACGTGTCACCGCGCCAATTCGCGAAAAAGTCCCTCCGTTTGTTCGAAATTACGGATAAGTCCTTTGTGATTTTTTGTGAGAGAAAGATATATTTTTTTCTTCGCGTTTGGGTCCCTGGCGCGGTATTTTACGGAAAAATCTCCAGTTAAGGTCAAAATCACAAACAAACCCTTTTCTAATTATTCAGGATAGCGAACAGGTCCAAAAAATTAACATGCAGGTCCCTGCTTCTTACTGTAATATTGCGAAACCTCGCCCCAAAATTTTTGTGCCATCAGTCGGGTGAGCTAGATCGTCTGGCAGGTGATCTCAGAGGAGGTTGGCCATCTGGAGGGGTTAGGATTAAGGTTTTAGGTTTTGGGAGGGGTATTTTCGAAAATTCCTCTCTCCACCTACTTTTCCTAACCTCATCTCTCTCTCTTCCAAATGAGTGGCTGGTAATGCTCCTTGCTCCTGCCGATATTTTTTCCATGTAGCAGCAGGCGCCTCCATTTTTCTCTTCTATGGCGTTGCTTCGAGATGGCGCCATTCCTCCCTCCTGTAGGGCTTACGCTTAAAGTGCTCCCGAACCAGCTGATGCTCCTGCTGGTGCTACTCTAATTCGAATCCCCCCTAAGTGCGGCCGAGGCAGTCAATCTTCCTGGCGTCTCCCTGCGTTTTCCGTGGCCGCCGCCCGATTCTTGCAGCGTCTCTCAACCCTCTCGGCAGCGTCCTGCCACCCTCCTGGCGTCCTTCTTCCCCAACCCCTGCCGGCGTCTGCCCAGCTCTTGCCGGCGCCTGCCCCTGCTTGCCGTCGCCTCCAGGTCTTCCTCCTTGCCGGCGCCTAGCGAGCGATGAATTCTTGGCAGCGATGGCGAGCAGCCAGCGCCTCCCCTCCGGCCAGCTCCGGCGCCGTCCTTGGCCTCTCTCCGGCGAGCTTCCCTCCCCTCTGGCCGACGTGCCCTCTTGCCTTCTTGAGGTGAGTACACAGGTATATGTAAATTAGGGGTTTGGTTTATTGTGTATGCCAGGTGTTTGTTGAAATGCCCCAAAGTTTAATTCCCTCAAACCAAGCTACACAAGTATGAAGGCAAATAGCTGTCCATGGTTAGTCTACTACAACCTGTGGTTTCTCTTTGGGGTAACTCCTTTACTCGTGTTTATCATCAACTTACTCCTCTTGTGGCGCGTTGGATTGTGAGCCGCTCGAGGTTAGATCATGGGCTAGGTTATTTTTTGAAGGTTGTGATGATTATGTCTAAATTTTCCTTTCGTCCATTTGGGATGCACATATGTATATGGGTGCTTGTTTTATCGTGGATTTATTTGGTTGTCTATTTAAGATGCATGTTTCTTCCATGCATAGTCGCTCTGAGGATCATTAGCGACAATTTAAAGGGTTGGTGGAGCATTGAATTCTTAGTGTTAGTTTCTCCTATTTTATTTACAACGACACTAGACATGTTCATGCTTTGGTCATAAATGGAAATCAATATTCATTTATATGGGCATGGAGAAAAGAGGTTATATTTGAGTCTAAAGCCAATTTTTATTTGCGTATGAGCTTCTGTAATATCATTCTTACCCTGGTAATGGTTGTGAATATTATGTTGTCACTCGATCCTTATTATCTTTTGTATGGCTCAATTCAAATGTGTGAGTTAAAATTTCTTACAACCATTTGATTCTGAAAATTCCATTGTATATTAGCTTAATTTGTTAATGGTTGTGCATAAGATCCCAAATTGAGAGAGAGCTGTTAGTGTGTTCTCCTATTATTAAAGTTTAAATGGTTAAGTCATTTCTAGAGTTAGTTATTTGCGAAATTTCCTTGTGTTACTAATTTAGGCGATATGTTGCCCTGGTTTATACATGAGGTTGATTAGACTAGTACGAATGATCATGTATGGAAATAAGGAGGGTGAATGGAAGTTAGCAAATGGAAAGTGAGTAATTAATTGCAAGTGTATAGTGGTGAATGTGATTTGGTGGCCGTATGATTTAATTGTATGACAGAAACACTGTAATGGGTTGCCATGTCTTATTGTTGAATCGGATTAATCTAGTATCGCTGGCAACTCATGAATGTGAGAATTGGCTAGGTTTATGTGAGTGGTTATGGCTATGTTAGTGAGTGGCAATGATTGAAGGGTTGCATTTCATTCTTGTAAATTGCATTGTGCATTCATGATGGAAGAGGCGACCCATTCTGATGTGGGCCTCTGTGCTCACATGTAGTGGGCACGAAAGTCCTACCTCGTAGTCCCATATACGTGGTTGTATGGGAGCGAGTCGAGAAGAGTAGGCACCCTCCACCACGGGGTGGAAGGGAATGAGAGGGTGCACACCGACGGGTGTGCACTCGGCCATACCGGTATGTGCTAAAGGAGGAGATGAGCATGCATGATGCATCATATGCATGGCAATTGTGCAATCTGCATTGCATTGTCAATGATGGATCATATATTTTATGAGTTGATTATGATGTATGGCTATGAGACTCTTCTGTGGTATGGCATATTTACATCTGTATTGCATTATAACGATGATTTTGAGTTAAATGGAAAGGTGTCGTGTTGGATCAAGTCGTGGCCTCATCCAAAGAGATTAAAGAGATATGTGTCGGGGTTTAGTAATGAAATGAAACGAGTGAGCATGCATAATGCATTACATGATTGTAGAAGTGTGATTGATTATTCATATTCTGTATTTTTATGTCTATGTGATGGATTGTGCATATTCTGTATTTTTATGTCTATGTGATGGATTGTGCATATTCTATATTTTCATGTCTGTGTGATGGATTATGCATATTCTGTATTTTCATGTCTGTGTGATGGATTGTGCATATTCTGTATTTTTTCATGCCTGGTTGCAAGATATGATTTATGTTTTCAGGTTATATGTTACGCTTCTTTATCGTGGAGTTGTGAACTCCGTCAAAGACGAGCGCGGGGTTGGTTTGGAAAATTAATTTTTGACACTTCTATTTTATCCACTTGCTGTTCTTATGTAAGAATGATTATTGTGCTCTTAAGTAGGAAAGTACGATTGACTATGAAATTACTCTTTGATGTACTTCGCTGAGTTATCGACTCACGCTTGTTGTTTGTATTATTGTAGGTACCTTGAACCGGCATGCATGGGTGGGGGTAGTAGCACAATCACGTTTGCATCACCACCGTTCCTTCATGTTGGTTTATAGTTATGTTATTACCAGCTCGAGAAAATTCTTGTAAAAAGTTGTTTGCGGTTATGTTTAATGAGTCCCTGTCCTGTACTATTTATGTGGTGGCGTTGATTAATTTCTATTGGATGTGTGATTGGTTAACTAAGGACCTGTTAGAATGATATCATAACTGCATATGTTTTCTGTCTGCTGAGTGGATGTCCTAGTTTTAGGGGAGGTGCTGCCGAAATTTCTAATAATTTCAGCGCCTCCTAGTTGTTAGGCTTGCTTTGCAAATATTTATTCTTAGCGATTTGTATTTTGTTGATGCTAGAGGAGTAACATTAAGACGCGGGGTGCGGGGTGTTACACTTACGTTCAGGTCCTTTCTCCATTTTTCCAGGAAAAAAAATTTTTGTCACAAAAAAAACCGGGAAAAATGTTTTCGTCGCCCCAGAAACCTGGAAAAAATGTTTTCGTCACCAAGAAAACACAGATTCGTCGAAGGTTTATAGCAACTTATGGATTTGCCAACTGGTCATAACCGCGGGATTTTTTTAAAAAAATGTAGATTCGTCCGAAGATTTATAGCGACCCATAGATTCACCGGCGGGTTCTATTTCTAGACTTTTTCCCAAACCCGATTTTCCATCTCGATCTCTGATATTTTTTTAAACATGTATTATTACGAAGGCGTAGAGTGATAGGCACGACAAAAGAAGGTCGTCATCTCTAATAATTTTTTGCCCTTTTTCCTCTAGACTATTTTTGCTGGTGGGTGATTTTGCGAACATATATTATTACTCGGTGAACGCGTAGAGTGTTAGGCTCGACAAAAGAAGGTTGTCGTCTCTAATAATTTTTCGCCTTTTTTCCGGTGAACGCGTAGAGTGTTAGGCTCGACAAAAGAATGTTGTCGTCTCTAATAATTTTTCGCCCTTTTCTCTCTATACTATTTTTGACCGGTTGGTGGTTTTGCGAAAATAAAAAAAATACATCTAGGCCCTTCGATCGGTGGTTTTGCAAAAATGGCCCTATCATTTTGTATATTCGCATACGGGTCATTCACCTTTATTTTTTCGTTTTAAAAAAAAATCTGAAGTTTTTTTATTCGCGGTTGTGTTTTCCGTTTTTCCCGAAAAAAATGTTTTTGTCACCAGAGATATGTGTGCAGCTTTATCTCTAGACTTTTTCCCCAACTCGATTTTCCATCTCGATCTCTGATATTTTTTTAAACATGTGTTATTACTCGGTAAACGCGTAGAGTATTAGGCTCGACAAAAGAAGGTTGTCATCTCTAATAATTTTTCACCCTTTTTCCTCTAGACTATTTTTCACCGGTGGGTGGTTTTGCGAGAATAAAAAATTACATCCAGGCCCTTCGATCGGTGGTTTTGCAAAAAGGGCCCTATCGTTTCGTATATTCGCGTGCGGGTCATTCGCCTTTATTTTTTCGTTTCAAGAAAAATCCGTAGTTTTTGTATTCACGATTGGGTTCTCTGTTTTTCCCGAAAAAAATTTGTTTTCATCACCACAGATATGTGTCCAGCTCTATCTCTAGACTTTTTCCCTAACTCGATTTTCTATCTCGATCTCTGATATTTTTTTAAACATGTATTATTACTCGGTGAATACGTAGAGTATTAGGCTCTACAAAAAACAACTGTCATCTCTAATAGTTTTTCACCTTTTTCCTCCAGACTATTTTTCACCGGTGAGTGGTTTTGCGAACATGTATTACAGAAAAAACCATATGGTTTCGTATATTTGCGTGCGAGTCCTCCAACTTTATTTTTTCGAGCGCATGCTATCGAAATTCAGCCGGCGCAGTGTAGCGCGCATTCCAACCTAGTAACTATATATATAGTGGAGAGAATTGCCATCCATTGAGGGCAGACACGTCACCCCCTCGCGAATAGGTCCTCTAGAAAATCAGAAATTACATTTAGGTCCTTTTGATAGTTTTTTAATAAAATAGACCCAAAAATGTCAAAAATACATTTAGGTCCCTCTGCGGTTTACATTTAGGTCCTCTTGGTGGTTTTTAACGTACTGGGCCCCAGAAAAAATATATTACTTTAGGTCCCTCTATAGTTTACGTTTGACTCCTGTCAGCAGTTTTTAGAGAAACGGATTCAAAAACAAAAATACGTCTCGACAAAAAAATACAGATTCGTCGAAGGTTTATAGTGACCCACGGATTCGTCGACGGGGCCTAGCGGCCTTTTTTTAAAAGGAATAATCAGATATTTGCCACTCCTCAATTTGAAAATTCGATTGCATGTAGAAAAAATGCCACTGAGTGGCATTTTTTGTATGGGCCATCGAATTTCCAAATTGAGGAATGGCAAATATCTAAGTCTCCCTTTTTAAAAAAAACACGAAAACCGAAAATACATAAAAGAAAGGCGATCGCGGTTTTCTTAAAAGAAACAAAGATTCGTTGAAGGTTTATAGCAGCCCATAGATTCGCCGACGGGTCCTAACCGTGATTTCCTAAAAAAGCACAGATTCGTCGAAAGTTTATAGTAGCTTGTGGATTCGTCAGCGGTGTAACACCCCGGCGCCAACTGCACCGCGAATGCTACCAAAAGACCCTAAACCTTATACCTCTACTAAAAGATTGAACCAACCTTGAAACTCCCCAAACCAGATCAAAACTAAGTCACCGAAATTTAGAAAATTTCGGCATGACCTCTCTAGAAAACAGGACATCCACTCAGCAGACGGAAAACATTTGCAGTAGGATATTATTCTAGCAGGTCCTTAGTTAACCAATCACAAAACCAATAGAATTTAATAAACTCCACCACGACGCATAACACATTACAATCTTATTAGATACATCAAATTTGAATAAATCGGTTAAGCAATTCTTTGGAGACCGAAGTGGGTAATGCGTGTTACTACTCCCAACCCAACGAGCGACTTCAAAGTACCTAAAACAAGAAAACAAACAAGCGTTAGTCCAAGACTCAGCAAAGCGCAATCAGGCATTAAAAATAATGAACTCGACTAGAATATAAATGCTACAAGACATAAAGTGAAAGTTTCTTTAATTGATATCCGTAAATAAAAGAAACAGTTTGAATTCATATACAACCAAACATAAGGGCACAACTACTTCATCTTTTGACATAAACAATACTTAATTGAAATCATCCAGGAAAAGAAGCAGTATCTATCCCCATTTACCACATACAACTCGGAAACGTAATTAAACCATACTCATGCCTCAATAATCGTTCCAAGATGAGTCCACGACTCAATCCTCAACTTGTCATTTCCCTTTTCATCAATTAACATTTACCAATTGCAACACACAATGCAATGCTTTTATGCGCTCATCCTTTTTTCTCATGAATCAAAAATGAATGCACCATGCATGCTCATAATGCACATTGTCATAGCGTATACGGTATAGTTGAGTGCACACCGTCGGTGTGCACCCTCAATCAACCATCCGTGGCGGGGCCTACTCTTCTTGACTCGCTCCCATTCACCTCGATGAATGGAACTACGAGTAGGACTTTTGTGCTCACTACGGGTGAGCACCGAGGCCCGCATCAACATGGGACGCCTCGTCCATCATGAATGCAATTATGCAATTGGCGTGAATGCATTTCATCCCTCATTCATTTTCACCACACATAGCCATAACCAATATAGAAGTACCAATTAACTTGCTATTTCCCCAATGTGATTCATTCGAGAGTACATAAGGTCGAGAATAAAATTAGGAAAGGCATCACATAATTTCTATAAAGTAGATTAAATTTCGTAATGCAATGCAATAAATGGGAATTGAATAACTTACTTACCAACTTGCTAACATTCATCCATCCTCATCACCATACTAAAAAACAACTTCTAGACATGCTAATAACATAATCACATCATTAGTATTTTCATAATCTTATCGCAAACAAAGCATGTAACATCCTAACAACACTCTAGGAGTTGCACTTGCCTTTTTACCGACGGAAAATGGAGCGGTATTTGGAATCTTAGCGCTCGCATGACTTCCCGGGATTAAAGAAAGCCTGAATTTAGAACACATACACATAATATAAATTTAAGACAACAAACTACCTAAGCTGGTTAACAACTCAATACACATGATCTACTTTCAATCATCTCAAATGAAATTCAGTCATCTTAAGTATGAAACTCAGTAGTATGCACTCATCAGATGCATGAATACCAAATAGACAGTGTGGTGATTAAAACATGGCATAGCAAGTTTGAGGTCGTCAGCATTGCCTTCATAGTGTGGTGCAAAACCCTACACACATATATATATATACGTATGCATCTGATAATTTAGCTAACTACCTCCAGTCAAACGCTTTGCAATGTAAAACTGAAAAGGGTGGTGCATTCAAAACAAACCTAACTACTCATGTATATATGCATACTACTCTCTAAAGGGAAAAGTATTACTCAAGAAAGCTGAGAACCACAAATACCTTAGTCGCAATAATTATAATCCCAACGCATCACTAAACCACTGCTCAATGCCTTTAAAATACCGATCTTTTGACCAATGCTTGCAAATCAGTAACCTAAATGCACTCGATGATATAAGCAAGAACATACATATAAAACAACGATCAGGCATAAATTTCTTTCTCAAAAGTTGGCAGTGTAATGATTTCCTTCTTACTCAACTCGAGAACAACCAAGCACCAAGCGGAGATATCAAATAATGATTAGAAAATGATATCAATATGCTCTTTATACTTAAATGTTACTTAGTAGCACAGCAAATCTAATACAAACGGAGCATCTTGTGCATTGTAAAATCAAACATACAAATCGTTATATGTACACGAACATTCTAATATGCAAGCGTAGTTTATACGAGAGCAAATCGAGAAGGAGAACCAGCGATTCAAGCAAAGTCACACCAATTGAACCAAATAGCAACATTAAACCTCCTAGGCATTTCATACGATCAACCGAAAAAGAATCTACAATCCTCCAATCAAAGCCCTAAATGCAAAAACCGAAATCTGCCCACTACTTGATCTCTCCGTTCCCATGAGTTTCATCCCATACTCATGCAATCTAGCTAGGCATAAACACAAACACCTTGTATGCAAGGAAAAATACTCAAGCTAGACTACCTCTAAGAAAATCCATGGAAGGGAGGCAAACTACCGACGACACGGAGGCAGGTGGCGGAGGGCGCAGCGTGTGACAAGCCGAAGCGCCACGGAGGCGGGCGACGCCGAGGAGGCGGAGGCGTCAAGGAGCTGGAGGCGCGGCGGCGAGAGGCAGCGCCACGGACAGGCGGCGTCAAGGTGGCCGGAGGCTGGCGCGACCGGGAAGACGGCGGGCGGGCGAGCTCGGGCGAGCGGCGTGCACTCGGCGGGTGGGCAGGGAAGCGGGGGGCTCGGGGAGGCAGCGCGGCTCGGGGCGCAAGCAGCTGGAGGCGCGAGGTCAGCCGGGGGAGGCTCGCCGGCCGTGAGCGACGCCGGCGAAGGGAGGCAAGTTCGGCCGGGGGAGCGGGCACACGAGCTCAAGCCCAGGCGGCGGTTGGAGGGAGCCTTCCTGGCTCTCTCTTTTTCTTTTTTCTTTTTTCTTTTTTTTTCTAGGGTTTCAATTAAACCCTCTCTTCCTTTTATACTCCAACAATTGAGTGCTAAAATAAAAGGCTAGGGGGAAAAATGTAAATAACACTACACAACAATTCTAAAGGCCACAAACCCTGGTAAAACGCTTTGCAGTATTACACTCTTCCCCCCTTTAACAGAATTCGACCTCGAATTCTGAACACCACAAGCATACCAACTAACTCACCCGCAATAGCAACAGAAACAGAGTTGCAAAACCAAGATACCCGAGAGGAACGACACCGGGTAAACCTCACACAAGAGAAACTCCAAAATTCAAGGAAACAACCAAATTCTCAATTCATATCATTCTCGAAAACTGTCTGACAACTCAGACAACCTTTTCTTTTACACTTCAACACACGACCTCCAGTCAACCAAGGATTCTTCCCAGAGGATCATAATACTAGTCTCCAACTCAATTCTAATTACCCTATTCAATTTCACTCCCCAAAACTTTAATCTCTTCTCTCTCAACCTCTACCTCACAGATCAACAAACTCGAGATGTTACGATCGACGTGAACCACATCACTCTATTAAGCATCGAAGGAAATTATCACCAATCACCAAAGCTACCTGATTGAACAGCTAGGTTCTAAACTTGAATCGCCTAAGAACCAAGAAATCTCTGATTCCCATCTCTCCTCATTGATTTACCTTTATAACCAATTATCCAATTCTGAGCATAACACTATCTCCAACCACATAAACATCTAAGGTTCCCCACCGGAATTCCCCAGGAATCAAAACACGAATCTTATCCTTTCAACGGTTACCCTTGGATCAAAAAGGGTCATGACCAACCTTACTATTGCCACGATTAGCCCAACAGGCACAAATCCTATTTCCTCACAATTCAATATCATACTTGACCTTCTTTCATACCTGTCTCGAGCAAGGAGGCAACCCTTCGAAAAGAAAGATTCATAACTGATCCCGCCATTTCTGACTAACCCACATTGAATCCAACCCACTAGACCAAGGGTTCGAACATACTTAAAAAGTAATGCAATTATCGACCGATTCCACCGTCCAACAACAGAATTAATCCCATACAACCATGGGACAACGGAATCTGACAACCTCCCACCAAGGTTTAGACCAAGCCTGGAGCACCATTCATCACTCTACACTCTGAATCCATTTACTATCCATGCCTAACCCAGACTAAAAAAATTGGGGTTACCACTAACCCACGCTTGATTTTCCTTCCTAGAAGGTCTCACCTTACAACCATCACCCAACCAATACTTCCAAAGAGTATAATCTCCCATTGTACTACACCAAAACTCATGACCCAACATCTTCTTGCCTCACACTAGAGCAAAGAAAAATCTCGATTCGCTTAACAAGCTAACCACTTTCCTCAACTTAAAACCAATGCAATAGAATTCATATCGAAGAAAATCTCAACTCAAAAGAGGAGCACCACAACAAAACTTTTGCATAAGTGGTCCCAAAAACCGAAGAAAACATAGGCTTCTTTCTATCAACAAACCACTTTCATCACTTTAAACTCCAAGGCATAAATCTTCACATCGAGACAACACTCAATTAAGAAACAACACATCCCATACTCCCAATTGAAGGGGACAACACACTTCTACCAACGATAATTACTTATGACTTAATCAAACGGTTCACCTTTTAAACACATTCACACAGGTCATTCTCATTTCTTTAAGTCCAACTCCAATCGAACTATTAATACCATTATCTCTCACTCAAGAGTTCCCAACATCTTTCCGTTACATCTATTTATTTCTTTTAAATAACGAGCTAAAGACATCAAATTCTAGTTACTAAAAAGGCACAATCCATTCATACACTCTAAGTGTAAATTCCGTAATCAAATCTTAGCCAATATTTAGCCACGGCCACGGAGTGGCGTAATTCAATGAACTGGAGTAGTCCAAAAACTATCATCACACCAAATCACAATTAAGCACTCTTTCTTCCTCATATTCTTTTACCCATTGATTACATCCACGCTTGAAAATGTTATTACCTACGCTGAACCAATCCTTCCCCCAGGATGCTTATCAAGGGGAAACAGGTTGAGATTTTATCCATAATCAACATGTCCATCAACACCACTTCTTAACCTATTTCTAGGTGATCGCTTTTCAAAACAACCTTTAGCAAGATTAGCCTGCCCTCCTATTTCCTATTTGACAATAATACAATGAACACACTAGAGCAATTATTCAAGTCCCCAATAACTTAAGCAAAGTCTCCCCGAGACGTAAATCGCCAAAATGGCTCTAAGGTCAATCGCTGCTAAAGAGCAACCAAGCTCCAAAATATTCAATCCAATGTTTCTCCGCACTTTAATTACAACCTCGCCTTAGGTTATACTATCCACACCTTATAAGCTTATTATTAATCCACACGATCCCACTGAGGACACCTCGAAACAATCTAATCCCATCACCTAATTAAAACAACTTTCTCAACCAAACTTGTTATTCTTTCATCATCATAATCAAATTTTTTTAACCTTACGTCAACACTATTTTCGGACCTCCATTTGTAATTGTGGGTCACCAAGACCCACACTAGAGTCCTTAACATCTTATCAACTTAGGGTCAACTACCCCAACAACACAATCCTTCTATCAATCTTTTACGAGAAGATCTTCAACCAACCCACAATATACTCTGATTGCCGCGCTTTCCTTTCCAGAAAAACCCAACCAGAAACTTCCAAGGTAGCTCATCTCTCAAAAGAGTTAGAGAATGACAGGATTCAATCCTGGTCATTCAACAAATCCCCAAATCATCATCAAACTCCCCAAAATTCCACGAAAGAAAGGAGTTGTACAACTAAATCCACGAGAAGGAAAAGCGGGTCGAACAAATAACACCTTCCTTTAAAGTCCCAAATCTTGAGTTCACACGACCTAAGTTTTCGCAAAACTCAATAACTCCTTTTAAACTGGAAGAAGGTTCAACACCGGAAGGAAACCATGACTTTCTTCGCAAAGCAACCAAAAAGGTACAACACAAAACTCTCTTCTTTATCTTAAATCCAAGAAGACCAAGGAAGACAAAATTCACATACACACTCCATCAACTCTCCGATTTATGACAGAAACACAAGAACTCTCCTTCGGTGCTAGCTCTAACTGCCGCACCAACAACCACAGCCACACGACAAGGTCGAACCCTTTGGCACAAAGAGTCCCAACAGACCCCGAAACTCCTCGATACAGAAATTCCAAAAGACCCACTAGTCAAACCGATAACTCCATAAACTTAGCAATAATAAGCTTACCAAGCCTCAGCAAGACTAACATATAACATAGCATCATGCATCAACATAGCACCAATCACAAAATAAGCATTGTCGCACAAGCATAACGATAACCCATCCCTTTCCTCTCATGCATCGAGTGTGTCAAGTTTTAAATTATTTAACCATTCTACATCAAGTTTTAAGGTTATTGCCCTAGGGCCACATTTTAAAGGTTCAACCTAAACCATGTTTCTACCTTCACACAGCAAATTTTTTTTAATTCATTCTAGAATTACTCACTACATTCAAACACCACGGACACAAGCCGCTCGATACCAATCTGTAACACCCGGCGCCAAGCGCACCATGAATGCTACCAAAAGACCCTAAACCTTATACCTCTACTAAAAGATTGAACCAACCTTGAAACTCCCCAAACCAGATCAAAACTAAGTCACGAAATTTAGAAAATTTCGGCATGACCTCTCTAGAAAGCAGGACATCCACTCGTGAGACGAGAAAACATTTGCAGTAGGATATTATTCTAGCAGGTCCTTAGTTAACCAATCACAAAACCAATAGAATTTAATAAACTCCACCACGACGCATAACACATTACAATCTTATTAGATACATCAAGACTGAATAAATCGGTTAAACGAATTGCTGGAGACCGAAGTCGTGTGCGTGTTACTACTCCCAACCTAACGAGCTAGCTTCAAAGTACCTAAAACAAGAAAACAAACAAGCGTGAGTCCAAGACTCAGCAAAGCGCAATCAGGCATTAAAAATAATGAACTCGACTAGAATATAAATGCTACAAGACATAAAGTGAAAGTTTCTTTAATTGATATCCGTAAATAAAAGAAACAGTTTGAATTCATATACAACCAAACATAAGGGCACAACTACTTCATCTTTTTGACATAAACAATACTTAATTGAAATCATCCAGTAAAAGAAGCAGTATCTATCCCCATTTACCACATACAACTCGGAAACGTAATTAAACCATACTCATGCCTCAATAATCGTTCCAAGATGAGTCCACGACTCAATCCTCAACTTGTCATTTCCCCTTTTTCATCAATTAACATTTACCAATTGCAACACACAATGCAATGCTTTTATGCGCTCATCCCTTTTTTTCTCATGAATCAAAAAATGAATGCACCATGCATGCTCATAATGCACATTGTCATAGCGTATACCGGTATAGCTGAGTGCACACCCGCCGGTGTGCACCCTCAATCCCAACCATCCCGTGGCGGGGCCTACTCTTACTGACTCGCTCCCATTCACCTCGATGAATGGAACTACGAGGTAGGACTTTTGTGCTCATTACGGGTGAGCATTGAGGCCCGCATCAACATGGGACGCCTCGTCCATCATGAATGCAATTATGCAATTGACATGAATGCATTTCATCCCTCATTCATTTTCACCACACATAGCCATAACCAATATAGAAGTACCAATTAACTTGCTATTTCCCCAATGTGGTTCATTCGAGAGTACATAAGGTCAGGAATAAAATTCAGGGAAAGGCATCACATAATTTCTATAAAGTAGATTAAATTTCGTAATGCAATGCAATAAATGGGAATTGAATAACTTACTTACCAACTTGCTAACATTCATCCATCCTCATCACCATACTAAAAAACAACTTCTAGACATGCTAATAACATAATCACATCATTAGTATTTTCATAATCTTATCGCAAACAAAGCATGTAACATCCTAACAACACTCTAGGAGTTGCACTTGCCTTTTACCGAAGCGGAAAATGGAGCGGTATTTGGAATCTTAGCGCTCGCATGACTTCCGGGATTAAAGAAAGCCTGAATTTAGAACACATACACATAATATAAATTTAAGACAACAAACTACCTAATTTGGTTAACAACTCAATACACATGATCTACTTTCAATCATCTCAAATGAAATTCAGTCATCTTAAGTATGAAACTCGATAGTATGCACTCATCAGATGCATGAATACCAAATAGACAGTGTGGTGATTAAAACATGGCATAGCAAGTTTGAGGTCGTCAGCATTGCCTTCATAGTGTGGTGCAAAACCCTACACACATATATATATATATATATATATATATATATATATATATATATATATATATATATATATATATATATAGCATCGATAATTTAGCTAACTACCTCCATCAAGCGCTTTGCAATGTAAAAGCTGAAAAGGGTGGTGCATTCAAAACAAACCTAACTACTCATGTATATATGCATACTACTCTCTAAAGGGAAAAGTATTACTCAAGAAAGCTGAGAACCA
Source organism: Guadua angustifolia (assembly GCA_036346375.1). Classification (NCBI taxonomy): domain Eukaryota; kingdom Viridiplantae; phylum Streptophyta; class Magnoliopsida; order Poales; family Poaceae; genus Guadua; species Guadua angustifolia. Next base: position 54,588,755 of record CM070502.1, on the reverse strand, counting down.
CAAATACCTTAGTCGCAATAATTATAATCCCAACGCATCACTAAACCACTGCTCAATGCCTTTAAAATACCGATCTTTTGACCAATGCTTGCAAATCAGTAACCTAAATGCACTCGATGATATAAGCAAGAACATACATATAAAACAACGATCAGGCATAAATTTCTTTCTCAAAAGTTGGCAGTGTAATGATTTCCTTCTTACTCAACTCAGAACAACCAAGCACCAAGCAGAGATATCAAATAATGATTAGAAAATGATATCAATATGCTCTTTATACTTAAATGTTACTTAGTAGCTCAGCAAATCTAATACAGACGGAGCATCTTGTGCATTGTAAAATCAAACATACAAATCAGTAGATGTACACCGAACATTCTAATATGCAACTGTAGTTTACTTCTGAGAGCAAATCAGAGAAGGGAGAACCACTGATTCAAGCAAAGTCACACCAATTGAACCAAATAGCAACATTAAACCTCCTAGGCATTTCATACGATCAACCGAAAAAGAATCTACAATCCTCCAATCAAAGCCCTAAATGCAAAAACCGAAATCTGCCCACTACTTGATCTCTCCGTTCCCATGAGTTTCATCCCATACTCATGCAATCTAACTAGGCATAAACACAAACACCTTGTATGCAAGGAAAAATACTCAAGCTAGACTACCTCTAAGAAAATCCATGGAAGGGAGGCGACTACACCAGCAGCGAGCAGGTGGTGGCAGAAAGCATGAGCAAGCCGGAGGCGACGGAGGCGGGCGCGAGAGGAGGCCGGAGGCGTCAAGGAGGCTGGAGGCGGCGCCGAGCGCGAGAGATTCGGCGCCTGAGACACCGGCGACGTCGAGGTGGCCGGAGGCTGGGCGACGGGAAGAGCGGCAGGCGAGCTCGGGCGGGCAGCCAAGACTCAGGGGTGGTGGTGCAGGGAAGTCATGGGGGCTCGGGGAGGGGCATGACTCGGGCGCAATACTGGAGGCGCGAGGTCAGCCGGGGGAGGCTCGCCGGCCGTGAGCGACGCCGGCGAAGGGAGGCAAGTTCGGCCGGGGGAGCGGGCACACGAGCTCAAGCCCAGGCGGCGGCTGGAGGGAGCCTTCCTGGCTCTCTCTTTTTCTTTTTTCTTTTTTTTTCTAGGGTTTCAATTAAACCCTCTCTTCCTTTTATACTCCAACAATTGAGTGCTAAAATAAAAGGCTAGGGGAAAAATGTAAATAACACTACACAACAATTCTAAAGGCCACAAACCCTGGTAAAACGCTTTGCAGTATTACAAGCGGGTCCTAACAACCCATTTTTTTTAAAAAAAATATGAAAACCAAAAAATACAACCAAATTTTTCAAATTTTACACGTTGTATCGTCGTGCACAATGCAGCGTAGTTCTAGAAAACACAGATTCGTCGAAGATTTATAGCAGCCCATAGATTCACCGACGTGTCCTAACCACAGTTTTCTAAAAAAACACACAGATTCGTCGAAGATTTATAGCAGCCCCTAGATTCACCGACGGGTCCTGACAACCCACTTTTAAAAACAAAAACAAAAAATATGACCAAAATTTTCAAATTTAACACGTTGTATCGTCATGCACGATCTGTATGGCGCGATATTCGACCGATAATTTGTAAACTCGAGGAAGCTGATCGACGGGCCCATACGCATGGTGAGGGTGGACGTGAGGAAGCTGGTCGTGCTGACTTGTAAAAAATCTTCCTCCAGAACGCAAACGGTCAGGCCACAGACAGCAGCGCGTATCCACGGTGATCGGCAGTCGGCGGTGCGTCCTAATCCACGGCGACGGATTGGTGGAGAAACGCGCGACGTTCCGGCTGGGATAGGTGCGATTCAATCCCCCGTGGCCTATGCAATCAACGTGAGGGGCACTTTAGTCCTTTCAGGCGGCTGAAAATGAGAAAAGGGATTAAAAATCAGTAAAATGGAGAAAATGGCAAAGTAAACAACGTGTATACGATGTAAGTGGCAATTTTGCGAATCTGTTCTTTGTAGTGGTAAAGATACGAAGCCACTTCTTTGAAGTGGTAAATAACCAATTTTCTCATAGATTATAGTATCATAGTACACGTCTACATAGTTGTGGAACTAAAGTTTTGCGCACCACCAAATAACACAAGCAAAATTGCTGAGTCTGCAAATTGCAACTCTCGTCGCTAAATTTTTACGAAGCGGAAATTTGTAAGAACAAGTTGCTATGGAGTACTTTCTTTCATGAAAAATATGATAATATTACTTTTACGTGGATAATAAAAAAATCTTCCTCCAAAACAATGCTGACTTGTAAAGAGCGAGGGAATACAATTTTTTTTGCTGTACGAAACTTAGTGGAGGATTGGTGCAATCATCACCCTATTTAAAACATTAATTGTCCTCCCAAGGGAAAAAAAAATACTCCCTCAATTCCAAAATATAAGGCGTGGTTTAATTTGGCACGGTCTCTTAAACTATACTTTGACCTTTGATTTCTCTTATCTAATATCATTCATACAAACAAAATCACTATCATTACAAAGTACTTTTAAATATGAATTCAATGGTATCAGTTTTATATCACAAAATTTTTATATAGTTAGACAAATCATTGGTCAAAGATTTCAAAGTTTGAATCTTGAAATACGTGCGTGCCTTATATTTTGGAATGGAGGGAGTAACGATGGTCTGCCACAGTGCCACTGCCACCCAATTGGACGTGAGGAAGGTGGGTGTGCAGCTTCCTTTAAATGATATTCTCCCGGGCCTTTCATCTCGTCCCCTTGCTGTGCATTACTTCGGCTTGGCTTTGACTACGGAGGAAGATAGCGAAGGCAAGAAAGAAGGGAACCAACTTCAGTAATCTGCTCCATTAATCGCCTTCGCGTGCTACCAACCCTTGATGACTTTCGTAGACTTGAATAAACCGCTGTCGAGAGTATTCGAGTTTTCCTCTATAAACAATTGCCGTCTCTGCCCGACGAAACGTTTGAGAGTTTTCCTTCCCTAAAGAATTGCTTGGCGTACCTGCAAATAGTTGCATGGCTCGTTCCTAACGCAAGAGAGAGTAGGTCAGTCACTGCATCAGCAACTAATCAAGTAAGTTTGCTAGATAATTATGAAGCAAGAACAGAGTTCCTATTTCGTCAATTGCTGGAGTTTGCGGTGTTGGAATGACTACTTTGGCCCGGCACGTCTTCAATTATCTGCAAGTAAAATCTCGTTTTCAATCGTCTACTCAGTTTGATTTTTTTTTACCCGAGGGAATAAATAATTTGTAAAGTGGAAAAAGGTGACCGACGGGCCCATGCACGTGGTGAGGGTGTTTAATACTGCAAAAATCTCGCCCCAGATCTTCGGGCCTTCCGCCGGGAGTGATTTGACCGTCTGGCAGATATTCTCAGAGGTGGTTGGCTCATCTGGGCGGGTTAGGGTTAAAGTTTTGGATTTGGGGAGGGGTCTTTTTGGAAATTCCCCCTCTCCACCTACTCCTCCACCAAATATCTCTTTCTCCTGGCTTTGTGTGGCTACCAATGCTTGCCCATGTCCTGCCGATTTTCTTCCCCATCCTCCCGAGTGCTCCAGCTCCTGCCGAATCCTGCCAAGTCCTGCGCCATGGCCTGAGCGCCTCTCCCTACCGGCGTCGCCTTGCTCCAGCTCCTGCCGGCGCTTGCCCAAGTCCTGCCGATTCCCTGCCGTGTCTTGCCCGGCGCTCTTGTCTCTTCTTGGCTTGCCTGTGGCACTGCCGATCTCTGCCTGGCCGAGTTTTCTTGGCCAGCGTCTCTGGCTCCCCTCCTCGCCGGCTCCTTCTCCTCTCCCCATCTTGGGCAGCACTCGGCGAGAGGCCGAGCAAAGAGCAGCAGCTCAAGAAGCAGCGGTAGTAGTTCGGCAGCGGCGGCCGCAGCACTCCTCCTTCCTCTCCCTTTGTGGGGAGGTTCTATCAGTGTGGCCTCAATCGTATGCCACTCTGTTCTCCGTCGGCAAAAGGCAAGTGCATTCCCTAGATCACGACTAGGAGGATTTATTTGATTGACTGCTTCTAGCGCACTTAATTGTCAATGAATACGCAAGAGATATTGCTTATGGTGATTAACAGGTAAAGGGAATGGGTGCAAGTATATCGTGTAATGGAGTGTGGTTGTGTATTCATATGTGATGCTCTCTAATTTAATGGTTGCTCTGCTAAGTAGAGCGAACTTTAATTGAAAATGGGCTTTTAGTAAGGTTGATTTATAGTAAGTATGTTGTTCGAGTGAGTTAAGAATTACTTAATGCCATTTGATTATAAACATACTATTGTATATTAGATTGATTTATTAATGGTTAATCATGCGATCCCAAATTGAGGGAGAGCTGTTAGCGTGTTCTCCCATTAATAAGGTTTAAATGATTAAGTCATTTCTAGAGTTAGTATATCTGAGAAATTTCTTTGTACTATTAACTTATGCGATATGTTGCCTTGGTTTTATTCATGAGTTTGATTAGACTAGTACGAATGATCATGTATGGATATGAGGAGAGTGGATGAAAGTTAGCAAATGGAAAGTGAATCTTAATTTGCAAGTGTATTGTGGGGAGCATGGCTCGGTGGTCTTATGATTGAAATTGTATGATGAAGCCTTTGTAATGGGTTGCCATGTCTTATTGATGAATCGGATTAATCTAGTATCATTTGGCAACTCATGAATGTGAGAATTGGCTAGGTTTATGTGAGTGGTTATGGCTATGTTAGTGAGTGGCAATGATTGAAGGGTTGCATTTCATTCTTGTAAATTACATTGTGCATTCATGATGGAAGAGGCGACCCATTCTGATGTGGGCCTCTGTGCTCACAAGTAGTGGGCACGAAAGTCCTACCTCGTAGTCCCATATCTGGCGGTTGTATGGGAGCGAGTCGATGAAGTAGGCACCCTCCACCACGGAGTGGAAGGGAATGAGAGGTGCACAAGCGGGTGTGCACTCGACCAAACCAGATATGTGCTAAAGAGGAGATGAGCATGCATGGTGCATCATGTGCATGGAAATTGTGCGATCTGCATTGCATTGTCAAGGATGGATCATGTTTTATGACTTGATTATGATGTATGGCTATGAGACTCTTCTTTTGTATGGCATATTTGCATTTGCATTGCATTATAACGATGATTTTTAGTTAAATGGAAAGATGTCGAGTTGGATCGAATCGTGGCCTCATCCAAAAAGATTAAAGAGGCATGTGTCGGGGTTTAGGAATGAAGTGAAACGGTGAGCATGCATAATGCCTTACATGATTGTAGAAGTGTGATTGATTATCTGATTTCGTGTTCTCATATACGTGTGATGTATTATGCATATTTTGTATTTCCATGTTTGCGTGATGGATTATTTAGATTTTGTATTTCCATATACGTGTGATGGGTTATGCATATCTGTACTTTCATGTACGTGTGATGGATTGTGCATATTACGTATATCTTTATGTACGTGTGATGGATTGTGCATATTCATATAGTTTTATATACGTGTGATGGATTGTGCATATTGTGTATTTTCATGTGCATTTGCAAGATATGATTTATGTTTCGGGTTATATGTTGCGCTTCTTAATCGTGGAGTTGTGAACTCTATCAAAGACGAGCCTTGAGGTTGGTTTGGAGAATTTAATTTTGACATACATTTTACCCACTTCTTTGTTCTTATGTAAGGATGGTTATTATGCTCTTAAGTAGGAAATTGCGATTGACTATGAAATTATTCTTTGATGTACTTATTTGAGTTATCGACTCACTTTGTTGTTTGTATTTTTGTAGGTACCGTGAACCAGCATGCATTGGTGGGGGTAGTAGCACAATCACGTTTGCATCACCACCGTTCCTTCATGTTGGTTTATAGTCATGTTATTGCTAGCTCGAGAAAATTCTTGTAAAAAGTCGTTTGTGGTTATGTTTAATGAGTCCCTATCCTGTAATAATTATGTGGTGGGGTTGTTTAATCTCTATTGGTTGTGTGATTGGTTAACTAAGGACCTGCTAGAATGATATCATAACTGCATATGTTTTCTGTCTGCTGAGTGGATGTCCCTATTTCTAGAGAGGTCATGCCGAAATTTTGTGTGAATTTCGGTGGCTTAACTTTAAGCCGGTTTTAGGAGTTTAGAAGGTTGGTAGCATCCGTGGCGCGTTTGGCGTCGGGGTGTTACAGTTGGTATCAGAGCGGGCTTCAGGTCCGTGGTGCTTGAATGTAGTGAGTAACTCTAGAGTCAATTAAAATTTTGCTGCTTGATATTAGAAACATGGCATAGGTTGCTACTTCTTTAAAATTTAGCCTTCGGGCAATAACCTTAAAACCTGAATTAGAGTGGTTAACTAATTTAAAAACTTGACACACTCGGATGCACAGTAGGATGGGTATGGGTACATTGCATTGCACCTAAATGTTGAGCTCTAAATTTATTGTTGTATATTGCTTTGACCATGAAAGAATTTGTTGGAATCGATGCGCTTATGTTCATGTTGTTGGTTAAGCGAAAGGTTTCGACCTTGTTCAATTGGCGAATTGTGGGTCTTGCATGGGGGTCGGATGGTTAGTGCCACCTCTTCTTTGTTTGGGAAAATCTCTCGTTCTTGAGTTGTCGTTTTAGTGGAATAGTTTAGAGGGTAAGGAGGAAGGTTAGTTTCTTACGCCTTCGATGTTTGGATTTAAAGAGAAAAGCCTAGTGATGAATCCTTTGGATTGCTTTTCTTTGTTGTGTTCGGTTTCGTTGGATTCTTTGGTTTTTGTTGGTTATCGCGGGTTGTCTTGTGGAGAAAACTATTGTTGTTGTTGTTCTCTCCTTTAAGGAACTTATTGAAGTTTTCTTGGTGCAAAACTTAAATTGTGTGGATCTTGATGTTAAGGTTTTATCGAGAAGGATCGGTTGATCATGTGGCTTTTCTCATGCATCCCTTTTCCTTCTGGTAGTTGTAAATTTTTTGAGATTTGTTTAAGGAGTTGTTTCCGTCGGAGTTTGGGAATTCGAGAGTTGAATTCTCTTATGATTTATGGTTGAGTTTTTACGGAGAGAGATGGTTTTTGTCGTTGCTCATGCTTAAGAATTTTGGTTTGTCTTTAAAGGTTGGGCGCGTAACCCATGAGGATGTTCAAGGCGTTAAGGGCATGATAAGTGGTTGAGCTTCCAGATAAGGAGGGTTACTGAGTCTGTTAAAAAGGAACTTGTTGGTTATTTAAAGACAACCAAATTTATTGTATGGTATAGAATGACTAATTGGAATGGTAGGTGATTTGACAAAATGATTTAATCGAGGCGAAATTAGAGAATGAATATATATGGAATGGATGTATGAATGATGGGATTTTGTTTTTGATAAATGTCTATCTGGGAGAAGGGCTTATTTGTTGCCATAGTTTGCGAGTATGGTATTTATAAGAGTATAGAAGTTAATTGTGATCATAAAGATATAAATGTGGAGATTATGCATAAGAATGTTGGGAATGGCATTTGCATAAGTGCATTCATGAAAAGTGCATCGAGCCAGGTCGGTGAGAAAGTCATATGGAATATATGACTAATCCGGAGTGCTCAGAGATCCTACCCCGTAGTCCCATCCACTGGCGTGGATGGGGCGGTGTTAAGTGTAGGACCCGCTACTGGGTAGCGGGCAAGTCCTGTTTCGGCAGGCCCCTTCCACGGGATGGTTGGGTTTGAGGGCACGCATCGACGGATGGTGCTCGGCAATACCGGTATGTGCTAAGTAAAGAGGCATGATGCATTGCATTGCATTGCATAAATGAGAATGTGATTGAGAAAGTATATGAGCATGTGAATGAGAAAGTCTTCATGGATTGTTTCCATGGTTGGTGATGTGTTGGCGCGTATTTCACCGTGTGAATCTGGTGAATGTTTTGTAAGTGATTCTGTGGGATTCTCTTTTAAATTGAGTTGCTCCTTGGTGCGAATTTCATTGCATTGTTTTGAGAATGTTAAAGGTGGTTTATGTGATGTTAAAGAATCGGGTTTCCCTTGGCGATTTGGCTTTGGAAGAGAGAGCGAGTGATGATTGGGTTTTATCAAGTATCTCTCCAAAGTGAATTGGGGCGCTTTGGGTTCGGTTGTTGCATGTGGTTTAATTGGTTCAATAGAATTGTATTTCTTATGCATTCTAGCTTAAGTTAAGAATATGGATGCTCATGGAATATTGTTGAATATCAGTGGTTTAGAGGTGTATTTTAATGGAGTTCTTTGATGTCTTGGTCCAATCTTTGCTGAGAGTATTGTTTTGTTAATCGTTGGATTTGAGGATGTGGTGTATCGTTTGTAGCCGTTGGAGTTTTTGTGTGGGTATTGAGATGGCAAAGGAGTTTAGCACCCTTGGGGTCTTTGATTTGCATAATTGGCATTCTTCGAATTCGGGGTCGAATTCCTCTAAGGGGGGAGAGTGTAATACTACAAAAATCTCGCCCCAGATCTTTGGGCCTTCCGACGGGAGTGATTTGACCGTCTGGCAGATATTCTCAGAGGTGGTTGGCTCATCTGGCGGAGTTAGGGTTAAAGTTTTGGGTTTGGGGAGGGGTCTTTTTGGAAATTCCCCCTCTCCACCTACTCCTCCACCAAATATCTCTTTCTCCTGGCTTTGTGTGGCTACCAATGCTTGCCCATGTCCTGCCGATTTTCTTCCCCATCCTCCCGAGTGCTCCAGCTCCTGCCGAATCCTGCCAAGTCCTGCGCCATGGCCTGAGCGCCTCTCCCTACCGGCGTCGCCTTGCTCGGCTCTGCGGCGCTTGCCCAAGTCCTGCTGCCAGTGTCTTGCCCGGCTTTCTTTGTCTCTTGCCGAAGCCTGCCCAGGGCCTGCCGATCTCCTGCCCTGGCCGAGTTTTCTTGGCCAGCGTCTCTGGCTCCCCTCCTGGCTTCGGCTCCCTTCTCCTCTCCCCATCTTTGGGCGGCACTTTCGGCAGAGGCAGCGGGCAAGAAGCAGCTCGAGGAAGCGGCGATGGCGGTTAAACCTTGGAATGCCAGCAGCACTCCTCCTTCCTCTCCCTTTGTGTGGGGAGGTTCTATCGGGTGTGGCCTCAATCGTATGCCACTCTGTTCTCCGTCGGCAAAGGCAAGTGCATTCCCTAGATCACGACTAGGAGGATTTATTTGATTGACTGCTTCTAGCGCACTTAATTGTCAATGAATACGCAAGAGATATTGCTTATGGTGATTAACAGGTAAAGGGAATGGGTGCAAGTATATCGTGTAATGGAGTGTGGTTGTGTATTCATATGTGATGCTCTCTAATTTAATGGTTGCTCTGCTAAGTAGACGAACTTTAATTGAAAATGGGCTTTTAGTAAGGTTGATTTATAGTAAGTATGTTGTTCGAGTGAGTTAAGAATTACTTAATGCCATTTGATTATAAACATACTATTGTATATTAGATTGATTTATTAATGGTTAATCATGCGATCCCAAATTGAGGGAGAGCTGTTAGCGTGTTCTCCCATTAATAAGGTTTAAATGATTAAGTCATTTCTAGAGTTAGTATATCGAGAAATTTCTTTGTACTATTAACTTATGCGATATGTTGCCTTGGTTTTATTCATGAGTTTGATTAGACTAGTACGAATGATCATGTATGGATATGAGGAGAGTGGATGAAAGTTAGCAAATGGAAAGTGAATCTTAATTTGCAAGTGTATTGTGGGGAGCATGGCTCGGTGGTCTTATGATTGAAATTGTATGACAGAAGCACTGTAATGGGTTGCCATGTCTTATTGATGAATCGGATTAATCTAGTATCGCTGGCAACTCATGAATGTGAGAATTGGCTAGGTTTATGTGAGTGGTTATGGCTATGTTAGTGAGTGGCAATGATTGAAGGGTTGCATTTCATTCTTGTAAATTACATTGTGCATTCATGATGGAAGAGACGACCCATTCTGATGTGGGCCTCTGTGCTCACATGTAGTGGGCACGAAAGTCCTACCTCGTAGTCCCATATACGCGGTTGTATGGGAGCGAGTCAGTAAGAGTAGGCACCCTCCACCACGGGGTGGAAGGGAATGAGAGGTGCACACCGATGGGTGTGCACTCGCCATACATCTGGTATGTGCTAAAGAGGAGATGAGCATGCATGGTGCATCTTGTGCATGGAAATTGTGCAGTCTGCATTGCATTGTCAAGGATGGATCATGTTTTATGACTTGATTATGATGTATGGCTATGAGACTCTTCTTTTGTATGGCATATTTGCATTTGCATTGCATTATAACGATGATTTTTTAGTTAAATGGAAAGATGTCGAGTTGGATCGAATCGTGGCCTCATCCAAAAAGATTAAAGAGGCATGTGTCGGGTTTAGTAATGAAGTGAAACGGTGAGCATGCATAATGCCTTACATGATTGTAGAAGTGTGATTGATTATCTGATTACGTGTTCTCATGTACGTGTGATGTATTATGCATATTTTGTATTTCCATGTTTGCGTGATGGATTATTTAGATTTTGTATTTCCATGTCTGTGTGATGGGTTATGCATATCCTGTACTTTCATGTCTGTGTGATGGATTGTGCATATTCTGTATATCTTTATGTCTGTGTGATGGATTGTGCATATTCTGTATAGTTTTATGTCTGTGTGATGGATTGTGCATATTGTGTATTTTCATGTCTGTTTGCAAGATATGATTTATGTTTCAGGTTATATGTTGCGCTTCTTAATCGTGGAGTTGTGAACTCTATCAAAAGACGAGCCTTGAGGTTGGTTTGGAGAATTTAATTTTGACATACATTTTACCCACTTCTTTGTTCTTATGTAAGGATGGTTATTATGCTCTTAAGTAGGAAATTGCGATTGACTATGAAATTATTCTTTGATGTACTTCGCTGAGTTATCGACTCACGCTTGTTGTTTGTATTTTTGTAGGTACCGTGAACCGGCATGCATTGGTGGGGTAGTAGCACAATCACGTTTGCATCACCACCGTTCCTTCATGTTGGTTTATAGTCATGTTATTGCTAGCTCGAGAAAATTCTTGTAAAAAGTCGTTTGTGGTTATGTTTAATGAGTCCCTATCCTGTAATAATTATGTGGTGGGGTTGTTTAATCTCTATTGGTTGTGTGATTGGTTAACTAAGGACCTGCTAGAATGATATCATAACTGCATATGTTTTCTGTCTGCTGAGTGGATGTCCCTATTTCTAGAGAGGTCATGCCGAAATTTTGTGTGAATTTCGGTGGCTTAACTTTAAGCCGGTTTTAGGAGTTTAGATGGTTGGTAGCATCCGTGGCGCGTTTGGCGTCGGGGTGTTACAGTTGGTATCAGAGCGGGCTTCAGGTCCGTGGTGCTTGAATGTAGTGAGTAACTCTAGAGTCAATTAAAATTTTGCTGCTTGATATTAGAAACATGGCATAGGTTGCTACTTCTTTAAAATTTAGCCTTCGGGCAATAACCTTAAAACCTGAATTAGAGTGGTTAACTAATTTAAAAACTTGACACACTTTCGGATGCGATGGGATGGGTATGGGTACATTGCATTGCACCTAAATGTTGAGCTCTAAATTTATTGTTGTATATTGCTTTGACCATGAAAGGACTGTTGGAATCAGTACGCTTATGTTCATGTTGTTGGTTAAGCCGAAAGGTTTCGACCTTGTTCAATTGGCCGAATTGTGGGTCTTGCATGGGGGTCGGACTGGTTAGTGCCACCTCTTGCTGTTTGGGAAAATCTCTCGTTCTTGAGTTGTCGTTTTCGTGGAATAGTTTAGAGGGTAAGGAGGGAAGGTTAGTTTCTTCTGCCTTCGATGTTTGGATTTAAAGAGAAAAGCCTAGTGATGAATCCCTTTGGATTGCTTTTACTGTTGTGTTCGGTTTCGTTGGATTCTTTGGTTTTTGTTGGTTATCGCGGGTTGTCTTGTGGAGAAAACTATTGTTGTTGTTGTTCTCTCCCTTTAAGGAACTTATTGAAGTTTTCTTGGTGCAAAACTTAAATTGTGTGGATCTTCGGTGTTAAGGTTTTATCGAGAAGGATCTGGTTGATCATGTGGCTTTTCTCATGCATCCCTTTTCCTTCCTGGTAGTTGTAAATTTTTTTGAGATTTGTTTAAGGAGTTGTTTCCCGTCGGAGTTTGGGAATTCGAGAGTTGAATTCTCTTATGATTTATGGTTGAGTTTTTCTAGAGAGAGAGATGGTTTTTGTCGTTGCTCATGCTTAAGAATTTTGGTTTGTCTTTAAAGGTTGGGCGCGTAACCCATGAGGATGTTCAAGGCGTTAAGGGCATGATAAGTGGTTGAGCTTCCAGATAAGGAGGGTTACTGAATCTGTTAAAAAGGAACTTGTTGGTTATTTAAAGACAACCAAATTTATTGTATGGTATAGAATGACTAATTGGAATGGTAGGTGATTTGACAAAATGATTTAATCGAGGCGAAATTAGAGAATGAATATATATGGAATGGATGTATGAATGATGGGATTTTGTTTTTGATAAATGTCTATCTGGGAGAAGGGCTTATTTGTTGCCATAGTTTGCGAGTATGGTATTTATAAGAGTATAGAAGTTAATTGTGATCATAAAGATATAAATGTGGAGATTATGCATAAGAATGTTGGGAATGGCATTTGCATAAGTGCATTCATGAAAAGTGCATCGAGCCAGGTCGGTGAGAAAGTCATATGGAATATATGACTAATCCGGAGTGCTCAGAGATCCTACCCCGTAGTCCCATCCACTGGCGTGGATGGGAGCGGTGTTAAGTGTAGGACCCGCTACTGGGTAGCGGGCAAGTCCTGTTTCGGCAGGCCCCTTCCACGGGATGGTTGGGTTTGAGGGCACGCATCGACGGATGGTGCTCGGCAATACCGGTATGTGCTAAGTAAAGAGGCATGATGCATTGCATTGCATTGCATAAATGAGAATGTGACTGAGAAAGTATATGAGCATGTGAATGAGAAAGTCTTCATGGATTGTTTCCATGGTTGGTGATGTGTTGGCGCGTATTTCACCGTGTGAATCTGGTGAATGTTTTGTAAGTGATTCTGTGGGATTCTCTTTTAAATTGAGTTGCTCCTTGGTGCGAATTTCATTGCATTGTTTTGAGAATGTTAAAGGTGGTTTATGTGATGTTAAAGAATCGGGTTTCCCTTGGCGATTTGGCTTTGGAAGAGAGAGCGAGTGATGATTGGGTTTTATCAAGTATCTCTCCAAAGTGAATTGGGGCGCTTTGGGTTCGGTTGTTGCATGTGGTTTAATTGGTTCAATAGAATTGTATTTCTTATGCATTCTAGCTTAAGTTAAGAATATGGATGCTCATGGAATATTGTTGAATATCAGTGGTTTAGAGGTGTATTTTAATGGAGTTATTTGATGTCTTGGTCCAATCTTTGCTGAGAGTATTGTTTTGTTAATCGTTGGATTTGAGGATGTGGTGTATCGTTTGTAGCCGTTGGAGTTTTTGTGTGGGTATTGAGATGGCAAAGGAGTTTAGCACCCTTGGGGTCTTTGATTTGCATAATTGGCATTCTTCGAATTCGGGGTCGAATTCCTCTAAGGGGGGAGAGTGTAATACTACAAAAATCTCGCCCCAGATCTTTGGGCCTTCCGCCGGGAGTGATTTGACCGTCTGGCAGATATTCTCAGAGGTGGTTGGCTCATCTGGGCGGGTTAGGGTTAAAGTTTTGGGTTTGGGGAGGGGTCTTTTTGGAAATTCCCCCTCTCCACCTACTCCTCCACCAAATATCTCTTTCTCCTGGCTTTGTGTGGCTACCAATGCTTGCCCATGTCCTGCCGATTTTCTTCCCCATCCTCCCGAGTGCTCCAGCTCCTGCCGAATCCTGCCAAGTCCTGCGCCATGGCCTGAGCGCCTCTCCCTACCGGCGTCGCCTTGCTCCAGCTCCTGCCGGCGCTTGCCCAAGTCCTGCCGATTCCCTGCCGTGTCTTGCCCGGCCTTGCTATCTCTCTGCCGGCTGCCCAGGCTGCCGATCTCCCGCCTGCCGAGTTTTCTTGGCCGGCGTCTCGCTCCCCTCTCGGCCCGGCTCCTTCTCCTCTCCCCATCTTTGGGCAGCACTTTCAGAGGATGAGTGGAAGCAGCAAGCGACTCGGGAGCGGCGATGGCGATTAACAACAAGACCGCAGCACTCCTCCTTCCTCTCCCTTTGTGTGGGGAGGTTCTATCGGGTGTGGCCTCAATCGTATGCCACTCTGTTCTCCGTCGGCAAAGGCAAGTGCATTCCCTAGATCACGACTAGGAGGATTTATTTGATTGATCGCTTCTAAGCGCACTTAATTGTCAATGAATCGCAAGAGATATTGCTTATGGTGATTAACAGGTAAAGGGAATGGGTGCAAGTATATCGTGTAATGGAGTGTGGTTGTGTATTCATATGTGATGCTCTCTAATTTAATGGTTGCTCTGCTAAGTAGACGAACTTTAATTGAAAATGGGCTTTTAGTAAGGTTGATTTATAGTAAGTATGTTGTTCGAGTGAGTTAAGAATTACTTAATGCCATTTGATTATAAACATACTATTGTATATTAGATTGATTTATTAATGGTTAATCATGCGATCCCAAATTGAGGGAGAGCTGTTAGCGTGTTCTCCCATTAATAAGGTTTAAATGATTAAGTCATTTCTAGAGTTAGTATATCTGAGAAATTTCTTTGTACTATTAACTTATGCGATATGTTGCCTTGGTTTTATTCATGAGTTTGATTAGACTAGTACGAATGATCATGTATGGATATGAGGAGAGTGGATGAAAGTTAGCAAATGGAAAGTGAATCTTAATTTGCAAGTGTATTGTGGGAGCATGGCTCGGTGGTCTTATGATTGAAATTGTATGTGAAACCTGTAATGGGTTGCCATGTCTTATTGATGAATCGGATTAATCTAGTATCGCTGGCAACTCATGAATGTGAGAATTGGCTAGGTTTATGTGAGTGGTTATGGCTATGTTAGTGAGTGGCAATGATTGAAGGGTTGCATTTCATTCTTGTAAATTACATTGTGCATTCATGATGGAAGAGACGACCCATTCGATGTGGGCCTCTGTGCTCACATGTAGTGGGCACGAAAGTCCTACCTCGTAGTCCCATATCTGCGGTTGTATGGGAGCGAGTCGATGAAGTAGGCACCCTCCACCACGGGGTGGAAGGGAATGAGAGGTGCACAAGCGGTGTGCACTCGACCAAACCGGTATGTGCTAAAAGAGGAGATGAGCATGCATGGTGCATCATGTGCATGGAAATTGTGCAGTCTGCATTGCATTGTCAAGGATGGATCATGTTTTATGACTTGATTATGATGTATGGCTATGAGACTCTTCTTTTGTATGGCATATTTGCATTTGCATTGCATTATAACGATGATTTTTTAGTTAAATGGAAAGATGTCGAGTTGGATCGAATCGTGGCCTCATCCAAAAAGATTAAAGAGGCATGTGTCGGGGTTTAGTAATGAAGTGAAACAGGTGAGCATGCATAATGCCTTACATGATTGTAGAAGTGTGATTGATTATCTGATTCGTGTTCTCATATCGTGTGATGTATTATGCATATTTTGTATTTCCATGTTTGCGTGATGGATTATTTAGATTTTGTATTTCCATGTCTGTGTGATGGGTTATGCATATCCTGTACTTTCATGTCTGTGTGATGGATTGTGCATATTCTGTATATCTTTATGTCTGTGTGATGGATTGTGCATATTCTGTATAGTTTTATGTCTGTGTGATGGATTGTGCATATTGTGTATTTTCATGTCTGTTTGCAAGATATGATTTATGTTTCCAGGTTATATGTTGCGCTTCTTAATCGTGGAGTTGTGAACTCTATCAAAGACGGCCTTGCGGGGTTGGTTTGGAGAATTTAATTTTGACATACTTTTTTACCCACTTCTTTGTTCTTATGTAAGGATGGTTATTATGCTCTTAAGTAGGAAATTGCGATTGACTATGAAATTATTCTTTGATGTACTTATTTGAGTTATCGACTCACGCTTTGTTGTTTGTATTTTGTAGGTACCGTGAACCAGCATGCATTGGTGGGGGTAGTAGCACAATCACGTTTGCATCACCACCGTTCCTTCATGTTGGTTTATAGTCATGTTATTGCTAGCTCGAGAAAATTCTTGTAAAAAGTCGTTTGTGGTTATGTTTAATGAGTCCTATCCTGTAATAATTATGTGGTGGGGTTGTTTAATCTCTATTGGTTGTGTGATTGGTTAACTAAGGACTGCTAGAATGATATCATAACCGCATATGTTTTCATCTGTTGAGTGGATGTCCCTATTTCTAGAGAGGTCATGCGAAATTTTGTGTGAATTCGGTGGCTTAACTTTAAGCCGGTTTTAGGAGTTTAGAAGGTTGGTAGCATCCGTGGCGCGTTTAGCGTCGGGTTATTCTGATTAGTATCGAGCGGGCTTCAGTCCGTGGTGCTTGAATGTAGTGAGTAACTCTAGAGTCAATTAAAATTTTCTTTGCTTGATATTAGAAACATGGCATAGGTTGCTACTTCTTTAAAATTTAGCCTTCGGGCAATAACCTTAAAACCTGAATTAGAGTGGTTAACTAATTTAAAAACTTGACACACTCGGATGCACAGTAGGATGGGTATGGGTACATTGCATTGCACCTAAATGTTGAGCTCTAAATTTATTGTTGTATATTGCTTTGACCATGAAAGGACTGTTGGAATCAGTACGCTTATGTTCATGTTGTTGGTTAAGCCGAAAGGTTTCGACCTTGTTCAATTGGCCGAATTGTGGGTCTTGCATGGGGGTCGGACTGGTTAGTGCCACCTCTTGCTGTTTGGGAAAATCTCTCGTTCTTGAGTTGTCGTTTTCGTGGAATAGTTTAGAGGGTAAGGAGGGAAGGTTAGTTTCTTCTGCCTTCGATGTTTGGATTTAAAGAGAAAAGCCTAGTGATGAATCCCTTTGGATTGCTTTTACTGTTGTGTTCGGTTTCGTTGGATTCTTTGGTTTTTGTTGGTTATCGCGGGTTGTCTTGTGGAGAAAACTATTGTTGTTGTTGTTCTCTCCCTTTAAGGAACTTATTGAAGTTTTCTTGGTGCAAAACTTAAATTGTGTGGATCTTCGGTGTTAAGGTTTTATCGAGAAGGATCTGGTTGATCATGTGGCTTTTCTCATGCATCCCTTTTCCTTCCTGGTAGTTGTAAATTTTTTTGAGATTTGTTTAAGGAGTTGTTTCCCGTCGGAGTTTGGGAATTCGAGAGTTGAATTCTCTTATGATTTATGGTTGAGTTTTTCTGGAGAGAGAGATGGTTTTTGTCGTTGCTCATGCTTAAGAATTTTGGTTTGTCTTTAAAGGTTGGGCGCGTAACCCATGAGGATGTTCAAGGCGTTAAGGGCATGATAAGTGGTTGAGCTTCCAGATAAGGAGGGTTACTGAATCTGTTAAAAAGGAACTTGTTGGTTATTTAAAGACAACCAAATTTATTGTATGGTATAGAATGACTAATTGGAATGGTAGGTGATTTGACAAAATGATTTAATCGAGGCGAAATTAGAGAATGAATATATATGGAATGGATGTATGAATGATGGGATTTTGTTTTGATAAATGTCTATCTCGGGAGAAGGGCTTATTTGTTGCCATAGTTTGCGAGTATGGTATTTATAAGAGTATAGAAGTTAATTGTGATCATAAAGATATAAATGTGGAGATTATGCATAAGAATGTTGGGAATGGCATTTGCATAAGTGCATTCATGAAAAGTGCATCGAGCCAGGTCGGTGAGAAAGTCATATGGAATATATGACTAATCCGGAGTGCTCAGAGATCCTACCCCGTAGTCCCATCCACTGGCGTGGATGGGAGCGGTGTTAAGTGTAGGACCCGCTACTGGGTAGCGGGCAAGTCCTGTTTCGGCAGGCCCCTTCCACGGGATGGTTGGGTTTGAGGGCACGATCGACGGATGGTGCTCGACTCGATGGATCGACATCGGAGCAACTGGGATAGTCGAGAATAGTGAATGACTATCGGGCCAGCAGCTGGTCGCATGGTGACGGTCGGAACTAGGAATCGGACATCTGGTGCATCAACGTTGTAAGTCATTGAGCTGGATGTCAATCGGTATAGGCATTGCAGATGATCTATGAATATGGCTAAGTCGGTTGTGAAATGTAATGACATGACATGCGATGAAATTGCAAGTATGCATGCATTTTCAACAGTCGTAGATTGCAATTGTCATTCTATGCATAATACTAAATACTAATGCATTCTCATATCTAGAATCATTAGTAAATAGTTAAATATTACAAATTGCGACATTAATCAATACATACATTAAATTAATTGTCAATTCGCAATCTCATCTAATTTAACGGAAATTTGCTACATGATAGATTTTCATATCTTACTGTAATAGGTATCATGTAAATATACTACAATTAACATTTTAAAGCTTTAATCATGAACATAGATAATATGCAATTGTACATAAGTTACTAAATTGTCAAACGTAGCAATTAATTCATTCAAGATTCTGATAATATCTTACAACAATATTTAACTGTATAAGTTAGCTTCATGTAATGAAAATTTACGACTTATTATACTAAATTATTGATGATACTTCGTCTAAATACTAGATTATAAAGATCTTATGCAATATGATCTAATATCACTTGACAACTAGTCGTACATTTCTGAAACTGGATTAGAATTAGATTATCGTCGTTAAGTCGATGGTTGATTGCATTATCGAATCTACAATACCTTGTCTGACGATTATCATATTCTTCATACAGATTCTCATCTTCTGCAAATCTTCGATTCGCCATTGCAGTATTCTTCGATACTTGCTCATCTTTCGTATCAGCAAGCTGAGTCACTGCATCGCCTGCACATCTTAGTCCTTCTCATTGCGATTGCGAGATTCATGTCAAGTGAATTGGTCTTGCATCGTCTTGTTCTCGTATCAGTTGTGAGTTCGATGTCTACATCAGCTAGTATGTCATGCCAAATTAGCTGACCGATTACGAGTAATGCGATTACGCTCATACTGCCTATGTCTTGCATAATCTCGTAGCTGAGGTGTGACTGATTGATAGCTTTATTTACTGCTGAACCTTTGATTCTCTCGTTTGCATTCGTTTCTAGAATAGTGAGCTAACTGTATAAGTCTGCTCTCATATCTTCATGCTCTACAGATAGTAACTTCTGACTTGATATTATCGAGTTCGGTCAGTGCTTCAGTTGTGTCTCTATGATCATCTGCCTCTCTCACGAGTACTTCAGGCTTGCGTCAAGCTGCATTCTGAATGTCTATTCATATTGATTGTCTTCTATAGCAATGAATCTGATCAGTGTAGTCGATGCTAGGCATATGCTAATGCAAAGTTTTGCCAGTATTGCATTGCATTTGCGATATGTTCTAGTCAGGCTCGTGCTTGTCCTTCATCGCTACTTGATTGCATCGGCTTCGTGATTGCTCAAGCACTATGCATTGTTGACATTCTTCGGCATGCAGTCTGTGACTTCAGTGCGAATGTCTTGTGAGTATCTGGAAGTACAGTTGGCCCATCGTATACGTGATTCTGCTATATCTGCTCGAGAGTTCTGTTCAGCTCAGTCAGAGTGAGTTTACTTTGAGGTCTCTGCTTTGAGAGTTGCTAACTGATGGTATTGTTCTGTTGCGAGTAACTAGAATGCTCCATCGATCTGATATGTTCTCCTGATTTATCTAGTCTGCAGCTCTAGATTTTTCTCCATTGTCATTGCTACATGGCTTGCAATTCAGATCTCATGATGTGTTCGCGATCTAATGATAAGTGCTGTTGCTCATATCATTCTGTAAGCTATAGTTGATCTCTAGACTTCTTTCACAATCGTTACTTTACTTAGACGGTCTTGAGTTATCTTGGTCGCTAGCTGACTCGTCATTATTGTATTAAAATTGTGCATGTGATTAAATCGCATCTAGCATATGATACTGTTTAATTGGAGATGTTTATCTTGTGGAGTTCTAATTATTGGTAGCTTGCATAGATTCTCGCAAGGTGTTCTCTAGAGTTAATGATGAAAGAAGAAACCATTTCTCATCAGGAAACCATTTCTACACAAGTACCAAGAAAGGAAAAGGGATTGGGTGAGAAAATAAGATAGAAGAGGAGATTGGATGAGAGTTTATTTTGAAGAAACTATCCATTAGGAGCATAGTTTCTACATGTAGTGTCTAGATGACATAAAAGTTAGAAACTATATACATTAGGACTGCACTTAATAATTTTCCCGTGACTGGTATATAAATCGATCGGCGGATCGGCTGTCATAGCAAGCTTTACTTCACCTCAGATATCGATTGATGTGCAACGGTTGGTGATGCCCAACGGCCCGAAGGGTGGAGGCTGATTAATCCCTGGAGCTCACCGAACCTCAGATTCTATTACAAGGTACCACTCATCTCCTCCCTCTTGTTCCCTACGTACTCCCATCAGATATACAAGGATAGTTTCCGCGGTGTGCCACGCCGCGCTCGCTTTCTTGCGAAAACAATTTCGTTTTTTTTCGCTAATGGTTTTTTTTAAAAAAAGTCATCGAAAAAACGAGTAAAACGGTTAAAAGAATACAAACGTTTCTACGATTGCGCTAAATCGAAAGGTTATTTTCGTAGAAAATTGACGTAATGATCCAAACACCACTATTTTTTTGGTATTTATCTAGGGTCCTTTAACAAAAGATTCACGTTTTTTTTCTGAACCAGAAGGTTCTCTTTGTAAAAAAATGCGGAAGTACCTACACATAATTACATATTTTTGAAGACCTACACATGAAAAGGAAAAAAGACCCAAGCTGGCCGGCCATGCTTTTTTTTCATGGAAACAATTTCATTTTTTCGTCGGGTTCTTTTTAAACCGTGGAGGAAACGCGATAAACGGTTGAAAGGACACAAGTGTATCCATCGCTATTTTTTCATGTAAACAATTTCATTTTTTTGTCGTTTTTTAAACCGTGGAGGAAACACGAGAAATAGTTGAAAGGACACAAACGTATTTGCGATTGCGTAAATCGAAAGTCCTTTTCGTAAAAAATAGATAGAATGATCCGAATGTCACTACGTTTTCTTCGGTATCTATTTAGAGTCTTCTCATGAAAAATCCGCGATTTTTCGAACGAAAGGTCCTCTTCGCTAAAAACCGAAAAAAGGATCTATCGTAATTAAAAATTTTTAGAAGGACTAAAACGTGCAAATATTTTTTGAGCCGAGCGACAGCCGCAATGTTTCAAGAAATAGTAGGGTATTATCGATGTTTTAGAAAGCATATAGTAAAATTTTTTGACTTTGATTACTAATATAACAAAAATTAGATTGGTCATGTAAAATTGGTATTATTAGATTAGTCATGAAAAATACTATCATAATATAATAATTTTATATTATTTTATGAACATATTCATATAAAAAGGAGTGGTCAAAGTTGCATTTTGGAGATAGTGTCGATGCCCGAAAAATTGTGTTCTTGAATAGAGGGAGTATCGCATACATTTAACTCACTAATATACTTTATCTGAGAAAATGGTTGAAGCTTTACTCCAAACTATCATGTGGACCACACAGTTGCTAGATTTGTTGCGACATTTTAGAATTAAAATATAACTTACGTGATCTAGATATCTTTTATTAAATAATCGGGACATGTAGATCTTTTTAGATGAATACTTATAAACAATAATAAGCCTTTGAACCCAAAACATATGAGAGGAACTTGAAATATTTGATTAAAAAATCAATTTGAGAAATGATGATGTATCGGCCTAGGAACATATATAACATTCAAACATGCTTATTTCACGGAACGACAGCTTGATCCTAGGCAGGCTGTTTAGGGATAGTAATCGGGTGAGTACCTCCAGTACCCTGCTTTAAACTCAAACCCAAATCCGAATAAAGTCCTGTTTATCCAAACCCTAAGCTTTGGTCAGATTTATGCCCATACTCAAACCCAATGGGTACCCAATACCCAATAGGCACTCACGGGCACAAATCTGTCTGCTGAGCACAAGGCGGCGGAGAGGTGGGGCGCCACAACCACCGCATGCTCCTCCCTCGTGAGCCGGGAGGCATAGCTTGTCTGCTAGAACACTAGATCTCGGCTAGCGGGAGCAATCGTTCCGGTGAGTAGGGTCACCTCTCCTTCTCACCTCTCCTTTCTCTCCCTTCTTTTCGGCACTATACACGTGGGCTAGAGGAAGCCGATGGGAGGAGTCAGCGGTGAGGGGAGGAGCAGGCGTCAGCCGCTGAGGGAGGCAAAGGCAAAGGGAGGAAGGCCGAAGCAATCATGCGATGGGAGCAAGGGGAGGGAGGAGATGGGGGCGAGGGGAATAAGGGAGGAGCCGACTCAACCGAGTAGTCAGTGAGTTTATTTTTCTAATATACCATTAAAAAGTGGGCCCACATTTCATAGGATACCCATTGGGTACCTATAGGTACAAATTAACACCCACACCCATCCTATAGGCTTATCGGTACCCAAACCCGTAAACCCATGGGTCTAAAGTGCTACCCATGTCCATTCTTATCGGTCGGGTACCCACGGTACCCAAACCCATGAGTAAACCTGCCATCCCTAAAGGCTCATAGATATATGGTTTCTTCTATAATTAGTCCACGGTAGAGATATAGATATTTTGCATGCCTTCTTCGTGGGATCTAGCTAAGCGTAGTACATTATATTATTTTTCTTTCTCATTAGCGATTATAACAGTCATTATTTTCCAATTAATATATTCTGTTTTTTTTCTAACTTCAGATAAACCAATTGTCTAATGTTTCGGTAACATACAAATGCCGAGGAGTTGCAAGTCTGGGCTCAGAATAGAAGTAATTATTGAGATATAATTGGACTCTTAGTTTTGATGGACGAATTTCAAAACTACCTTTGAAGGGTTTTGGGTATAAATATAGCACCCCATTTTATAAGAGAAGAAAATCTACAATCAATAAAGGAAAAGAGCTGAGATCTTCTATATCTTGTGTTCATCTACTTTGTGATTGTAATTTGGGTATTCTTACTATTCTTGATTGGCATTAAGATTGATCTATGGTGATTAATTTATTATTCAACATGTTATTAGTATGAAAGCTCTCCAATGCATAACGGTATGTTGCCGGATTCTCTCTTTTCAATTCCCATGCTATTAGATTAGTCATGTAAATTAATTTTTACTCTCTAGACCCTAGATGGTTTTGTTGCTAATTAGGGTTCTATATTGATTTACTCTACATGGGATTACTGTTTATCACTTAGGCTGAGTTTGTTTAGGCTGGAGCTTGAGCTTATTCTCGAGTGGAAGAAGTCTGGAGCTGGATGAGGATGGCAATTTTTCGTAAATAATAGTTAAGTTGTAAGGGTACTAGAGAAGGAGTTAATTGAGATTTTGCTATTCTATACATCGCGCTTCGTCCGAATGCCATTAGTCACGTGGACTTCGTCATAATGCCATCCGAACGTGAGTCTCACCGTAATGCCATTTTATATTTTCTCTTGTATTTTCCTTTTTTCCCTCATTTTGCCGCTGAAAGGACTCTTTTGCCCTCGAAATAAAAGAACGAGACTCATCGAGGCATGGGATTCATTAAATTTAGCTATCAATTAAAGTTGAAATTTTCAAACTTTTGACTGAGATCCGGGATAGGCATTGATATCCAGAAAAATTGGTGGATTAAAATCTTGTCCGAAAAATCACGAAATTCGACAAGGTTGCTGCATTAAAACTTAGTTTTCAGATTTTTATTTTTATTAGATAACAAATAAACTTAATTTTATATGATACTTTTTATGTGAAATAATAATAACTGTTGGGAACTAACATAAAATTTTCATACACTTATCAGTTATATTTATTTTTATAAAATTTCTAACATTTGCTAATATTGCTTTTGATTCCATTCTTTTTGATTTTATAAAATGGTTAATTCAACTTTATTATTTTTAAAACTTTTTGTACACGTTTATTACGGTTATTATATTTTATTTTAATAATTTCAAGTCAATATATATTATATTTTATTTATAAAAATTCTGATATTGATATTATTGTATTTAGTTTAAGCGTAGGGCAAAAGAGTCATTTCATGTGGCAAAATGAGGAAAAGAAAAGGAAAATACAAGAGAAAATATAAAATGGCATTTTGGCCGTGAGACTCGATTCGGGATGGCATTATGGCGAAGTCCACGTGACTAATGGCATTCGCAGCGATGTATGGAATGGCAAAATCTCAATTAACCCCTAGAGAAGTGGGATTTTAGAAGCTCACCACCCCGAGAAGCATCGTTTTCTTGCTTCTCGCAGAGTGCAAATTGGACTAGAAGCTTCTTCTCTCCGTCTGGCTGAAAAAATACTGTTTGTTTTGGCTTATGGCTTATAGAGGTGTAGAAACCAAATAAACTCAAGTTTAAGCCCAAATAAACTGAGCCTTAGGCCTGTTTGTTTGGGTTTTTCACCACTTAAAAGCCAAAAAGCTAAAGTTCAAACAAACGAAGCATTTTTATCTGGGCCATAAGCCTCCAGATAACTAAAAACCAAAAGCCACTGGGGAGAGGCTTTTTTGGTTTATTGATGGTTGGTTTTAAACTAATAACATTAATGTTAGATAAAAATATCCATCTCTACAACGTATAAAAGTAATTAGCTTTTAAGCTGTTTAAACCAAAAAACTAACTTTAAACTATAAGCTAAAAAGCTTAAGCCTAAACAAACAAGACCTTACACATACGCCCACACTGTTGTGAGCGCACGCCATCCGAACCACGGGAGCTTGAAACCGTCGTCACACGTAGAGCAGTTGGTGCAACTACCTGCCCTCGGAAGAGCGCTAACGACTGCCTGAAACCGCACTTGACGCGTCGCCTCCACCAAGACCGTGCGAGGCAGTGCCCCGCAATGACCAGGCTAGGGTAAAAAAAGGAAGATCGAAATCCTTTTAAAAAGGAAGATCATGTGAGGTGGCGACCCGCACTGACCGAGCTAGGGTAAAAAATGAAGAGTTGAAATCCTCTAATCATATAACCCATAGCCTTGTCAGCCTCTTTGGGCTGCGGAGCCTGTGGGTTGCTGCAAGCTATTAAAATTTTAGCCCAAGAAAGAAAAAAGGATTTAGCCTAATACGACTTGGCTGAATTGGATTCAACACATGTACTTAAACAGACTGCACGGCTTGTCCGTAATTTGGCCCAAAGACTAAAATATTTTGGCTACGTTACTTTTGCAGTTTAACCCTGGTTTTTAGGTATTCTTATGGAAACAGTAAATTTTGCAAAAAGACCATAAAGTTCCATAATTATATAAATTTTTTGCTATAAAGAAATTTTATATTCTGGATCCTGAAGTTTCCAATAATCCCAAAAATAGTTAATAAATTATGCAAATTTATATTAAATTCTAGAAACTAAATTTCTAGATATATGGGCTTCTGTAAATTGTTGAAACTTAGACCTAGAACACATTGGACACTTTGTATCATAGTGCTTATTTTCCTCACATAATTCCATGTTTATACATATGCTAAATTTATTTTTCTATTATTTTGATAATTCTTAAAATTGCTCGATAATTAGCAAAAAATTATGAAAAAACTAGAAAAATTTTGGAAAATTATAGATAATTATCTACTCAATTGATATAGACAATATTTACTAATTCAAGAGTGAGCATGCAATATATTAATTTTACTAGTAGTAAAATTCATTTTATATGAATATAACAAAGGATATGTGGGATATCGCAAATAGGGAATTTGAGGAGCTCCTGAATGGTAACAATTACGACCTAGGCAATGGATGCTAAAATTAACTTTGAGCTCAATCTCTTGGAGTTGCTATTACCTGACCAAAGTGGCACCTCTGCTCTTCTGAAATTGCTAAGTGTGCGGCTCGCACTTCCTAAGACACCACCTCCACAGACCTAAAGCGAGTATTTACTAGAGGAGGATCCATTAGCACTATTAAATTCCTAAAAGAATGTTATAACTAGCAAAGATCTACCCTTGCTAGAAGCATAGTGTGAAATGGACCCTCATACTCTTCTAGGACTATAAATTCTTGGCGCATACAACTCCCATACACAAACTTGTCTCTAAACTATTATTCTATAGCTAGAAAGTTAAAGATGCTAAAATGATAGATAAGACATGTATCGTCACCCTACATTAGGATCTGCAATAATAGCATCATCATGCCAAGTACCAAAAATACTCTGAACTTATCTACGCTTTGCCAAAAGCAGAGAAACATGGTGAACTCCTGATGAAGAATCATATATTATTCCCAATGGAACACATGCAATGCCCAAAGCGCATGCCAATGCTTGGCAGGCTAGCAATAGCCATAACCATGGAAAAGGCCAAAGGCATCAAGGGGGGAAATAGAAAAATGGTGAAATACAGAAAGGAAGATGCAAGAACCAGTAGAGAGATAAGGGTAAAGGGCTAGAGAGTTTATAGAAGCAAGACTCAACCAAAAGGTTGCTTACCTGCACAACCCTATTTTAGGTGTGGATACAATGGTTATTGGTTGTGCAACTGCTGCATCCTAAGCATCTAGTGTGGACCTTTACATGCAATCTCTTGATAAAGTCAAAAAGACCTAGAGGAATAATGTTGAGTTATACTTCACCGCTCAACTTGTTGTTAACACGCACCGAGAAGAGTGATAGTGGAAGAACCAAATAAGTTAGAACAATTCCCAAGATAGTGGAAGAAGCTCAACCGATATTGAGAAAATCCTAAAGTGATCCATCCGAAGATGGTAACCCCAACGAATATTTGCATGCACAATCTAATGTTGGGAGATGAGAACACCTAGACTTCATTGTTGTGGAAAATTACGAGGAGCTGGAAGAAAATAATGAAGAAATATCCACTAATTATGTGGATTGGGAGAGTTATATAAAGAAAGATTACAATTGTTGATATAC
This sequence comes from Guadua angustifolia, assembly GCA_036346375.1. Classification (NCBI taxonomy): domain Eukaryota; kingdom Viridiplantae; phylum Streptophyta; class Magnoliopsida; order Poales; family Poaceae; genus Guadua; species Guadua angustifolia. The sequence continues at coordinate 54,561,873 of CM070502.1, read as the reverse complement.
ATTTTGCCTTGAAAATTGCTAAAAATCTTAGATCCGAACCAAAATCCATAGCAAAGTGCGAAGTGCTTAGATTGGGTCAAATAAAAGAAGCAATTGAGGAAGAATTACACTCATTTAAAAAAGAAAGAATTCGGTCCCATTGACCGAACACCTTCTAAAGTCTTTCCTGCATGATCCAAATGGGTTTTCATTTGGAAAAAATAAAACAATCGATGGTGAGATATAGAGCGAGACTTATAGCACAAGGGTTCACATAGGGAGGTATTGATTACAATGAAACTTATTTTCCTATATGGAGTTGAATAATGTTATGATATTTGATATTAATGCACTAGCTTCAACTTATCAATGTAGTTGATGGATGTAGTATTGCATATTTATATATGTCACTTGGATACATATATTTTTATGAGAGTCTATGAAGGAGTTAAAATTCCAGATCCTAATAAAATTAATTGTAACATGCATAGCGTCAAACGCAAAGGTTGCTATATGGATTAAAATAGTCATAGAGAATGTGGTATAACTGACTTAGTGAGTTACTCTTGAAAAGGGTACAACCATTTCTTGGCTAAGGTGTAATGTACCCTTTTCTCTATCCCTTTTTCCCACTGGGTTCTCGGGGTTTTTTCGAGGCATATGAATTATCGGTATTCATCCAATAGGGAGTGTTGAGATATAAGCTGTACTCTTGGTTGTTGAGATACAACCGGACTCTTGCTTTTGGTGGGTAAATTCTGAAACTACTCCTGAAGGGTTTTGGGTATAAATATATCACCCCATTGTATACGAGAAAAAATCTATAATCAATAAAGAGAAAAGTGTTGAGATCATCTACATCTTGTGTTCATCTATTCTGTGATTGTTATTCGTGTATTCTCAATATTCTTGATTAGTATTGGATTGATCTATGACGATAAATTTATTATTCTACAATTACAATACAAAAGTCATATAATAACTTCTATAAAATGTTTTGTGTTATTTTTTTATGGTTTTGATCTCTAGATACTATGGTATTTGTGTTTATTATAACTAGTAAAAAAAGCGTAAATCTGATAATAACTAATTCAATAAAACATAAAGCGATGTTTAGTTAATTGGTACCTTGTGTTGAAGTATAAGTGAATTGTTCATCTTTTCTCATCGACTTAAGTTTTTGGATGAACTGGTGGTGCATGCAACTCAATATGGTATCGAGCCAAGAGGTTTCGAGTTTAAGACCGGTTGGCGCAATTTAAAAAATAATTGCAGCCACTTCTATTCCACGTCCTAGGCGAGGGAGCCTGCGTGAGGGGTGTTGAAGTATGAGTGAATTGTCCACCTTTTCTCGTCGACTTAAGCTTTTGGGTGAAGCTGGTGCATGCAACTCAATACCTTGCATTGTCTAATTGCCCTTGGCGTTTGAAGGAACGGATTATAAGTTGTAACGTGTATACTTCACTTGTTGTATCGATCTAATCCATAGAAATGAAGACAACTAGCAATAATAGCGCTCTGCTCGCTTTTGTAGAGTTGCGAAAACATTTTTCCGGTAAAACGTGTTTTTTGTGGCGAAAACATTTTTCCGAAAAGCGGATCGACAAATCGATAAGTTGCTATAAACTTCGACGAATCGTGTTTTTTGTGGCGAAAATATTTTTTGGAAAAAGCGTATTTTTGGGTGGCGAAAATATTTTTTCGGAAAAACGCGGTAGGACACGTTGGCGAATCTAGCGCTATCTGCGCGCGTTTAAAGAAGTTGGCGAAAACATATTTTTCGGAAAACGTGTTTTTTGTGGCGGAATCATTTTTTCCGTAAAAGCGGATCGCAAATCGATAAGTTGCTATAAACCCTCGACGAATCTGCGTTTTTTTTGTGGCGAAAACATTTTTTTCCGAGTAAAACGTGTTTTTTTTTGCGGCGAAAACATTTTTTTCGGGAAAAATGTGTTTTTTTTATGTCGAAAACATTTTTCGGTAAAACGGATCGCAAATCGATAAGTTGCTAAAATGTGTTTTTCGATGGCGAAAACTTTTTTTCGGAAAACGTGTTTTTGTGGCAAAACATTTTTTCGGTAAAAGCGGATCGGCAAATCAATAAGTTGCTATAAACCTTCGAATCTGTGTTTTTATTGGCGAAAACAATTTTTCGGAAAGCGTGTTTTTTATGGCGAAATTTTTTTCGGAAAACGGAGCGAATCTGTTTTTTTGTGGCGAAAACATTTTTCCGGAAAACGGAGAAAGGACTCGAACGTAAGGACCGGGATCTGTTTGTTAATTTTTGGACTGTTCGCTATCGAAAAATTAGAAAAGGGCTTGTTCGCGATTTGTAATTAACGGAGATTTTTCGTAAAATATCGCGCCGAGGACCCAAAGCGAAGAAAAAAACATATTTTTGTCTCACAAAAATTACGGAGGACCTATTTGTAATTGGAAGGACCGGAAGGGTTTTTCACAAATCGGCAAGAGGACAGGTGGACCGGCTGGCTCCTCTCCAATTCTTAGCGCTTTAAAGGGTACCTATTCTAGCGTCAGAGTCCCGTTCCACGAACATGTACTTGCCAACTTCTATGTCGTCTGTTCTTGAGGTCTTAGAAGTTAGGAGCATTGGCCACTACAGGAAATGAGTGTATTTTCGTCGTTGAAACCGATGAAAATAAGGGATAAACCGATGAAAATCTCTATTTAATCGCCAAAACCGGGCGGCAAGCGTGGCGCAGGGCGAGCAGGTGCGTGCGCAGCGGCATGCCAATGCTTGCAAGCTAGCAATAGCCATAACCATGGAAAAGGCCAAAGGCATCAAGGGAAATAGAAAAATGGTGAAATACAGAAAGGAAGATGCAAGAACCAGTAGAGAGATAAGGGTAAAGGGCTAGAGAGTTTATAGAAGCAAGACTCAACCAAAAAGGTTGCTTACCCTGCACAACCCTATTTTAGGTGTGGATACAATGGTTATTGGTTGTGCAACTGCTGCATCCTAAGCATCTAGTGTGGACCTTTACATGCAATCTACTGATAAAGTCAAAAAGACCTAGAGGAATAATGTTGAGTTATACTTCACCGCTCAACTTGTTGTTAACACGGGCACCGAGAAGAGTGATAGTGGAAGAACCAAATAAGTTAGAACAATTCCCAAGATAGTGGAAGAAGCTCAACTCGATATTGAGAAAATCCCTAAAGTGATCCATCCGAAGATGGTAACCCCAACGAATATTTGCATGCACAATCTAATGTTGGGAGATGAGAACACCTAGACTTCATTGTTGTGGAAAATTACGAGGAGCTGGAAGAAAATAATGAAGAAATATCCACTAATTATGTGGATTGGGAGAGTTATATAAAGAAAGATTACAATTGTTGATATACATTTTGCCTTGAAAATTGCTAAAAATCTTAGATCCGAACCAAAATCCATAGCAAAGTGCCGAAGTGCTTAGATTGGGTCAAATAAAAGAAGCAATTGAGGAAGAATTACACTCATTTAAAAAGAAAGAATTCGGTCCCATTGACCTAACACCTTCTAAAGTCTTTCCTGCATGATCCAAATGGGTTTTCATTTGGAAAAAAATAAAACAATCAGATGGTGAGATATAGAGCGAGACTTATAGCACAAGGGTTCACATAGGGAGGTATTGATTACAATGAAACTTATTTTCCTATATGGAGTTGAATAATGTTATGATATTTGATATTAATGCACTAGCTTCAACTTATCAATGTAGTTGATGGATGTAGTATTTGCATATTTATATATGTCACTGGATACATATATTTTTATGAGAGTCTATGAAGGAGTTAAAATTCCAGATCCTAATAAAATTAATTGTAACATGCATAGCGTCAAACTGCAAAGGTTGCTATATGGATTAAAATAGTCATAGAGAATGTGGTATAACTGACTTAGTGAGTTACTCTTGAAAAGGGGTACAACCATTTCTTGGCTAAGGTGTAATGTACCCTTTTCTCTATCCCTTTTTTCCCACTGGGTTCTCAGGGGTTTTTTTTACGAGGCATATGAATTATCTGGTATTCATCCAATAGGGAGTGTTGAGATATAACTGTACTCTTGGTTGTTGAGATACAACCGGACTCTTGCTTTTGGTGGGTAAATTCTGAAACTACTCCTGAAGGGTTTTGGGTATAAATATATCACCCCATTGTATACGAGAAAAAATCTATAATCAATAAAGAGAAAAGTGTTGAGATCATCTACATCTTGTGTTCATCTATTCTGTGATTGTTATTCGTGTATTCTCAATATTCTTGATTAGTATTGGATTGATCTATGACGATAAATTTATTATTCTACAATTACAATACAAAAGTCATATAATAACTTCTATAAAATGTTTTGTGTTATTTTTTTATGGTTTTGATCTCTAGATACTATGGTATTTGTGTTTATTATAACTAGTAAAAAACGCGTAATCTGATAATAACTAATTCAATAAAACATAAAGCAGATGTTTAGTTAATTGGTACCTTGTGTTGAAGTATAAGTGAATTGTTCATCTTTTCTCATCAGCTTAAGTTTTTGGATGAACTGGCTGGTGCATGCAACTCAATATGGTATCAGAGCCAAGAGGTTTCGAGTTTAAGACCCGGTTGGCGCAATTTAAAAAAATAATTGCAGCCCACTTCTATTCCACGTCCTAGGACTGAGGGAGCCTGCACGTGAGGGGGGTGTTGAAGTATGAGTGAATTGTCCACCTTTTCTCGTCAGCTTAAGCTTTTGGGTGAACTGGCTGGTGCATGCAACTCAATACCTTGCATTGTCTAATTGCCCTTGGCGTTTGAAGACGGATTATAAGTTGTAACGTGTATACTTCACTTGTTGTATCGATCTAATCCATAGAAATGAAGACAACTAGCAATAATAGCGCTCTGCTAGCCTTTTGTAGAGTTGGCGAAAACATTTTTCCGGTAAAACGTGTTTTTTGTGGCGAAAACATTTTTCCAGAAAAGCGGATCGACAAATCGATAAGTTGCTATAAACTTCGCGTTAATCGTGTTTTTTTGTGGCGAAAATATTTTTTGGAAAAAGCGTTTTTTGGGTGGCGAAAATATTTTTTCGAAAACGGAGGTGAGGACACGTTGGCGAATCTAGCGCTACGCCGCGCCTTTATAGAGTTGGCGAAACATATTTTTCGAAAACGTGTTTTTTGTGCGGAATCATTTTTTCCGTAAAACGGATCGGCAAATCGATAAGTTGCTATAAACCCTCGGCGAATCTGCGTTTTTGTGGCGAAAACATTTTTTCCGAGTAAAAGCGTGTTTTTTTTGCGAAAACATTTTTTCGGAAAATGTGTTTTTTATGTCGAAAACATTTTTCCGTAAAACGGATCGCAAATCGATAAGTTGCTAAAATGTGTTTTTCGATGGCGAAAACTTTTTTTCGGAAAACGTGTTTTTGTGGCAAAACATTTTTTCGGTAAAACGGATCGGCAAATCAATAAGTTGCTATAAACCTTCGACAATCGTGTTTTTTATTGGCGAAAACAATTTTTTCGGTAAACGTGTTTTTTATGGCGAAATTTTTTTCGAAAACGGAGACGAATCGTGTTTTTGTGGCGAAAACATTTTTCCGGAAAACGGAGAAAGGACTCGAACGTAAGGACCGTGGATCTGTTTGTTAATTTTTGGACTGTTCGCTATCCGAAAAATTAGAAAAGGGCTTGTTCGCGATTTGTAATTAACGGAGATTTTTCCAGTAAAATATCGCGCCAGGACCCAAACGCGAAGAAAAAAACATATTTTTGTCTCACAAAAAATTACGGAGGACCTATTTGTAATTCAGAAGGACCGGAAGGGTTTTTTCACAAATCGGCAAGAGGACAGGTGGACCGGCTGGCTCCTCTCCAATTCTTAGCGCTTTAAAGGGGTACCTATTCTAGCGTCAGAGTCCCGTTCCACGAACATGTACTTGCCAACTTCTATGTCGTCTGTTCTTGAGGTCTTAGAAGTTAGGAGCATTGGCCACTACAGGAAATGAGTGTATTTTCGTCGGTCGGAAACCGATGAAAATAAGGGATAAACCGATGAAAATCTCTATTTTCGCCAAAACCGGCGGCAAGGGCAGGGCGGCTGGCGTGCAGGTGCGCGGCGGCACGGCGAGCATGCGTGCATGGCGGCTGGCGAAATGCGGGATCGGATCGGCGTGGTGGCTTTTCCTCGAGCATTTTCGTCGGTCCAGGCTTAGGCCGATTTTCGTCGGTTCTAGCCGTCGAAAATACTTGTGCTTGCCACGTGGCATGTTTTCGTCAGCTCTAGCTGTCGAAAATACAGAAGCTTGCCACGTGGCGATTTTTCGTCAGCCTAGACCGACGAAAATGATCTCGATTTTTTTTTCAAAAATTCTGGGCGCGTGTTTTCCTTATTTTCGTCGGCTTTTACGCGTAAACCGACGAAAATATATTTAATTTTGTCGGTTTAACTTGGTGACGAATGTATGTGTTTATTTTCGCGCTTTTTGTTAGCAAAAAAAGTATAGCCGACAAAAAAGTGTCGTTTCCTGTAGTGGGCCTTCTTGGTATATAGCTGCATGCATGCATCTAGTGCAGTACGGCGCAAGCACTAATGATTATGTCCCCTCTTCAAATTAAACTTCGTGGAAAGTTAATAGGCTCATAGACTCATATTGCATCATGCTCCTCGGATGTGCTAGGGTATGATCTTTCTTTACACAAAAAGAGAACATAAAATCAGTGCCAATGGTATATCAGTTTTACACATTCACCGTAGCGCTGTAGATTCCCATCATCAGCCAAACTAGTAGTTTCGGTTGATTGCCCATTGTGTTAAGTTGTGTTACATTGATAATTAAGGCTCTGCTCCAAATTTTTGCAACTCTAACTCTAAATTGACACTTGGATCCACTCCTATGAGAAGTTAGAGGAGTCAGAGGAACTGTTTGGTTAGGAAGTTAGCTCTCACTCCATGAATAAAAAGAATCTATGTAAAAAGACTACACTATTCTTAGTTTTATGACTTACAATTTTTTCCATAATGCTTAAATTATTGCTTAATTAGTTGATTTTCTGTTTTTTCGGGCCATGTTGTGCTTTTTTCCCCCGGCATGCTGATCGCTATCTTAATCGACCACCTATTCCATACAGGCAACAAAAAGGTGTCAGATGAGATTCCATCACATACCCTACCATCCCTCTAGAAAGGGTGTGTAGAGGGGTGCCCACTCCTCTAGGGTGCTTTGCCTCATTAACGTCTGTAGGACATAAGGCTCAACTCCCTTTTTGTGAGGGCATAGTCATAAGGGCCCATGAAGATGGATGGGCACTCTTGTCCCTCTAGGAATCGACTAACAAGTGAGGCTACTAAGTCTCGTTGTCCCTGTGCGATTGGCCCTCGAACGTTGGTCTAAGCCTTGGGACCCTGTGGGACCTCGGCCAGAGTAAGAGGCCTACCCATACATAATGATAACATGTGATCAACTACCACCTCTCTAGAATGACGAAGATGCCCATGCCTAAACCACCCTTCTAGGGATAGGATAATATTTGTGTAATAAGATAAGTACCTATAAAGGCTCATTTTAACTCCTACTTGTAACTTGAATTCTCATTGAATACAAGAGACATAAAATTGTGTACCCTCGGGAACCCGACAAGGAGGTATCCCTATACTCCTAGCACAGGGGCACACTAATAAGAGTAGGGCACCTACTCTAGCGCTTGAATCAGATAAACCTTCATGTCATCTCTGTCTCTCTTGGACAATGCCCGTGAAATGGCTAGCATTTGCCCTCACTCACATGTCCCATTTCTTAACATACGACACACCCAAACAACCTTCTTCATATGTAACATCTAAAGGACTTTACTAAAATTGAGATCTTTGAACTTAGGGTGTGTTTGGTAGGGCTCTAGCTCCACAGATCCGTGGATCTCGTGGAGCCGGTATTCTAGCTTCACCAGATCCGTGGAGCTGAAGTTGTGAGTACATTAAGAGTGTTTAGATGAATTATCTTGTTTACATTTTAGACCAAAAATATAAACTTAATTCACTTTATTTTAGCCTACAAGTTTCAGATCATAGGTGAAGTTGGGATCTGAGCTCTACCAAACAGTCCTTAAAATTACCCAAAAAACTTTCAACTAACATTGGGAGCTTTCAACTGAAACATAGATATAACTTGGAAAAATTGCCCCAACTTTCAACTAAAAATTTCCCTAACTTTGACATAAAAAGTTCGCACTTTCGCACAAAAATCCAACACATCACCGAATTCACCCACTTTCAACTTGAAAAATCATAGTCATTCAACTTGTTGGATCGATATATACTAATATAGCAATCAGAGGGGGTGAATGATTGCACGGAAGCTAAAACCAATTTTTTAGTGATTCTCAAAATACCCCTAAACAAATTATGAAAAATTGCTTTGGTTTCCACGAAAACAGAATGATATACGCTTACTAAAATAGTAATTCCTAAAGATCCCACCATTAGATTGATATGAAATGTCAACTGTAGAAACTAGATTCAATTTCTAAACTAACTCAATAAGAATCAGCTCGATCAGATCTACAGATCTAGAGTTATGACCTTCGCAAGATAACTGTAGCTAATAATGACGAAAATGATCCAACCCTAATTACGAGATTAATCAGGATCTACAGGGAATTGACCAATCAAACTTTTTAGATCAATCACTTGATGCCCTAGAAAGGTTTTAAATAGATTAAATCAAAATTATCATGGTGAAATAATGAATCAATTTGAAAAACAAAACAGGCATGCAATTGAACAACTAAACATATTTTTTTGTTTTTAAAAATTCTGGAAATTAATAAAATTATGGTCAAACCTAGAGAATTAATCTAGAATAAATAATCTAATACCAAAAAAGAACAGTAACCGAACTGGAGAGTGGCAGGTTCTAAAGTAGTGTTCCAGACATAAGATCTGTAACCTAGAAATGCAACATGAATCCGAAGGGTGCCTTCAGTTCTGACGGAAAATGAGACTACAGATCTGCATTCTAGAAATTGTACTCACGGGAGAAATCAACAAAGGTACTCATAAGATTAGTCAATGCATACACTAATCTGCCTTTTCCTTTCTATTGATGCACGTACAAACCTCATGTCCGCTAGTAGCTTTCTAGCACAAGGACTCTGCTAGAAATTTGTGGCCGCTTAGCTAGCACAGCCGATCGGCCACCATGCTTCAGCGCCAGGAGAAGTCGCCAGAGACATCGCCGCCACCTAAAGCTCGCCGCATGAAACAAAAACCCTAATCTCTACTTCTAATTAACTGCATATATATATCCACTGCCCAATTATACTGAGCCAATACATGCATACAGCCCAAAATTCACACATACACGCCAGACACCCACTCGCTCTTCTCGTGACTCACTCGCTCACACATGTACCGCTTCTAGTCCCTAACTCTGATGACATCATTAATCACTAGGACCTCATTTCTTTAACCTAGTCCCTAACCTCGCCTATGAACCTAGTTCGGTCCCATCATCAACAGATTCCCTCAAACAACACACCCATATGAACAAACATGAAACCATCACAGATACAAGCACAAGTCTATGACTTGACTCAAGATTAATCCACAACCACTCACACGAGCACATTGCATCAAGCAAAATCATTACCATGCTATCACAAGCATATCAAATAATCATCCTAAAAGCACATACACAAGAACCACACATGTCATGAGCACAACCACTTTGCAATGCTAATATCATCACTAAACCAATTTTTTCAGCATATGATTTCACACAACTCAATCTATAAACTTTCACCTAGACTCCCTACAAGCATGACTATCTACATCGAGTAGGAGCACCATAGATACGGTGGCAATGAGAAGAGGAAGTGAGGGCGTGAGGCAAGCACACCACCCAATGTTTTTTTTTGGCCGATGAGAAGGGAAGCATGAAGCAGGCAGGCCACAAAAACGGGGACAAGTGGATAAGTATGGAGGAGAGGCAGGCATGCTGCTGAATGTCTATGTATGATGAAGGGAAGCACGACTGCGCCGAGGAGGGCACAAAAGAAGGAGCCAGATAAAAGGAATTGAAATCTACAAAGCATGTGGGCCTACAACCAACACTTCCTATGCACTTGGAACCGAATAACACACCTAGGAGTTTTAGGAGTTTTAAGTTCTTAAGTAGGTCCTCAAGGATGTGATGTACCTCACTTATAACCACAATAAGCATATCTCGAATTGGAAATGGTCTTGTACCCTCAATTCGCTTGTTTCAGTAGTATTTATCTATTTCTATGGGATGTATTGTCTGATGTCTATTGAGGAAAGCAAGTGTAGCTATTACAGTATTTCTATTTTCAACCTGTACTGTACCACAATATTTCACATTCTTTAAAGTGGTTAATTCATGTCATATGTTATTTAGAAAGCTTATGTACAATCATTTCTCATTTTTTCATAGATTTTGGGCTTCCTTAATTAGTCTTTGCATGGTAGGTTTGAACAAATACTGTGAAATGAAGGAGTACCTACTAACTGAGCTTGTACGACACATTACAGTTTGTTAACTTTGCTCGAAAGTGATCAATCGACCATAGGGTACTCCATCTGTGGGCCAAGAAAATATCCTTACCCTAGTTCTTCCTCCTAATTGTTAGAATTTCATTACCATGTATTTTGTGATTTAAAATAAAGTAAAGCACATCAAAACACTAAATGATTTACTATTGTAGCTTGAGTGTCATGTCATCAATGCCATCATTTACATACTAAAATGACACATTAGAATAAGTTCATAGACTTTAACATTGAATTATTAGTCAATAAAACATCTTCTGAAAAGTTCTTACATAAATCTTGCTCAATTTTCTCAAACTTTTGTAACTAGTGCATTTATTCTAAACTTTTATAAAAATTACACATTCCTTTTTTCCTTTTTCAAACAAAAAGTATACATTTTTGGGGATATGATTAAATGATTATGTGAAAGTGGCATAAAATAAACTAGGACTTTTGCAAAAACCACCTGCAAGAGGAGAGTTTGTCAAAAACATACATATATTTCAAAATTCATAAAAAAACCACCCGCAAGTTCTACGTGGTTGCAAATCCCCACCCCCAAATGGGCAATTCACTTGCTGAAGCTACTAGAAGTCAATAAACTGTTAATTTGGCTATCTCACTAAGGGGCTCAAGTCCATCCAGACTGCAAAACTCCTCCCACACGCCACAATGCTAGCAATTGCCTCTGATCGTATTCTTTCTTGCCCTCTATTCTCTCACCCCAACGTTATGCTTTATTATCCCACAATTACCTCATGCGCCCTACCCAATACCGCACATCTTTGCTACTCATAGTTCACAGAACTGGCTCAATGGGATTTCCACAAGCCCTTGTAGGAGCTTCAAGGAGTAAATTGACCCATGTGTAGGGAACTTGCAACCACATAGAACTTGCAGGTGTCTTTTTACTAACCCTACTTGCAGGTGGGTTTTTGCAAAATCCTCAATAAGCTAAGAATAATATTTTTTTATTTTGTTGAGACATGTTCAGAATTTAGATAAACACTTGTTTCAACCTTATTTGTTACTTGGTCTGTATAGTATTAGTAAACCAACAGGAGAATCAAAAAATGTTGGGTATTTAAAGAATGTTTTGGAGTTTTTTAGTTGAATTGTTATTATGCTTTCCTCCTATTAAAACAAACCTCTATTAAATTAAAATCACTATTTAATAGTTGAAAGCACACATTCAGACTTTCTAGGTAATGGTGTCCACTCTCCCAGGAAAAAATTCGCACCTGCCATGTAGCACCCCTTCTAAAAATTAGACATATAGCAAGCATGATCTTAAAGTAGTTAAATCTCCTTCTCTCTCCCTATATGATTTTCTATGGCACACGGTGCCAAAGAATTTTTTCCTCTCTCCCAAATCTGTGACAAAATACCCATGGAAAATAAACTTCAAGTATAAATGTTGTTCTTCTTTAATAGTATGTAGACAAACTAAAAGTAGTAGTAGCAGCAGTAACTGTCTTGCTGTATTTCTGTTAGTATTATCTGAATACAGAAAATAGTTCTATATTTCTAATTCCGTACACTATTGCCCACAGGACAAAAAGACATATTCGGACTCCAGTTACCATGAGCATATCGAAGACCATTGGGGTCATTAGTGGCATCAATGAGTCTGTTAATTTCTTTCAGTGGGCTAGATCTGCCATCTCATCCCTGTTCTCCCAAGGAACGGAGCACAGGATCAAAACTTCAAGAGGACGTATTACAGTTGTTGCAGAGTGATCTCCAACGCCTCAGGCAATCTCTACCAGCAATGTATGACCTCATTGATCGAGCAGAGTGGAGGAGCCACAGTGTGTGGCTGAGCTCCTTCCAGAACTCAAGGATGCAGTTTATGATGCCGATGACCTTCTCGATGAATTCAAATGGTACGAGCAGAAGATGGAAGTGGAGGCAATGTGAGCCAGTCACCTTTATTGATTTCTTTAACACTGTCATTCAAGGCAGCTTCAACAAAGTGAAAGATATCCAGGAAAGGCTGGAAAATCTTTCTAATCAGCTGAAGGAGATGGGCTTGTGGAGTGACACAAAGGTTTGACAAATCAGTCAGGCCAGAGACCAGTTCATTCCCAACTGAGACAAAAATATTTGGTCGTGACAAGGAACTGAATAAGGTGATGGGGTTGCTTGGTGTGCCTACAGATAGTAGTAGGGCTCATTCCAAACGCAAGAGAGCAAGTAGTTCAGTCAATGCATCAGCTAGCAGCCAAGTTGGTTGTACACTAGACAATAATGAAGCAAGAATGTCAGATGTTCCTGTTTTGCCAATAGTTGGAATTGGGGTGTTGGAAAGACCACTCTGGCCCAAAATATCTGCAACCATCCACAAGTGAAGTCTTGCTTCGACTTGATAATTTGGATTTGTGTTTCTGATGATTTCGACGGAAGAGATTAACTAAAGAGGCCATACAATCTTCAACATCTGGTAAAGAGGCAGAAACGGATCATTTGGATTTCTTCAGCAAGCTCGCTAAAAACGTGAAGAATAAAAGGTTTTGCTTATCCTGACCATGTGGGATGATTCCTTGAAAGAAGATATGCAGTGTTGAAGAGATTTTGTGCACCTTTAACATCTGGACTTCCGGGAAGTATGATGTTGGTGACCACCAGATCTCCAGAGGTTGCTGATGCAGTGCGAAAAATGGAACCCATTCCATTAGAGGGTTTGAAGGATGATGTATTTTGGGATTTCTTCAAACTATGCGTGTTTGGATCTGATTGCTCATACAATGATTCAGAGTTGGAGAGCATTGTAGAAGCATACTTCCAAAGTTGAAAGGTTCTCCTTGGCCGCCAAAACTCTTGGGAGGCTGTTACGAATGAACCTTCACCCTACACATTGGAATAATATACTGAAGAGTGAATTGTGGGAGCTGAAACAAAAGGAAACTGATATTTTGCCAGCCCTTCGTTTGAGCTACATATATTTACCATTTCATTTGAAGCGATGCTTCTCATTTTGTGCTGTGTACCCCAAAGATCACGAATTTGACAAGGAAAAGTTAGCTGAAATTTGGGTGGCAGAAGGCTTTGTGGAACCTCAAGGTGATATTCCAATTCAACATATTGGTTGTCAGTACTTTGAAGACCTTGTGAATCGATCCTTCTTTCAAAAAGTTTCTGGTACATACGTAATCCATGACTTGCTGCATGACATGGCGCAACTAGTTTCAGGGCATGACTGTTTGTCTTAAAAGACACAAGTGACTTTGGAAAAGTTCCTCTGAATGTTCGTCATATGTCAATACTATCTAGCACAAAAGTTGACTGTTCCAATTTGTTGAGCCTATGCAAGCACACAAAGCTGCGAACCCTACTTTGCAACAGGTCTTTACGAACTTTTTTTGTAATGGACCGCTGTAGTAAACTTCGTGTATGCGTGTGATGTTTTGTACCGATACAAAGGAGTTACCAGACAGTATTGGCAACTTGAAGCATCTTCGGTACCTTGAAATCTCCCAGGCTTGTCCTTTCAAGAGCCTTCCTTCAGCCTTCTGTTGCCTCTATAATTTGCAGATCATACGTGCTAGCAATTGCAAATTAGAAAGCTTGCCCAATGACTTTAGCAAGTTACTCAATTTACAGGTATTTGAATTGTGGGGCTTTGGATATCACTCAAAGAGTATACTTGTATTGATGAAGCCAATAAACAAGAATCAGGAATTAGATTTTTGAAGAATTTGAACCAATTTTGCGGAGGTTTGTTTATTTCTAATCTTCATGAGATAAGCAAGGATCATGCAGCAGAAGCCGAACTAAAGAATAAGAAGGATCTTAACGGCCTGTCACTGGAATGGCCTTCCCAAAGGTCCCCAGAGCGCAATGAGAAAGAAGTGCTTCAAGCTCTACAACCTCCGACCAGTCTCAAATCTCTGCCTCTGGCATTATCCAGGTGAATCACTTCAAGCTGGTTTCAGCCACAAACATGCCAAACTTAAGATCACTTGAGTTTAGACGTTGTCATGGAGTTGAGGGCATATCATTTTCCAGTATCTTACAGCGCATAAACAACAATGGCAGCATGGGTACTTTCTCGTCCATGACAGACCTAACCATTTATGAGTGCAACAATTTAAGTCTCGAACAAGTTGAACATATGCCTGCCATCAAGACAATAAGAATTGGAACATGCGGAAGGTTAGTATCACTACCAATTGCAAGGTTTGGAGATTGCCTTGAAGAACTGCAGGTGATTGATTGTCCAAATATCTCCCAGCCCGTTGAAAGTTTCATGAGTTTTCCTTTGCTGAAGAATTTGGTGATTGGGTACTGTCCAAGTCTCAACTGGCAAAGGGATTTGTATTACCACCATCTCTCGAAAGGCTCTACTTAACGCGTTGTGGGGATATCTCTGCCTGGTTTCCATCCTGCATGGAGAACCTCACCCCTCGTGTCACTGCAGTTGTGTGGTTTTGCACGCATAGAGTCCATCCCACCTGTGGAGCAGTAATCTTGCATCACTCACTCAATTGTGTATTCTGAATTGTCCAGACCTTGTGTCAATTGGTGGAGCAGACGCAATTGCAAATATAGAGAACGCGAGCATAGATGGCTGTCCAAAGTTGGAGCACTAAACGCAATTGCAAAGACGGCTGCCAACCTGGCACTTGCAGCCAAATGGTATGTGTGTTAACACTAGTTTCCTTCTAGTTTTTATTCTGATTTTCTGAAAAACTTCTGATATACTAGAAAACACTTACGTATACGCACGACTGTAAAATTGTACTTCTTGCTTTAAAGCGCTGTCATAAAAGCACGTTCGACGACTTCTTGATGACCTCATTCCATATAGTACCGTGAGATCTTAATTTTTTTTCTAAAGTCTGTTGTTTACAGTAATTCCAAATAGTTCAACTAACAAAAAATCTTGCCAATAATATACATGTCCAAGTGCTGCCGTAATGTATGAAGTAATTTGGAACTATCCTTTATTTGTATGTTATACGATGAATTCTTATTCTCATTGCAGCTTGTAGTTTATAGTTTCATTTTCTGAGGAAAAATCTTGTTTTCAATGGAGGTTCGAGGATCGAGACTGGAGAGCGATATAACAAGTGAACATTGCCTTCATCTCGCCTTCACCTTAGTAGCTCCCCATGGAAAATTCTCCTCATTACTCCAATTTTATTACACCAACCCTTCTGTCTTTAATCCATATATATGCTCGAAGCATTACCCTTCCTTGTTCCCACAGAAGGTGACTTCTTGTTCCAAATACTTAGCATACATAATGTCGTAATGTATTTCGGGAGTTGACTTGTCCTCCCTGCGTCATACTCCTATTGTACTGTTTATGTCAAATAGGTGGGGTAAAACATGCATGCTATTGTACCTTCTATGTTGTATGTACGTATGCATGTCATTTGCTTTTGCTTAATCGATTGTATTACAATGTTAACCGGAATACTCCTCCGTGAGATGTTTCCAGATGTTATAATATATTTCTAAAATCCAATAAAATATAATATTATGAAATTTTTTAAGACAAATCTACACATGATTTTCATGTATCCAATTTAAATATTTTAAAAAATATTAATAGTCAAAGTTCCAAAGCTTGACTACACATATGTCCAAAATGACAACTATTTGTGACAGGATGGAGTAGCATGCACGTTACAGATAACAATACATTCAACATGTCACAGATAGCATGTTACTGACAGTTCAATTAATTTTGTTTAAAAATAAACATGGATGTCAGCAACATACATTGCCAATCAAACACAACATAATAACATATAGACAAGTTTATCTCAGAGCAAATAATCAAGTAGTATATTAATTGGGAACTGGACATCTAATGGTGCATTACACAATTCTGCATGCAAGAAATGTCATCAAAAGTGCAGAAAATGGGCCAATTGTCGCTATACCAAACTGAGAATGTGGTTATTACAGTCCAAACGTCGAGTTCAAATATGGCAAACAAGAAAGCAGTCATGGAACGTCTCAATTTTTTCTCCAATGAAAAAGCCTCCGTCCTGAACCTGAAGTCCCTGAACTAGTCATACTAACCACCTAGAGACGCTTGTAGTTGGTTGTAGAATTAAAGAACTTTCCCATGACAAGATAAAGCTTTTATTCGAGTTCTATTGGTCAGAGTACAAATGTCCCAACTAGTTGGCGATGCACCTAACATCAAAGAGAGATTCCTAGGCCATTATGCTTGGGGCTTCTCCTCAGCTTTCTTTGGCTGTCATGAAAACAGTTTACAAACTTTTGCCAGTATCAAATTGACAGTACCTAGAAAAAAAGGTATAAAAAACAATGAACCAATGAGAATGCCCTGATGATGATGCGAAGAGGTCATCGAAACATCCTTCTAAATCAAAATTACACTGTTACACACAATAGACCTACAAGAATGACGATAGGCGGAAAAAGAGACAGAGGGGTGGGGGTGGGGACGAGGTTAAACCATAATGCAGATAGCAGAAGCTCCAATGAAAAATCAAGGCATCTTTCATTGCTAAAAATAAGAAAGGGCCTGTTCAGACGCACGCAGGAGAGGAGGGAAGGGAGGGTGTGATTTGTTTTCAGTTCTTAATCCAAGGAATCCCAAAGGACACTTCATCCAAATTACTCCTAAACATGTGTCACACGTAGGTATAATAATAGTGGTCACTATTCATACACGTAGAGCAGCACCGTTGTACTGTAGCACTAGCTTTCTAGTCTAAGGATTAGTTGTTTGTTATCTTATTAGTTAGTTAGGCAACTTCGATAATCTAATAAGATGCATAGTTGAGAATAGCAAAAATATCTCTCTCGAATTCACAATTATAGCATGTAATTAGTTCAATTTATATTAGACAAGCTCCAGATTTTGTCATATCACATGGAGAATCCAGGACTTCAACCATGTGTAGTTGATAGTCCCATCCACTGTTCCCTTAGGTGGCTGCCTAGGCGGCACCCAGGCGCTAGGCTCCACCTCCCGCCTAACTGCTTAGACCGATTTATCCCGCTTAGGTGGCCGCCCAACCCACCTAATCAGTGATTAGGCGTTGCCATTCTGCCACCCGACTAGAGCCTAGCGCCTTGGTGAACAGTCCCATCTTACAGGGTTAAATTCTTGAATCCACCACAGTTTGAATAGACAAAAAAACATCAGAAGGACTATTTGTGGTTAGGTAGTTTTGATCTCTAGGAGTTAAAATTATAGATCCTAGACTGGCTAGCAAGAAGCACTTTGCTAAATAAGCCAAAGAAATAAAGTACAAAACATACCACCTTATCCTAGGTCACAGAATTGACACCCAATGAACGATAAGAGTAATTTTCAGCCTACTATATATTATTGTCGATATTAAGAAACCACAGCTTATAGGTAGCACCATTCAAATAGAGAATACTCTGCTAAATCATCTTTAACTTGTATCAAATCATTCATATCTTTTGTTTCCTAGTTTCCTAAATATTCCCAGCAAAAAATATGTAACAAGCTGCATGACTACAGGATATGCTTCAAGTACATATTGTACATCACTGTGTGACCCTCTAGTCCTCTACTGCTTAAACGAGAACACACGTTTCTGGTTAGCAATTTATTTCATCAACCTAATTCCTACCTCTGTTGGGTAATTGGGTGGCACTAAAACATAATCCTAGGAGAAGGTATAAAGATTAATGTAATCCTAAGTTAACACAATAATGTAACCAATGGAACAACAAATGTCTACTACACTTTGTAGCATGGTTATTAAGTCGCCGCTTAAGCCCCGCCGCCAGGAAGTCCGCCATGGTATTCGCTCACCTGGCTCGTCTTCGCCACCCACTTGCCCACACCGCTTGCTCAAATTGCCGCTACTCAAGATCGCATCGCCACCGCCATCCAAAGAACAAATCAACTGATCTCGCTTCCACGCGCCTCAATCTGGTGCCTTCGAGGTCACTAGCACCTTCGCCACCTCCTGATCCACGCCGATCCGCTCTCCACGCCGATCCACTCACCTCCACGAAGCTCGACGGGAGATGGGGAGGCGACTTGGGAGACGATGGGGAGCGCGATGGGGTGGTGATGAGGCCTGATAGGGAGGCGGGAGCCTCGATGGGGAGGCGACGGGGACCTCAACAGGGAGGCGGCAGAGAGAGCTCGATGGGGGAGAGATGGACGCGAACGGGGAGGCATAAGGAGAAGCTCAATGTGGAGAGAGACGGACGCGATACTAAGGCATAGGAGGTATAACGTGATATCGAGGCGACGGGAGGTATATATTATGTATATATGATATTTGTATTAGTCGCTTATCTCGCCTAGGCACCGACTAGGTGCCTAGGCGCCCAGCGCCTGAGGCAACTTCGCCGAGCACCGTGATAACCATGCTTTGTAGTGAATAGAAGGACCTTCCTTCATTTAGTTCCCAAGTCTGATGCTCCCTGCCCCAAACTATATATAATAGCAGCACATCTTATACATGGGACACAAAATGATGTGTAGCAGCATATTTTATAGTAATCTCTTATCACAATAAGATGCTTGGTAAAGTAAATAAAATAGCTCAGAACAAATCTACAGGCACACAGAACAGTAATTTTGACATATGTTCATCGAACATCCCATAAGCTTGTCCCACAGGGCATGCATTGGTGTCCTCCACCTCAATATCACAACCGTACAAAATGAAGTGGATTGCATCAAGAAGTTGTTAATGAAAGTTCTATAGAGTATTCATTTAATCCAGTCAATAAAAAATGAGTGCACAAAGACAATATGTTTGTTAAAGCATGCTATATTTTCATCTAATCTAATCATCAAATAAGAGTGTGGAAAAACCAAATGAGCAGTTGAAAAGAGCACCAAAGCAAAATCCCCCATCACAGCCGCTGCTAGCCTGCTACTATTCCAATATACTCTCCATGAACACGAACACACATATGTCCACGCGTGGATTGTATTCGGGCAACATATTCAGTAACACAAGTTATATATAGTAATAATTAAAGTCATAAAAATTCTGAAAAAAATTGTAGATGTATTTTATAGATTACTCTACCTATGTATGAAATTGTAGGTTCAAATTCATTATATATCAAGAGTTACAAAAAAGAGAAAATTCACAAGTTTAAAAGCTCTCGATATACAATGAATTTGATCTTGAAACTTCATACGAGAGTAATCTATAAAGTGCATCAACAATTTTTTTCAGAATTTTTCATGACTTTATTAGTTGGTGTGTACGTGTACATCAAGCTTCTGTGTGTACATGATATATTGCCTGAATTCAGACAAACAAACAGTAACAAGACAAGCAATATAAGCATCAGGCAAACATTAGTAGATTCCTCAGGTGTTATGTGAAACATGGAAGACTTGGACCGACACTTTTATAGAAGGCGAAGTACAAGAAATTGCCCTCGTTATTAATCTCCCAAACGTAAACTTAGAAATTGCAACCATATATAGATTATTCCAATCTACATGTACACCATTGCACACACAAAAAATGATGAAACGAGCAGTTGTCAATTAGGTTTTATAATCACCCAATACACACTTTGCTAACGGAAAAAGATGAGTGGTAATCTGCATAATACCCTCGATTCCTACAAGTGGGCGAGAGATTTGATCGCTAGGTAATCAGATACACCCATGCACGCAAGGTGTTCGAAGAAAAGAAAAGCAACTAGGGGCAAAAAAAGGCGCACCTATGCTTGGGAATGACATATCCAGCTCCTCCTCGATGACGACGGGCCACTTTCCTGGCGCCACGGAACATCTGCTCGGTTCTATGAGGTGGCCACGGGCAAAGATCTTGTCGAGATGCCCTATGCTGTGACGCCGCCAGCGGCGATAAAAGCCTCCATGGTGCCGTTGAAGTGAAGTAGGGATGAGGACGTGGGGGCAGCTGGGGCTTGGGGTCCTCGGCTGCTAAGGCAGGAGCGAGAGGCGCCGAGCTCACCGAGCAAGCAGGGTTGGAATCCTTGGCCTGGCATTGCACTGGGCTAGGAGCTCCACCGCCGCCTCATGGTCCAGCGGCTGTACTCCACCACCACCTTCGACAGGAACTTGAGCATCTCCGCCTTTCTTTCTTCAGTCTCGCCGCTGCCGCCTCCTCAAGATTACGTGGCGTCGGAGGCTTCAGGGTTGGCTACAGAGCACTTTGGGTTGGGTCTGGTCTGCTGGGCTCGACTCAAGGCAGTCAGGCTCGGCCGGGGCATACAAAGTGTTGGCTCGCTAGGGTGCACTTGCTATTGCTAACTAAGGAGAAAGGATGCTCTCCAGGTTTTCAATAAATCATCATCATCACTTTTTGTGAAGACATATGTTTGATAATTCAACATATTAGGAAGGGCAAAAAGTCTTCCTCCCAGTCAACATGAATTGACCTTGTCGGAATGGCATTTTCTGAAGAAATTTTTGAATGTAGTGGTATAGTACAAATTAAGCGAAAAGTAGTGGCGTAATCCAAAACCACAAAACAACCAGTGGCATACACCAAAATTTTACTTACATTAATAGAGATTCATAAATGATCAGTAGTCAATGAAAGATTGCTCAAGAGCAACCCATTACATGCTTGAACATGAATGCAAGGCTACACAATCATTTATAATATTAAGGTACTTATTACAAGTGTTTAGTTTCACCTAGAATTGTTGCTTGCAAAACCTCACGCCTTATAAGTAGCCACCTAAAAGATGAATATCCTCAATTGCATTCATGTGGTAAAAGAAAAGATGCTAGTCTCTGATTTTCTAATGTTGGATGATGCAACAAGCTTTTATTCCCTCTGTCGGAAAGTGCATGACGAACAAGACTCATGGTCTTATCTGTGGTGATCTAGTTCTTTACTTCTGAAAAGGCATACAATCGCTTTAAGACTATAATCAAGTTGCTACTATCTACAAATGGGTATGGCAAAACAAATGCATGCTTACATAGAGTATTTTTTGTATTCTCTTGAAAGAAAAAATTAATGCAAGGGAGATGCTACAGAAAAAAATATAAGGTACAATCCGTTCATTCTGTGCTGTGTCAGTCTAATGTGAATGAGGACTGGATTCATCTATATTTTGACCGCCAATTTCGCAAAGCATGCTGGGACGTGATCCATATTAATTGGGAAACATCTCTGGACATCTTTGTCATGCTACTTAGGGGAAAAGCTCTTGCTGGCCCAAAGAAGTCCTTTTCAGTGAGCTAAACATCTCATGGTGTTGGAACGTTTGGATTTAAAGAAACACATGTATGTTTGACAAAGTGCCACCAAATAAGCATAGATTCAAAAGATCCGTATTCTCAGACCTAGAATATCTGAAATCAAGAACCTCTCAGAAGATGGCTAATGATTTGTCGAATTAGATTGGTTAAGTGATTCCTTTGCTGGTAATAATGTTCTTATTCTTTCTTTTGTTGCTAGATTTCTATCGGCCTGTGGTTTGTTCTTTGGGATTATTTTTTTGTTGAAACTAGTGTTCCCTATCAAAAAAGTAGTCTAATTATGCTTTGGCTACAAGCCTGAAAATAGTATGCTTAACTATTCTTGAAAATAATAATATTATTATGACTAATGACTCATCCAGTTTCCATAGGAAAAATGGACAACAAAAGCTAAGTCGAGCAATTCACTAAAAGAAATCTGAAATGACAGGTGATGTGAATGTACATGTAAAATTATTTTTTCTACCAAAATTTCAGATATATGACTGTATCACCACTTTATCACCTATGCTTGTTTTATCAAATATGAAAGATATTGCTTCAGAAATTTTAGCGTATTGCAAAATTCATAATAAAAATAAGCCAAATAAACTAGCACTCCTATACCAATCAAACAATAAGTAATTTTCATGTACGGAATATATCAAAAGCATGTGAGATTGAGGCAAAGGAAAAATAGTTGGATTTGCAAAGAATGCATAACGCAGGCTTCAACATGGTAATTCAAGGTCTCATGAACTTTTTTCTGGAGAAAAGTTCTCTATGCAGCCAAAAAGCCTTTTGAGATATAAAGTGTCCATTTTGTTTCTATGTTATTGATGTTAGTGCAAATAAGATGTCACTAATCACATTTTACACACATATTTGATTGAAATGTTTCAAGGTGTCAACCCTAAGATATTCTAATTTCTACGCTTTCTATGAATAATATGATCTACTGTAATATTACCTTTCCGAGACAAAGACAAACTGCAACCCTTTGTAGCTCCCCACCAGAAAGATTTACAACCTTCCTGTCCATGAGTTCCTCAATTTTCAGTGGTTTCATGACATCAGATCTGAACTGAGCTTGAGTGTATGATCCAGGTATTTTCTTGTGTAGAAGTTCCTCACTGTAGAGCTATATTTAGACATCAATTCCTGAGGCTTGTATGAGACAGTGTATGCAGGCATGTCAACTTCTTCATCACCTACTTTGTCTAGTTTCACTTGACCTGCATGAAAAACTCAGAAAAGCAATTACGAGAGTACTACTCTAAAGTAATTCTTCAGGTCACTGCAAAGCATATTTGACAAAAGGTGATATACCAGCATGCGGATAAATTTTGTCCTTCCAGTACTGTTCTCACCGAGCAGGACAATTATCTGGGAATCCTAAAGCTGCCTTCTTTGACTGAAAGCTTGAAACCTCCTCTGTTTTCATCATGGTAGGATACTTGTAGCATTGGTAAGTCTGACCTCTATGATCTCCTCAGCAGAGTCAGTAACCTAAGAAGACAAACAACACTGCATAAGATTCAGAGCACATAGCTAGCAAGTAAAAATGGTGCTCAAAAGTCTTTGACCACAATCATAGCCCTTACTCTAAATGTAAGTTTTCTTCACGGAAACGTAGATTTTCTGTTGGGATAAAGCCGCTTTAAGAAAATAATTCCTTCTCTGACTGAAGAGGGTAAAGTAACAACACCATATGCTCTTGGAGTCCCATAAAGACAGCATATGTAGTCTGATAAGTAGTCAAGAATGCTAAGATCATGCTCCACAACAATTACATAGCTGCAAATAGGGAAAATAGTTTATAAGCTATGGAGAGAATGACTCAAATGTTTTGACTGTCTTATGTTCTATAAGAAGTATGTTCTATTTACTTTTTGGGTTGAAACAAGAAACGTATAACTTGTGCAGCTTTCAGCCTTTGTTTCACATCAAGATAGCAGGATGGCTCATCAAACATATAAACATCTGCTTCCTCCATATAGCACGAGCAGCTATTGAAAATCTCTGGAGCTCACCACCTGATAGATCTAAGACATTTTGGTCCAATACTTGATTCAATTCGAGAATATCACACAATGTGTCTTTCACTTGTCACTTGTCTTTCTTATTAAGAAGGACCCTAACTTTCCTTTAACAGATTTTGGAATGTGACCAAGGTACTGAGGTTTAATAGTTGCCTGAACCCATTAAAGCACATTAGACAGAACACACAACACAACAAAATATAATAACTTCTAATACAATGATAAAATAAGCTGAAATACTGAAACGAAAGCAAGAACCGATCTAATTTGAACAATTGATAACATATATTCATATGAATTCAAATGTTAGAAACTATAGTATATATCATTGTGGAGAAAGATATTAATCATGACCAGCAGAGCAATTCCTATGGAGGATGTGTTGACCAAGACTAGGAAATGAATAGGTATGAGGGAAATATCCTAAAACTACGGTTACATTAGCATATTTCCTATTTTCTTCAAAACCATCTAACGCACTTGGAAGTTAAAACAGGATTAGAAATGACTATTTGAATGAAATTTTGATGTTAATCAGACAAAAAACTTCATAAAATGTGAACATTGACAAGAGAAAAGTAAGAAGTACGGACTTACAGGACAATAGAACACAATGACAATTAATATTAGTTTTGCAGGACATATGAAAGTTCTATAGAGAATTTATTTAATCCAGTCAATAAAAATGAGTGCATAAACACAATATGTTCGCTAAAGCATGCTATATTTTTCATCTAATCTAATCATCAAAAATGAGTGAAAAACCAAATGAGCAGTTGAAAAGAGCACCAAAGCTAATCCCTCATCACAGCTGCTGCTAGCCTGCTACTAGTACAAAGTACAGACCAGATTATTCCAATACACTTCTCCATGATCACACGGAACACTTTTATAGAAGGCAAACATTAGTAGATTCCTCATATGTTATGTGAAACATGGAAGACATGGACCGACACTTTTATAGAAGGCAAAGCACCACATAGAAATTGCTCCCTCTTTATTAATCTCCCAAACGTAAACTTAGAAATTGCAACCATATATAGATTATTCCAATCTACATGTACACCATTGCCAAAAAAAAAGGTTTGATGAAACGAGCAGTTATCAATTAGGTTTTATAATCACCCAATACACACTTTGCTCACGGAAAAGATGAGTGGTAATCTGCACAAATACCCGCGATTATTCTAAACTAACCCAACAAGGCTCACTTTCGATCGGATCTACAGATCTAGATTTATGACCTCGCAAGATGATTGTAGCTAGCATAATGACGAAAATGATCAAACCATAATTACGAGATTAATCAGATCTACGGAATTGACCACCGATGCCCTAGAAAGGTTTTGAATAGATCAAATCAAAATTATCGAGTGAAACAATGAATCAATCTGAAAAACAAAAGGCATGCAATCGAACAAGTAAACCTATTTTTGTTTTCAAAAATTCTAGAAATTAATAAAATTATGATCAAACCTAGAGAATTAATCTAGAACAAATAATCTAATACCATAAAAGAACAGTAACCTAACTGGAGAGTGCCAGGGTCTGAAGTAGTGTTCCAGACATTAGATCTGTAACCCAGAAGTGCAACATGAACTGAAGGGTGTCTTCAGTTCTGACGGAAAATATGACTACAGATCTGCATTCTGAAATTGTACTCATGGGAGAAATCAACAAAGGTACTCATAAGATTAGTCAATGCATACACTAATCTGCCTTTTCCTTTCTATTGATGCACGCACAAACCTCATGTCCGCTAGTAGCTTTCTAGCACAAGGACTCTGCTAGAAATTTGTGGCCGCTTAGCTAGCACAGCCGATCGGCCACCATGCTTCAGCGCCAGGAGAAGTCGCCAGAGACATCGCCGCCACCTAAAGCTCGCCGCATGAAACAAAAACCCTAATCTCTACTTCTAATTAACTGCATATATATATCCACTGCCCAATTATACTGAGCCAATACATGCATACAGCCCAAAATTCACACATACACGCCAGACACCCACTCGCTCTTCTCGTGACTCACTCGCTCACACATGTACCGCTTCTAGTCCCTAACTCTGATGACATCATTAATCACTAGGACCTCATTTCTTTAACCTAGTCCCTAACCTCGCCTATGAACCTAGTTCGGTCCCATCATCAACAGATTCCCTCAAACAACACACCCATATGAACAAACATGAAACCATCACAGATACAAGCACAAGTCTATGACTTGACTCAAGATTAATCCACAACCACTCACACGAGCACATTGCATCAAGCAAAATCATTACCATGCTATCACAAGCATATCAAATAATCATCCTAAAAGCACATACACAAGAACCACACATGTCATGAGCACAACCACTTTGCAATGCTAATATCATCACTAAACCAATTTTTTCAGCATATGATTTCACACAACTCAATCTATAAACTTTCACCTAGACTCCCTACAAGCATGACTATCTACATCGAGTAGGAGCACCATAGATACGGTGGCAATGAGAAGAGGAAGTGAGGGCGTGAGGCAAGCACACCACCCAATGTTTTTTTTTGGCCGATGAGAAGGGAAGCATGAAGCAGGCAGGCCACAAAAACGGGGACAAGTGGATAAGTATGGAGGAGAGGCAGGCATGCTGCTGAATGTCTATGTATGATGAAGGGAAGCACGACTGCGCCGAGGAGGGCACAAAAGAAGGAGCCAGATAAAAGGAATTGAAATCTACAAAGCATGTGGGCCTACAACCAACACTTCCTATGCACTTGGAACCGAATAACACACCTAGGAGTTTTAGGAGTTTTAAGTTCTTAAGTAGGTCCTCAAGGATGTGATGTACCTCACTTATAACCACAATAAGCATATCTCGAATTGGAAATGGTCTTGTACCCTCAATTCGCTTGTTTCAGTAGTATTTATCTATTTCTATGGGATGTATTGTCTGATGTCTATTGAGGAAAGCAAGTGTAGCTATTACAGTATTTCTATTTTCAACCTGTACTGTACCACAATATTTCACATTCTTTAAAGTGGTTAATTCATGTCATATGTTATTTAGAAAGCTTATGTACAATCATTTCTCATTTTTTCATAGATTTTGGGCTTCCTTAATTAGTCTTTGCATGGTAGGTTTGAACAAATACTGTGAAATGAAGGAGTACCTACTAACTGAGCTTGTACGACACATTACAGTTTGTTAACTTTGCTCGAAAGTGATCAATCGACCATAGGGTACTCCATCTGTGGGCCAAGAAAATATCCTTACCCTAGTTCTTCCTCCTAATTGTTAGAATTTCATTACCATGTATTTTGTGATTTAAAATAAAGTAAAGCACATCAAAACACTAAATGATTTACTATTGTAGCTTGAGTGTCATGTCATCAATGCCATCATTTACATACTAAAATGACACATTAGAATAAGTTCATAGACTTTAACATTGAATTATTAGTCAATAAAACATCTTCTGAAAAGTTCTTACATAAATCTTGCTCAATTTTCTCAAACTTTTGTAACTAGTGCATTTATTCTAAACTTTTATAAAAATTACACATTCCTTTTTTCCTTTTTCAAACAAAAAGTATACATTTTTGGGGATATGATTAAATGATTATGTGAAAGTGGCATAAAATAAACTAGGACTTTTGCAAAAACCACCTGCAAGAGGAGAGTTTGTCAAAAACATACATATATTTCAAAATTCATAAAAAAACCACCCGCAAGTTCTACGTGGTTGCAAATCCCCACCCCCAAATGGGCAATTCACTTGCTGAAGCTACTAGAAGTCAATAAACTGTTAATTTGGCTATCTCACTAAGGGGCTCAAGTCCATCCAGACTGCAAAACTCCTCCCACACGCCACAATGCTAGCAATTGCCTCTGATCGTATTCTTTCTTGCCCTCTATTCTCTCACCCCAACGTTATGCTTTATTATCCCACAATTACCTCATGCGCCCTACCCAATACCGCACATCTTTGCTACTCATAGTTCACAGAACTGGCTCAATGGGATTTCCACAAGCCCTTGTAGGAGCTTCAAGGAGTAAATTGACCCATGTGTAGGGAACTTGCAACCACATAGAACTTGCAGGTGTCTTTTTACTAACCCTACTTGCAGGTGGGTTTTTGCAAAATCCTCAATAAGCTAAGAATAATATTTTTTTATTTTGTTGAGACATGTTCAGAATTTAGATAAACACTTGTTTCAACCTTATTTGTTACTTGGTCTGTATAGTATTAGTAAACCAACAGGAGAATCAAAAAATGTTGGGTATTTAAAGAATGTTTTGGAGTTTTTTAGTTGAATTGTTATTATGCTTTCCTCCTATTAAAACAAACCTCTATTAAATTAAAATCACTATTTAATAGTTGAAAGCACACATTCAGACTTTCTAGGTAATGGTGTCCACTCTCCCAGGAAAAAATTCGCACCTGCCATGTAGCACCCCTTCTAAAAATTAGACATATAGCAAGCATGATCTTAAAGTAGTTAAATCTCCTTCTCTCTCCCTATATGATTTTCTATGGCACACGGTGCCAAAGAATTTTTTCCTCTCTCCCAAATCTGTGACAAAATACCCATGGAAAATAAACTTCAAGTATAAATGTTGTTCTTCTTTAATAGTATGTAGACAAACTAAAAGTAGTAGTAGCAGCAGTAACTGTCTTGCTGTATTTCTGTTAGTATTATCTGAATACAGAAAATAGTTCTATATTTCTAATTCCGTACACTATTGCCCACAGGACAAAAAGACATATTCGGACTCCAGTTACCATGAGCATATCGAAGACCATTGGGGTCATTAGTGGCATCAATGAGTCTGTTAATTTCTTTCAGTGGGCTAGATCTGCCATCTCATCCCTGTTCTCCCAAGGAACGGAGCACAGGATCAAAACTTCAAGAGGACGTATTACAGTTGTTGCAGAGTGATCTCCAACGCCTCAGGCAATCTCTACCAGCAATGTATGACCTCATTGATCGAGCAGAGTGGAGGAGCCACAGTGTGTGGCTGAGCTCCTTCCAGAACTCAAGGATGCAGTTTATGATGCCGATGACCTTCTCGATGAATTCAAATGGTACGAGCAGAAGATGGAAGTGGAGGCAATGTGAGCCAGTCACCTTTATTGATTTCTTTAACACTGTCATTCAAGGCAGCTTCAACAAAGTGAAAGATATCCAGGAAAGGCTGGAAAATCTTTCTAATCAGCTGAAGGAGATGGGCTTGTGGAGTGACACAAAGGTTTGACAAATCAGTCAGGCCAGAGACCAGTTCATTCCCAACTGAGACAAAAATATTTGGTCGTGACAAGGAACTGAATAAGGTGATGGGGTTGCTTGGTGTGCCTACAGATAGTAGTAGGGCTCATTCCAAACGCAAGAGAGCAAGTAGTTCAGTCAATGCATCAGCTAGCAGCCAAGTTGGTTGTACACTAGACAATAATGAAGCAAGAATGTCAGATGTTCCTGTTTTGCCAATAGTTGGAATTGGGGTGTTGGAAAGACCACTCTGGCCCAAAATATCTGCAACCATCCACAAGTGAAGTCTTGCTTCGACTTGATAATTTGGATTTGTGTTTCTGATGATTTCGACGGAAGAGATTAACTAAAGAGGCCATACAATCTTCAACATCTGGTAAAGAGGCAGAAACGGATCATTTGGATTTCTTCAGCAAGCTCGCTAAAAACGTGAAGAATAAAAGGTTTTGCTTATCCTGACCATGTGGGATGATTCCTTGAAAGAAGATATGCAGTGTTGAAGAGATTTTGTGCACCTTTAACATCTGGACTTCCGGGAAGTATGATGTTGGTGACCACCAGATCTCCAGAGGTTGCTGATGCAGTGCGAAAAATGGAACCCATTCCATTAGAGGGTTTGAAGGATGATGTATTTTGGGATTTCTTCAAACTATGCGTGTTTGGATCTGATTGCTCATACAATGATTCAGAGTTGGAGAGCATTGTAGAAGCATACTTCCAAAGTTGAAAGGTTCTCCTTGGCCGCCAAAACTCTTGGGAGGCTGTTACGAATGAACCTTCACCCTACACATTGGAATAATATACTGAAGAGTGAATTGTGGGAGCTGAAACAAAAGGAAACTGATATTTTGCCAGCCCTTCGTTTGAGCTACATATATTTACCATTTCATTTGAAGCGATGCTTCTCATTTTGTGCTGTGTACCCCAAAGATCACGAATTTGACAAGGAAAAGTTAGCTGAAATTTGGGTGGCAGAAGGCTTTGTGGAACCTCAAGGTGATATTCCAATTCAACATATTGGTTGTCAGTACTTTGAAGACCTTGTGAATCGATCCTTCTTTCAAAAAGTTTCTGGTACATACGTAATCCATGACTTGCTGCATGACATGGCGCAACTAGTTTCAGGGCATGACTGTTTGTCTTAAAAGACACAAGTGACTTTGGAAAAGTTCCTCTGAATGTTCGTCATATGTCAATACTATCTAGCACAAAAGTTGACTGTTCCAATTTGTTGAGCCTATGCAAGCACACAAAGCTGCGAACCCTACTTTGCAACAGGTCTTTACGAACTTTTTTTGTAATGGACCGCTGTAGTAAACTTCGTGTATGCGTGTGATGTTTTGTACCGATACAAAGGAGTTACCAGACAGTATTGGCAACTTGAAGCATCTTCGGTACCTTGAAATCTCCCAGGCTTGTCCTTTCAAGAGCCTTCCTTCAGCCTTCTGTTGCCTCTATAATTTGCAGATCATACGTGCTAGCAATTGCAAATTAGAAAGCTTGCCCAATGACTTTAGCAAGTTACTCAATTTACAGGTATTTGAATTGTGGGGCTTTGGATATCACTCAAAGAGTATACTTGTATTGATGAAGCCAATAAACAAGAATCAGGAATTAGATTTTTGAAGAATTTGAACCAATTTTGCGGAGGTTTGTTTATTTCTAATCTTCATGAGATAAGCAAGGATCATGCAGCAGAAGCCGAACTAAAGAATAAGAAGGATCTTAACGGCCTGTCACTGGAATGGCCTTCCCAAAGGTCCCCAGAGCGCAATGAGAAAGAAGTGCTTCAAGCTCTACAACCTCCGACCAGTCTCAAATC